>CM053788.1:526393785-527593785 GCA_028749045.1 Cupressus sempervirens | reverse complement strand
GGGATCTACAATTTATTTTAGTGGTAATTGATTCATCGCCCCTCTTAGTTACTCCTTCTCTATTTCCAACACACTAAGTGGTGCTCTGTCACATTTTTTTGTATCTCTAAGAACTTTTTCTTGCAAAAACATGACACTTTGCCACATGTTTAACTACTTTAACTTGTTTTCCTCAATACTCATGCCACTTTTCATATTCTAATTGGTCCATAAGATCACCTATTCACCTCCATACCCTCATAATAAGTTAATCAAATTTCCATACACACATGCTAGGTTAGACATGTGGGTGCCACATGTATAAGCTTTCTTTGTCTATAAGGATATGCCTTAAGGCACTTGGTTATTGATTGATCAAATATTAAAATATATCAAATTATTCTCATCCTCTAATGTATTCCATTTTAGAAAAACTTTAAAATGACCCCTTTCATGTGCATAGGAATTATAGTGGTCAACATTAGGTATTCTCTTCTAAATTCTTAGTATGTTATTCATGCTCACCAATGCCCCCTTGAATAAAAAATTCAGACTTCCTTGCACTAAGCTTCATCCACTCCTCCAAAAAATTTAAAATCATCTTACATGGCCTTAAATATATTTTCAAAACAACACCCATTTAGATCACATGGTGCACTTTTACAATAGACATCATCATCAATTCCTATCATGTTGATTTGGATTGACCCCCTCAAACTCCCATGATATTGAGGCATAGGTCCATGTGTAATGCTAAAATATTCTCACAAGAATGCAAAAATATTAGAAATTTGTTGCATTTGATTGGTTACCCCTAGAGCCAAATGCACACCTACCTTCTTGACAACATTCAACTTGGTAGGTAAGTTTGAATTTGAAATGAGAGGAAAAAATGTTTATGTTAGAAGACAAAAGGGATTATTATTTTTTTATTCATAGAGTTGGATTATTTGTAGAGTAGAGAGAGAAGAGAATTGTAGAGAGAACATAGTAGAAATGAAGTAGATCAGTAGATCAGAGTAGAGGAAGAAACTGTAAAAAGTTCAAAAGATAGAAGTTTTACCATGTGTTGAATCCTTTTGTTATTCTATAAGTTTATATTGATTTTTCCTATGAAAAAGTGATTGCTCCAAGAATTGTTGTATGCATCCATTAGTATTGTAAGTTTGAAGTTTAAAGTTAAATATCAATTTGAAGTTTTTAGGGTTTTCTGGTTGAAGTCAAATGTTCCCAAATTCTATAATAGTTTTAACTAAGTTGAATAGAAAACAAGCAAGCAAGAAAGCATGCATACTTGGCTCATTGTTGTCTCCTTTATGTTTTTATTTGTAGAGTTGAATTATTTGTAGAGTAGAGAGAAGATAAGTGTAGAGATCACAGAGTAGAAAGGAAGTAGATTAGTATATCAAAGTAGATGAAGAAAGTATAGAAAGTTTAGAAGATAGAAGTTTTAGCACATGTTGAATCCTTTTGTTATTCTATAAGTTTATATTGACTTGTCCTATGAAGAAGTGATTGCTCCAAGCATTTTTGTATGCATCCATTAGTATTTTAAGTTTGAAGTTTAAAGATAAATATAACTTTGATTTTTTTAGGGTTTTCTAGTTGAAGTCAAATGTTCCCAAATTTTGTAATAGTTTTAACTAAGTTGAATAGAAAACAAGCAAGCAAGAAAGTATGCATACTGTTGGGACGAAAAATTCCTTTCTCCTTTTGAGTGTCCATTTAAAATTTTGAATCAAGCCAAGCCTATGAATGCCCATAATTGCGTATGTACCCGACTGTACCTTTGAGACCCCTAAGGTGTTTAATGCTTCTAGCACCTTTCATTCAGCATGCCTAAGTGTTTTGTGAAGTTAAATTGAGTTTCTGAGTCATTTGACGAAGTCCTGTTTCAAGCATTTGTCAAATTTGCAATTTTTCCCTAGTGTCAAATAGCGACAGGGGGTTGTGTTTGCCATTGAATATCTCCCACCCAAAAATGTTTTGTGATTCACCGCTTTGGGAGTATCTAATATCCATACCTAGGAACCTATGTTTCAGATTTTGAGTCATTTCAAGTCCGTTTGAATAGGTTTTGAATCCCTCAAAGTTGGTCAATAACTGTTTTCATGCTTTTGCACTTTGTAAACATTTCTAGGGAGCCCTGTTTGATGTGCTATAACTTTGACCCAGTTGACTAAAATGCTAAATTTCCTTTTGCGTTCCATGGTAGATGTTAGAGACTTCCTATGTTTCAATTTTTAAGTCTTGATGAATCTGTTTGATCAGTTTTCAAACGCAATTCCCAATGCAATTTATGACTTTTTACTGGTGTTAGCACTTGCAGATTTATCAGTACCCCTGTTCGTGGTGTTATAACTTAAAATCCATGATTGTCAAGATCAAATGGTTTGTTCCCCTGTATTGTCCACTAAAAATGCTACAAGTGTGCCAGTTTTTAAAACTTGATGAATCTGTCTTCACACTTTACCAGGGTCATTCCATTCACAAAAAATGATATTTTACTGATGTCCTATGTCCTACAAATCTAGGTAGCCTACTTTGAACTTTTTTCATTTCTGCACAGTTATTCGTCATAAGCCTAAATCGTAGATCCATAATGTCCTCATGACAGAGAATGAGTGTCCCAATTTTCTTTTCCCCATGTGCTCATTGGCCTAGTTTTCCAAGCCAATTCTAGAGCCAATTTGTTGTTTTCTGACGTGTTTGCTTGCAAGTATTTCTAAGAAGGCAACTTTGACAGTCAATATCTTTTGACTGGGATTTCTTCATGAGATGAGATTTGGTAGGATGCAAGTATGCAGAACAAAGATTCAATGTGCCAGTTTTTAGAGCATGGTCAGTTGTTTGGGTCAATTTTTAAGGCCAGTCCAAAGACCTCCTGGCACGAAGTTGATAGTTTGCAATCAGGTGTAAAAGTGAATTATAAATTTGTTTCTGTGGTACAAATTGACTTCATTCAATAACCTAAGTGTAGTGGATCAATTTGAAGAATCAGTTGTTTGAAAATGAAATTTTTTTTAGCTAGACCCACTTTGGGGCCCGACTAATTCTGCCAGGATTGACGGGTTTTGAGGCGAATGGAGGATTTTCTTAAAAGGAAAAAGTTATGCACAATTACAAGAAGAGAAAGGTGCATATAATAAAAGAATTAATATTAAACATTCATGCTCTAAATATCATGAAATTATGAGGGTGTAGACTCAGGCATTTGTTTTAAACAAAGGTGGGGCACTAATTATAATGATTTTAATCATTATGAACTATTACAAGAAAGCTAATACAATCCTAATTCAAGAAAGGAATTAATTGACACAACTTTGAAAATAAGAACCCTTCACATGCAAAAGAGAGCTCGAAAAGCATTAGGACACACTTAGTCTATATAGTCCTCATTCATTAAATTTGTCAGTGAAAAGGATTTGATACAAATTTACTAAATACAATATCCCTTATAGGCAAACTATTACAAAGATCAGTCCAGCATGGTTCTCTTTGATCAATGTGCTCTTATCGAGCTTGCTTAAAAAACAAATTTGAGGGAGTCAATTCCAGACAGGTATTAATAGAGAAAATTCAGAACTCTGTCCGACTCCAGATTATCAAGACTTCCCAATCATATTTGAGGGATTTTGTTTCAATATACGAGAAGCTACAACTTCTTCCCAAAGAAGGACGTGGTGCTCATATTGAGAAGCCTGTTATATGCTGTTATAATGTTAAGTTTCTCAACCATGAAGAAGATGCCTCCACTTTGTAATGAAATGATAACAGCAGGAGAGGACACCATGAGAAGTTGTGGCAATAGATAGGATTGACCTCCATCTACAATAACCCACACATAAAATGTAGAAGGATGGCGTTACATAAGAGGTAGAGGATGTCTAAGGAGGCAGGGAGGTCTAAAAGCTCAAGTCAATAGTTTGAAGGTATGGAACGATCCTTGCAGGAAGCCAACAAAAATCCTTGGCTGCAGCTTGTAGGGAAGACATTGTTTATAGAAAAATAAGGCATGAAAAAAGAATAATCAACATTTTAAAAAGGACCCAGAGCCACTAGCAATAAAAAAGAGACTTCAGGCCATTTCAAATGAAACCAATGATCTGAGTCGCTAGCAAAAGGATGCAGCATTCAAATAGACACACCTGTGCCAGTCAAAGTAGGGGAGAAGGCAGATTCAAAGCTCACGCCAAACTTGGAGCCACAGTCAACGCACTGGACAAAAAAACACCCTGCGTTTTGGAACAGAGGATCACACCAAGAACATATAGTAAGGTTTTGCCTCTTGTTTTGAAGAAAGAGGGCTCACGCTATTTCAAAAGGAAGAGACAATACATTCCAAAGAAGGCGGCATGTTCAAACCACAGACCATTAGGAAGAAGCTGCTAAGAAAGGAAGCTTCACGTGAGCAACAAAAGCAACAAAAGAGAGGAGGCAAATGGCATTAAAAGGAAATTCAACCAGCAGACCACGCGTTAAAGGGATGAAAGCCATTCCAAAATGAAGGCCATCCAAGCATGGTAAAGCCACCAGTATAAGAAAATCAAGCCGCAGAGATTTCCTCCCACGCCGAGAATAGGCAAAAGGTTATAAAATTATTTTATCCCACATTGTTCATAGTTTCAATTTTTATAGTTTTCAAATACTCCAACACTCAAGTTGTGGTTTTCTTCAAAGGCAACGCCTTTTGAGATGTGAGCTTGTGGAGGAACCTACTATTCCAGCGAGTTGGAGGCAAAGTGGTAATAAATTTTAAATGAATATGCATAGAAAATTGATGACGTCAGCAAGGGATAGGCGCTAGATAAATTAATAATCCGGCTAGTCGCTATGTCACTAGCCAAAAAATCTAAGAAATTTTGGCTAGCGACTTAGCGAGTCGCCAAAAAATTTCAAAAAGTAGGCGAATCATGGATGAGTTTAGATGAAAGGGAATTGCAACATGTGGATAATTCGAGGGTGGTTGTTAACTTGCTATGAGAGAGAAGCTCACGCGATAGCATAGCGAGTTAACAAGGAAAAGACATGTGGCAATGGGTCCCGTGTTCGATGACATGGCAGATGCAATGAGTGGTTCAATCAAAAGATGCCATGTGGCACTAGTCAAACTTAAGGTTGACCATGGATTAAAAGGGTCAGGGAAATATTAAAGAGTTAAAAAATAATAATATTTTATTATTATTTTTGTTGAAAATGCCCACGTCAAGTTTTAAAATCAAATGGGATTTTTTCTAAAGTTTGACTTTAGAATATTTAAATTTTTTCAATAAATTTAAAAAATCAAATGTGAAGACCATGGTTTTCTAGCAGAGGAGTCATTTTCAAAATGACTTTCAGTGGGTTTCTAAGATGCAGAATAGGCGATGTTATATATCGCCAGAATTGGGAGAAGACAAACTATCTGATTTTGGAATTAATTTTTGCATAGGTATTAGTCTGTTTGAGCTCTAGGAGGATTTGTCTTAGGTACCTGAATTGCAACCATTTTTAGACTAGGAGGTTCAGAATTGGTTTTTGGTAAGGTAATGACTTGAATATGCATAAAAGATGGTAAAAATGTAGTTGGGGTTGAATTAGTTACATTAAAATCAGTAAAAACTCACAATTTCACCAGAATTGCATAAGGTTTCAGATATTTTAGATGCAAAAGGATTTCATCATTAGGCAGAGATATTTCAAAGAAGTTGCAATGTAATGATGAAACAGAAAATCAAATCAGATGGAAGAAAGAGGTTAGAGAGAGTCTTTTCAGTTGTAAGAGATGAAATTCTAAGGGGACACATGTCGATTTTAGGTTCAATTCGGGAATTCATCTTCATCCTATATTATTCTTTCTTTCTTCCATTATGGGGGTTCCAGTTTTTACATTGAGAAACCATTCTTTAGCATTTCTTCTTGTATTGAACAACATTTTGAGTTTTATGCAAATAGTTCATGTCTGTTAGGTGATTTATGAAGTATTCTATACATGTTTCATGTATTTGGTTTCAAGGAAAGCAAATAAAGAGCAGAAATGGTTTCAAATTTAGTTTGAATCTTGTCTCCTGTTTGTGGATCTATAATCTTTTTTAGTTTATGATCAAAGACCATAGATTAGGTTGCATCTCATTTAGTGATGTATGTGATTGAAATACCTTGCTTATGGAACAGAGAGCCATGTAACCACTTGGTGTTTATCATAGGGTTTACTGATTTCATGATGGGATATTCTGAGTATAAGATTCATTTTGATGCAGATATCTATTCACAAGGTGAAAGATAGATAAGAGATCTGGACATAGTAATATGTATGAGATTTCCAGGAGATGTATGGTTATAATTCATTTAATTGCCCAATAGATAAGGCACTGATCACAGATATGATCATTAGATTTTGTTTCTCATACCTGGGTCTTGCTGTCATCAATCTATTAAATCATTTTCATTTTATGTTGAAAGGTATTCAAAGTATAACCCACACTTAGCTTTCCAATTTCATGAGTCATGTCCTTAGTTATTTCATGCTTGTGATCTCCTGGTTAAGCATTGAAGAATTAGGGGTTTCATCTACTTTTATAGATCCTAAATATGGTTATTGTACTGGTCACATAGTCAGATCTAAAGAGGTTCACCCGCCTAGGTTTTGCAGAGCCTGAAGTGTAGAAGGAGTACAACCTTATAGTTGGCCCAAGTTCTTGGTGAAGTGTGTCCGTTATTGGAGATAGCTGCCCATAGATGCAATCTTACCCAGTATACTTGGTTATAAAAACACTATTAAATCAGGAGCCAACACATACTTGGCTCATTGTTGTCTCCTTTCTATTTGATATTACATGATTTTCATTTAAGATATTCATACTTTCAAGTTTTAAAGTTATCCCCTCTATGTTTTAATGGAAGAAATGTCTAGGCTGAAAGTCTATTAAACAACTCACTCAGTTTACTCTTTAATCAAGTTCTCTCTTTTGTTGTTCCTACTAAGTTCACTAGGTATTCTTGTTGACTAATTTCACTTGGCAACCACTGAGTGAGGCTCCACCTTTCCTTTAGTGATTGAGCTCAATTAACACCCTCTTGTGTTGAGCTACTTGTCTCCTTCATGTACCAAGTTCACTTGACACCTACTGCCTATCACTCAACATTCATTGCATGTAGAGATAACTATCACTTGGAACCTTCCTGTGCTAAGACTTTTTTTTGAGTTTGTGATTTATTTTTCACATGATATCAAAGCTTTGAGGCACCAAATTCATAGTGAGTTAGGGCATTTATTTTTTGGGATGTTTGAGATGGTAAGATATGTAAAAAAGATATGGCAATAGCCACTATTCTTTAATGGATAGAATTATGATACATGGGCAAAGAAGATGAAAACCATAATGTTAGCTAATGATTGTGGGAGTTTGTGATAAATGGGTTTAATGATGTTATAGTGCCAGTAGTGTATGTTTCCCTCACAAACCTAGAAAAGACTTAATTGAAAGATTTAAGGAGAAAGGATGAAAAGACATTAAGTTTGATTGAGGCAGCAATAATAGAGACAGTCTTTCCCAATATTACAATAGAAAATTATGTAAAGGAAGCATGGGATATCCTTGAGAAAAAATTCAAAGGGACTAATAAGGTCAAAGTAGTGTAGCTACAAATGATTAGAAGGGATTTTAAGAACAATTAGATGGAGGAAAGTGAACCTATTGTAGAGTTTAGCTCACGAATCTCCACATTGATAAACTAGCTCAAATCAAATGGAAAAGATTATGAAGAGAAGAGGATTATGAAAAAGATCTATAAGAGTTTGCCTCAAAAATATGAAAAACTTGTGATGAACATAGAGGAAGAAAAGGACCTCACCACATTGACCATGGATGAGTTGATGGCAACTCTTCAAAACCATGAGCACTGGATCAATAGATTAGCAACAACTTGCCAAGAGCAATCCTTTAAGGATCAAGAGAATTTAAGAGGCAAGGAGAGACAAAGAAATGGCCCTAGTAGAGGCTCAAGAAGTAGAGGTTGTGGAAGGAATGGTCAAAGGAATATTGGTGCAAAAATATTAGGATGAGAAAGCAACCAAGAGTGAGAAATCACCTCTTAAAATAGCTCTAGAGGAGGTAAGAAGAATTACAACTCCAACAAGAGCAATGTTGAATGCTACTGCTATCATAAGTATGGGCATTATGCAAGTGAATGCTGGAAGAAGTAGGGTGATTAGTCAAAGAAAAATGCTAATGTGGCTAATGTGAACATGGAAATTTCCAACAATCCCACAACCTTCAACATGTGCAACATTGGTGAAGAAGACAACCCTAAGGTATGATACCTAGACAATAGTTGTAGCAAACACATAAGTAGTAATGAAAGTTTATTCTCTTTCAATTATAAGGCTTTTAAGTTTGAAATTAAGATGAGAAATATTGGAACCATTCCCATAGTGGGAAAAGGATCTATTATGGTTCGTGCCAAGCAAGGTGAGAAGAAGGAGATATAGAATGTATATTTTTCCCCCAATATGAAGCATGACTTGACAAGTATTGAACAACTCATTAAAAATGGATATAAGGTGCTTATGGAAAATGACAAAGCATGTCATTCATGAAAAAGATGGGAGTAATATATTACTTGCAGTAGTCCAAATGATAAATAATTGGATGTTCCCATTAAGGATAGAGACATAATTCTCTTCTCAAGTTAGTGCTACACCTACCAAGCATGCATGTACAATAGTGCATTAGAAATCAGCTCTTAGGAGCATGATTTGAGTCCACTCCAAGCTTTGGCATCTCAGGTATGGACATCTTGGCTTTACTAGTTTAAATTTGTTGTCCACAAAAAGAATGGTAGAAGGTTTGTCAAGCATAGTAGATTCATATGACAAGTGTGAGGCTTGCATTTTGGGTAAGCAGCATAGGCCTCACTTTAATTCTAGAAATTATAGAAAGGCTAGAGCACCATTAGAATTAGTACATTCTAATTTAGTAGGACCTATGCAAAATACCTTTATTGGGAGTAGTACTTATTTTATGATATTCAAAGATGATTTCTTCATAGGACATAGGTGTATTTTTTGAAGAATAAATTTGAAGCATTTGATAAAATTTGTTGAATTTAAAGTCATGCCTAAAAAAGAATGTAGACACTATGTAAAGGTCCTTAGTGTTAGATTATGGCGACTGATCAAGAAAGTATTGTACATACTTCATATTTAGTGGGGTTTGGGGCATTGAGCCAAAAAAAAATTTTGGGCCGTGGGCGACGTTGTAGCTGACATATTATGGCTGACATATTGTAACCCTAAAATGGATAAAATACTTGTATAAAAGGGTTTAGGGTTAGGTATTTTCATTATGTTGTGATGCAAAATTGCTTCTTGTAGCAGTATTGAGCTGTAACGAAGTACGGATTGTAATCAAGTTGTAATCACTGGATTATAATAATATTGGACTTGCAGTTTGGTGGACATAGCCTAGGGATTGGGTGAACCATGTTAAATCTTGGTGCCTTGTGTTCATTTCTATGTGATCTATTATTTTTCTGTTATTGGTTATATTTGCATGTAGTTTTTATTTCTCTCCATGGTTTATCCTAACAAGTGGTATCAGAGCCTAGTTGTTTTTTAGTTATCCTCTGTAGGAAAGTTTCAGAGTTGAGTGGGAGTCTCACAATTGAGTTAGAGCAATGGTAGATGAGGGTAAATTGAGGGTTGATAGGTTTAATGGGTAGAACTTCCAGTTATGGAAGATGAAAATGGAAAACTATATGTATCAGAAGGATTTATGGAAGCTATTGGAAGGCAAAGCCAAGAATCAGGAAACTATGTCAGATGCTGAATGAGATCTTTTGGACAGAAAGGCATTGGAAAGTATTCAGTTATGCTTGGAACCATCAGTGGCATTTAATATTACAAAAGAAAAGATGATAGAAGAGTTGATGAAAACCCTAGCGACACTGTATGAAAAGCCATCTGCTTCAAACAAGGTATTTCTCATAAAGCATTTATTTAATATGAAAATGGCAGAAGGTGGATCTGTTGCGGATCATTTAAATGAGTTTAATACTATTACTAGTTAGTTATCTTTTGTGGGTATAAATTTTGATGAAGAAATTAGGGCTCTCTTGATTTTGTGTTCTTTGCCTAAAAGCTGGAATGGCTTGGTAATGGTGGTGAGTAATTTTATTCTTAGATCTAGTATCCTAAAATATGATGATGTGATTGGTGTTGTTTTGAGTGAGGAAACTCATAGGAAATTCTCAGGTGGATCTACATCAAGAAGTGCTTTGAATGCACAAAGCAGGGGTACAACAACTAAGAGAGGAAGTAACTCTAGAAATCATGGGAAATCAAGAGGAAAGTCAAAGGGGAAGAGGTCTCAATCGAGAGGACCAAATGATTGCTGGTACTATGGGAAACTAGGACACAAAAAGAAAGATTGTTGGAATCAAAAGAAAAATAAAGGAGATAAATCAGATGGAGACGAGGCAAATGTGGTAAGTAAAAAATCTGAAGAGGATGCTTTGCTTCTATCTTTAGAAAGTGTTGATGATTCATGGGTTTTAGATTCTGGTGCTTCATTTCATGCTACACCTCATAGAGGTTATTTCATTGATTATGTCCAAGGGGATTTTGGGCTTATTTATTTGGGGGATAATAAACCCTGTTAGATTGTTGGAAAGGGAAACATTAAGATTAAGTTATAGAATCAAAATCATTGGCTACAACATAAGGTAAGACATGTTCCAAGGTTGAGTAGGAATTTAATTTTAGCGGGGCAACTTGGTGATGAGGGTTGTGTAGTTACTTTTAATGATAAAAATTGGAAGGTTTCAAAAGGTTCCCTTGTAGTAGAAAAATGTGCGAAAGTAGGCACCTTATATCTTTGTACAGGTCATATTTTTCCTTCTACTTTGATTGTTTTAGAGAAAAATGAATGTTCAGGAACAATTGTTGCAGTTGAGCAGGGAGAACAAATAGCTGATGTTGATTCTGATACAACATTGTGGCACAATAGACTTGGGCACATGAGTGAGAAAAATATGAAAGTACTTCACTCAAAGAAAGTTTTACTAGGACTAAAATGTTCTAATATGGATTTCTATGAAAGTTGTGTATGGAAAACAAAAGATAGTGAGTTTTTTAAAGAGTGGAAAGGAAAACAAAAAAGAGAAATTAGAGCTTGTGCATATAGATGTATGGGGACCAGCTCAGGTATCTTCCCTTGGCAGCTCTCATTATTATGTTATATTTATTGATGATGCAACTATAAAAGTATGGGTTTATTTCCTTAGATAGAAATATGATGTATTTCAAAATTTTAAGAAATGGAAATGCTTGGTTGAAAATGAGACTGGTAAGAAATTAAATTGTCTCAGATTTGATAATGGTGGTGAATATTGTAGTCATGAATTTGAAGATTATTGCTCCACTAATGGTATTCATAGACAAAAAATTGTTCCAAGGACTCCACAGGAAAATGGAGTGGCTGAACGCATGAACAGGACTATAATGGAGTGCACAAGGAGCATGAGGTTGCATGTTGGGTTGCCCTTACACATGTGGGTGGAGGCTATCAATACTATAGTATATTTGATTAATAGAGGTCCCTCTACTCCTTTGGGCTATTGTATTCTAGAGAAGGCATGGACTGGTAAGAAGGTGAGTTATTCTTTTCTCAAGACCTTCGATTGTGTAGCTTTTGCTCATATAGACTCTGAAAATAGAACCAAGCTAGAAGCTAAATCAAAAAATGTGTCCTTGTTAGATATGGCATTAATGAATTTGGTTATAGGCTTTGGGATTTTGAAAATCATAAAATTGTTAGAAGTTGGGATGCCATATTCAATGAGAAAGTGTTGTACAAAAATCTTTGTAGCAACATGAGAAGTAAGAAGATGATTTGTTGTGCTAGATGATACTCCAAAAGTTGATGTTCTAGCCATTCCTCATGATGTGCAACAACCGCAACAAAAAATACCACACACACCAGTGAATGTTAGATGGTCAACGAGGCAAATTAGACCTCCACAAAGATTTTCTCTCTCTTTGTATTCTATTTTACTTACTGATGCTGGTAAACTTGAAAGTTATGATGAAGCTATGTAGGTGAATACTAAGATTCAGTGGAAGTCTGCAATGAAAGATGAAATTGACTCTTTGCTAAAGAATAAGACATGGGATCTATGCAAGTTGCCTATAGGTAAAAAGGATTTATAGAATAAGTGGGTTTATAGGTTGAAAAAGAGGAAGGAGGTCAGAAAAGATTTAAGGCCAAGTTAGTTGTAAAAGGATTTGCACATAAAAAGGGAGTTGATTTTGATGAGATATTTTCTCCTATTGTTAAAATGACTTCTATTCATACTATTTTAAGTCTTGTGGCTACTAAAGATTTGCATTTAGAGTAGTTGGATGTTAAAACAACCTTTCTTCATGGTGATTTGGATGAAGAAATATATATGGCCCAGCCATAGGGTTTTTAGGTCAAAGGTAAGGAGAACTTAATGTGTAAATTGAAGAAAAGTTTATATGGCTTGAAGCAAGCACCTTGGCAATGGTATCTGAAATTTGATAGTTTTATGCATGAGCATGGATATAATAGGTGTCATTCAGATTACTGTGTTTATTTTAAGAGGTTGGATGATGATAGCTACATTTTTTTATGTTTATATGTTGATGATATGCTTGTAGCTGGGTCTAACATGGATCATATTAAGGGGCTAAAATTCCAGTTAGCACATGCATTTGCTACGAAGGATTTAGGGGCAGCAAAAAAAATCCTTGGTATGAAGATTTGTAGAGATAGGAAGAATAGAACATTAATGCTATCGTAGGTTGATTATGTTGAGAAGGTGTTGCAATGTTTCTCTATGGAGAATGCTAAAGCTGTCAGCACACCTTTACCTGGTCATTTGAAATTGACTAAGGAGATGTGTCCTAAGAAACAAGAAGAGGAGGATAAGATTTCTAAGGTACCCTATGCTTTAGCTATAGGAAGCTTGATGTATGCTATGGTATGTACTAGGCTAGATATTGCACATGTAGTGGGAGTCATTAGCAGATATATGATTCATCCAAGATTTGAGCATTGGAATGTTGTCAAGTGGATTCTCAGATATTTGAGAGGAACATCCAATAAGTGTTTACACTTTGGGGGCTCTACTACTAATTTACAGGGCTATGTTGACTCAAATTTGGTAGGGGATATTGATACCGGACAGAGTACTATAGGTTATGTCTTTACTATTGGTGGGGCGGCTGTGAGTTGGGATTCTAGGTTACAAAAGATTAATGCTCTATCCACTACAAAGGTAGAGTATGTTGCTGCTATAGAGGCAGCCAAGGAGATGATATGGCTTTAGTTCTTCTTGGAAGAATTGGGACATACTCAGAAGGATAATTATTTTTTCACAGATAGTCAGAGTGCCATTCATCTTGTAAAGAATTCAGCTCTACATTCGAAGACCAAACACATACAGTTGCGGTACCATTTCATTTGGTCAATTTTGGAGGATGGATAGTTAAAGCTAGAGAAGATCCATACAAATGGCAATCGAGTAGATATGTTGACAAATGTTGTAACAAGGGAGAAGCTAAACTCCTCTTCAGCTTTGATTGGTCTTCTAGATTGAACATGAATAAAAGAATAGTAGAGTCCAGGGTGGTTTGATCTAGTGGGAGCCCCATGTTGTAGTGGTATTGCTTCAAGATCAGTCTCCAAGTGGGAGATTGTTGTTTAGTGTGGAGCCTGATCACTCCCCAAGTGGGAGATTGTTAGATTATGGTGACTAATCAGGAAAGTACTGTACATACTTCATAATTAGTGGGGTTCGGGGCATCGGGCTGAATTTTTTTTTGGGTCGTAGCTGACGTTGTAGCCGACATATGGCCAACATATTGTAACCCTAAAATGGATAAAATGCTTGTATAAAAGTGTTTAGGATTAGGTATTTTCATTATGTTGTGATGCAAAATTGCTTCTTGTGATGGTATTGAGCTGTAAGGGATTACAGATTGTAATCAGGTTGTAATCACTTGATTGTAATAATATTGGACTTGCAGTTTGGTGGACGTAGCCCAAAGATTGGGTGAACCAGATTAAATCTTGGTGCCTTGTGTTCATTTCTGTGTGATCTATTATTTTTCTGTTATTGGTTATATTTGCATGTAGTTTTTATTTATGTTCATGGTTTATCCTAACACTTAGATTAGATATAGGAGGGGAGTATACCTCCAATATGTTTGTAAATTTTTGTAGGTAGAATGGCATCAAGAAAGAGCTTACAAGCAATTATACTCCATAGCAAAATGGAGTGACTAATAGGAAGAACTAGAAAATTGTTGAAATGGCAAGAAGAATGATGAAGGAAAAGGGGCTCCCAATTGAATATTGGGGAGAAGTTTTAGCAATAGTAGTATACTTGATCAATAGGTGTCCTACAAAGTTAGTTTGTGACAAGATTCCTCTTGAGACTTGGTCAAGGAATAGATAGGTGGTTGAGCACTTGAGAGTGTCTAGATGTGTAGCATATGCACATGTAACTAAAGAACAAAGACAAAAGCTAGATGAAAAAGGTGTGAAGTGTATCTTCACAAGGTATATCTTAGAATCAAAGGCTTGTAGGCTATATGGTCCAATTGACAAGAAGATCATCATCTCAAGAGATGTTGAGTATCTAGAAAATCAGTCATGGGATAGATCAGTAGATGAATCCTCAAGAATTTCAAGATATTAAAGAGGAAGAGGACGATATTAGTGATTAGCAAAAAGATGGAGCAAAAAAAATAGATTATAGACAAAGGAAAAAAGGAAAGAAAACCTTAACATGCTGAGAAATAGCTCCAAGCACATCAAGATAACCCCAAGCTAGTATCCAAAATAGTAGCAGCAACAACACTAAGAATTTAGATCCCACTCTCACCTTCCTATTACCAAGAAAGACTAAAATTATAAGGGAGATATACCAAGAAGAAAGGTATGAGGAATAGTATAATGATAGTATAAATTTTGCATTATTTTCTCATAGCTATCCAATTTATTTTGAGGAAGTTGTGAATGAAGAGAAATGGTGTAATGTCATGGATGAGGAAATAGATTTTTTTGAAAGAAATAAGACATGGGAGTTAACTAATTTGCCTCACAAGAAATAAGTAGTTGGAGTGAAATGGGTCTACAAGACCAAGTGCAATGCTAAAGGAAAAATAGATAGGCATAAGGCACGATAAGTGATCAAGGGGTACAAGTAGTAGTGTGATAGAGATTATGATGAGAATATAGCTTGGTCGCAAGAGTGGAAACTAAGCATGCTATCATAACAATTACAACCTAGCACAAATGGAAGGTATCTCAAATGGATGTGAATTCTACCTTCTTAAATGGTGTATTAAAATAAGAGGTTTATGTGGAGCAAACACTTGGTTATGAAGTTGTAGGTGAAGAACACAAAGTGTACAAATTGAAGAGAACTCTTTGTGAACTCAAGTAAGTTCCATAGACATGGTACAATAGGATTGACTCATATTTGATGAGTTATGGATTTAGTAAAAGTAATGGTGAGCCCATTCTCTATATCAACAAGTGGCAAAGTGTTGATTGTTGTCTTGTATGTTGATGACTTAATCTTCACTAGAAATGGTAAATTCCTAATTGGCGAGTTCAAAGAGGCCATGAAGAATGAATTTGAAATGATAGGCCTAGGTCTTTTGAAGTATTTTCTAGGCATAGAAGTAAAACAAATGCATGATGGTATCTTCATTACTCAAGAAAAATATGCAAGGCAAATCTTGGAGAGATTCAAAATACAAAACAACAAGGCAACACCAACACCAAGAGTAGTAGGTCTAAAGTTGACTAAGGAAGATTGCAGAAAAAGTGTGAATCTAACTTTATGCAAGAATACAATTGGAAGTTCGATGTATTTATTTGTAACTTGGCCAAACATGATGCATGCAATAAGTTTGATTTCTAGATTTATGGAAATACCAAAGGATTCCCATTGGCAAGAAAGAAAGAGGATCCTAAGGTATCTGAATGATACTAAGGGACTTGGGATTTTATATACTATAGATAATGATTTCAAGTTGGTTGGTTACATGGATAGTGATTGGACTAGAAGTTTTTATGATAGGAAGAGCGCTTCTGAATACATGTTCCATATGGGATCAGGTGCAATTTCATGATCATCCAAGATGAAACCTATTATTTCTCAATATGTATTAGAAGTTAAATACATAGTAGCAAATGCAATATTATGTCAAGCTATTTGGTTAAGGAGAATCTTGATATATTTGAATGAAACGCAAGAGGATAGAACTATAATATTTTGTGACAACATCTCCTCAATTGCATTGTCTAAGAATCTAGTCTTTCATGGGAGAAGCAAGCATATAGACATCAAATATCACTTCATTAGAGAGTTGGTGGAGAATGGAGATATTAAAATGGAATTTTTCAAGTCTATGCAATAGTTAGCAAACATATTTACTAAGCCCTTCGACATTCAAACTTTTGTGCACCTAAGAGAGAGTCAATCAAGAGTGATCCTTGTTTTTTTAGCTCAAGACAAAGAGGGAGTATTATAAATTTATTGCATTTGGTCAGTTGCCCTTGGAGCTAAACACCCACCTACATGCTTGACAACATTCAACTCGATAGGTGAGTTTGAATTTGAAATGAGAGGGAAAATGTTTTTGCTAGAGGATAAAAGGAATAATTTAGTTTTTATTTTTAGAGTTGCATTAGTTATAGAGTAGAGAGAGAAGAGAAGTGTTGAGAGCATAGAGTAGAGTAGAGGAAGAAAATGTAAAAAGTTCAAAAGATAGAAAGAAGTTTCAACATGTGTTGAATCCTTTTGTTATTCTCTAAGTTTATATTTATTTGTATTGCAAAGCAGTGATTGCTCTAAGCATCATTGTATGAAGCCATTAGTGTTGTAAGTTTGACGTTTTTAGGGTTTTCTAGTTGAAGTTGAATGCTCTTAGATTTTCTAATAGTTTTAACTAAGTTGAATAAAAAACAAGCAAGTAGGCATACTTGGCTCATTGTTGTCTCCTTTCTATTTGACATTACATGTTTTTCATCTATGATAGTCATACTTGCAAGTTTCTAAGTTATCCCCTCTACATTTTAATGGTAGAAATGTCCAAAATGTAAGTCTTTTAAACAATTCACTTGGTTTACTCTTTAATTGAGTTCTCCCTTTTATTGTTCCTATCAAGTTCACTTGGTATCCTTGTTGACCAAGTTCACTTAGCAACCACTAAGCTAGGCTCCACCTTGCCTTTGGTAATTGAGTTTACTCGAAACCCTCTTGTACCAAGTTTCCCTTAGTATTGAGTTACTTGGCTCCTTCATGTGTCAAGTTCACTCAGCATCCATTGTGTGTCAAGAAAACTATCACTCAGCACCTTGTGCCAAGAATTTTTTTTTTAAGTTTATGATTTATTTTTGACAAAAACAAGTACCAAAACTAGAAACATTGTTACTTAGTCAAACTTGCAATATATCTCACCTCTCATGATCACAAATTTTCTATAAAATGCATTAGTGGCGATGTTTTTCTTATACACATCCACATCCACATATAAGAAGTTAATGAAACATTTCCAACAATAATGCTCCAACTTGTATCATAGAGGATAGTTTAGATGATCTATTTATTTTCCTATGTTTATGCAATAAAATTAAGAAAATAATTCAATGATTTTCATTTTAGATCTTTATTCCCCTATTAGTCTTCACTTTGGTGGTTTTACATGAAATTGTTTATATGTTTTACTATTGGCATGCAATACCCATAATTGATTAATGCATAGAAATTGGACTTTAGAAAGTAGTGGAAAATATTTTGATTTCTTTACTTGTACAATGACAATAGTTTCCAATCATCAATGTTGATCAATTTACTTAACTGCCAAAAATGGCTAGTACCACTCTCCTAAATAATGGAAATAGTATGCATTCTATATAAGTGATAATAATATCAAAACACACTATCTCAAATGAATATCTTATTCAATGGTTTCATAAGAATGGTTATTACTAAAGTGAATCTCAACAAGTGTAAGTATGAGGACATTTCTAAAATAGTCAATTTCATCTTTTATTATTCACTATGTATATCACCTCATGCATCCATTTGAAGGAAAATTATGATATGTGAAAACTAAATCTTGATTTTCATTATAGGTTCATCAATTTAAAATGCAATATCTTGATGAGACATGCCAAGTCACAAGGTGGTGTAGCTAGAAAAAATTTAACTTAAAAAACATGCACTCCAAACTGATCCATTTGAGCTGTAGAATAACTCCATATTTTATTTGGTCAACTTTTAGATACCATTTGATCATGTAGACTAAGATTTTCAATATCCTTGCAAACTAACATTATATAGCAAGGTTCTTTCTTTGACAACCTTAAATATTGATAGAAACAAGTGACCTGAATCTGACACTTGACATACTTTCTCACTAGTGCATAGAGTTTCATCCTATAGAATTTATAACTATGAATATATAAGGATCATAAGATATTAATTATCAAATTTCCCTTTTCATTTTATTGTACAAGTGAATATGTTAGAAATAGATAATTACATTTGGATCTAACTTTTAAAAATAGTTGAATGGTCACATGGAAGACTAAAACTATGGGCATACCATCACTTTGATATGGAGATGATGTAGGGTGTAACAAAATAACTAGGGCCAAAGGCACACCCAACTATCTAGACCATCCTAAAAGAGTTAACATAGTGGAAACGCAACACAAATGACAACAACCAAAGTAGGATGGTGTGAAGATAGTTATAGATTCATCAGATATTCAACATACATGCCTAGCTATAAGGCCTAGTGGGTTATGAACAATTGTAATATACAACTTCAAATTTGCACATCCACACACATACTACCTCCCTCTGATCCCCTCTGTTCTACCTTGTAGTGCCTACCTTCGTTCACATCTTTTCTAGACTTATTGTTGCTATTATTATTAGACTATGCAGACCAGTTTTATGTTGATGGTTTAGTGGTATTGTTTTGACACTATCGAATATTGTGATATGAATTCAGTTGTTATGTGATGAGATCATTTAGATTTTACCTTTCATGTATGTATGATGATCATTACATTGTTTTTAGTTATTAATGATGATTAGTTAGAAGGTTTATTATCTCATGTGTTTTATTATGGTTACTTACCCCATACTTGCATGTGTATGGTGTCTGTGTTTTCTTATTGTATGACATTTTTGATGTGGTTAAGGAAGGGAGTCATAGTCACCTACTTAGTCAGGATCTACACGATGCACCACTTCCTACCATTATCTGTTTAGCTTAGCATTATATATGGTATGTACATGCATGGTTTACTGCAGGTTGCAGGTACCGGGTATCAACTTCCCTGAATTGTCAGGATGAGCATACCCTATTATACTATCTCAATGATAAGAGAAGGGAGATAAATTCTCAAGTCCAAATCCCAAAAACCTAAAAACCATTTGTCCTAGTGAGTTAGGACAATTATCAAAGTGGAGTACCCACCAAATGTGTCGGATGACATATTTCGTGATTTTTAACCCTTTAGATTTATTTTGTATGATTTGTTCTATGATGGGTTTTCATATTTTATCTTGGAGGTCTATGGTGAATTTTCCATTAATTAAGTCTTAACAAATAGATTTAATTAATAAATTATTTATTTGAGAAAATTAATAAAATATCATGATCTTTGATATTTTGATTGTGATTAATTAAATGTGAATTATTGAGGAAAGGAATTAAATAAAAGAAAACTAGAAATTAAAATTAATAATAATTATAAAATAATAATAAAGTACTAAATAAATAATAATAATAAAATTTATAAAAAATAAAATGTAAGTTATAAAAATTAAAATGGGAGTTATAAAATTTAAATAGAAATTATTGGAGTTATAAGCTTGCATGGGAATTAACATGTGTCAACAACATGGGGGTTAGTGCATCAATTAAGCACAAGGTGTCTACAATTCTATGACTCATCAAAAAGAATTGGAAAATACCCATGCTTAGTTGGTGACACCTTTCAACAGTTTCAAGAAGCATTCCAAAGGTTTCTTGAGAGCTCTTTGTATTTAGGCATTCATTGAAGGATTAGAGAGTTTTTTGGGAGAGCAATTGGAGCATTGAAGGATTAGAGAGTTTTTTGGAGAGAAATTGGAGCATTGAAGGATTCGAGAGTTTTTTTTTTTGAGAGCAATTGGAGCATTGAAGGATTCGAGAGTTCTGAAGAAGGGAGCTTGCTCTGCGGGTTTTCTGAGGAAAAGCGAATTAGCATCAGAACCTGGGTAGATTCTTGTGATTTTTCTTATGCTATTTCCACATCATGCATTCCTATCTTCTTCGTGTCTTCCGTATGTCTTCTGAAGAATTTCATATTTTTATTGTATGCATTTTCAATATGGGCAATTAAATTTATTTGAGAATTTTATAGATTTGAAAGGAAGATGGGGCTAGGGTTTAAATTATAGCCAAATCCATTAGAAAGTTATTGAGAAAATTTAAAGGGTAAATATTTTAGAATCATATATATATATATATATGTATATGATCTTAGATCTACATTTTTAATGCATATATATATATATATATATATATATATATATATGTTTATAAAAAATTTGCATATACACACACACACACACACACACACACATATATATTTAAATATATATATATATATATATATATATATACACATTTATACATATATGTATATATATAAATATATTGAAAGTTCAAATGTCGTATCGCTCTACAAATTTCATTTCTTGTAAAACATTTATAAATTTCTTTATTAAAATTGAATGTTGGTGGTAAAACGAAACTGCAATTGAAATATATATAAAATTTCATATGGAGGGGTGGGTTATACCCCGTAACCCCCTCCCTTTCCACTATTTATTATTATGGCGGGACTGTCGCGGCGGACACGACTGACATCATGACCCGTATACTGTTCAGCGATAGTAGTCATAGGCATTCACTGCGGCCGTGGGTGGTACAGACCCGACACCTGTGCCGAGTATAACCAAGCACGGGGTACGGGCGATAGCATATCACTTATGTATAACGATTTCCTTATTCAATTTTACATATAATGTTATTAGGTATTGTTCATTATTAGATAATGTTATAAATTATTATATTATTATATATATATATGTGTGTGTGTGTGTGTGTGTGTATTTATGTATATATATATATATGAGCATATATGTATATATATTATCAATAATTAAATTATTTAAAATGATTTGTAAAGATAGATGATTTTAAAATATGATTAATAATTTATCAACTATTATTAAGAAATAGTAATAATTAATTTAATTAAATTTAGTTTAATTAAGGATAATTATTAGAATGTGTTATAAGTCAAATTTTTTGGAAATATGTAAATTTTGTTGATAATATTGAATTCATTGGAAATGTCTTTTTCAAACAAAGTTTATGTAAACAAAATATTATTAGAGCAATTAGGGAATTGAGTCTAATGGAGAAACTTTTTATCTGTCAAACAAATACATGGGTTAGGTAAAACTCTCCACTTGATATAGTTTGGGAAACGTAAACCGAGACTTTTGCATTTGAATTCAAAATTGAAAATTTAGCAAAACCAAAACATGTGTTTACATTGTGTATTCTTTATGCTATTGTTTTTGGGTTTTGGGTTGACTAGTGTTGACCAGTTATAGGACGTCTACCAGAGGCTTGGGGGTTATGTGATTGTGATGTCATGATGATGTTTTAATCTTGATCTTTATAACCCAACCATGGTTATGTGATGGAATGCTCTATGTATTGGTTGTAATACTGATTGTTATAGATGAGACACTTGACTTAACCATTATTTTTGGTCATCGATCAGTTATCCTTGGTTATTTTCTAGTCGCCATGATGGGATTGAAATGTGGATTTATCCTTGATGATGTCATGTTGTGAAATATTTGACTCAACCATTTTTGGAGTCTTCAATCAGTATGATTGAGATATATTTTGGTTATTAAGAACCATTGGATACTTTTGATTATTAGTGATGCTTCAGTTGCCAATAGAGAGCTGTTGTGATCATAATTTTCTATGTATATTTTCTCATGGTGATTTGATGCTTTTATGCATATTTGATGATTTTATTATGGATTATCTTTTGTGATTTTGAGATTTATGATTCCATGAGCATTAGGGTAGGATATCTGCATGTAGTGATGGAAAGTAGCTTGCAATGGGGGCCGGGGCCCTAAGAGGCTGCCAGGGTAACTCATTGTAAGTTGGATTAATAAGTGATAACATTCACACCTGGTTGTGACCTTGCATTCCATAGTATGCCTTGTCAATATGAGAGGATACTAGTGGCCGCATGAGATCTGTATGGACCCGTGGAGTTTAGCTAACTGCCAGGGTAACTTGTATGAGATAAATGCAATGACACTTTCCCACTTGCATAGTAGGTTCCTACATGTCATTGTGTGCCTCTGGGAAGTAGATGTTAGTATCATGTTTGGAACCTTTGAGTTAGTATACTTTTAGGATTCCTGGACTATAGAGATTTGTGCTATGTGTTATGGATAGCCTGTTTGGGACTTGAGATTATCTCCTCAGCACGGTGGGAGTGGACCACTTAGGTACCATGTGGTCGGGTGGTAGTTTATTTTCCACTCTTATCATTTGAGATTCATCAAGACGTCATGGCTGATGCATCCTTCATGATGGTGGATATGTATCCTTTCATTGATGATTTGCATTTGTTAGATGATGTTATCTTATGCTTTTATTTGCATGTAGATTACTTTCTGCATATGATATAGTATATGTTAGGAGTGACATTCCTACTATGTTCATACCGATGATATCTTCGATAATTTTGGAATGTTACGCATGGAGGGATGGCTAGGGCCCATGATGGTCTAATGATGCTATTAACAGTTGGGAGGAACCGTGCACTTAGTTTAGTTTGTTTGATCTTTATGATGGATGTATATATCTTCTATGATGATGTATCATGTGATTATCTTTACTTTGACGTATCATGGATTAGAATAGGATGTTGTACCTTATTCTGCATATGTATATTCTTTGAGCTTGTCATACCCTATAACATGTATAGAGGATGAATGAGCATTTGAAATGTGATATTTAAACATTGGACTTATCATTATTATTTCATGTGGATGTTGTACTAGATGGATTTATGTATGTAATTCAATGTTAAGGGATCTTTAAAGAATGTAATCGCTTATGTATTTTATGTTTACTTTTAGATGGACTTTGCTATTGCTTCCATTATTAAGTACAAGTTATATGTGGTATTTACTTTCATGTTATTTTTTAAAAAAAAAATGTTACCAAATTTAGTGAAATTCTAGGTTAATTCTTTGGATTCCTTGGCGGGGCATTACATACCTAAAGCTCAATCCTAGACTTCCTTAAATACTTGTGTGGCCATAGGTTGGCCTATCACAAAAATAAATCTTACATTAATGTATGCACAACAACAAGTTAGCTGACATCATATATTAACTACATATAATGAAATAAAAAACAAGCAAGGTCAGCCCAAACTAGAATGAGACACAGGTAACTTAGCAAACAAAGACTTCACAAAATACTAGCCTTTATCCATTCTTCCATTTATATTTTCCTTTATCCTATACAAAATTTTCAGATCTGCTACCTTTTCCATAAGATCTACCTCTACCTCTCTAGAATCTACCACCTCTACCTCTTCATCTTTTTCATGCTTCTTTGTCAAGATCTCCTCAACTTTCAAGGCATATTAATATGCTTCCTCCATGCTTTCCAATTTAACAAAACTTATTTCATCTTGAATTCTAGATCTCAACCCATTTATGTACCTTGCAATTTTCTCAACATCATCATCCACATGTCTAGATCTAATGTCCAATCAATAGAATTCATTAGTATATTCCTTCACACTGATGTCTCTTTGCCTCAAATTTTGCATCTTTCTTAATAAGATAACTTGGTAATCAATAGGAAAGAATTTATTCTTTACCTTGTTTATCATCTTCACCTAAGTTTTTATCTTGTCCTTTCCTCTCCTTTGTATATCAATTTGCAAATGCTCCCACCACAATGAGGCATGATCTTTTAACCTTGTAACTGCAATTTTTACTTTCCTATTATCAAGGTTGTTTTAATACTCAAAGAACTTCTCCATTTTAGATATCCAATCCAACACAACATTATTGTCCAATTTTCCATCATAAGGAACAACTTCTACAATACTCTTTGAATTTTCTCTAGACAATATTCTCAACAACCTTGCTTCATCTTGATCCTCTTTAGGTTTTGAATTAGGGTTTGGTGCTATTGCTTCATTATCACCTACATCATCAAGATTTTCTCCTCTCGTCTGGGTTGCCTCCACAACATTTAATCTAGCTGTAATTTGTCTCAATGCATCTAATATTGCATTGTCACCATTTCCTCTACCTTGAACCATCTTTAAAAATTAGGTTCCTAGATCATAACCCTCTACAAGTTATAGGTCAAATCCATAAATTTTCTACCCCACAACCAAATTCACTTAGGATTCTACACAATTCAATCACTACAAGGATGAACCTCAAGCTTTGATACCACCTGGTGTAGAGAGTAATGAAATAACTAGGGCCAAAGGCACAAATAGCTATCTAGACCACCCTGCAAGAGTTAACATGGTGGAAACACAACACAAAGAACAACAACCAAAGTAGAATGGAGCAAAAACACTTATAAATTAATCAAATATTTAGCATACATGCCTAGTTGTAAGGCCTTTTGGGTTATAGCCAATTATAATTGAAAAATTTCAAATTCATGATCTAAATTCAAGTTTGCACATCCAGGCATATATCACCTCCTTCCGATCCCCTCTATTCTACCTCAAACTCAATCCTAGATTTCCTTAAATGCTTGTGTGGCCATAGGTTAGTCTATCACAAAATTAAATCTTACATTAAATTTATGGATAGCCACAAGTTAGCTCACATCAAATATGAAATACCTATAATAAAATTAAATACAAGTAAGGTTGGCCCAAACTAGAACTAGACATAGATAACTTGACAAATGGAGACTTCACAAAACACTGGCACTCGACAATTACACAAGCTTGGCATCCAAAGAGTCACTCGAAATTAACTATGACATTAGCATCCTCCAAAAATTGACAAACATAGGGTCATTTAGCAACCAAAGGAATCACTTAGAAACCAAAGGGTCACTCAAAAACCAAAGGAATCACTCAGTAACCAAATGAATCACTTGGCAACCAAAGGGTAACTCAGCAACCAATGGAATCACTCGACAACCAAAGGATCACTCGACAACAACTAGAAGAATGAATAAAGTGTAGGATTATAAGGCAACCCATGATGTTCCTACATGAGGAGAGTATTAGGATGAATTTTTATCTCATGGTGGATAATTGGGCACATTTTGCAAGTCTTCAAAGTCGACTTCGAAAACTTGCAACCAAGTATACTAGATAAAACACTAATACTTGCAAATGGAATGACTTTAAAAAAAGAGCTCAAATGGATTCATCCAAACATGAAAAATGATATGCTTGGAGTATTTTACTGCATAATACAAATTTATGATTCAATTAGGCTCATCTATCACAACTTCAAATACATAGCATCATAAACAAGGGCTATGATAATTATGCCAAAAATACTCCAAAATGCATATAGAATCACATTTGAAAACCAACTAAATGGATTCATCAAGAGCTGAAAATTGTAAAAAACAAATAATTTGACCTTTTATAATGCAATGAAAAAATAAATTCTTTAGTTTGGTCAATTGCATCAAAGTTATATTCAATCAAATAGGGCTACTTGGAAATATGGGTGAAGTGCAATATCGGGACAAATATTTAACAACCAACCTTGGGAAACACAAAACCATATCAAAACATATCTAAATGACTTAAAATATGAAAAATAGGTTCTTTTATGTGCATGAAAAACATTCTTAAAGTGGAATGTCATTATACTTAATGAGGTAAAGATATTCAAATGTAAAATAGGCATCCACAGAGTGTTCAACACTTTTTGAAATGTGTAGATTTGATAAGTGCTCATAATGACGCTTCATCAAATGACTCAAAACTTTAAACTAATGACCCAAGGTTAATGGATATATCAAATAAAATACAATGAACACCTAGAAATAACTATAGACATCAAAACAATAATTAGGTACATGTATTCTTGAAAACATCTTATAGGGGCTAATTTGCAAAAGTTTTAACAAGGAACTCGCAAAATACTAGTTGCAAATTTTTGAGTCCCAACAATGAAATATATATTTTATATTATAGTTTGGATGGTAGATGAATCATATTTACATAAATATATGTAATATTCAATTTTCATATTTTTAAAAAGTTGGTATTTGTTTTGGCTACCAATATTTACTTGGAGATTTTGAATATGAACAAGGATAAGAGTCCTACATATGGGGAAATCCAAGATAGCCCATAAAAATATAGAACATTATCATCATATTTTAGTGGAAAAAAGGTTTGTGTCCAAATGAGGAAGCTAAATTATCACAAGTACATTTGCAAGAGTTCCAACTATCAGCACATATTAAAGAAATTGGTGAAGTTGTATCTCTAATCACAATGAACTTGAAGAAGGTTTTCAAATAAATACCCAAAGTAGTTGGAATAATATAATTGACTTGGATGATGATTCCAAAGATGATTATTGTGTTAGAATGTTTAGAATAACTTGTTAGAAATAGATAATACTTAGAGGAGGGATAAATTAATATTCTACAAATGTTTTCCCACAACTAGATATTATTAATTACTCTACAACATGCATATGAAAGCAAACCAATAATGTTGAACAATAAATGAAACCATACACAGAGAACTCATAACACCATATTTTATTAACTAGGGAAACCCTAGCCAAGGGAAAACCTCGATGGGGATGACACCACAAAATGATCCACTAAAAAAAAGAATCTTGTTAATGATATTGATCTTTCTAGGAGTCTATGAATTACATATAGTTTCTTGGTCCTTGTTAGAGGACTAGGCCATGTTAAAAGCCTCAACCCTAGTAGGACTTGGTAGTACAATTACAACTATATGCAAGAAGAGTCCACTACCCTAACATGCAATTATATAATATAGTGCCTTTATAAAAATGAGATAGATGCAAAAATCTCTTTATTTCTAATTGAAAATACTTCACATAGTTTTGATCTAACATTAGAATTCACATCATATATCTCTAATACAAGTTCACATATCACATACTCAGTTTGCATATGCTTAATATACTTCACATTCACATCACATCACATCCAAATACTTTGTAAGCAGTGACTCTTTACTTATACTCTTTTCTTTCATAAAAACTCTTGTGTAATCTACTCAATGCAATCACAGGTTATGCTAACTTATGGTAAAAATCTAGGATGTTGTTCCTACACAATTAAGTAATTATTTTGTGACCTAAATAATTCCTTAACACTTTATTCCTTTGTTTCTATTGTGCTCTGTTCTATTGAGTAAACTACCTTTACTAGTGTTTTACTTGTAACTTCATCTGTACTATTTGTATAGATTTGCACTTAGATATGTCATCATGACACTCTATTCTACCTATTCTTAACTATGTTAGAAATAGATAATACTAAGAGCAGGGGTGAATCACTATTCTACAAAATTTTTCCCATAATTGTATATTGTTAATTACTTTATAACTCACATATGAAATTAAACTAACAATGTTGAATAGTAAATATAACCATACACATAGATAATCCATAACACGATTATTTGTTAACTAGGGAAAACTTGGCCAAGGGAAAGCCTCGGTGACAATGATACCCACTAGATGATTCACTAAAAAATAGGATCATATTAAGAATATTGACCCTATTAGTAGTCTATGAAATACATATAGTATTTCAAGTCCCTATTAGGAGACTAGGCCTTGTTAGAAGCCTCAACCCTATTGGAGTTGGAAGAACAAATGCAATGAATGCAAGAAGAATTCACCTCCCTGACGTAAAATTATACAATTTAGTTCTTCATAAGATAGGTATACATATAATACTTTCTTTGTTGTTGTAACTCACACTTTCTCTAATCAAACATTAGATCTCACATCAAATAAGGCTTGTAAAATAGTTCACAGCATAATTACAACATCTCATAACTTCACACAACTCCACACCACTTCACAATAATTGTGCAATATAAGATCTTCAATTATACCTTGCACATTCACAAAAATCTTTTGAATTGGTCTTCATGTGTTCACATGCTTTACATAATATAAAGTAATGTCCATAAAATCAATTCACCATAACTTAGTAATTATTCTATAATCAAAGTAATTCCTAAAGCCGTACAACTTTCTTTACTGATATACTTTGTTCTGCTCTATTAAATACCCATACTGGTATTTCAATCATATCTTGTACCATACTATTTGTACATAGCTGCACACTCAACCACATGATAATGATAGTGTCATGAAACTTTCCTTAGCTATGCATAAGCTAACTCTCAACAAGTCATCTACATTGTTAAGATATATTCTTTGTACTACTACAAACTATCTAACATTTAGGCAATTTTCTAAATCTAAATGCATAAATGAAATATTGAATGCATGTTGACATAAATGAAAACCATCAAGACATCTATCTAGCCATATTTTCAACAAACTACACGCATGCTAGATATCTCTATAGCCTTCATAATACCAAAAACTATCTCTATCTTGCTAGTGAAATTGTCTAATACTTAGACAATTTTCTATTATTGACTGTAGAATCTTCAACTATATATTCTATCATCTCACCCTGAGATATGTGTTTCCATAAATTACAACCTATTGACACAAAAGCATGCACCCTTTCTTGAGGTATGACCCTCAAGTGACCTTGTGTAACATGGAAACAACCTCCAAGTGTGGGAATTATGATCTGAGGCTAAATCTCCATAGAAGGCCAACTTCCTTACTATTTGGATACACCTATGCTACCACTTGAGAGGAAAAGGGATAAGGAAACTAAAATTAAAATGTAGAAAGGGAAAGCAGGGCGATGCACTAATATAGAAATAGTGGTTGCAACTCTTTCTATAGATGCACTACACATCAATGAAAGCCCAAAATACATCGGACTCGACTTCAATCTATCTCCAAAAGTGACATGTAGGTCTAAAGCTAGTGAAATGTTGAAAGGAAAGATAATTTTCACTTATGCAACAATTGCTAGCAAATTAAACACAACATGTGAACTTAAGAAAATAGAAAGAAAACATTTACTACAAAGCATATACATGCACTAGACAAAAAATGGCAAGAGAAGGTAAGGAATAGAGATTTCATTAATGGAAGGAAATGAATTATATAGCATAATGTTACTACAAAAAATGTAAACAAATAACTTAAAAAAAAGTATTTACAACTTGCCTTTATAGATTAGGCATAACTCAGATTTAAACTATAGAGTTCAAATCCCAACCCAAAGTGGAGTCAAGTTGCAGAGAGTAGAAATAAATGAATATCGGGATTAAATCTTATCTTGAAATCAATCTATTATAATGAAGTGACAAGAATGGCAAAAAAAATGCACCCAATTGTAACAAATAAAATCTCATGAGATTTGATCATTACAATCATTAATGAGGCATGGAGATACATAAATTTCATGCAAACAAGGCCAAAGAATATCATTTAGCATTAAAGAATAGTCCTTGTAACATGTTATGGCCATAACAAATAAATTTTCATAGTTGTTAAAAAAATGTGGGATGGGATAACACTCAATGTTAACCCACCACAAAATTTATACATTTGACCCACATGGAATAAATTTGGTTTTCCTAGAAAAGGTACAAACTGTCGATGTATATCTTCATTTTGAAATAAATAACCTAGATGCTACAAAAATCTCTTCAAAAAGTGAATAAAACCCAATTGTAGATCAAGATCTTCCTTTTATAATCATGCACAATTGAGATGCACTCAAAAATATCCAAATATGCTTCAAAATCTAATAGCCATCATATATTCATAAGAGGCCCAAGAAATGATGCAAAAATATGACCATTGTCTGATTAAAAGAAGCTCACCACAAGAAGGATCCACCATATGGCCTGAAATTGTTGGTCAAAACATTTCTCAAATGTTCAATTGAAGAGTTAGTAGCAATTTTTTAGTTTTATGGAAGCAAGAAAATTCACTCCCCAAAATAGCAAAAATGATTAGCACAAAATATTAACTCCAACCAAAAAGTGTGTTATTCCACATCAAAGAATCAAGCCCATTGATCTCTTAGATTAGTTATTAATGATGAGTTGAATGGGGGGAAAAATTGACCAACATTCTTGGTGACTCAAAGGGGATGCTTACCTACTAAGCATAGATTAGTGGCCTTAATAAATTCATTAGACATGGAGTCACTACCAACAATTGACGTATTATCCCACTTGCAACTTCACAAAACTCTACAACCATCAAAAGACAAAAAGTCAAGGTAGCTCTAGAAAGCTTAGAACAAATCCAAAAAAAGGAGAAAATGTCCTCGTGCACTTCTTGGAAAGCATAAAAAACCTACTCTAATATGTATAAATATTACAGATGAGAAGGTCAAACAAACCATTGACTGATTTGTTGAATTAGTTTCCCTTGCTCACTAGTTGATTTCTCCTTCCATGCATGAGGGAAGCTGAAAATGATAGCGAGCATGACAAAAACACTACTACATGGAATACCTCATTCTTGATGCTAAAGAAAATGAAGCTTTCCAACACTAGGACACCTTGTTGAGCAAGACTTAATTGCTCCTCCTTGTGGTCTTCACCCTCATGCTCTAGATTGAGCATGACTAGGGGCAACATGCATTGTTGTAGAGCTAGATGCCTGATGGGGCATCTCCTTGATGATGTTTGGTCCAAGGAATCATCCTTGACCATTATCAGTGAATAGATTTGTCTTTTAAATTAAAGAAAAAGAATGAAAGATTCTATGCCCAAGTTCATAAGACAAATACAATTTTCCAAAAGTTGAGGAATTTTCACATTCACAATTCCTCTCTAAATTTTGGTAAGGTTCAATTTCCTTATTAGATTTTCAATCAAGATCACCTTTCAAAAAAGGATTACTTTTAACCCAAAATTAATAAGGCTTTCCATCTATTCTGGAATAGGGCAAATGATCTAATTAATGAAAGTACAATAAAAAAAAATGCATACAAAGGAGAGAACACATAGTTTCTCTGTTAATCACCTTCTAGAAAACAAACAAATTTGATATATAGTCACCACAAGAAAGAAATTTGTAGCACACAAGGAATCTAAAAAATTTAATACTAAATCAATAATGATTGAATTCAAAGAATAAATCATTGAACATTCAACCATTTCCTTTCAAAAAGAACAATACTATTCAGATATGATATTGGAAAAACTTAGAAAATTTGCATAATCATAAAGTTTTAGATAAAATGGTCATAGCATGGTATCCATCAAAAACTACCAATCCCTAGCACTACTAAGTTTCAAACTTAAATAGAAAGCTATCCGAGAATCTCCCCAAAAACCTAATTCTTGGATAGTTAGAAGTAGTAATGAGAACCAATAGAAAATAAGGTACACAGACCTAGAGTTTAACTTTTAAAAACCATAACTAAATTTTTTTGAAAGCAATTTAATAGAAAGCATTAAACATTTGCTAATTGGCCAAGTAGTTTCCTCCTCTTCCTCATCCTCAACATCTTCAACATCACCTTGCCCACATGGTAGCTTCCATGTCCTAAACACATTCATGACTTCAATCATGGTAGTCATGTTTGGATTCTTGATGCTTTGAAGACAACTTTTCTAGATGTCCTTGTCTAGCTTCATTTTGTTCATAATGTCCAAGTAACTTTGTAGTCACAAGGTGCAATTTCTTGACATCACTTCACTTTTGGCCACTTTGGAGAAGTCAAATGATGTGAGATTGACTTTTTATTTTATAGACTTCATGTGTTCTTTGTGTTTCTTGACCATTATCTATACACCAAAATCTCCTTCTTCAAGGGGATTAGGCAAAGGTGAACCGATGAATTGGAAGTCTCTACCTTCCTACTCTAGTAATGTCTTGAAATCTCATTCACATGATTGCATCTATGAAATCATGGAAGTATAATTGGACACCCTCCAGGCTATGTTTTTCCTCAAAACCTAAATTAGACCTTCATCTATATGTTGCAATGGGTTCTCCTGGAGGAATTTTTCTAGTCCAAACTCTTTTACTTCTACTAATTGAAACACCATGGCCGATAGTTTTTTGACTTCTATTTTCCAAGTCCTAGATTGAACATGGGATTTGTCAAGAGGAATCCCTACTAAGGAAATAATCTCATGCAAATTTTGCATGAGTTCAGAAACTTGACTTGTTACTAGGCTAATCAAACTTGATACTGCAAACATCATCATTTTTCTTTTTTTCAAATCCTCTAATAACTACTGATTTTTTAGGGGCATTGGAATCAAAGGTAATTTGTGACTGATTCCTAGGAACTGACCTTTGTCCTTTCAATGAATCTATGTATTCAACCATTACATTATTTTTAGCTTTTAGCCTTTTCTTCTCAATTCCATCTTTCTATGATTATAACACAATTTGTTTTTTGGACACCTCTACCTAGCATTCTTTTGTCTCACAGTTCATTACCCCTAAATTTTTATGTGTAATTTCAAAGTTTCTCAAGTCTAGTTTGTTAGCTCCCTCTTTTTGGTTATAGGTGACTACCTTAGCTATACTCCTCCTATTCGCACTATCAAAGATTATCCTAGCTATGCTTTTGGTTATTTTGGGTTTGTGAGCCTTATTAGTGTATTTACTCACAATATCATCAATAAGGAAAGAAATTGGGACCATAATCCTTTTCCTATTCACTGATTCCACAAACCAATTAGGAGTGATAGCATCTTGTTGCGATTTAATAGCCCTTTCTAGAGTAGCTATAGTTTGCATCCTTGGAGGAGATAAACCCATGGTCATTTGAACTCTCTAACTATTATTGATGAGTTCTCCACCTTGATCTTTTTCTTGTTCATCATCAACTTGAATAACCTATTGATGGCTTATTGGCATTGACATTTTAGTCTTCATACCAGAACAAGTTTTTTGCATAAGGGGAGGGTTGTGAACCTTTTTCTTAGAAATTTTGGGTGACCTTCTACTACCTGCAATGGGGATACCAACATTAGAAACAAAATCAACCTTGATATTAGCATGTGTTCCCTTTTTAAATTTCAACAAAGACTTCATCTTTTTTATCACATTTGCTATTTTTTCAAGAATATCATCTTCCTCTTTAGAATTCCAATCTATAACAAGGTTTACAAGTATAATTTCTTGGGAAGATAGAATGCCGGTCCCATCCTTTTCTATGTTTGTAATATCTATACCCAATTTTAATTGATAAAGGATAATTTGGGAAATGGTAAACCTAGATAACCCTCTTCTTTTCACTTCTAATTCATCTATACAATCTTCCTAGAAATCTTCCACAGTGGGTACATGTGTAGTTTTCACCTAAGTGTCAAACAAGCTATGAATGATTCCTTTGTTGTCAAAGTTTTTCCTAGCTTGATAAGTACCAAAAGAAAATTTAACTAGGTCAGAGCTTAAAAAATTTTCATATTCCATTCTTCCACATATTAATTTGCCTAGCTGAGAATTTATTTATCACAAAGACTAATTTTTGTGCTACTTCTGCCAAGATGAAATAATCAAAGGAAAATCTAGTAACATAGATAGGTTCCTCATCAAAACCTCGTATTCTCAAATAAGTGAACCTTGGGAATTAGGTATATAAGCTACCAAAAGATTGGATGAGCCTTTTAGAATTAGGTGAAAATCTGTGTTACAAAGAACTTTTCATCTCAAAACACAATTTTCTAGAGAAAATATCATGTACCCCTCTAAAATCATCTAAGCCTTTATCTTTATGTAACAATGAGAAATATCTATATATGGTGATATCCTCAGTGTAGGGTTCATGTGGCATGATAAGTGGTTCCTCCAAGGAAAGTTTCTTTGAAGAACAAAAGAAACATTGAACCCATGAACTAGTTTCTTTGGTACAAAAGGTTCAACACAGCTTAATGTTATTTAAATTTTGTACAAGGGGTATGAAAGGTTCAAGGAGTACAAGGAAACCATTCTATTATACCAAGAAACCTTCTAAACTATAACAAGATGACATTTTGAAATAAATCACTTTCAGTTGAAGCTAGCTACAAAAGTTGACTTGGTCAACAATTTAACTTGAGGGGAGGGTTGGTCAAAAAAGAAGTGGAGTAGATATGAAAATTTTAGTACAACTTCATTTTTTAGCTTTATAATTGATAGAACCAATGGCTCAAACTAAAAATATGAAAACAAGACTAAACCAAAAATAAAGAGTAAAAATGGTGAGTCTAAAAACCATGAACTAACAACCATGTTGTTGTGCTCTACAACATTTGAGTCCTTATGACTAGTGGGGGCTAGCTTTGATGGGATGTTTGGTAGTGTATGTTCATCCACCTTTTTTAGAAGGGGGAACTACTCTACCTAAAGTGATAAGATTCATGCTTAAGAGGCTCCTACACTTCACAAACTTGCAATTGGGAAAGCTTCGGCCTTGTCTCCTCCTAGTTTGCAAAAAACCTTCTATCAAGGTCCTCCTTAAATTGAGCCTTAAGAGCCTCCCACTCTGGAGAGTAGATGAGGCCAAAAAAATCACTTTCATTCTCATAATATGGAGGGTAGAAAAATGGATCTCTATGAAGTAAGTCCATGTTGAAGCATTTAAATAAAGGACTTCATAGAAAGTGAGAAATAGAAAAAAATCAAAAGATCTTTACACAAATCAGCACTTGATCTATTGAAACCAAATGATGCATAGAGTCACCATGGTGTTAGATAAATGTCTCCAAAGGCTAATGGTAGTAAGAATAACTCCCAAATTCTTATTGAATAAGATTGCAACTAGCTAACCAATGGACTTATGAAGCTGAAATCTATATCCCACTGGGTATGCCAAAAATTGTTGACACAAAAGTCTACACCCTTGCTTGAGATATGATCCTCAAGCAAGCTTGTGTAACATGGAAATAACCTCCAAGTGTAGGACTTGCACTCTGAGGCTAAATCTCTAGAAAAGGATGCACCTACACTACTACATGAGAAGAAAAGGAAGAAAGAAACTAAAATTAAAATGCAGAAAGGGAAAAGGGGGTGATGCACCAAGATAGAAATAGTAGTTGCAATTTTGTCTATAGATGCACTTCACATAAATGAAAGACTGAAATACACTGGACTTGACTTCAATCTATTTTCCAAGGTGACATGCAAGTTTGAAACTGGTGAAATATTGAAAGGAAAAATAATTTTCACTTATGCAAGAATTGCCAACAGATTAAACACAACATGTAAACTTAAGAAAATAGAAAGAAAATATTTACTTCAAGGCATATACATGCACTAGATAGAAAATGGAAAGAGAAGGTAAGGATTCAAGATTTCATTAATGGAAGACAAGGAATTACATAGCATAATGTTGGTACAAAAAATGCAAATAGAGAAGAACCCAAAAAAAATGTATTTACAACTTGGTTTTATAGATTAGGCATAAATTAGATTTAAAATATGGAGTTCAAACCCCAACCCAAAGTGGTGTCAAGTTATAGAGAGCATTATTAACTAAATATCTAGATGAAATCTAATCTTGAAATCAATTTGTTGTAATGAAGTGACAACATGGGCAACACAAATGTACCCAGCCATTAGAAATGAAATCCCATGAGATTTTATCATTAAAATCATTAATGAGGCATGGAGATCCATAAATATCATGAAAACAAGGCAAAAGAATGTCATTCAAAATTAAAGAATAGTCCTTGTAAATTTTTATGGTCATAACAAATATATTGGCACCACTATCAAAAAAAATGCGAGATGGGATAACATGCAATGTTAACCCACCATGAAAATTACAAATTTTACCCATGTGGAATAAATATAATTTTTCCAAAGAAGATGTGTATTGTCAATGCAAATCTTCACTTTTAAATAAATAGCCTAGATGCTATAAAAATATCTTCAACAAGTGAATAAAACCCAACCATAGATCAAGATCTTCCTTTTATAAGCACAGATAGTTGAGATGCACTTAGAAATATCCAAATATTCTCCAAAATCTAAACATCATATCTTTGTAAGAGGCCCAAGAAATAATACAAAAATATCATCATCATTTGATTAAAAGAAGCCTAGCACAAGAAGGATCTACCATGTGGCATGAAAGTGTTGGTAAAAACATTTCTTGAATGTTCGGGCAGCAGTGATTTTGTGATTTTGTGGAAGCAAGAAAATTCACTCCCAAAAATAGAGAAAATGGTTAACATGAAATGTTAAACCCAACCAAAAAGTGTGTTAACCCACATCAAAGAATCCAACTGATGCAGGAGCATCCAGAGGTATAAGGGCAATCCTGTGTCACCCAAAAAAAAAAAGTACTTAGACTTAGTTTTTGTTTCATGTGTTTTCATTTCTGGATACCCATTTGGGTCAAATAAAGGTTCCAACTCTCACAGTTCCACTATTAGTGTTCTATGTTAGAGTATTTGAACACCTTGGGATACATGTAAATGCCAAAAAAAATAAGAGTATGTAATTGAGCCATAATTTTGGTAAATTAGAGGGTGTAAATTGGCTAGATGAATGTAATTTTAATTTAGAGCATTCTAGAAAAAGAATCAGGTCAAAAGGCCCCATGGTTTGAAAGTTATTGCAGTTTTTTAATTTTTGGATACCTCATAAGAATGCTTCAAAGTTAGGTTAGGGGCATTAAATGACCTTTAATAGGGCCAAAAAATGGGGGATGAGATAAGCTGGTTGATAGGGCCATAGAGCACTTCGAGAGCTTTTCGAAAATGTAAACGGTTTGTCAATCAGAGCTATGGTTCAAAAGTTACACCTTTCGAAAGTTCAGTTACCATTTTTGGATTCTTCTAATTTTGTGCCAACTTCTAATGTGACTTCTAGAGCCTTCTATTTGGTCAGTGGATGCCAACTAGCACTTTCTAGAATGTATTCCTAATCCTTAACGCTCCAGGGTTTATTTACGAACATTTCTGGCATTGTAAAAGGCAGTTCAGAGTGGAGTTTGAGAGAAGGTACTGGGAGAAGAATTTATCTCTAGATTTATGCTATTGTAAGCCCATAGGGCATGTTTTGGAGTATGTTTCTCTACACTAAGTGTACTAGCATATTTTTACAGTTAACAAAATTTTCCCTTTCCTGTTGTGTTCATTCGATACTTGGGTTGTGTCCCCATCACCAACCCATTGAAGATCTCTCAGATCGGTTATCAATGATGGGCTGAATGATGGGAAAAATTGGCCAACATAACCCTAACTCATCTTATGTGGCCATATTTTCAGCATAATAAAGAGGGGGTGAATTAGTTATCCAAGGTCCAGATGTACAAATAGAACAATCAAACACTTAAACTACTTTAGATCTAAACATCCATTAGCTTAGTCTCTATAGTAAACTTTTAGTACATAAACTAGTAGTCTAATATCCTAAATATAATAGACTTGTAGAATATAAACATTAATAGTAATTCATTACAAATAACATCTACACAAGTTTGACACCAAGATTTAATGTGGAAACCAAATATTGGAAAAACCACTAGCAACATATCACCAATCATTTCACTCTTATGAACTTAGCTCTATTATAAGTCAACCCTACTAAAGGTTTCAAAACACATTGTTAAAGGTTTTAATCACCCTATTAGAAGTGACCTTTTTAGATGACTTTAGAACATTCCATTAGAATGTCACATTGATCTTAGAGGATTTACTTATGATTGTTAGTTCAACCTTGATTAAATGACCTAAATATTGATACGATGGTTAGAAAGTACTAGTAAGTTTTGATCTAAATAAGTACAACTCACTTTTCAAATATAAATTATAATTATTTTCATAAGTTTATCCACTAAATGGCCTTCATATTGATCTATATGTCTAATTTTCTTGGCTACCCTTTAAGTAATCACCCTTCTCAACTATACTCAATCTGTTGGTCTAATTTTTTATGTTGTTGAAATCCTCAAAATTCTTTTTGAAATTTTGATTTTTTCCATCTAAGCTATTAGGGTTTTTCATTCTCATGTTTAGTCATTCCCTATAAAATCCCTATTTTTTGTTCCCCAATGTCTCTTTTCCTTAAGTACTTTGAAGATTTTAATAGTCACAAATTTGGATAGGGTGGGAGATTTGAAAGGTTCCTAGATTTTACCATAGATACTTTGAAAAACCCTAGTACTTATATAATTTTATTCTATAGGGTTTTTCTTTGTTATTTTTGAAATCTCTTAAAAAAATTGTTTTTTCCTTAATTTTTGACTCTATTTTCAACCATGGTTACATTGTGATTAGCCCGTGTCCTGCAAATTCCCTATTCATAACCCTCCTAGTAAGTTATTATTGTAACCATTAATCTCCTTGAAAATCTATAGATGTCACATTCTCATAGTTTGAAGATGTAGTATTCTTAACCAAAGTGAGAAAGTGAGGGAGTGACACCTATTTTGTCGGATCTAAGTAAATAAAGAAGTCAAAATTTTAATAGCAGCCCTACAATCTTGCCAAGACCAATGATTTGCATCTTCTTGCAGAATAAAGTTTTACAAATTTTTAAGAAAGTGACATCACAAGATTTTGATGCAATGTCCTTGTGGGGGTCATAAGGTCTTACTTTAATTGTTTCATTATAATGTGCAACTATTACACCAGGATTGATTCCTAGGTCAAATTGAGGTTTCTTTCTGAGCTATCATATCCTCACAAGATGAAGATGTTCAAAGTTTAAAGAAAGCAAGAATGCGATGGATTTATACATGTCCTAATGGGTCCCAAAGGCATCGAATAAGATTTATTTTTCCCAACTATTTATCAAAATGAAGATTGAAGGCTCTTGTGTTGTTGCATAATAAGGATGCAAGAAATATAAAAAGTGTGATAAAATGAGGAGCTGAAAAGTGTCTTGCTGGTCCTATATTACATTCAAAGACCTAAAGAGTGAGCATTTTCTTTAGCCATATATTTAAATTAAGACCAATAGTGATCATTTTCTTTCAAATTCAAAGTATGAAGTTTTTAACTAAAGTGAGAATGTGAGAACTTGACATGTGGAATTTCTAGGACCAGCTTGTGTTATGAGTTGAAAAGGGATGATATTAGAATAGAGTATAAGAAGGCATAATTTTATTTTCTCTACATAATGAGTATGAAAAATATTAATAATCTATCCTAGGAATCAAATCAAGCTAAGATCAATGGTTGTCACATCCTCACAAAATAGAGATTTTTAAAGTTTAAAGAAAGAAAGAGTACAAGAATTTTGCATATGTCCATGTGGACCAATTTTTGAATATAGCAGCAAGAAAGGATGTTAACCATCCATTACCTAAGTATCTATAGTGCTAGCATTATTTCATAATAAAGATGTAAGGTTTTTAACCAAAGCAAGATTGTAAGGGGATGATGCATGTCTTAGTGGGTCCATTTCTTAAAAATAATGTAAAGACAACAATGATTTTTCTTGATCATGAGATGTAAATACATCAACAGTGGTCATATTTGTTGGAAGCATGAATTTTGATGATACTCCTATGGGGAAGTATTTCAAAAACATGATTAGATCATTATTATGATGATATGTTATACTCATGAGTGTTTTTGTCATTAATGTTAACTTAGTATTTTTCTATGGTATCTGACAGAATAACAATGGTAAAGATCAAATTTTTACAAGAAAATCATTAAGTATTCTCACTAGCGACATTAATGGGAGATACTACTAAGGGTATTGTATATGTAGCTAACCTCAGGTGCAAAATATATTAAGTCTAGAAGTAGTTACGCAAGTTTTGGAGAAGACTATTTTGAGATAGAGTTTACAAAAGCATGCTCTAGTAAACTTGTTATATCTCTTAGCAGAGATATTATTATGAGAAGAAAGGTTAAAGACGTGTTTGAGATAATGTGGCTACACTCAATCATCATGATATTACACATAAAATAATTTATTCAAGTTATAAGGTGATAGATTAATGTTATTGCTAAGTAAAATGTGATCTTAATGAGGTCCTATAATAATTAATTGAGAAGGTGTAATAGCTGACTCAAAGGAATTTTTTTATGGATTCAATATAAAGGAAGGATATTTTCCTTTCTTATAGAAGAAAGTACAAAGAGAGGAAAAGAGGAGAAAAGATGTGAACACTTAGTAATCAGGTTGATATGTGAAGATAAGAAGAGCAGAGGTAAGTTAGAGAAAACTTTGTTACCAAAGTTTTATTTCAAGATTCAAGGTTTGGTATTTTGATCTAAGGTTTGTACTCTAGCCTACAAGGTTTGGTAATGATTGGTCTAGTTGAAAGGATAGAGAAAAGAGGAAAATGCACAGTACGATCAATTATTCTGCAAGGAATTGTTGAGAGATTAGTTGGACAGTGAAGTTCAGTGGTCTTTCCCCAAAAGCTACTTGGACAGTGGGTCCTTCTATCTTCTTCAACTTGTACTAGGGTTGGCACAACTTCTAATAGGGTTATAATCTCCTAATATGGATTCAAAGTCTCCTAAAAAGGACTCATATGTACTAAATGTTGTAACAAACTCCTAACAGTGTCTATCCTCTAACAAGGAATATTTATATTAGTACATCATCTTGTGGGTACCATCCCCACTAGTGTTTTACCTTTGATCAAGGGTTTCCCTAGTTAACAAATCTAGTGTAATTGTGTATGTGCATCTTGTTGTGGTTGTTTTTTACTTTGATTGAATGGTTAAGATTAATAAAAGTTGATAAATGCTTCAATTGGAAAACTGATTCACAAACCCCACCCCCCCCCCCCTCTTAGTTATCTTGGTGGACTATTATTTCTAACAATTGGTATCAGAGTAGTAGGTCCTTAAAGAGAAAGTTTAACAACTTTCAGAGATCCATGGCTAGCATATTTAGAAAGGATGGTCTGAAGTTTAATGGAACAAATTATGACACCTAGAAGGAAAAGATGAAGACACATATACTATGTATGGGTCCAAGATATTGGATAATGACAAGATCAAAAAAATAGTTGTTGCTAAAGATGAGCTTCATAATTTTATTGAGGAATAGAGATAATTTTTTATGTACAACATGAGAGCTAGAGAAGTGTTAGGATAAACCATGGACAGAAATAAAAACTACATGCAAATATAACCAATAACAGAAAATAATAGAACACATAGAAATGAACACAAGGCACCAAGATTTAACGTGGTTCACCCAATCCCTGGGCTACGTCCACCAAACAGCAAGTTCAATCTTATTACAATCCAGTGATTACAACCTGATTACAATCCGTAATACCTTACAGCTCAATACCGCCGCAAGAACCAATTTTGTATCACAACACATGAAAAATACCCAACCCTAAGCCCTTTTTATACAAGTATTAAACCACTTTAGGGTTATAACATGTCAGCCATATGTCGGCCATAATATGTCGGCTACCATGTCGGCTACTTCCCAAAAAAAAAAATTTCAGGCCAATGCCCCGAACCCCACTATTTATGAAGTATGTACAGTACTTTCCTGAGATGTGTCCCAAGACACAGGAAGAGTAGGATAAGATGTCCAAGGTACCCTATGCTTCACCTGTAGGAAGTTTGATGTATGCTATGGTATGCACTAGGCCAGATATTGCACATGCAGTGGGAGTCGTTAGCAGGTATATGAGTCATCCAGGATTTGAGCATTGGAATGCTGTCAAGTGGATTCTCAAATATTTGAGAGGAACATCCAACAAGTGTTTACACTTTTTGGGCCCTACAATTGGTATTAGAGCCTGGTTTTGGCCTGGTCATGGGTTCAAATCTCCCCGGTGCCATCCCGACCCGTGTAAGCACCTGGTATGTGCGTCGAGGGGGAGATTGTTGGGTGATACAACACGCTCCCCTGCCCACAGGTGGTTAATTATGTGTTGTTCCATGTTCACTAATAGTCATGGCTTTTGGTGCAATGGCAAATGGGCCCTACAAGAAGCACTATTGTCTACACTTCCTAAAGTAGAGTACAACCAAGTAAAAACACTTGATACTTTTCATAAGATTTGGAAAGCTTTGGAAAATATATTTGAAGGTGATGTACATTCTAAGAAAATGAGGCTACAAAACTAGATTTGTGCATTTTAGGATGCTAATATTATGGAAGATGAATCTATAAGAACATATGTAGGCAAAATATTAGAAATTATTGTAGGTGTCATATCTCGAGGTGGAACCAAGGGAGATAATGAAGTGATCTGGAATATATTGAAGAGTTTAAAATCACCATTTAAGTAGGTAGCTCAAATGATATAGTTGTTGATCCCTTGTGCCAAAGATTTTACCAAGAAAATATTACTTGGGAGACTTGAAGCAATTGAGAATGAGCTTAGATAGTTTGGAAAATTGTCTAGAATAGAGACAACTTTTAGTTCCCTAGACATTTGACCTAATCTATCAAGGAGCACAAGTGATAAAGAAGATTTTTCTAGTAGTAGCAGATCTAATGAGGATAGAAAGATAAAACAAGGTGTGGCCCTTCTTGTAAGAAGAGAAAAAAATGGTAAGAAAATCTTTAAATGTTGGACTTGTAATGATTTTGGTCATTATGCATCTAAGTGTCCTAAAAGAGAGAAAAAAGTATAAAAGAAAGTTTATTAAACCTAGAAGAGATAGAGATTCTTTGTATGTCAATAAAGAAAATGAATCTAATGAACAAGTAGTATGTGATAGTGATGATGAAATAGGATTTGTGGCTATTAAAGAAGAAAGTCTAGAGAAAATGGATTTGATATCACTAGTTGAAAATAAATCTAATTGGATAATTGATAGTGGTCTTTCACATCATATGAATAGTGATATGAAAAAGTTTGTTGATTTCAAAAGTTATGATGGAGGCATTGTCATAGTTGGAAATAATGAAGCTTGTCATGTTAAAGGTATTGGATCTATAACTCTTGATAGTAAGACTAACATTGAGGATGTGTACTTTGGTGATGGTTTAAAACACAATCTTTGAGCATTGGATAACTAGTGGATAATTTTTTATCAGTTGTAGTTCACAAAGAAGACATGCATGACCAAAAACAAAGATGGAAAGGTAATTGGAACATGAACTAGATCTAGAGGTAATGTATTTCAGTTGAATCCCACTAACATGACATGTTTGGTTACAAAGGTAGATGAAAGTTGGTTATGATGTAAGAGATTTTGTCATAAAAACTTTGAAAACATTGTAAAAACTAGTAATATGTTTGCAATTAGATATTTTCCTAAGATTATAAAGCCTACTAACACAATTTACAAGGAGTGTGAAAGGTACTTTATGATTATTGTTGATGATATCATATTTGGAGGAGATGATAATGAAAGTGACAATTTTGTAGAAGAAATGAAGAAGGAATTTGAAATGAAAATTATAGGGGGAATGAAATACTTCCTAGGATTACAGATTGTATAGGATAAAGAAGGAATCTTTATTTCTCAGACTAAGTATTTGAAAGATCTATTGAAAATTTTTGGTTTGGAAACATGTAGACTAGTACTATTGTTGAGCTAAAAAATTATAGATCTATGATTGGAGGATTGAAATAGCTAACTCACACAAGGCTAGATATAGAAAATGCAATTGGAATTGATCTAAGATTTCAAGTTGATCCTAGAGAAGAACATTATTTAGAATTTAAAAGGATATTTAGATATCTGAAGGGAACACTAGAGTTTGGATTGTGGTATGATAGATCTAATGATTTCACTTTATATGCTTATACTAATGTTGATTAGGAAGACAATACATATGATAGAAAAAGCACTAGTGGTAGAACATTTTTCTTAGAGAAAGATTGGTTTATTGGTTAAGAAAGAAGTAGGATTGTATCTCATAGAGTACAATAGAGGTATACTATGTTACAACAACAAACAATTGTAATCAAGTTGTTTGGATAACAAAAACATAGTGAATATGTCTAAGAATCAAGTGTTTCATTCTAATACTAAGCACATTTCTATCAAATATCACATGTTGAGAGAGAAAGTTGCAGAAAATGAAATTAGGTTGGTGTATGTAAGAACCAAAGAGAAAACTATAGATATTTTCACTAAGCCTCTTCCCAAAGAGACTTTTGAGTACTTGCAAGGTATGCTAGGGGTTATGCCCCTACCTACATTAGAGTAGATGATGTAAGGGTGCATCACTATTATTTGTCTAGACTAAATGCTAGTGCTTCCTATATAGGGGAGTATCTATGATGGATAGAGTCATCTAGGACTCTTGATAGATTTTGTTTTGAATAGTGTCATTGGACACTTGAGTAGGCAAAGATAGTTATTCTAAAGAATGATAAGATGCAATGATATATGGTTGTTGAAACCTTCAATATTGATGTCAATGTGGGAGAGATTATGAAAAAAAAAATTGATATCAAGAAAATTAAGGTATATCAATAGCAGATAAGCATGTGAACATAGAAGCTAGTATTATTGATGAAGAGGATTTGAAAAGAAAGGATAATAGTCTTTAACAATTAGTATTCTTGGAACTAGATGTTTTCATATATGTTTCCATCAATGCCAAAGGGGGAGATTATTGGAAGCATTAATTTTGATGATATTAATATGGGGGAGTATTGTAGAAACATGATTAAATCATTATTATGATGATATATTACTTTTATTGCTATGTTTATCATTGATGTCAACTTAGCAATTTTCTTTGGTTTATGACAGAAGAACAATAGTGAAGATCAAGTTGGTATGCATAGATAGTTGAGTATTTTCAATAGCAAGGTTAATGGGAGATATTATTAAGTGTCTAGTAAATGTAGCTAACCTTTGGTGCAAAAGATATTAAATCTAGAAGTAGTTATGCAAGTTTTGGTGAAGATTGTTCTGAGATAGAGTTTATAGAAGCATGTTCTAGTAAAATTGTTATATCTCTTAGCAAATTTTTTATTCTAAGAAGCAAGGTTAAAGACATGTTGGAGATGATGTGGTTAACCTTGCTCATCATAATATTATACATATAGAAAGTTATTCAAGTTACAAGGTGATAGATTAATTTATTATCACTAAGTATAATGTGTTCTTAATGAGGTCCTATAATAATTAATTGAGAAGGCATAATAGTCAACTCAAGAAAATTGTTATATGGTTTCAATATAAATGAAGTACATTTTATTTTATTACACAAGAAAGTAGGAAGAGAGAAAAAGAGGAGAAAAGATAGGAACACTAAGTAATTAGGGTGGTATATGAAGATAAGAAATGTAAAGAAAATTTGAAGAGAACCTTGTTGCTTAGGTTTTATTTTTAGATTCTGTTGGTGTTTTAAATGGTACTAAAACTACTAAGCGACAAAAAGCTTAATACCAGAATGATAGTACATACACAATCTATAGACTAGCCTATTCTTATCAACAATTGCATATGTAAGGTATTTGGACCCAACTTCAACAAAACCACAAATGGTTTTCTACTCTTTTGGCTCTGCACAACCAGGGTGGGTATACCCAAGGATGGTTCAAATATGAAACTACTATATGAGGATTATTCTTAGTTTCATTCTGATTTTCATTTCAAAATCCTCAAATATATACATAATTCTTACTAACTTACCAAAACACATCCCATAAACAAATATGGGCAAGAAATCTTCTATAGATCTGCAGACGTTTTCAACAACAATGGCTAACTGAAGCTAAAAAGATTTCATGCAGACAAGTGTTGGCCAACTTTGAAGATCTACAGGAAATAAAAGTAAAATTTGATTTGATGATGCATTTGAACAACCATTTGTAAGATAATTCTCTTTCAGCTGAAATAACTTGATCAGTGCCTAATCCATTGGGGTTTCAGAGTCTATAGAAAAATCTAAGATCTAATTTGTTGCCTTACAACAAATTGTATTAGCAATTCTTATTAGAATTTATCATTCAAAATCCTTTTCAATACTTAAGGAATCTTATCACATTCATCAAAGCTTTTACTTAATCCATTGAATTAATAGCAATGATAGATGGATATACAACCTAACTAGATTGCATTCAATTGCACAGGCTTTTACTCATACAACATCAAGGTAGCTAAGTATTGAGCAAGAGACAAAATTTAGAAAGAACTGATATGGGGACAGTTCATAGTTTGTATTCATTTCCTTTGAAAATGGTACATCTTTTACAATAAACTCAGAATAGCCTTCAGAAATAAACACAGTTCATTCTATCTTCATGTATTTTTGAAAAATTTGACAGAGAAACACATTACAAACTTGCCTTCAAAATTTGGACCAAAAACTAGACTAAGCACAATACTTAGAACAAAAAGAATTTGGACCCTTCTTTAGCCTTGGGATCTCACTTAAATAGTGTGAGATGCAACAAGCTTAGGGCTAAAGAGAGTGACACGTGTCCTTTAAAAGATACTGATGAGTGTCTGTGGTAAAAGACAAAAACAAACAACAGAGAAGCTAACACATCAAAACATCCTGGGTGGGTCCCTTTCTGTTATACTTCTCATTTGTTTTAACAAGAAGATAGGACCTGATTCTCCAATTATTCTTCATCCTCAGAGTAAGTAGCCATGAGGTTTGAAAGTGATGTATTGTCTCCAGTTATCTATAAATTTACTTCAGCCTGGGGAGTTTTTGTGTCCTCAGTATTAACTTCGGGGGTGATTGTTACTTTTTCACCTTCTTCCTCATCATCTTCTGATATTTGTTCTAGAAACTAATTTTTCCATTTATTAAAAGCATCATCATCTGGCCAATCAAAGCTCAGAACTTCTCTTTGTATCATTATTAAGGAATTTGCTTTTTCTTCTAAAACATCAAATTCTTTCCCCATATCAGTATAAAATAATTGCACTTTTACTAGTTCCTCATTAGTCTTAGCCCAGAACCAGTGGCCAGTCTCACTCATGATGTTTATCATTCTTTCATTTAATAATTCATCCATCTCCCTTTTCCACTTTTCTTTTTCTTTTAGCATATCCACAGATTCTAAAGCACAAGGAAAAAGTGTAAAATTTTCAGCGATGTATTGGGAAAAGAAGAGTGTTAATCTTCTCTGTAAAGAATCCCTTTCATCATCAAAATTCTCTAGCTTATTTAATAAATCAAAAATCTTCTCAACTTGATGATAGGGCATTTGAACTATAGATATACATATGATTGTAATATCATTATTTCTCTCCCTCCATTTCTGTGCAAGAAGAGGCAGCTTATCCTTATCCCTGTTCAACTCATCCATGAGGGCTGCAATTCTGGCCAACTGATCAAAGAATTTTGACCATTTTATTTTATCCCTCAAATATATTATACCCTATTTCAACTTTTCTTCATATTGATTTCTCAATTCTATCTACAACTCATGCAATTTTGTTTTTTCTGCTTCAAAGTCCTCTACAGTATAGAATTGGGGCCTTTCAAGGGTGTCAGGTATTTCAATGATAGGGGTTGATCCAACAAATGACAATGAAGGGTATGCAATTCTAAGTGTACTGGATTCTCCCACCTTTCTTTTCCCAAGTATCTTCTCCAATTGAGATACCCTGTTTTCTAGCTCAATTCTCTTTTTTACTTCTTGATTGTAGGCATCCACCACTATTTCATACTTACTCTACAAATCAGTCATTTCCTTTTCTTCTCTTTCTACAGTGGCCAAGGAAAATTTAGAATAGTCCACATTCATGTAGGCTGCTTGTACATTTGAAGTATCAGCGACCCTCCTCACAATGATATTCCCTGTTAGTCCTGAATCATCAGGCTATAATGGAGTAGTCCTGGATCCTCTTCTTAGTGACGACATAACAAGGGCAGCTTGATCATTACTGAATGTTGTTCCTAAGAATTCCTTTTTATCTAGATCATGTAATCCTAAATTATTTGACACAGAATTAAAAATTAAGGCATCAGCAATATCCCAATCGGGCAATAATAAAATATTTGCATTTTTCACCATCTGTCTACCCTTGTCAGGGGTTATATTTTGGAATTCTTGTATCATTTGTTCTTTTATTTGATTTTGAATGGAGGATTCATCCATTTTTGGATGCTCTTCTTTCATATTCCTACACCTTTGTTCAAAAATGTGCATGTTTTCCCTCCATGCAAAACTGATGGAAAGCCCTAGATTTTACAAAACTGTTATCAGACAAAAATTGCTGACTGGCCTGCTCCAAAATAGGGTCTAATTCCCTTCCTCTAAAATCTGATACAGTCAATTCAAAACTTGGCACAGGAGGCTCCTGGGGGTTCCCTTCATCAATTTCTTCTTGAGTAACAAAAACTCCTCCTTGCGACCCCATTTGTTCAATTTGCTCATTGGTGAGCTGCTCTTCCTCAATTCTCATTGGAGTTTGGGAAGGTGAGTAACCTTCATTATGGGATTCCTCTTCCCTTATTATTTTTCTTCTTTTGGGAGAAGGTTTAGGGGGTCTTTCTTCAAGGACAGTACTAGTAGATTCAATTACCTATTTTTCTTTGTTTACAATGGGCATCTGCTCTCGAATAACAGTATATCCTGTCCTCTTTCGAACAACTAGTGGACCTACTCCTGTGTTAGGGGTGAAACCCAATTTCCTCATAACTTCTCTGGCTTTATCTGGAAATGAATCAATAAAATTTTGTTTCTTTTCATTCATTACCTCCATTATTTTTGAAAATGTACTCATGAGCTTATTTATCCTATCTGCATTAGTTGCAGCATTACTAAGAGGACTGTAATCTTTGTCAAAATAATTTAATGAATTCCAAAACTTTTGAATAGACTCTCCATTTTTCTTTCTTTGTTTCTTGCTCCTAGAGAGAGTATTCATTCCTTATTATATCTTTAGGGAAGTAGAATTCATGCTAACTCGGACGAAGCTTGATCCTATATCTAAGAGCAGAATTAAAGAAGTCTTCTATGTCACAAAAACAAGCATGAGATACTGCCATCTTATATCGATCCAAAAAATTTTAGAGGAAGATCCATCCTTCTTTAGTGATTACAAACTAGTGAGCTATAGTGCAAGTAGGAAAAATTGATCTTGTTCCCCTTTTGTGCAAAAAGGTTTCCTCCACTCCTCCCAACTGCCATAAAAATTTAGCTACCCCTACCTTTAAAGGTACCTGATAGGGTAGTATATGGGGTGTCCCTTTGAAACCATAGACCCTAATGACAGTTGAGACTGGATATGGGATAATATCTCCCCAATTATGTGAAACTTTTAAACTATGGGGTCTGTCCATAGGCCTAACAAGATGCATTAGTGCCTTAGGAATTCTGGGATTGTCACTTAATATGAGGCATCTTAGTTTAGAAGCAAAGTGCCTATCAAATCTAACAAAACTAGTGTTTTCTGCTTCCCAAGTCATGTCTGCACTCCATAATTGAATTGGTAGTGCCTCCCCTTCGTGTTCCCTATTTAAAACCATTTCTTTACTAAAATATGTAACCCCTTTAAAAATAAACATATGCATCAATAGGGAGTACCGATCCTAAACCTTTTCCACCTTGCCCTTTGCAATCTCCACCAATCCATCGTGAATCTCATTAGCCAGGTAAGATGCAAAATCAAAAAATATTTCTACACCAAAAGAAGAGATTTGGGTGATCATATACATGAAGCTCACTGGAATAAAGTCTTCTTCACCCTCTCCGAAGACTCTGCACAGGGTCCTGTATATTTCTACTGCCCTGGCATTAAAGCATGATTTCTTGAAAGGTTCTTTAGAAGATGATGTTATTGTTGGTAGGTTTCCAATTTTGCCTATGTGGGCTTTCAATGCACCTTGTCTAACTATATCCCTTTTGGACATATATTCTTTTTCTAACTCTATCAAATTAATGGGCACATGATACATGGTGAGAGGTCCCAGATTGAAAACCTTCCTAATTTCTTCTGGACTAATGGTAATTAAAACCTCACCATCCATTCTTCTCACTACCTTAGTGGCTGGATCATAGCTTTTTGCTATAGTTTCAAGCAGGTCATAATCCATAAACACACTAGGAACAACAAGCTTCCCAAGATCAAAATTCCATATATTGGCATGAGGGGCATATAATTTCCTTTCTGCGAACCATTTTTTGAATAGACTCAAACCAGTTTGAGAAGTCTGAGCATCCTAAACCCAATTACCCTTATCATACAGTCCATCATCTATCCTTAGCCTAGGGTTCAATGAGGTTAACCTCTTAACTTGTGTTGTCTCTATAGTAGACTTAGGAAGCAACTCAAGAAAATCATCATGCACATTCCTATCCAAATAATTTACTGCACCTAAAAATCCCTTCTTCGGAGGCATCTTGGACTTATTTTTCACAGAACTGAAAAGCTTACAAGGATTATGGTAGTATTACTTACTTGAATTTTGCCTTTGTTTTCCTCTTTATTTCCGCAAACTTTCCATGAACAGGCAACTTCACAATTTCTACTAGGCTTTGGCACACTTTCCTTCAGTAATTTCTTCTGCACAAGAATGGCTTCAAATCTTTGCTCACGTAAGATGAAACTGATGAAATCTCTCTGTATTATACTCTATTTTTTTTCTCACAGATGATGCTTTCATGTCTAATTAATACAAGGAGTGGCACTACATTCTGTGTTTAAAACTACGTCATCGATCTTCAAAGATCCTACGATCATGTGATACAGAGAACAACTAGGAGTTGCATTTTACATGTCAGTCAATTTACCCAATGAGAACTTACCACGTATATCATTCTTTCCTTGAGGCACTTGTATCTGGACCCATTGACATCTGAGGCCACGTGTCAGCATGTTGCTACTTTGTTATGCATAAAAAATGAGCATCTTGCCATAGCGAAGTAGCGACAATCATCGATCTGATTCAAAATCAATCAAATGATATGCTACTGGGTTTGCTCAAAAAGAAGGTGGTGGGCCCTATTCGCTATGTCGCTATAATTATCTCCCTCACAACTCTTCATAGCGAGGTAGCAAGCTCCATTGATTCCATTCCAAGCTGATGTTCAGGATCTCTTTGTACATTTGGTCAGAAAGGCATTAATGAAAAATGGATCTATGCATAGTTGGCGCCTGTCAAAAATTTACTGTAGTCCTAATTATCTTTCCATGTCACCAAAGGTCCTGCTGATCTTCAAATTTCACAAGGCCTCGCTATTTTGCTAATGGTGAAGTATTTGATTTTTTCGATAGCGAGGTAGTGAGCTCCAATGTTTTTAATGAATTCTATACTAGAAAATGCAAGGGGTAGAAGATAATTATTACTATTATTTAAACAGCTTCTGACAATGACATTTATGACTTGTCATGCCACCTGGTGTAGTCACGGTACCGGCAAAATGCAACATCACCGCCCCTTCAAATTTCATGGCCTCGCTACTTCGCTAACGACGAAGTGTCTGATTTTTCTGATAGCAAAGTGGCAAAGCATCAAAAAAATCATCATTTTGGCTCTATTTTCAAATATTCTACTGGGTCCCCTTCCCTATTTGGATGGTAGTTGCAACGTGTACCTGCACAATAAATCATTTAGAAAACAAATCTTCGACCACCGTATCTTCACTTTATGGTCCCGCCTCATAAAATACTCAGCACTCGCTACGTCACATGGCTTAAAAAGCATGCAATTCTTCATAGTGAGGTAACAACAGCGGTAGATCTACTTGGATCTGACGGCTGGAAAGATTGAGAAAAAGGGGATCTTGGGGGGACAAAAAATAAAGGGGACAGAATATTTGTCTCACTTGAAAATTCAAAAGTTTCGTGCCCGACAGTTTATGAACAGAGAGAACATAGGGTTTTCATGAGTTTTTTTTCTTTATGGATGGATTATCCAGAAACCCTATGTTTCACTTAGAAATAAAAATTCTAACTTTTCTACAATTTAACAAAAACTTCTGTTGCACAAAAAGCGAGAACAACAGATTCAAAGTTTGGTATTTGGATCTAAGATTTTTGACCTAATTTACAAGCTTTGACAATGATTGGTTTGATTAATAGGACAAAGGAAAATGGATAAAGATGATGCAAGAGCATCCTGGGTCTCCTTGCAATCCTACACTTTTGCTCCTTCTATTAGTGACTACTGAGTTCTTAGTTGCTCCTAAGTTCCTTTGGTTGTTGAGTGAACTCTTTGGATGTCAAGTCATTTTTAGCTGCTATCGAGTTCCTTTGGTTGTCAAGTGAACTCTTTAGATGTCAAGTCATTCTTAGTTCTTGATGAGTTCCTTTGGTTGTTGAGTGAATTCTTTGGATGCCAAGTGAATCCTTTGGTTGCTGAGTGATTCCTTTGGATGTTGAGCTTGTGTGAATGCCAAGTGCCAATTTTCATTTGCTGAGTTGTTTGTGTGTAGTTCTAGTTTGGGTTGACTCTGCTTGCATTTAATTTCTATAAGATATCTAATATTTGTAAAGAGTTGACTTGTGGCCTTTCTATGTTCTAGAATCTTTTGTAAGCCAATTTGGCTAGTATTTAAGGAAGTCTAAGGTTAGATTTTAGGGAGTAAGCAAAGGATAGGTAGACAGAAGCTAGAGGTGAGATTGCAAATATAATATATGTGCTTGGAAGTGAGAATTTGAAGATTGTAATTTTTTTTTTCTGTAATGTAGAAGGCCTTATAGTTGGGCATGTATGAAGATATTTTGATAAATCAATGAATGTATTTCACACTTCTTCCTCTTCTAGTTGCTATTCTTTGTGTTTTCTTTCATTGTGTTAACTCTTGTTGGGTGGTTTGGATAGTTGGGTGAGCATTTGGCCCTAGTTATTCACCCTTTTCCTAGGTTAGTTGGTATCAAAGCTTGAGGTTTATCCTTATGGAGATTGGATCATGTAGAACCCTAATTTAGATTTGGTTGTAGGGTGGTAGATCTGTAGATTTGACCTATAACTTGTAGAGGGTTATAATCTTGTAGGAACCTGATTTGTAAAGATGGTTCATGGTAGAAGAAATGTCAATGATGCTATATTGGATTAGTTGAGACAAATCGTAGCTAGATTAGATGTTTTGGAGATAGCCTAGAGGAAAGGAGAACATCTTGATGATGCAAGTGATGATGAAGTAGTAGCACCAAACCATAACATAGAACCTGAAGAAGATCAAGATGAGGAAAGATTGTTGTGAGTGTTGTCTAGGAAAATCCAAAGCCTACTGTACAAGTTGTTCCTTATGCTGGAATATTGGATACCAATGTTGTATTGGATTAGATATTAGATATGGAGAAATTATTTGAGTATGAAAACACTCTTGATAATAGAAAGGTGAGATTGTAGTCACTAGGTTGAAAGGTCATGCATCACTATGGTGGGAACACTTGCAAATTGATAGACAAAGGAGGGGAAAGGAGAAGATTAGAACTTGGCCAAATATGGTCAACAAGGTAAAGAAAAAATTCCTTCTTTCTGATTACCAAGTTAGCTTGTTGAGAAAGATGAAAAATTTGAGGCAAAGCGACATGAGTGTGAAGGAGTATACTAAGGAATTCTATAGATTGAACATCAAATCTGGATATGTGGATGATGATGTTGAGAAAATTACAAGGCACATAAATGGATTGAGATCTAGAATTCAAGATGTAATAAGTTTTGTGAAGCTAGAAAGTGTAGAAGAAGCATATCAATATGCCTTGAAAGCTGAGGAGATCTTAGCAAAGAAGCATGAACAAAGACAAAGAGGTAGAGGTGGTAGATTCCAGAGAGGCAGAGGTAGATCTTATGGTGAAGGTGGTAGATCTAATGATTTTGTATAGGATAACAGTAAATCTAAATGGAAGAATGATGATAAATGCAAGATCAAATGAAAAGGTGGTAATTCTTACATAGGAGGCACTAATTCGTACAAAGTAAGAGGTAATTGTTATTCTAGAGGTGGATTTCATGGTAATTATTTCAGATGTGGTAAAGATGGACATAGATCTTTTAAATGTAGATCCTCTAAGAGTGGGCAAGGTAATAGAAATGATGTGATTCAAGGAGATGATGAGCATTCACCAAGTGGACCTAAGGCTAGAGAAAATCTGATGGTGAGAAGAACCTTATGTAATAAGAGAAGTGATGAGGAACCTATTTTAAGGAGAAGTCTTTTCAAGAGATGTAAGATGGCAAGAAAATGTTGCAAAGTGATCATTGATAGCAAAAGTTCTACAAATCTAGTTTTAGAAGAGTTGGTTACAAAGTTACAATTGCAGAGCCTGAAACATCCCAAACCTTTTCATGTTTCATGGATCAAAGATGAGCATAAGATATTGGTAAGTGAGCAATGCCTTGTGAAGTTCAAGATTGGATATTACTTTGATGAAGTTTTGTGTGATATTATGCCTATGGGTTGTTTTCATATTATCTTGGGTAGACCTTGGCAATATGATAGATATGTTGTAGATGATGGAAGATTGAATCAATATATTCTTTGGGTAAATGGGAAGAAATATACATTGTTTCCTTTGATTGAAAGTCTAGATGAGGTTAGTTGTACTATAATAAAAGATTGCATGGTTAATGGGAAACAATTTGAAAAGGAAGTAAAGCAAAATCAAGTTTGTTTTTCTATAGTTCTTAGAGGACCAAGTGTTGGTAGTAATGACTGAGTAGTAGAAGCTAGTAATGACTGAGTGACAATAAATAGTGATAGCTAAGTACCAATAAAAATTATAGAATTGTCGAATGAGTATAAAGACATTATTTCTGATAATATTCCTAATGGTTTACCTCTAGCAAGAAGCATACGTCATTGTATGGATCTAATTCCTAGAGCTAGTTTGCCAAACAAAGCACCATATTGATTAACACCAAAAAAGAATGAAGAACTTAATAAATAAGTGCATGAGTTATTTTAGAAAGCTTTTATTAGAGAAAGCTTGAGTTCATGTGTTGTACCTATTGTATTAGCACCTAAAAAGAATGGAGAATGGAGAATGTGTATTGATTCTAGAGTTATTAACAAAATCATAATGAAATATAGGTTTTCTATGCCAAGGATGGATAACATGATGGATTTTTTGAGTGGAGAAAAGTCTTTTACCAAGGTTGATTTGAAGAGTGGCTATCATTAGATTAAAATTAGAGAAGGTGATGAATGGAAGATTGCTTTCAAGACAAATGATGTTTTGTATGAATGGTTGGTTATGCCTTTTGGTTTGACTAATGCACCTAGTACTTTCATGAGATTGATGAATGAAAAGATTCTTGGGTAAGTTTGTGATTTTTTATTTGGATGATATTCTAATATTCAGCAAGACTAAGGAAGAACATTTTGATCATATTAAAGTATTGTAGAGATTGAAAGAGGAAAAGTTGTTGATTAATTTTAAAAAGTGTTCTTTTATGCAAGAAGAGATTATTTATTTGAGATTTTTGATTTCAGCAGATGGATTGAAGATGGACCCAAAGAAGGTTAAAGCTATTTTGGAATGGCCTACACCTGAGAATGTGGGTGAGGTAAGATCATTTCATGGTTTGGCTAGTTTTTACAAAAAGTTTATAAAGAATTTCAATGTTGTTTGTAGTGCAATGACTAAAAAAATGAGGGGAGATAAAAAGGAATTCAAGTGGACACATGGAGTTGACAAGAGTTTTGAGACTTTGAAACAAAAGGTTGCTAAATTACCTATATTGGCTTTGCCTAATTTCAACAAAGTATTTCATGTTGAATATGATGCAAGTGGTAATGCAATAGGAGTTATATTAAGTCAAGAAGGTAAATCCATTGCTTTCTTTAGTGAAAATTTGAATGATGCTAAAAGGAAGTATTTTGTGTATGATCAAGAGTTTTATGCTATTGTTCAAGCAATAAAGAAGTAGAGACATCATTTGATTCTTAAGGAGTTTCTGTTGTATACTGATCATAATGGTTTACAATACTTGGGAAGTCAACATAAATTGAATCAAAAACATATGAAGTGGGTTGAGTACTTGTAGAGTTTCACATTTTTTACTAAGCATAAGAGTGGATGTACTAACAAAGTTATTGATGCATTGAGTATAAGATGTTCTTTGTTGACTAAAATAAAGGGTTAAGTTCTTGGTTTTGATGAAATGAAAGAGTTGTATAATGCTGATATCAATTTTTCTGAGGCATGGAGAGAGTGTAGAGCACCAAATTTGATAGATCACATAAGTAAGTATGATGAATATTTCATTCAAGAAGGTATGTCGTTCAAAGGCATTCAGTTGTGTATTCCTAGAAGTTCTATGAGGTTGAATCTGATTAAAGAAAAGCATAGTGGTGGATTACCTAGACATTTTGGAATTGATAAGACATTGAGTTTGTTGAAAGAGAAGTATTATTGGCCACAAATGTATAAGGATGTTGAAAAATTTGTAAGGATTTGTGGAGTTTGTCAAATTTCAAAAGAGGTGAGTCAAAATATTGGTTTGTATACACCTATTACTGTTCCTAAGAAACCTTGGACTAACATCAGTATGGATTTTGTTCTTGGATTTCCTAAGACAGTGAAAGGGTATGATTCCATATTTGTTATAGTGGATAGATTTTCTAAGATGGCTCATTTCATACCATGTAGAAGACATTAGATGCTAAGCATGTTGCTGAACTTTTCTTTAAAGAGATTGTGAGATTGCATGGATTACTAAGAAGTATTATTTCTGATAGAGATAGTAAGTTTGTTGGTTTTTTTGGGTAGACTTTTTGGAAGAAGATGGGTACTAAATTGAAGTTTAATTCTACATTCCATCTACAAATAGAGGGACAAACAGAGGTTGTGAATAGAAGCTTGGGTAATTTGTTGAGATGTTTAGTTAGGAATAAGCCAAGTAACTAGGAGATGGTATTTGCACAAGCTAAATTTGCATATAATAATTCTATGAATAGGAGTACAAGGAAGATACCTTTTGATATTATTACTATAATTCATCTTAAAGGTATATCAAATTTGAGAGATGTTGGTAGTGAAGAAAAGAGAAGCACTACAGGAGAAGAATTTGTTGATTTTATGTAGTCTTTGCATAAGTAAGTGAAGTTGAGATTGGAACAAAGTAATCAAAAGTATAAGGAGAATGCTGATAAGTCTAGAAGACACCATGATTTTAAAGTTGGTGATGATGTGATGGTTCATTGAAATAAAGGAAGATTGCAAGTAGGAACATACAATAAGCTGAAAATGAGGAAATCTGGACATTGTAAGATCTTGAAGAAGTTTGGTAGTAGTAATTCTTATGAAGTTGAGTTACTTGATGACATAGACATATATCCTATATTCAATATTGCTGATTTTTATAAGTATCATGAATCAAAGGATGAAGTTTTTGTATCAGAAGATTATCCTAAGAAGCAAATTGAAGAAGTTGAATAGATATTGGATCAGAGAGTTTGCAAGAGCACAAGAGTAAAAGATTACTATGAATATTTGGTAAAGTGGAAGAATAGACCTATTGAAGAAACTACATGGATTTCTCAATCTGAGTTGGATTCAACTTAGGTTGTGACACTTGTATGATTTAGGAGAATCATTTTCTCCAACCCTGGTTGTTTGATGCAGGAGCATCTTGGGTTTCCTTGTAATCCTGCACTTTTTGTCTTTCTATTAGTGACTACTATGAGTTCTTAGTTGTTGTTAACTTCCTTTGGTTTCCAAGTGAACTCTTTGGATGCCAAGTTATTCTTAATTACTGCTAAGTTCCTTTGGTTTCCAAGTGAACTCTTTGGATGCCAAGTCATTCTTAGTTGTTGCCGAGTTCCTTTGATTATCAAGTGAATTTTTTGGATGCTGAGTGAATCCTTTGGTTGCTAAGTGCCTTTGGATGTTGAGTGATTCCTTTGGATGCTAAGCTCATGTTGATGCCAAGTGCCATTTTTTTATTTTTTGAGTTGTCTATGTCTGGTTCTATTTTGCGCCAACTCTACTTTCATATAATTTATGTTAGATAGCTAATATTTGTAAAGAGCTGACTTGTGGCCTTTCTATGTTCTAGAATCTTCTGTAAGCCATTTTGGAAAGTATTTAAGGAAGTCTAAGGTTAGGTTTTAGGGAGTAAGTGAAGGATAGGTATACAGAAGCTAGAGGTGAGAGTGCAAATATAATATATGCACTTGGAAGTGAGAATTTGAAGATTGTAATTTGTTTTAGCCATAACCCAGAAGTCCTTATAGCTAGGTATGTATCAAGATATTTTGATGAATCAATGGAAGTATTTCACTCTTTTTCCTCCTTTGGTTTTTGTTCTTTATATTTTTTTCCATTACATTAACTCATGTAAGGTGGTTTGGATAGTTGGGTGAGCCTTCAACCCTGTTCATTCACCCCAAAAGAACAATTCAAACAATTATTCTGCAAGGAATAGTTTAGAGATTAGTTGGATAGTAAAGTTTAGTAGTCTTTCCCCAGAAGCTATTTGGACAATGGGTCCTTCTTTCTTCTTCAACTTCTAACAGGGTTGGAATCTCCTAATAGGGATTCAAAATCTCCTAATAGGGACTCTTATGTACTAAATATTGTAACAAAGTCCTAATAGGGTCTATCCTCTAACAAGAAATATTTATATTAGTACATCATCTTGTGCATACTATCCTTGTTGGGGTTTTCCCCCTAATCAAGGGTTTCCCTAGTTAAAAAATCTAGTGTAATTGTGTGTGTGCATCTTGTTAGGTTGTTGTTTACTATGACTAAATGGTTAAGATTAATTATGTTTGGTAAATGTTTTAATTGGATAACTGATTCACATCTCGCCCCCCCCCTCCCCTCCCCCCTCTAATTTATCTTGATGGACTATTATTTCTAACAGTATTCTAACATAAGAAAAGTGTTTAAGTTTTAAATAAAGTGAGAATATGAGATTTTGACATGTGTCCCAATAGGTAAAAGGTAATGCAAATTCAAATTTTGAATTACAATCATTAGATTTTACCCAAATACATGACTAGTTTTTATATTCTTAATGCAGCATGCACAATTTCACTATAAGAGCATTAATGGTATTTCAAGGTGACTACATGCAAAATAATTGTGAATAAATTCTATGATTTACTTCATAACCTATTTCAAAGTGAAAGAGATTTGAAGCATAGTAAAGAAGATCTTGGATTTTGGGTTTCCATATAGTGTATTGTGATGAACATATTGTATTTTTGAGATAAAAATTTTTGAGTAAGTGCCTGAACTTTTGTTTTCTAGAGATTTCCTATTTTAATATTTGGTGAGTAAATAAAAAATTCCTCTAGAAAGATATTTTTCCAAGAAGATAGATTATCAGCATAGTAATGTACATAATAATTTTCTTGAACAATTGCCCCTCTCTACCAACGAAACAACCAAAGGAAATGAATTGGTTCTTAAGATCCCTATACAGATAACTAGTGAGGGTTTCTATGATAAGGGAAACTAGTTGAGAGATTCAAAGAAATCAATGAGTGGTTTGGAGTTATTTAGAAAATGGTTTTTACAAAGAAAACATGATACCTCAATGAGTAATGTCAGGAAATTTGATATTAGAAAGTTTGTTTTCCTAGTTGTTTTTATGGATGATGACTTCCTGATAATGGTGGAAAATATATATGATCATGTGTTGAGGGTTGTGAAGAATCATGCTAGAGATAACCTATTTAGGTTAAGAGCTAAGGTAATTAGAGAAGTCTTTATGTTGAACCCTAATCATGCATTGCATGAAAAATTGACTTAGATGATATACAATCAAGGTATGATGCTCAGAAAGTGTAACTTCAAGGAGGACCATTACAAGAACATTTTACAAACGTAGGGCATCTTTCACTAGTAACATATCATACCCTAGAGCCCTTCTTAAAGAAGTATTTCAATCCTAAGGAGCATGCTGTTTATATCTCCCTTTGTAAAATCTTTGACATGGATGAGCAAGACCACATCTAGGGTCTTTAGTTTTTATGATTTCTCAAACTTTTCAATATGGTATGATGTCTATTTTTTATTTTGCCTCTTACTTGGCTAGGGAGATATATAATGGATTGATTTTCATCAACAAGGGTAAGGTTGATAAGCCCCTTTTTTGGTATTCATTTGTTATGTGCATGTGCTTGTACAAGGCTATTTTTGTCTCTACAAAATACATGAAACTAGAACTAGAAAATGATGGAGATAAGCTACCAGTTTAGCTCTAGAGTAAACTCATGACTTGGTAAGTCAAAGATGCTAGTTTCATCCATTTTGACAGGTATTTTTCTTTAAAGATGAGGATTTTTTTCATGCCCTAAATTTAACAAGGAAAAACACAACCAAAAATTTATTTATTAATTTTTTTAAAAAGGTAAACTAAATGGTAATATTTAAATAGGCCTATACTCATTATAAATATCCTATCAAACTATGGTTTCTTGGAGTATAGAACTCATATCCCTTAAGATTATCAAAATGGTTAGTTTAATAGGTTGTTAATTTTGAGTGACAAGGAAGGATTTTGTTCAGCCCAAATATTGTATTTCAAGTTCCGAGTGGAACCAATTAGTTTTTAACAATCATTGAACATAAGAGGTAGATGATGTGTCATTTCAAATTTCACATCCTATCATTAAAATTTAGACATTATATAAATGAATGTGAAGATATTTTATAATTTTCCTAGATGTTTCAATTTCAAGTTGTCTTACCATATATAATCATGATGTTAACTTGTTACATTTTGTGTCCAATCCCATCCTAGTTTATTGTTTTAAGGGTATAACTATTTTAATGAATTTCTATCATTTTATCCTCTATTAACTTCAAATTTTTGATTTCTTATGATCAAGTACTACTAACTAGGTTTTAAAAAAAATTATCTACAATTTATTATTATTTCTTTTAATTTACCACAATGTATTACCACATATTCTAACTACAATTCCTCATGAATCTAATAAAGACTTACAATGCTTCACATTCATTAATATAGGGTACACAACATCAGGGTACTAATGGTGTCAATTCATGTATACCACTAATTATATCATTATCATTAACATCCTTTCATATATTAGATTTATGTATGCAACATAGATTATTTATTGGAATATTTATTTACCAAAAATAACCGTCATACATACTACTCCTTTATTTATTTTATTTTATTATTTATCATTATATTTATTATTATTCACTAATTATGTATACTTGATTAATGATTAAAATCCATCATTAATTTCCTAAGATCTACCACCACTAATACTAATCCTAACTTTCTCTACTAACACATGCCTTTATCTACTATATTAATACTAAAAATCCCATAAAAAACAATTAATATAATCCTACTAACTACTAATTCATTACCCTATATAATCCCAAAAAAATTAATACTCACCCCAAACAACATAACATATCATTACCCTATACCATAATATAATCCCACAACATTAATACCTATCGCAACACCTCTCTTTACATGAAAACCCACCTAACTAAACTCCACATCCTCCAATACAAATTTTCCTAAGACCTAGGCCCATGTGCCCCTTTCTTTACTCCTCTATATGATGTGACATTGTACCATCACTTTCCCCCAACCCTTTGGTGCCTAGATTCAAAGGATTTGAGAGCATTTAAAAAAACATCCCAAGGTAAGCTTACCTTTTTCCAAGGTGGAGGCACTTTGGTAAGTGAACTTGACCTCATGTCAATGTGTAGCCCACCTTAAATCTTGTCACATGCACCAAGATGGTCCTAGGGCGAGAAGGCACTTAGTCTTATGTTTTAAGTTTTTTTTTTTTTTTTTTTTTTTGTTTAAATCTCTTTGTTACTTGATGGTGAAGTTTCCCTTTCTAGAGTTCTACCTAGGTCTAAGGGATAGATACCTAGCCTTTTTCAAGGCTTTTAACTTGGCATAGCCTTATCAACCATTAATATATTCTTTTGTGTTGTTTTTATAATATAGTGGCATGTGACTCATAGGATTCTTTTCTTATATTATTTAGGAACTAGGTGTTTTAGTAATTGTTGAATCTTATCCCTTAGCTAGCATATTGTTTAATGAATATTTTATGCACCAGATTGCCTAGTATATTCTTTCAGAATAAAATATTGGTCTTTAATAGAAGGGACTTTAATTTATTACCCTCATAAAAATTACAAAGGAAAAAAAGTGCACCTACAACATACCTCTCCTTATAGATTTAGAGTGTGAACTACATTGAAATTTCTTCACTCTCCACCACTAAGGAATTTAGGGAGTTTTCTAAGTGATAGGTTAGTGATACTGTAGTCCATTAATGAATTAGTATTATATGACTTAATTTTAATACTTACATTCACAAAATTTCTTTCTATCAATTGAATCATTTTTTAGGCATATGTAATAAACTATCAAAATATAATGCTTTTCTTTTCATAACATATAATTTTACAAGTTAATCACTTAAGTTTCATATTGAGTAAACTATATCAACATAAAATCTCCCTCACAATAAGTGATGAAATGTTTCTACCAATTGATCTATAAACCAACATAAAAAGGGATGTATCATTACTTGACTTCTCCATATTACATCAAATCACATAATGTGAAACATAAAATGATTTTACTAAATCTACCTTGCATAATTGTTACAAGGATTATCCTATATGAAGATTTCATAAGACTTAGCTATAACTAATTGCAAAATAATTCATATGTGCAAAATCTTGATCATCAAATTTTAACATGTCTTTCCTCATAAATAATATTTCCATACAAAGACAACTGCATACAATTTTCTCAAGACTTCACCTTACACAATCACAACAATATACAATATGAAGTGCATTACAATGAAACCACAAAAGGGAACTTAACATCACAACACATTTGGAGGTGACATGAGAAGTATTAGTCTCTCTACATACACTTTACTGTTAACATCTCCAAGAGTGAAACCCTAATATCTTCATAGGAACCATCTTTCCAAAACCTGCAAACAACACAAAACTTGGAACCATGGAGGCTCACCTCCCATCCTAGGCTTCTATGAAGCCACCTACCAAGCAAGTGAAATAAGATTCAAACTAGGTTTCTTTCCAATCTTACAAATGCATAAACATCACATTACAACACTTGAACAATCCCATCCCAAGGGTATTTCATAATGGTTCACCAATGGAACCTTGAACATAGGGTGAAGGTATGCTTTCAAATAGGAGACTTGCCATATCATACCATATTTGCAATAACAATCTTCAAGCCTTTTGGGGGATTTCACAAACTTCCTTAAAACCTACTACCATCAACTATATCTTCCTTGAAGCCCATAATCCATAAACTTCCTTTCTACACCATCTTTCCCTTATCACCCCCAAAGAAATATATGAATGAATATTGCATACAATGGAGCCCATACTCTAAGATTCTCAACAATATTTCAAGCCCAACTAAGCCCTTCACCCTAGACTTCTCTTCCCTCCCCAAAGGGTGAGTGAATCCCTCACACCCATAACAACACTCATGCTCAAAATCACAGAAATCCAAAAAAACAAGAGGACAATGAAAATCCAAACTTCATGCTCATCGCAGCACAACAAAACACAACATGATCCAAGATGATACCACACATTTTTCTTACAATGCCACTCTTCATACCTACATACTCATGAATGCAATACCAAGATTCAACTTCAAAATGGAAGAAGTTAACTACATGGTAAGAACATCAACCTTGAAATTCCTTTGGAAATGGTAATAAAAGTTGGTTGAAGAGCTCCCTCCAAGCTTCCAAACCCTAATAGTCTCTAAACTTAGAGAGTGGGTGAATGCCCCACTAGTTTTTCCAAGACTCTCCAAAAAGGCCTTCCCACTAATTATTTTAGCAAAACCACCAAGCCACTTCCTCTTACAAAACATTTCTCCCTCTAAGTTTTCTATTTTGACTTAGTGGAAACATGGAAAAGAGCCCATGTGAAAACTCCATTTTCGAATTAATGGAAGAAGGCATTGGTAAAGGACCCCCCTAGACTACCTAAGAATTAACATGGTCAAAATTAGGTCCCTAACATATTATACTATCATATAAATAACTTATTTTCACATAAAAGATACTTCTGGACCACCTAACAACCCCTCAAACCCTTAGCTAACTCCAATTTCGAATTTCCTTTGATTGTGACCCATCCTACCCCTTGTCAAGTGGGTTTACTTATCCATTAACAAGATAATTAGTTTTAGGCTAAAATGCCACCATGACCAAAACCCTAGCTGACATGTCATTAACACACAAATTCTACAAGTGTCAAGTGACACATAAAGGTGCATTTCGCATCATCATGACATGTCCATAATGCATCTTTGAGATTAAAAATTTCACACAAATGAAAGCTTACATTTACAAAATAAAATACATCACAATGAGGCTTTTGAAACTTCCAAAGATTCAACTTGGTTAAATTATGTTCACATAGGTTCTAAACTTGTCTCCCCCAAAAATTTCCATGGTTCCACTTCCTGCACACTAAACTTGAACATTAGTAGTCCAAGGAGGTCATATAAAATACCTATCATAAATGCATATAAATTCAAATGTTACGTAATCCATAGTAACATAATTCAACAAATTTCTTCTCCTAATCATTTCCAATAAATCATTTGAAATGTTAGAATATCAAAATTTGTATATCACATTAAATCATCATCATAATCAAATTGACCCTTTGCATCACATCATAATCTAATTTCTTTCCTACCATGCGTGAATTTGCATTCATATTTGTTTAATCATTGCATTCACAATATTAGGTTCTTAGTACATATCATAAATGCAAAACACTACTATAATGTCAAAATCAATAAATAAAATAAGCCATTGTCCTTCTAAGTCTTGAATAATGTCAAAATATCCAAATCCTAACTATCAAAATGCAAGTAACATACCCCCGCTTAAACATAACAATTTCACATTACAAGCATTTCTACAATTTATCTTCTATCAAAGAAATTGAAACAGGTTAGAACATGAATGAAATCATTAATTATATCATTTAGGTCTTAATGTGCAGACATAAGTGCAAATCATTAAAATGTAGATATTAAAATAACATAACCCTATAGTCTCAAAACCATATCAAAACATCAAATTAGAAGTATCATAATGCAAAAATGTCATCTATATTATGAAGGATTGAGTGACCCCTCACAATTTTGTTAATTGGAGACAACCCTTGAACTCCTCAACCCTTGTTAGAGTTGATCAAACCTAAAGATCATGCTAGGGGTTTGAAAGTTAGTCAAAACTAAGGGATATTATCCCTTGGTTTTTATTATATTCAAAGTGTATGTTTTCCAAGGGAAACCTCATGTCCTTCCATATCAACTACCCTTAAAAGAAGGAATTTTTGAATTATTATGGTAGCTAGGAGGAGTTGAAGAGAGAGAATTAGTGGGAAGATCTAGGTGAAAAATCTTTTAAAATTTTATATTCATCCACAATTTTGTGCTCACCAAAGGAGGATGGAGACATTTAGTTAAGTTTCTTGACAAATATCAAATGGCATAGTCTCATTCTCATTTTAGTGATTCAGAAAAGTTATATGATATGGCCCAAAAAAGAACTAAGGCCATAACATATGAAAAAATAGTTTACTTTCCTAAAGATATAATTATGAATGAATTTTCTCTACAATATTAGGAAGTAAATAAATAAAAATGGAAGGTATATAGTAGGTTTTTGGAATTTTTGAATGCCCTCAATAGGAAGTATGACCCATTAGCTGACATCAAATACTAGGAGATAGAATTCATAAACTCATGGAAAATTTTGCTAGGATTATGCAAACTCTAAATGAGAAGAAAGAAATGTTAATAAAAGCATACCTAGAACTTGCCAAGGAGGTAGAAAAAATAGTGGCTAATAAAGTTATAATAAGCCCAAGGTAGTACACCCTATAGAGGAAAGAACAGTATGTATTTTCTAAGAATGTGGGGGAACAACCAATTCAAATATGAAAAAAGAAACTTTTAGAAAGCCCACCCTTGATATCAATTCAAAAACATAGAAATTGGAGCAAGGATCTTCATCTAGGGCTATAGAATATTCCCCATCCCAAATCGCTATCCATTTTGAAAGTGAAAACTCCTTTACGGAGCAACTAAAATAGATAGGGGGTCATGATAATGTCTTAATAACAACACTAGAAGTGGAGGAGGGGACACTTGAAGAACCTCCAATGTCACTCTTAACCCTTACTATTTAATATTTCAAAGGGAAAGATATGGGCCCTATTATAGAGTATGTTGCTAGAAAATTTCTAGATGATGATAATTTTGTGAAATCTAGGGCCTTTATCCAATTTGTGTGGAGAAAAAATATAGAAAAATTTGAGTCAAAGTATAAGAAAGGAAAAATAGATAATCCTAATAGACATAACTCTAATATAGAAGAGGAAATAGAAGTTAATTTGATGCATGAGTTTAGTTAGATAACCACTTTAGTGGGGAGACAATTACTAAAGGATTTAGGAGTGCTCATACTCTTAGAATGGGACATTGCTAATGCAATGATTTTTGATGTAGTGAGGAGGGAAGAGGAGAAAAAAATAGTATTGAGGAAGAGGTCAAGGAAGCCCATAAAGGGGTAAAGTATATCAATAATCACAAGGCCTTGGTAATATGGTCTATATAGAAGAGTGATAAGGAAAGAATCCAAGAATTTTAAGATGTTGAGCACATGAGAAGGTTGGTGGTGTATAGGATTGGAGAAGTGGATAGTCAAAAGTTTATGCAAATGAATAAAGAAGTAGTTGATTTTGGTGTGGAGGTAGCTGTAAAAGAAAAAAATAAATTACTTGAGCTAAATGCAAAATTTGAAAAGGTTATATAGGCATATGATGAAAGGGGAAGAATAATAATTAAAATGGAAAAAATTATTTCAAGCCTACAAAATCAACAAGAAAAAATAAAGGTGGTAAAAGAGCCTAGCCAGCCTTTAATTACTTCCTCCCCTACTCTCCGTCTGACCACTGAACCCATACCAAAAATTCCAAGTACACCTCAACATCAAGATCTCTGCCTTGTAAATGAATTGAGTAAGGAGAAATCCAAGCTCAAAGCAACATAGGTTAAGGTACAAATTTAATATGAATATAGGGTAAGGGATACAATTTTGCTTTTGATAGATAGAGTAAATTGGACTCTTTTCCATTTAGGATTGTCAAGGTTGGTAAGTATTTGAAAGGCTATAGAAAGAAAAGAAGGCACCTTGAGGGAAATATTGAACAAATGGGTTAGTAGGGATGAAATCATCACCACTCTATGTTTCTCTATCATTGATATAATTGATGAGTAGATTGAGAAAACTTTTGACAAGGAAAATGATCTATTGATTTTTACCAAAAAAGAGATGTGTTGCAAAGGAAATTGAGAATCTATTTCTCTAGGTACTAGGAATGGGGACCCCCTACTTTTTCCAACTCCTAGACTCACAGTTTGAGAGTCAGGAGAAGAAAGTATTAGAGTTAGAGTTTTAGAGTCAAAAATAAATAATAAATAAAAATTAAAAATAAAATAAATAATAAATAAATAAATAAATTTAAAAAAAAAATTAAAAAGAATAAATAAATTTAAAAAAAATTTAAAAAATTTTTTAAAAATTTAAATTTTAAAAATAAATAAAAATAAAAAATAAAATAAAAATAAATCTTGCACGTGCATCAAAGCATGGTGCACTTTACATTTGACGAGAGAGAGAAGGTTATAAAACCCTCCCTCCCCTTTTGTTTTGCTCATTCTTACTATAGAGCAAGGAGGGAGAGGTAATAACACACCCCCTCCCATTTTTTTTGGCTAAGTCGCGCGCCCTCATGGGCATGTGCGCGCTACACGCACGTGGTAGGCAGTGCACAGTGCCCTTTTGGGCACACGCACTGCACATGACTGGTGTGTCGCTACAGTGCTGCAAGCAGTGCCCTTCTGGGCATGCGCAATGCCCATGCCCCGCACCCCTTTTTGGGCATGTGCACGGTGCCCACTTGGCACCACTAGTGCGACACATCGCGCACTCACTCGGTGCTGCTCGTGTGGTGTATCGCGTGCCCAGCCATGCCCCTTTGTGGGTGTGCTTGCATCTCCCTTCAACATGCTGAAGCCACGCATGCGCGCACCCTTGAATAAACCCTCACAGCGGCACTCGCTCCATTAATTTTTTTTATAAAATAAATAAATAAATAAATAATTTAAAAAATAATAATAATAAGTCATTAAGGGGGACATTTACATTTTTCATTTTTGATGCCCAATGATTAATCATGTTTTCTTTTTCCCATGATGCAGAGGTAATATAATCAGATGGCATCCACATCTGGATCAGCAGCAAAACTAGTTGTTTACAAGTTCCAAGGCATAACCCAAAAATCATGGTTACATGATGAGTACACTAAGATCAGAGATACAGACCTTAGACACACAGACTTGGGAGAGTTCTTGAGAGTTTGTAACAATCCAACCGAAAGGTCATCTTTGAGGTCCGCCCTAATCTATTCTGGATTAGTAAATGCAGCATTACATCCCGGGACCATGCAGTTAGCTAAACTAATTATGACCCTATCTCAGCATTTTGTTCCTGATGAAAGGGTGGTAAAGAGCATCACTGGGGGGAAGTTGTCTTGGATTTGTAACTTGATAATATCGAGAGGGTTTTTCATCTACCCAAAGTCAATCAATTCATCAAGCTTTCATATGAAGTAGCTAAGAGGTGGCATAAAGATCATTACCAAGAGGCCATCGACATCATATATTCCTTATACTTCATTAAGAAGCCACTTCAGGGGAAGACAATCAACGAAGTGGATATGACTTGAGGATACATGAAGGATGAAATTAGATATTCAATCATTCTCCTAAGTAGAGTTATGGGATTGCCTACAGAGAGTCATCTCACTCCATTCATGGTCAACTTCATAGAGACCATTAGGCATGCAAAGATGCCACTGGATTGGGCCACCACACTTAGTGAGAACTTCTGTGACCAGTTGCAGATAGTAAAGGACAAGAAGAAGTTCTATATGACTTCTTATGTGGTACATCTACTTGTAGTAAGGGTAACTAACTATCTTGAGTTGTACAAGAAGGTTAGTATGCAGGACCCTAACGCATGACCATATATAGTTTATCCTTAGCTGGTGAAGAAGAAGCTCTCACCGCATAGCAAGGAGTACAGAATTGTGAATGATGCCTTCATCTTTTCCATCATTCAATTCATTGAAGGGGATTATGGGAAGATATTATTCAATGAATCCAAGATGTAGATCATAGCTCTTGGTCTATATTTCATCTAGTTCTAGACATTCACATACATTCGGGTTGGTGGTGCATCCATCAATCTAAAGAAACTCCCAAGGTACCCAAGTGACAAGTTGGTTATGATGGAAATATCTCAAAAAATTGAGTCATCTTATGAGAGGATCAAAAGACAACGAAGGCCTTGTTGGGATTTGCCTTTTGTAATAGGAGCATACTAGGTAAAGAGATAGTAGGATATCCTGACTTTCAAGTGGGAATGGGAGAATTATCATCTTGAAGAATATAACTCTCCCCGGGCGTTCTTCGATAATGTTGGTAAAGTGGAAAACTGGTAGGAAAAGAGTTCTATCATGAAGATGCCATTGAAGATCATTGGATGAATGTCACAAATGACTATGATGTTCATATCAGAGACTATTGTAGAATGACTTTGTATTTAGCAGAGAAGGCTATCCATTTGACCATCCCTGATGAGATAAGGCTACAAAACTTACAAGAGCTACTAGATCCCCTATTCAATACAAATAAAGTTTGTGAGAGGCCCATTCTGAATGCAAAAATTGATAGAGAGGAAGGAGATCATATTAATTATCAAGTGAGACATGTCATTAGAATTACAAAGAGTTGGATTAAGAAACCCTTTCCACTTGATCCAATTCTGGATATAATGATATTCCATGCACATGCTTGCCCAGAAAGGGGAAAGGGAAAGAAAGTCACAATTCCTATCTTTGCGCTCTAGTCTCCTATCAAGCCTGAAATAGTCTACCAACTTGATCATCTAGTGGGATACTACCACCCTCTAGAGAATAAGGGAAAGAGGAAGAGAGCCTCTCCTCAGAGGTTTCAACAAAGCATGTTGAAGAATAGGCCCCTTCCTAGCGATAAGAATCTAGTTCCCAAGAGCCCCAAAATGGTGGAGCTTCTCATATTCAGGTTGAATTTCCATTGCCTCCTATTTTTCCAATTCAACAAGAAGAGGGGGAAATTCTAGAGACATCCATTCATCTGATGTATAAAGAGCCCGCTTCTCCTATGGTTCCACAGAAACAAAAGAGGATCAAGGTTAGAATGAACAAGAGGCAAAGAGTTCATAAAAGATTAGTGCCTAATATATCCATTCCTAAAACCATTCTTGAGGAAGAATCAGATGAGGGGGAAACAAAGTCAGATGAAGAGGAGGAGCAAGTACCTCTACAAATGAGAACTCGGATGGCCAAAGCCACAGAATTGGAAAGAAGGAAGAATGTCACAAATACTCCACTAGCCACCCAAGCTGAAATGGTAGAACTCTCTTCTTCAGAAGATGAAGTACAATGATGGGTGAATGAGCAAAGGGAGCTAGGTGATGATGTTCTCTCCATCCTATATTTTGATTTTATGCCTGTAGGTACTGAGTTAGTTGGGGATAAGATCAAAGATACTCCTACAAGTGAACTTCAACAACAAGATTGGATGCATATGCCACTCAAGACACAAGGTCCTCATCTCACTCCCCCATCTTCACCTCATCTCATTTCCCCATCTTCACCTTAGGTTATGATGGTAGATAAGGTTTCAGTAACACCTCCACCTCCAAGTTTAGAAGAACATGTTCAGAAGGACCTATCATTACAAGGGCAACTAGAACCAAGGGTTACTGATGAGCCATCAAAAGAGGCACAGATAGTAGAATGTATACAAAAACCTCCTCAGGAAGTTGAGGATCAAAATACGGGATCTACATAAATGTAGACTATAGAAGAAGAATCCCCACAATAGGAGACTCCAAGCAAGAGTGATAGAGGGAAGGAGGTAGTTGAACACATCCCTTCATCATCTAGAGCCAAGGTTATAGAAAGACATATCCCAAGATGGTTTCAAAAGGAAATAATGAGAAGTGCCAAGCATCAATTCCATGCTTCAGAGGATAATACTTGTGACATTGCAGAGATTTTGAACAAGCCTGACTCTCCATTACATGATGCAATGCCATTTGTGTTCATTACTACTACACAGAACCATGACTTATTTGCACAAGTGGCTCACCCTCTAGAAGGTACAGATACAAAAGCTATTAGTTTTCAAGACTATGAAGTGAAAGATATTATGTTAGGGAAGCCTACACGGGATACATCTGAATAGATGATGACTATGGGAGTCAAGGAGGTTCTCAGCCATATGGAATAGGATGAAATTGAAATCAGAACACTTTGAAGGAAAGTTGAGATCTTAAAGGGATATTTAGCTAAAGTTATTGGTCCTCTTGATTCTAAATGCCCTGAGGAGACTTTGAATACCATTCTTAGAGAAGGGGCAGGTGTACGGCTCAATCCATTTTTGAGAGCTTGTCAGGATTGGCGAGATAGCCTTGAGGATAAGGGTGTCACTATAATCACAAGAATTTTGAAGTTATTGCATTCTACACAAGAGAATTTTGATAAGATCACGGCAATTTTCAGGCAGGACTTCAGTATCATGGATGAGGTATGGGCATGGAGCAAAGATTTATGAACTCTACAAGCCATAAAAGGGCAAAGGTACCACATTTTAATTAATGTATATACTGGAGAAGAGTTAGATATGATAGCTAATTGGATAGAAAAGATTGTAGATGGAAATAAAGTGATGGAAACATTGCATGATGAGATACATAGGCTCAAGGACCAAGCTCGAGAGTGAATTTTGGAAGTAGAAAAGTTGTACAGTGATGTATGCTTGGACATTTTTGAAGATGAAGAATGAGAAGTTATTTCTAGTTGAGGTAGTTGTGGAAAATTTCAAAAAGACTTTAGAAGAAGCAACCAGTGATGAAGACATCAAACAAGCCTTCAGGATAGAGGAAGCATTGTTAGAGTTGGACACCAAACTTAGAGATTTTGCAGAGACTCAAATTGAGGTGGAAAACTATAGATAGAAGGTCAAAGACAAGTATGAGGCTTTGGATCCTCTAGATGCTACTAAGATTACTAAGATTATAGATAAATTCAAGGGAAAACATCCAAACATAGCTTTAGGATAAAGATGAACAAAACCTAGATGTCAGAATTTCAATTTTGACACTTAGTAAAATTTTGACATATTGACCCAGTCGAGGTCTGTAGCTCCACAAGTCTATAGGTTTGTAGCTCCACAGGCCTACAATTTAGAGGTGTGCTGACAATTGATTGCCATATCCAAAAATAGCACTTTCCATGCATCAGGAGCACATTCTGATGACAAGTCAACTCCAACACAGGTCTAGTGAAGGGGCAGCTTCTATTTTTGGTGACTCCATGCACTTCCACCTTGATTGATGGCTTCCTCCTGCTTTCTCTCTCATTCTTTCTCTATTTTTTTACATGTAAAGGACTCATGCATCCAATTAATGAATAAAATATGGATAGAGTCCCTCTAAGCACTAGTTAGATTGTCAGTTTGTATATATTTAGTTTGTTTAAATGTTTTAAAAGCATTTTATTGCATCAAGATATCTCTCACTCTCAACACAAATTGAGGAGGTGATTTCTTATAAATACGGAATTGTAAAATGTAAGAAAAGCCATCGTTATTATGTAATAAAATTATGCTTTTGGTGCTAGCATTCGGAGTGTAGTCATTCTTTCCTGAATGTGTCATTGTTTTGTGGATTTTTATTCATGAGATTGTGATTGAGTCAAAGGTTTATTGCATTGTTTTTGGATGTGCAATCTTTTAGTTCTGGTGTTTGCTATAGATATATGAATTCCACTGATGTAACAAGCTTGAGAAAAAATCACTTGATTGTGTCTACATAGCTTTTTGTCTCGCATGAGCGTACTTTCTGTGGGCTTGCGATTTGATGAAGAGTGAAACATCATTTGATTTGTTAAAGATTCTCATTCATGATTGCATTAGTGGATTCTAGGAAGTGTTGCTCCTATTTTCATTGGTTTCCTACTAATTTCTTTGAAGGTTTAACTCCCAACATGTTGTTTTCTGTAGCTTATGCCCATTTAGGAATTTCAATTTCATGTTATTTGCTTTCAGTTTCATTATTTTCTTTGCTAACCCCCTGTTAGAATAGGACCTCATAGTAGCTACATTGTTAGAGTTGCATGCATTGAAAAAACAAAAAATAAAAAAAATATTGTTCTTTTGGTGTGATATTTTGAGACAGCGAATAGATTTTACTTCAATTCTAAGATAAAAGAGTTTTTAGAACCAGCAAAGGCTTCCTTGTGAATATTCACATTTATCTTCTATTGAGTGGATTTTGGTATGTTTCAAGACAATTACTAAACCTTGGAGTGGATCCTTAAAAAGATTTGTTTTTCAAGAGAGGAATCACGCAATGGATTCCTATCATTGACCTCATGCAAAATGAATGCCCAACAGGTACCTCAATATTTATTTTGATATTTTCCCCTTTTATTAAAAGGCCTAGGTATCATAAGAAGTGAGGAGTGGGGAAATAAACTAAAGGAAATAATGAGTGTTAGATTCAATGATGTGGTAAATACAGAGAACTATATTTGGTTTGCAAGAATAGTTGAAGAATTTTTTTAAGTCCAATTATTCTTTGATTCTTTCCTAAAAGATTTTTGATGAAATAAGAAATTTGGGAAAAGACATCCTGAAGAAAGAGAGAGAAATCTTGGATTTTAGCTAGCTAGATGACACAATTTTTAGTAAATGGATGGTAGAATAATTTCTAGCTTCACAAGTGCTACAAGTGGCATTTGAAGATAGGATTGTAGAAAAGGAAACAACTACAAATGAAATTTAGTTAGTTGATAATTTTGTGCAAAAAATGATAAAAAGAAAATCAACTAACTACTATAGATATCAAAGTGTTATATTCAAGTGGAATAGAAGAAGAAAAGGTGGTCCCATATACTAAGGAAAAGGAAGGAGAAAAAGATCAATCATTAGGTATAGTGGAGAAACAAGAAATTGCCAAAATCAAAGAGGCCCCACCAAAAAGAAACTAATGAAGGAGTCATTCTATTATTGAACAAAAGGTCACAAATATTTTGATTCTTCTCATGTAGTTTTTGAAAGTGACATTTTGTCTTATATGTAATTTTTTTTTGTAAGGTCAGTTGTCCTCTTCCCTCCAAATTTGATGCTTGTTACAACTCACACTATATAAGTGAGTTTCCAAGGCTAGAGGACAGTCTAATTTTTTTTTGCTACACTAAGTTTGTATTGTCTAAGTTGATCTATGCATACTATAATTCTATTCTAGATTTCAATATGAAAGTTAACAGTTGCTAGTCTATGTTTATTATTTTCTAATGGGGATAACCATTCTATTATCATCAATTTCAAAGAGATTAAAATAGATGAATAAAGTTAGTTGTTCATCATAGATCATGTCTCTTATTTATCTTCATTTTGTTCTTTGATATTTAATAGAAAATTTTATTAAGTTTTAGTTATAATTCATTTTGAATTATATTTCAATTTGCTTTCGTTCATAGTGTAATAGGTTACATAAATTCTTAATGCAAATTGGAAGAACTTCATGGTTTTCATTAAAGATATGATAAGTATGAGACTAGAGATGAATATTGATAAGCCTTTCACAAAGTGTCAAGAAAAGATCCTAAAATACATATATAATCCCTATGAGTTTATAGCATAATAAACAAGGCACTAGCCATTCTTAAGATTTGATCTAGTTGGGGTGTTTTACATAATGCAAAAATGCATATAAATAAATATTTTATGATTCTATTATTAAATCTTGAAATGTTAGCCTATGCTTGACTCATGAAGTTTTTGGGTTTCATAAAGTAGATTTTTCATCTCTTTACTATTCTAGATTTAGAAGAAAGAAGGCTAAACCATCTTTTATTTCTAGAGTTCATGTTGATAATCTAAGTACTAAGCGAATAAGAATGAATTCCTAAGTAAACTCACCTAAATCTTGTAGAATTTAAAGTGGAGAAGACACAAAGGTCTTGTTATTTGGTCCTTTTATTTTTCTTCCCAAAGTACCCATAATGGTTTTTAGCTAATTCCTAGGTTTTATGACATCGTAAAAGGTTGTTGAAATTATATCAAATTGGAAGCCAACAAAATGGTCACTTAATTAGGGAGTTGTGTAAAGAAATTCATTGTTTAAATTACTACAGTCTCTAGTATAATTTGTTGGAGTTGTATTCTCAGTTGTGTCTTTCTTGTGCTTGTATTTTTCTCTTTTAAGTGACAAACATTAACAATCTAAAAAAAAACAATACCATAAGATTTCATGATGTGAGATGTATCTAAATAGTGCCTTATTTGTAAAATAGAGTTCATATTCCAAAAGTGCATCATATTCAAAGTTATTCTATGTTGGGCCCTTAAGTCAGATCTATTTTTAAGTTATCTTTTCCTATGATATTTTCTTGTCTCTTATACCTTTTAAAATTATTCTTCCCTTCATTGGATGATTGATCAGTGAAATGTGATGGAGGACATAGTTCTATACCAAATCCATTGCATATAAATTATATAAATGTGATGGAGGACATGCCTTGGTGTGTTATATTCCATTCTCCTAACTATTGTATTGTTGCCCAATCATTTTCTGCAAACTACCAAGTACTTCCTAAAGAAGGTAGTAATAACCATGAACAGGTGGCATGTAATATGATTATATGTGACAATGGTGAAGAATCTAATCTAGAAGACTATGAGATTGATGTTAATAAGAAGAGAAATATGTATCAACTACATCTTTAGCTCAAGTATTTTCAGATGATGAAGTTCAAGATGATGATAGGATGTGTAACATGATATCAAAGGTTAAGAATATCAATTTGAGGAATCCATCTAATGAAGAAATTGATAGAATAACAATTTAGATGGTTTCCCAAGTTCACAAGACCTATAATGTCAGAAATAGAATAGTAAACAATAATGTTGGAAAAGCATCTAGTATATTTATGAAGGACATAACTCACAAAATGGATGATGTAAATAAAGAAGATAATCTAGGGATAGTCAAAATCAAAGACAATAAGAATAAGAAATAGGAACTTAAAAAGAAAGTGCAATTCCAAGGTGTAGAGACAATCAAGATGAATACACATGAAAATAAATAAAATCTTGACACTAATAGACAAGTGGAGGAGCCTATTGTTCATGTACAAAAAGACAAAGGTAATCTATTCAAACCTATTGTATATGATCATGTAGACATAATTTCTATGTTATCACATTTTACTATTAAAGCCCCTCTTTCTGAAATGTTTAGGATAGAAGAACATTAGTGTAAAGACCTCTCTTGATTAAGAGGAACTGGGAACCATAATATTTTTGAAAGGGAGTCATCAATAGGGAAAGAAGTGCCACTTGTAGTAAAATAAAAGGAAGATAAAGGAGTCATGTCCCAAATACCTTAGATGTATTTGGATAATTCATTTTCATCCTATATAGAAAATATTAACCCCTTTTTCCTTAGCCTAATCATAAATGGAAAGGCCCTAAAAATTTGCATTATTGATTTAGAAGCTTGAAATATTGTCATGCCATTTAATATCATGGAAGCCCTTGGTTTTAAGGTAGACATAAAATAAGGTAGGTGTAGAGCCATGAATACTAGAGAGGTCCCTATCATTGGTACAATTAATGCCTTTCCATTTGGACTATCTTCTTATCTTGATGTTGACTTAACTATGACTATCTTAGTAGTTGGTATTCCTCCACAATATGGAATGTTGCTCTCAAGAAAGTGGAGCACTATAATGGAAGGTATCCCACAATGTTATTTTTTATTTGCCACATTTTATACAGGATATAAAGTCATCAAGGTCAATAGAGATCCAAGAGTTATTCACATGATTGAGGATAATATTGATACAAATGTTACTTGTTTTCTAGATATAGAGGTAAATTCTTTTAGAGCTGAAATGACCATTTAGGAAATTGAAATGATGGTCCCATTAATTTCAAAAGAAGCATAAAGATGCATAGATTATCAAAATCTTTGGACTATGTATTTTGATGGGGCTATTTCTAAGGATGGGCCAAGGGCTGGATTAGTTTTCATATCTCTAAATAAGAATACATTTAGATACTCATTCACCCTGAATCTCAATTTTAAAAATAACATAACCAAGTATGAGGCACTTTTACTTGGGTTAAAGGTGGAAGAAAACCATAGCATTGGAAAATTGCATGTTTTTGGTTATTCAAAGTTGGTTGTGTCTTAGATTAAAGAGACATATGCATCCATGAACAAGAGGTTAAAATAATTTAGGAATGTTGTTTGGGATTAGATTGAAGCATTTGATTATTTTGGTATTTCTTGGAAGGATAGGAGTAACAATAAGATTGTTGATATTCTAGCTAATGTATCCATTAAGCTTGATGACATATAATTTGCTGATGTTTCTAAGATTGAGATGAAGAATAGACCATCCATTCCGAACAACATAGAAAACTGGTAGGTGTTTGAGGATGATAAAGATATTCTAAATTTTCTCCTCAATGAAAATTATTTACCATGGCCAAGAACTAGATTGAAAAACTTTTCTTGAGAGTATAGATGGGAAGGCAATCATTTTTGGCCAAAAAAATCTACATCTAGAAACAAACAAAGTGCCCAAAGGATTAATGGTTCTAGAGAGTGTCTTTGACAATCACGATAGAGTGCAATTAGAAGTTAAGGACACAAAACCACAAGAGCTTGAGGAAGTGAACCTTGGAACATCTGAGTCAGCTAATAAGGTATATATAGGAAAAATTCAATAAGTCCCTAATTGACCTATTAAGGAAATTTAGGCATGTCTTTGCATGGTCATATGATGACCTCAAAGCTTATAGGGAAGACTTACTTCATCATGTTATACTCCTAATAAAGAATGTCACACTTTTCAAACAAAAAGAAAGAACTGTTAATCTAACATTAGCACCCAATATGCAAGAAGAACTTATTAAACTAAGGGATGAAGGGATTATTAAGCCTATTAGACATTCTTCATGGGTTTCTAATATAGTGTGAGTAAGAAATAAAAATGGTGATATTAGGTTGTGTGTGGACTTTAGGAATCTAAAAATTGCTTCCCTAAAAGATAATTATGGATAACCAAACATGAAAGTCATGCTACAATAGGTGAATAGTTTTGAATTGATGTCCATGATGGATGGTTTGTCTAGATATAACTAAGTACTAGTTGATGAGAAGGAGTAGTTTAGGAAAACCTTTACAACTCCTTAGGGAGCATATGTCTATGTTAGGATGTCTTTGGGGATGATTAATGCAAGAGCTACATTCTAGAGAGTCGTGGATGTTGCGTTTAAGGAATGCATTAATAACTTCATGGTTGTCTATCAAAATGATTTGACAACTTATTTAAAAAGGGCTAAAGATCACTACAAGAATTTAGAGAATATTATTTTGAACGCTTTGGAATGTGGAATCTTAGTGAACCCAAAGAAATGTACCTTTGGAGTAAAAAAGGAGAAATTGTTCATCCATATAGTATCTAAAGATGGAGTTAAGATTGATCTAGAAAGGACAATAGCAATAGATAATGTCCCTAAGCCTAAAAATGTCAATGGTATTTAGTCCTTCTTTGGCCAGGTCAATTTCCTGAGGAGATTTGTGACTAATTTTTCTAAGATTAGAAGACCTATTTCTAAAATTCTCAAGAAAGGGGTAGTAAACAATTGGGAAAGTGAACCATCAACTTCTTTTCAAGAGAAAAAAAATGCCATAAAGAATGCACCAGCTTTGAGGACACTAGACTATGCAAAACCCATGAACATATTTTCATTTGCCTCTTTCCATACCATAGAAGTAGTTTTACCTCAAAAGAATGAAAAGGACTGTGAACAACCCATTGCATTTTTGAGTAAATCACTCCATCCTATAGAGTTAAAATATGAGATTAATGAGAAATAGGCATATACACTTGTCAAAGCTATGAAAGATTTTAGATATTATCTAGTTGGTACAATTGTTATTTAATTTGTCCCTGGTGCAACAATCAAAGATATATTTTCTCAACAAAAGGTGTTTGAAAGAAGGAGCAAATGGATTAATAGAATCTAGGAGTTCAACATTGAAATCCAAATTACTAAACTAGTAAGAGGCTAGAGGTTAGTAAAGTTGATGGCTTAGTCAAATTTGGATGCTAACCAAATAAATGTTATAGATGAAGACCATAGAGAAAACATATGTGATATGGAAGACTATGAGTGGTACATAAATGTTATATTTTTTTACAACATATGGAAGCTCCATCTCATCTAACTAATAATAAGAGAAGGTTTGTGAGATTACAAGAAATTAGATATATCATTGTAAATGGAAGTTTGTGGTGGAGAAATTTTGATGGAATATTGTTGAAATGTATTAATTATAGGTAATTAGAAAGGATAATCAATGAAATGCATTCAAGAGTGCATGGAGGCCATTACATGGCCACAAGTACTACCCATAAAGTAATTAGAGATGGCTTCTAGTGGCCAAGATTATTTAAATATTCACATTCCCTAGTTGGGAAATGTAATCCTTGCCAAATATTTGCTAGAAAGTTTTATTTTTTTGGAAATACCCCTTTGAAGTTAGTAGAAGTTCAAGAACCTTTCCAATAATGGGAAATGGAATTTATAGGTGAAATTTCAACTAAGTCAAACACTTTTTATTAATGAATACTAGTAGCAATAGATTACCTCACAAAGTGGGTAAAGGCCATTCCTACCAGGAAAGACACTAGTAAAGTGGTAAACAATTTCTGGTTGAATAATATAATAACTAGATTTGGGTGCCCCAAAAGGATTGTGATTGAAAATGCTACATGATATAGATTAGAGGAATTCATAAAATTTTGTGACAAATATAGCATTACAAGTTCAACATTATCTCCTTATCATCCACAAGGAAATGGGTAGGTTGAATCAAATAATAAGAGTTTTTTGAAGATCATTAAGAGGACACTAGATGATAATAAAAGGCATGGGATTCCAAGCTTCATCTAGAAATTTGGGTTGATAGATTAATAGTTAAAAAGGCAATAGGCATTTCACCTTTTGATTTACTATAAACAATCCAAGCAAGAATGCCCCAAAACAACCTGCTAGGACTATACAATTATATCCATATGTATGATGATGACATGTAGAAAATAATGGATGAATTGGTAGGATTGACTAAAATCAAGAAGGAAGATTCTATCACAAATGCAAAGTTGTAGTTATATGATAAGAAGGAAGTAGCTAGAAAATTTGAGCCTGAATATTTGATCTTGACATGGAATGCAAGAATTTATACCCCCCTGAGTAATGTTTGGGAATTTGACATTGGAAATTTGGTTGTTCTAGGTATTTTTATGGATGATGGCTTGATGAAAATGTTGGAAAAATTATATGATCATGTATTGAAGGTTGTGAAGGATCACACTAGAGATAACCTATTTAGGGTAATAATTGAGGTAATCAGAGAAGTCATTATGATGAACCCTGATCATGCATTGCATGAACAAATTGACATGGATGATCTACAACTAAGGTATGATTCTTAGATAATGTACCTTTAGGTAGGACCATTACAAAAACATTTTACAAAGGTATGGCATTGTTCACTAGTAACATCTCATTCTCCAAAGCCCTTTATTAAAGAATTATTTTCATCCTAGGGAACAGGCCCTTTATATCTCCCTTTGAAAAATCATTGGCATGGATGAGAAAGACCACATCCAGGTATCTTTAGTTTCTATGATTTCTCAAACTTTGTAGTAAGGTATGAGTTTTTTTATTTATTTTGTGTCTTACTTAGCTAAGGAGATATATAATGGATTGATTGGCATTAGTAAGGTTACTATTGATAAGCCCTTTTTATAGTATTCATTTTTTATGTACATGTCCTTATACAAGGGTCTTTATGTCTTTACAAAAGACATGAAACTAGAGCTAGAAAAAGATTGAGAGAAGTTGCTAGTTCAGCTCTAGAGTGTAGACATGACTTAGGAAGTCATAGATACTAGTTTTGTCTATTTTGATAGGTATTTTTCTTCGAAGATGAGGATTTTGTTAACTAGAGACAACCCTCAAATTCTTCAACCCTTGTTAGAGCTAATTATACCTAAAGATCATCCTAAGGGTTTGAAAGTTAGTCACAAGTGGGGAGATATTATCCCTTATTTAGTTTCAACTATATTCAAACTATATGGTTTCCAAGGGAAACCTCATTACCTTCCATGTCAACAACCCTTAAAAGTAGGAATTTATGAATTCTTTTGGTAGGTAGGAGTGCATGAAGAGAGTGAATTGGTGGGAAGATCTAGGGGAACAATCTTTTCAAATTTTATAGTCATCCACAATTTGGTGCTCACCAAAGGAGGATGGAGACAATTAGGTAAGTTCCTTTACAAATATTAAATGGCCTAGTCTCATTCTCATTTTATTGATTTATAAGGGTTCTATGATATGGTCCAAGAAATAACTAAGGCCAAATCATATGAACATATAGTTAACTTTCCTAAAGATATAATCATGGATGAATTTTCTCTACAATAGCATGAAATAATGAAAGAAAATTGGAAGGCATATAGTAGGGTTTTTGAATTTTTCAATGCCCTAGATAGGAAGTATGATCCCTTAGCTAAAATAAAATATTGGGAACATAAAATAAATAAACTCATGGCACATTTTTATTAGGATTATGCAAACTTTAAATGAGAAGAATGAAGTTTTAATAAAAGCATAGCCATATCAAGAAAGGGAGGTAGAAAAAGAATGGGTAATAAAGTTATAATAAGCTAAAGGAAGTACACCCTACAAAGGAAAGTAGAGTATGTAGTTACTAGGAATGTGGGGGTACAACCAATTCTAGTATACAAAAGGAAACTTTTAGAAAGCCCGCCCTTGGCACCAATTGCAATAAGACAAAAATTGGAGCAAGGATCATCATCTAGGGAAGAAGAATATTCCCCATCCTGAATCCCTATCTATTTTGATAGTGAATGCTCCTTGAGGGATAAATTTAAATAGATAGGGGGTCATGATGATGTTTTAATAACAACATCAAAAGTATAGGAGGGGATACTTGAAGAAAATCCAATGCCACTCTTAGTCCTTTCGGTTGAAGATTTCAAAGGGGAGAGATAGATCCTATTGTAAAGTAGGCTACCAAAAAATTTAGGATGATGGTAATTTTGTCAATCCAGGGCCTTTATCCACTTTTTGTGAAGGAGAAATGTATAAAACTTTGAGGAAAAGTGTTTAAGAAAGAAAAAATAGAGAAACCTAATAGACAAGACTCTAATACAGAAGAGGAAATAAAGTCTAATTTGATGCATGAGTTTAGTTAGATAACCCCTTTAGTGGGGAGGCAATTACTAAAGGATTCAAAAGTTCTTATACTCCAAGAATGGGACATTGCTAATGCAATAATTTTTGATGCAGTGAGGAGGGTAAAGGAAATAAAATTTCAATACTTAGGAAGAGGTCAAGGAAACCCATAGAGGGGTAAAGCATAGAAATAATCATAAGGCCTTGGTAATATGGTCTATATAGAAGAGTGATAATGCAAGAATCCAAGAAGTTTCAAATGTTGAGCACTCAAGAAGCTTGGTGGTGTACAGGGTTGAAGAAGTGGATAGTAAGAAGGTTTCTCAAATGAATAAAGAAGTAGCTGATTTTGGTGTGGAGGTGGCTATAAAAGTAAAGACTACATTTCTTGGGCAAAATGAAAAATTTGAAAAGGTGATAGAGGCATATGATAAGAGGGGAAAAAGAATAAATGAAATGAAGAAGCTCATTTCAAACCTACAGAAGCAACAAGGAGAAAGAAAGGTGGAAGAAAAACCTAGCTAGTCTTTAATTGTTTCCTCCCCTACTCTCTTTCCTTTCACCATACCCATAATAGAAATATTGAGTACACCTCAAGATTAGGATTTCTAAATTGTAAATGAATTGAGCAAGGAGAAAGCCAAGCTTAGAGTAGCAAAGGTGGAGTTGAAAATCAATATTAAGACAAGGTAAGGGATACAATTTCTTTTTGGTAGATAGAGTAAATTGGCCTCTTTTCCATTTAAAATTGTCAAGGTTGGTAAGAATTTGGAAAGATCTAGAAAGAAATGAAACCACCTTGAGGGAAATATTGAATAAATGGATCAATAGGGATGATTTCATCACCACTCTATGTTTATCTATCATGGATATAATTGATGACCAAATTGAGAAAACTTTTGACCAAGAAAATGATTGATTGAATTTTTTATCAGAGAAGAGATGTGTTACAAAGGTAATTGAGAATATTCTTCTCCATGTTCCTCATGAGGAATTTTGATCATTTCTCCCAGGTCCTGAAAGTCCTAGATCTCATAAAAAGTAAGGAGTGGGGCAATGAATTGAAGGAAATAATGATTGTTAGATTAAATGATGTGGTAAATCAAGAGAACTTTATTTTATTTGCAAGAATAGTTGAAGAATTTATTCAAGTCCAATTATTATTTGATTTTTTCCAAAAATATTTTGATGGAATAAAGAAGTTAGGAAAAGACATCCTAAAGAAGAGAGAGAAATCTTGGATTTTAGCTATCTAGATGACACAATTTTTAGCAAGTCGATGGCTGAATATTCTTCAACTACAACAAATGGCATCTAAAGATAGTCTTGTAGGAAACACAATAGATATAGAGGAATTTCAATTAGTTAACAAGGTTGTCCAAAAAAATGATAAAAAATAAGATTAGATAACTATTATGGATATCAAAGTGTCAAAATCAAGTAGAACAGAAGAAGAAAAGGTGGTCCCACATCCTAAGGAAAAGCAAGAAGAAAAAGATCAATCATGATGTACAATGGAGGAAAAAGAAAATGCCAAAATAGAAATTTCCCCACCACAAAGAAACTAATGGAGTCATTATGTTATTGAACAAAAGGTCAAAAATATTTTGGTTCTTCTTGTGCATCTTTTGAAAGTGACATTTTGTCTTATATGTCATTCTTTTTTTCTAATTATAGTTATCCTTTTCCCTCTAGAGTTGAAGCTTTCTACAACTCACACTATATAAGTGAGTTTCAAAGGCTAGAGTAGGGTCCAAGTTTCTTTTTTCTTCGCTAAGTTTCTATTTTTTGAGTTAGTCCATTCATACTATAATTATATTCCAGAGTTGATTATGAAAGGTAATAGTTGCTAGTCTATGTGTATCATTTTCTAATTGGGATAAGCATTCTATTGTATATCAATTTCAAAGAGATTAATAAAAATGTAGAAATCTAGTTATTCATTATAGATCTTGTCTCTTCTTTATCTCCATTCAATTCTTTTTGATTTAATGGTAAAGTTTATTAAGCTTCAATTGTAATTCATTTTGAATTATATTTCAATTCTCTTTTGTTGGTTATCTAATGGATTTATATAATTTTTGGTGTAAATAAGTATTTAATTATTACACTTACTTAAGCTTACTTAGGTTAATGTGAGACACTTAGGAGTTTGTGTACTCTCACAAAAGTGTGCAACTCTAATTATGCACATGGTATCTACAACACAAAAGTTTGCATCATTCACTGAGTTGTCATGTTGACAACATAGTTATTTGCACTCCTCATTTAGCACATGTTGTCTACACCATTGATTTACATGCTACACCATTGTAGGCTTATCCTCACATCATCACACTTAATTTCATGCTTAATGGAGGATAACCTATATCTAGTGGACATGTGCCTAGTTGTATGACTTATCATGATGCTGACCTCTATGCATTCTAGAAGCTCTCTAGAGGCCTTTATATATAGGCACTCCTAGTGTACTCTTGTAATGATTCTATGACATATTGAATGAATATATCATGATTTTGATCATACTCTCTCTCTCTATTGGTCTACTATTGTGCTTGTGTGTTTGAGTTTCTTGGTCTTGGTTGAATTCTAGCCTAAGCCAAATTCTTACATGGTATCAGAGCTAAGGGGGATTCTTTACACATAACCATTCAAGACCATTCATGTTTTAGCACCTTGACCTGAATCCAGAGGATCTACAAAAATTGGGAGCATCTAGAGCTAGATTTGACCTCATGGTTGTGTCTAGAGCATCAATTCGATGAAGATTGACTATAAATTTTCCTATATTGGGTGAAAGATGATCATGACAATTTTTTTTTTTGCAAATTGGAACCTGGAGGCCCAGATTTGCAGTTTGGGTATGATCATTTTCAAATCTAATTATTTGATTTCAGATCTAAATTATCTTTCATCTCTACAATTCTGGGTATTTTTTGAATTATTTTCCTAATCAAGCGTACAGGTAGAGAATTTTTTTTTAGCCAAACTGGGTAGTGACACCCCGACTTGGCTCTATAATTTTGGTGGAAATTTTATATCCATAATGCTTATCATTAATCCACAAGCCTAAGTTTGGGCCATACTTCATAGAATCCTGGTGGTCATACCAATTGTTTGGCAATAAGCACTATAATTCTCGGTGACTAAATCCACCAGATAGGCCAACGATACCACTAATTAACCATGCCCATTCTGGGTGCCTTTGATTAAAGAACATGCCAGTTTGCTTTTAAGTTGCACTTGAAGCACCACCCCACTGCATGTGGGATTAAAGATTCAAATTCCAACATGGAAACATTACCCTCCAGTGGACAATGATTAATTTGGCCCTTGCAACTGTGCCTACACATTGTGACATGCAACACAACTTAATTAATCCATGCAATAGTTTATCATCATTCCACACTACCACCTCTAGCCATGTGGACTACATAGTCACCAATAGTTTGTGTTATCCATGTAACAATTCCCATGGACATGTGTCAATCTTCTTATTGTCCATGTGGCCTAGTGATAATTAAACATGTTGCAAGGGTAGTGTCTAAAGTGAGTCTAGTCACAGATTTATACACCTACGTGGAGAACAAGTTAGCCATTCATATGCCAGCTCATAGGCCCATGCCATTATTTTTTGTATGGTTCGTATAGTCTAAACGCATGATCCATATGTTGACATCATCATTGACATCATCACTAGCCTTGTTTTCACTGACATCGTCATTTTCATAAGCTTAAAATTGACAGTCATTTAACCATCATTTTAGGGCCAAATTGAACTACTACGACAGTTATATGATCGTCAAATTTAACCCCGTCATTCATTGATGCAACCCCTCTCCAGATTGATTTTGGATTTTGCAGTCTGACTTTGGGAGGCCATAACTCAAACATCTAGACTCCAAATCAGGTGTATTTTTTTAAAAATTAGGTAGAATTTCCTAAAATTTTCAATGGTGTAGCTCTTTTTTGGTTTTGGTACATAGATTGTTTAGAAATTTCTTTTTTTGGCAACTAAACCTACATAATCCTACATTTTGCAACTTCAAATGCTTTGTATGGGCACATCTGGAGTTGAAAATAGGTTCTATTTTATTTGAAAGTGTGTTATTTTTTGTCTACTTCCTAAATCTACTATCAAATTATAGGGCTATGTGGACAAAAGTGTCACTTTAAAAAATAGGTCCTTTCTTTGCTTTGTAATGCTTCAGAATTGTAGCACATTGTAAAGTTCCAAATTTGTAATCCATTAAGAGGTTGTAATAGGAAAAATTAGAAGTCCATGAAGGCCAAAATTGGCAAGTGGCCCATTATAATTGCACTATTGATAAAGTGCCCAAAGCATCTCTTTTGGGGGTTTTCTTGATTTAGTGAAAAGTAGGGATGTTCTTGGTGTTGTGTTCTTTCTTTTTTGCAATTTTCTTTCATTTTATGCATTATGGGAAACTTTAAGTTTCCTAAATTAACTCCTCATAACTATGCAACATGGTCTATAAATATGTGGTATTACTTAATGCATAATAGAGTTTCACGATATGTAGATGGTACTCTTCCTAAACTAGCAGGTGATAATGTATCAGCAAGTGATATTTAGCATGGGTAGAAATGGATAGGAATAGCCCTAGGTGATATATGTTTGGGGGTTGATGATAAGATCATGTATCAAATCAAGAAGTGTTCTACACCCAAGGAAGCTTAGGATACCCTCGAAAGCCTATATGGTAAAGTGTCTGAAGAGGATGTTTCCAAAATAGAAGATAAGCTTGTTTCCTTAGATTCTAAGTCATATGATTCAATACAGGATTTCATCATCAAGGTGAATGAACTAAGTAAAAAGCTTACTAATTGTGGGAATTCTATCAAAGATGATAGATTGATCTATCTTATACATAATAAGTTGCCATTGTAGTATTCCACATTTGTATCTTCTTTTAAAACCTCAAAGACCACCTTAGGGTCATCTTATAAGAAAGTCACTTTTGATGAATATGTTGATTTGTTGGATGCTGAAGAAAAGAAGTTGAAATCAATGGGGATTCTCAAATCACCTCAGTCTAAAGCATTGGTGGCCAACAATGAGGGTTCTCAAAATTCAGCTAGACAATCTTCAAATAAAGGAAAGGGTAAGAAGAAATGGAAGAGAAAATTAGAGGATGTAGAAAAGACATTACCACAATCCAATAAACAAGGAAAGTCTTCAAATTTTGACAAGAAGGGTGACAACAATAAGGAGAAGAAGAAGTGTGCCTATTGCAAGAAATTGGGTCATGAAGAACATGAGTGTTATCTTAAAAAGATTGATGAGTTGACCAACATCATGAAGAAATGTAATCTTCCATTGCCTAATGCTTACAAGGAGAAAGGGTCTTCTTCAAATTCAAAGGGCAAAGGGCAAGCATTAATGGAAAATGCAAATTCTTCAAAGGAATGGATATTTGACTCAAGTGCCTCATATCATATGGGTTCTTTAAAGTAGTTTTTTTCTTCAATGAAGCAATCAAAGGTACCACATTTATTCATAGAAGATGATAGAAAAATGAAAGTCAAAGGGAAAGGAACTGTGGAAATGGAAAATGAAGAGTTTATAGATGTTCTCTATGTTCTAAACCTAAGTTCAAATCTCTTCTCAATCTACAAAATCACTCACCTCATAGATGGACATTGAGTTGAGTTCCTTCTAGACTCAATACATATGCACAATCTTAAAGATGACTTGTTCCTTGTAGTGGGGAAAGTGAATCATAACAAGAGGTTGTACTTTTTCTCCTATTTTGTGCCCAAGTCTCCTTCAAAGGCCTTGTTATCTCAATCAAATTAAAACTTGCAATTATGGCATGAGTGGTATGGTCATCTTGACTTCTGCTACCTTCAACAACTTTGCACATATAGAATGGTCAAAGGTATACCTCAAATCAACTTTTCTAAGGGTGAATGTTCAACAGATATAGTGGATATGCATCCAGAGGTGAAGTTACAGAGAGAAACGTCTTCTAGAGCAACAAGTTTTCTAAAGATGGTTCACATGGTATTAATAGGTCCTTTTGAATTCAGCTAGGATTGCTACATACTTACCTTCATTGATGGCTTTTCAAGATACACTTGGGTCTACTCTCTTCATAGTAAGAATGAAGTGTTGGACAAGTTTCTAGCCTTCAAGACTCATGTAGAACAAAAATCAAGGAAAGCCATCAAAGTACTCTGAATGGATAATGGAAGCATGTATGTGAACAGAAGACTTAAAGAATTTTGCAGACATGAGGGCATTGAGCTTCAAACTCCACCAACATTTAGTCTGCATTGGATAGATGTTGTAGCATTGAGGATCTAAACTCTTAAGTCTATGGCAAGTTGCATGATAAAAGCCAAGTCTCTAGATCCATCACTTGAAGTCAAAGCAATCTCTAGTGCCACTCACATTCTTAATCGATCTCCTCATCCAACCTTAGATGACAAGACTCCTTTTGAGGCATGGTGCGATAGAAAACCTATTGTGACACACTTCAGAGTCTTCAATTGTCTTGCATGGGCAAAGATATCTTCCAAGGGTTACAAGGCACAATCATATTGGTTGTTTACTTTCATTAGTTATTAAGATAGTGTGAAGGCATATAGACTTCTAGATCTAGCGACACATTAGATTTTTGTGGAGAAGGATGTATACTTTGAGGAAAGTTCACCAAGCTTGTCCTCTACTCCTCTCTACACATCATATCATGTGGAAACTAATAGTGAAACTAATAATAGTGCTTCAAAAAATTTAGACATGTGGGGTTCTATCAATAGTTACAATGAGTGGTCACTATATTAGTTCAGTCCACATGCATGTATCACCACAATGATAGGTCCAACATAGTAGGGTACTTCCAATCTTCTAAGTACAGGTTTAGTGACAGATTTGGGGGAAAATATTGATGATCTACCTCTTCTTCTTGATGTAGAAGCACCTTCTTCAATTGTCATGAGGGCTCCATCTGACTCTCTTGTTCATTCTCTACATGATCAATCCTCACAGGTTGAAGTGATTGTGGATGCTTATAATCAATAATTACAATAGGGTTCTTCATCGGTTGCAAAGACAAAATATTCTTTGGGATAGGTTCTTTAGCCGGTTGAATAGATTTTAGAGACATCACTTATTCATGGGATTATTTCCACACATAGCAGAAGTGTCTCATTTGTACCTTTGGTATTGTTTCTTCCTAAGGGGAGGAACACCATTCTATAGTCTTGGATCAAAATCTTCATCAGAGTAGTCACTATTCAACATTCTTCTTTGGGGTGGGAGCCTATCCTGTCTCTCTTCCTCTTCTCATCATTCTCTTATGTATATACTAGATGTATGTCGTAATGGGGGGATCTTGATTCCTCCATACATCCATGCATCCCTATTCATCTCTCTTTTTGGGGTAGGGTTTTTTCCCATGAGGTCTTCCCTCTTTCTCTTCTTTATAAAAGATTACATTTGTATTATGTACATCGGTATCTAACATGGCCTAGTAGCCAGGACCCATCACGCACTTCATCCTAGATTTTTTAAGCTTAAGGGCATTCCCCTAAGTTGAACTTAAGGGGGGTGTTGGTGTAAATAAGTATTTACTTATTACACTTAAGTTTACTTAGGTTAATGCATTATTTAATTATTTTGCATTATTTTATTATTTATTTAGGTGAGACACTTAGGAGTTTGTGTACTCTCATAGAAATGTGTAACTCTAATTATGCACATGGTGTCTACAAAATGGGAGTTTGCATCATTCACTAAGTTGTCATGTTGACAACACAATTATTCACACTCCTCATTTAGCACATCTTTTCTACACCATCGATTTGCATACTACACCATTGTAGGATTATCCTCACATCATCACACTTAATTTTGTGCTTAATGAAGGATAACCCATATTCGGTGGACATGTGCCTAGTTATATGACTTATCATGATGCTGACTTCTATGCATTCTAGAAGCTCTCTAGAGGCCTTTATATATAGGCACTCCCAATGTACCCTTGTAATGGATGTATGGCATATTGAATGAATATATCATCATTCTAATCATACTCTCTCTCTATTGGTCTGCTATTGTGCTTGTGTATTTGAGTTCCTTGGTCTTAGGTGAATTCTGGCCTAAGCCAAATTCTTACAATAATCTCTATGATTTGATAGCCCAATAGACGATGTACTAGTCATTCTTAAGAGTTGATCTAGTTAGGGTTTTTTACATAATGCAGAAATCCATATAAATCAATCTTTTACTATTCTATTATTAAAGCTTGAAATGTTAGCCTATGCTTGAATCATGAGGTTTTAGGGTTTGATAAAGTAGCTTTTGTCATTTGTTTATTGTTCTAGAGTTTGAAATAAGAAGGCTAAACCATTTGTTATTTTTGGATTTCATGTTGACAATTTGAATACTAGGTGAATAGGAATGAATTCCTAGGAAAACCCATCTAAATCATGTAAAATTCAAAGTGGAGAAGACCCCAAGGTCTTGTTAGTTAGTCCTTTTATTTTATTTCTCAGAACCCATAATTTTTTTTAGCTAATTCCTAGGTTTTCTTATATTGTAAAAGGTTTTTGAAATTCTATCAAATTAGAAGCCAACACTATTTCCTGCTTAGGTTCACTAGTAAATAGAATCAACCATTTCTCCAACCTTTCTAGGTCTCACATGCACTCACACACACAAGCTTAGCTCTTGTTCCTCATTAAATAGGTAAAATTTATAATATGTTTGTGCTTAAACACCACCATATATCTTAGGATTTGGTTAGATTCTAGAAATGTCTCTGAATTTCTTCTCAAATATTTTCATATAAACACACAAACATGGTTTCCTTCAATTTTAATGTTCCAAGTCATCGATCCTTATCTTCAACATGCTTTACATATCCCAAGAAATCAACACTATCGGTTGGAAATCACTCTTTCCCATTAACTATCAAAATGATGTCCCTCAACCAATACTATGTTCTAACACTTAGTCATCACTACATTACTCAGTTACTATTAAAATTCTCTTTTAGTACATATGCTGACACTTAGTCAATAGTGATGATTGGCCAAAACTACTTCTTCTTGGCACATAGTGGCACTCAGTCCACACTAGCATCACTTGACATATAATACAAGTTCCTTGATCTTTTGCTTTAGTCAATCTTTGATCACTTCTTCAAGGCTTTAGTACAACTATCTTCTTCACTTTTAGAATGATTAAACAATCACTTTCTTTTGTCAAATTCTAACTTAACCAAGTGTCCATTGTAGTTTCTTCTAATAACTCAAACTTTCCTCTAGGTGTTATTGTTATGTCCAACTCATCAAATCCTCTTCATGAATAATCTCGAAATGACACCTAAATTAGATAGAAAATTATCTTGCAAATAAGGTTTGAAATCAATGAAAGCCTAAAAATTATTCTAATTGTAGTTTCTATTAGATGGTACATGAATAGGGAAGAGAAAAAATAAATATAAAGAAAAAAAGATACAAAATTCAAAAAAGATTGGAAGTGGGATCTATCAATTAGGAATATTCAAATAGAATGGGACTTGAAGTATCCATTAATTAAACTTATGGACTATCCAATTGAAGGTGATTTTCTATTAGAATATAAATTTAAGATATGTAGAACAATAAATAAATAGGAAAATGAGTTACAGCTAAAGATTGACATCATAGAAAACCATATGGGTGAAGTTTATGATAATAAAATCATAAATGAAGTGGAATAATAAGTAATAAGATGGAAAAGTCAGGATGAATGTCAACATGTTAAAAATGCAAAAAAATTAGAATTTTAGGAGAAAATTGTTAGGACTAAAGAGACAAAAATGAAAAATACATGCAAATATAACCAATTTAAAAAAATAGTAAACCATACATAATAGATTATGAGACACAAAGATTTAACATAGTTTGCCCAATCCCTATGATAGATCTACCAAAAATGAGTCCAATATTCCTATTATCAAGTGATTACAACCTAATTACAATCTATAATCCCTTATAGCTCAATATTATCATAAGAATCTACAATCTAATCATACATTATGAAATATCTAACCCTAAGATATTTTATACAAGCTTTTTGCCACTTACAAAACTAGGGCTAGAATATTTCATACAATAGAAGAATAGTAGTTGAGGCCTTTTACAATAATTAAACTAGATGAAATATTTTTCTATATTTAACAATTTTGTTAGGGTTTATGTTATTTCTATAGCTAAGGTTATTGTTATATTTATTTATTATATAATGGTGAGTATTAGTGCTATTTTTATATTAAAGGTTATGTTGAGTGGTCATTTTGCATGGTGCCAAAGGAATAAACTCTTATAAATTTATGTCTTCAAAAGTTGATTGAATTGGCCAACTCCAAGGTTCTAGATGGTTTTTTTTCAGCCTACTATGTATCTCAATTGAAGATAAATGTGAATTCTCACAAGGAGGCCTTTGTTGGTACTTTAATATGCAAAACTTATGAAAGAATGCAATCCATGGGAAAATATATTTTGTATTTTTTGTTTTATAATAAGTACAAATTCTAACAATGAAACTACCATGAATTCCTATTCTAAACAAGTGTTCAAAAGAAAATGAAATAGTTAGGATTATTGGCTCCTAAATTAATAGTTTATGAATGACCTAGTGATAAGAACACATACACCAAGAGGTAGCTTAGTTAGACACCAGGGCCAACTATAAGGCTATTTACCCTCCTTCTTCTCTTCAAGCTCTACAAGACCTAGGTGGGTGGACCTTATATTCTTTATATGGTACTAGTGTCAAAGCATATAATTGAATCTATAAAATGGATAAAAACCTATGAATTTTTTTGTACTTATGCAACAATTATAGAAATGAGATAGATGGGTAAAATCCAAAATTTGTGTTACCATTTATGATACCAAAACCTGTTTTGGTAAAATCTCATTTCTTTATCAAAACTCAATTTTTTTCAAAAACTAAAAATACATTTTTATAGAACTCAAATTCAATATCATCATTATATAAATTTTGGAGTGTTTTGATTAGTTATAATATGCTATAATCTCAAAATATTATAAGTAGATATTTTAACATTTCAGAAGATGCTCCCTCAAAAAAGGAAAAAAAATAGTAAATCATATCAGAAAAATTTAAAAATCATATTTATCTCTAGAGGAGAGAATCCTCTTCAAGAATATGTAATGATTTTTGAAGAAGGTATAGATTTGTTAGGGAAGTTTTGACAAGAGGAAAAAACTATTGGATTCTGATAAGGTCAAACTTGAGTACTTATAACAAAGAAAATATACATCAAAAATAATTATTTCTTTTATTTTTCCCTAGCTATACATGTCATCTATAAGATATTTTCAAATTAGAACAAAAAAAGATGATTTGCATATACTTGTTTGATGGGAACTACAGCCTATATTTTTTACAATTTAAAAAGAGACTTCAAAATAAAATAAAATGAATAAATTTTTACTTAAAAAATTTATAAAAATTATAGGCATAAAATTCATCCAATTCTATACAATTCATTAGTTTACATCATCTTCATATTCTAAACACAAATGCCATTTTTTTGTCATTAATATTGAATTATCAGATTCTGATAATCCTGTTTCTTTATTAAAGGTGACACAAGTTTGTGCTTTTACCCAGATAGTAACATGACCTATTAACTCGATAAAAAAATTGATGAAAACTTCTTTTTAGTTCGTAAACATAAAAAAAGAAGATATTTGATAATAGATTGAATCAACATAACCTAAGTATGCAACAACAAGACCATGTTGATCATACAATTGATCAGTGCCGTATCTATTAGGAAATTCTACAACTTACAAACAAACATCCTTAGAAATCATTAACACATATCATGTATCAGGACCCTAGATTTATCTTATTATCTTGTAAATTAGACATCAATGTTCATGACAACTCCTATACTTATGCAATATCCTTCTGATAAAAGCCTACAACCTTGTCAAGGTGAGTAAGCATTACTTCATTCTTTGTTCCAATATAAAAACCTAACAATACATACAACTTTAAGGGGTTTCAAATGGGTTTAAACTCTTTTTTCCTAAACCACAAAATATTGTACATAATTGAGGAATGAGACAAGAATCAAAATGAAACTAAGAAATTGCCTACTCATTATATTCATCTCTTTGAAATAGTACACTTAAGACACATGTAAATAATTGAGAAATAACTCAATACACTAGGACTATACATAAAACCTTGTTACTACATTCATATATAGAGAAAAACTAAAAATATGGTATCACAATTATAAGAAAATTCTCCAGAATTGGAACCCTTTCAATGAGAGAAAATGAGGGATATATTGATAAGAAGAGAAGCCTAGAACAAAATATGATACTTCCAAGTATCGATCTAAAACTCTTCATCTTGATTTTGTAGAAATTGTCTCTTCCCTCATCTACCAGCAATTAAAATATGATCTAACTATTGCAAAATGTTTGAAGTATCTTCCTTAAAGTAATGAGAAAAACATCCTCTGAAGGAATATCAAATATTAAATAAGATGTGACAAGTTTTCAATTTGATTTTGTTTGTTATCCTTTATCCCTTACTTGTGAATGCTTGATTTCCTCTACTAAAAAAACATTAATTCTCAACAACTACCTTCAAAACACTCATTTCATCCTTTATGGTTGTTAGTGCATGTGATCTTATACTAAGGATGCCCTAAAAACATAAAACTTGTTGTAGCTTCTTCCACTGAAGACCTATGCAAAATCTAATTGCAAAAATAAAAAATATAGATTCTCTTAATTTAAGCAATATATTATACTACATATTTCAAATAAAAATGGTACTCCCAAAGTCCATTTGAAAAACTAGGCCCCAGGCCATGAACTCACCATTTAAATGTCGAAATACTTAACATTTACATAGTCTTAACTTTTAGATTATGATCAAATTTATTTTAAAATTCTCAACTTCAGAATGCATGCTCAGCAAGGAATATTTCAATTTTAATATTTCATTTTATCTTTCACCTTATCTCTCCAATCCACAAGCAACATGTGTCAAATTTTCATTTGTTAATTTCACAATCCTCCTTCATAAACCTTGAAATTCCTCCCTACAACCACATGAACTCATGATATTATGGAAACTTCACCTATCATAGCATCTTAACTTTGGAAATTTCCATCATGATCATATTAACTTCATAGTATCGTAGCCTTGATTTTACCTTATGTCAATCTCACAAACACTTTTTATTATCGCGAGTCTTCATTTTTTGTCTCACAATCTCCTAACATCTCACCTTGGTGTAACATCTTAGCCTTGTTATATATCATTCATGATCTTACACCATGCCATAACATCAGAGCTCCTCAATGTGAACCTTAAAAACTCATGAATAGCCTCCTAATAAAGCCACATGTCACCTTCTCCTCAATGTCAAAAAATGTAATATCATCATTACAATCATTGTTACACCTAGAAGAATAACATTTTGATTTCTTACAAAAGCAAGATAATGTATCACCATCAAGATTAGCCTCAACCAAATCTAAAAATTCTATGTGCTCTTCAAAAGGTGGGTTAATAATTCCATGGAAAGCTCCCTTGTAAATGTTAAAACAAGTGATGTGCTAATCAACATCAAACTCTTCAGCATACAATGGATTAGTTAAAAATTTGAAACCATTTCCAACATCATTTTCACAAAAACATTCAGCATGTGAAGAGGAAAAATTAGAATTATCATCATCATTACATAAAGATGCAACCTCCACTTCATCAACTAAGCATGTGGAATATAAATCAATGTTACTCACATTTTCTTTACAAAGATGATTCATGTGACTTGACCACCAATCATCACTTATCTTATCAATAGGTACTAATGTAGTAATCCTAGAATTAATTGCATACTAATGATCACAACTATGTGCAACCCCATGGAATTTATCTACAAAACTAAGTAATTCACCTTTGTAAATAATCTCCTTATCCTCAGATTGTGCAAACAATTCCTCTTCAAAACTTACAACTACATTCTAATTCATACAAATCAAAGATGGAATTTCATTTCAGATCTAGAAGAAAGAGCCATACCTTTACTTGAGAAAGAACACTCACTTTCCTCATTGCTTTCTTCTTCCCAATCTGCATTAGAATCATATGAAGATGAACATGTATTATCATTATATTCACTTTGACTTGAGTAACCACTCTCATAATCTTCTTCATATGATGCTCCTTCATAACATACCAAATTAGAAATTTTGTTCTCATCACTTGAATCATAACTTTTAGCCTCTTCATCCCTACACTATGATACATGTCCTTCAGTTTCATGATTAGTAACATTCTCAATACAAAGAAAATCATTAATAGGAGAAGGAATGAATGAAACTATTCTTTTCACATATAACTTATCAAGTGAATCAATTTTTCCATCTACTACTAAAATACTGCAAACATATGTACTATATTCAACAAGAAAAGGATCATCTCTTCTTTGCAACAAAGTGACTACATCATCACATGTTTTTAATTCTAAAATTTTAACAAGATTGTTTATAATAGTAGGGGAACCTAAATGCTGATATAAATTTGAACACTCTACATGGCATTGATTTTTCTTCCCAACTTCATCCTATAGGCAAAAATTTCTAGAGAAATGACTCTTAGTTAGTCCATATCTTACATTGTTTTCAATCTCCATTGCTGCCATGAATGCCTAATACAAATCCTTGGGCTCTTTATCCCTCAACTAATAACTCCTTTTTTTATCAAATGCATCAAGATACAATACTACACACATTAGATTATTTGGTCTACAATTATCAAGAATCTCATTCAAGGTTTTTGCAAATCTAATATTAAATTTAGGAATAAGTTCACCATTCCTGATTTGAATTTTCAAGAACTTCAAAAAGAAACACAAATGCTTACTATTTCCACAAATTGTTGCGTGAAGGCTACATTTAAATCACTCCAAGATGAAATAGAACATGTTGGTAGAAAGGATAACCAAACTCTAGCATCACCTTCTAAAAATTGAACAAACAACTTCATATGCACATCTTCATGAGAAATCTCCAAATCACCAATCAAATTGCTGAAGGTATGCTTTGATACCACTGATGAAGGTATACTCTAATACCACTTAATGAGGGCACAACCATAGAAAAAATGAACATAATAGGAAAAGGGGAATTTTATTATCAGAAGTGATATGCTATTACATTCAATACAGACAAATTAGACACCACGACATGCCCTATGGGCTTACAATATTATCATATTCTAGAGAAAAACTGTTCTCACAGTACCTTCTCCCAAACTCCACCAAAAACTATGTTTACAATGCTAGAGATGATATTAAGTAGCCCGAATTAGGTTTATGGTTAGGAATAAATTTTATAATATCCCATTTGGCATCCACCACCAAAATAGAAGGTTTTAGAAAACATGTCAAAAGTTGGTGAAAAATTAGAAGAATCTAGAAAGGGTAGTCCAACTTCTAGGAGACAAATTTTGATTTGAGACTTTGATTGATGAACCATTTACATCTTCAGAAAGCTCTACAAGTTATCTATAGCTTAATGGACTAGGTTTCCTTATCCCCCATTTTTTAGGCCCATATGAGGCTATTTAGTGCCTCAAATCTAACTTTGAAGTGCTCTTAGGGTGTCTCCAAGCAACTAAAAATTGCAATAACTTTCAAACTATAAAGCATATTTCTGGGTAATACAGGATTGCCCTTACACTACTAGATGCTCCTCCATCAAACATCCATGGTAAATTGAAAAGTGACACTGTCACTTTATAGTTGGTAGAAGAAAAATCAAAGAAGAAACCTCTACTATGGATATCCAAGTTGAATCCTCCACTAGTTCTCCTTTCCACTTCACCAAGTATTCTTCATATTGCCTATATCTAGTACTCTGGCCAACACAACTATCCAAAATTTCTTCAATCTCTTCCTTCTTAGAATTAGGAATTATGCATGGCTCTAGCATCAAGTCCTCCTCTGCACCATCATCATGATATTATGTTAAGTCTACAATATTTAAAATAGGAGAAATATGAATCACATATGGAAACTCGACCTCATATGCATTTTTTGAATCATTTTTCTTCAAATTTCTTTAGGGACCAAATTTCTTCATCTTTAGCTTGTTGTAGGTATCCACTGGAAATTGTTCCTTCCTACAGTATACCATAACTGGATCCCCAACTTGGAACTCCTTACGTCTCCTCTTTTGATCTACTCTAGCCTTATACTGTAGGTTCATCTTGGAAATATGTGCATGTACCTCCTCATGGAGGTTCTTGACATGTTCAACAACATCTTCTACCTCAAAAATTGTCCTCTCTCCTTGCTCCATCTTCCTCATCTCTAGTATATTTGTTAGACTACTCTCATACACAATTTGGAATGGTGATCTACCAGTACTCCTATTCGCAAAATTATTGTAAGAAAATTTTGCTTGTGGTAGAATCAAATCTTATCCCTTTGGGTTATCTCCTACTAAAAACCTTAGAAAATTGCCTAGAATTCTATTAACTACTTCTATTTTCTCATTAGTCTATGGATAATGTGTAGAATTAGACTTCAATTAGGGGGACCATGTAGCCTTACCACCTCTTTGGAAACAAATTTGCAATATGCACTACATCGTGAGTCTTGTAACATGGAATGAAATGTGCCATCTTGGAGAACCTATCAACCACCACAAACATTGAGTCATTACCCCTTTGTTTCCTTGACAATCCAAGAACAACATCCATACTTATGTCCACCCAAGGCTTCATTAAAACAAGAAATGACTGATAGATTCTAGTATTTTGATTAAATACTTTGGTCATTTGACATACTCAACAACTATGCACAAACTTCTTCACATCCTATAACAAGTGAGGCCAAAAAAATGTTCACTAATAATCGACCAAAGTGTCCTACCATCCCTCCACTATGTTTCTCCTTGATCAAGTTCTCCCTCATGGAACTCCTTCAAATACACAATTGACTATCCTTGAACAATATACCATCCTAAATCATGTACTCTAGGCAATTTATCCTATCTAGAGTAATAGATTCTTTACAATCTATCCAAGCCTCTATAATAACACTACCACTAGCATTGCAATCCACTTTGAACACTTTGTTAAAATATAGAAGTGCCAACACAGGTTTCTCTATCACCTTTTTCTTTAGTAATTCAAAACTCCTTGTAGCTCTTATAGTCCACTTGAACTCTTTTCTATCTCCCCTCATTGTTTCAATTAGGGGTGCACATATACTATTGAAATTCCTAATGAACTTCCTGTAAAAACTAGCCAGACTATGGAATGCCCTCACCTTGGTGGTAGACCTTGGAGTAGGCCATTCCAAGATAACCTTCACCTTCTCTAGGTCTATTTTGAGACCTTCAGCTGATTCAACAAACCCCAAATTGACTAACACCCTTTTGACAAAGCTATACTTCTTCAAATTAATCAACAATTTCTCTTCCCTCAACCTTTCACTGACACTAAAAATGTACAATAAATGTTCATCCAAAGACTTACTGAAAATCAAAATATCATGCAAATAGACAATAACAAATTTTCCCAAAATTTTCTTTAGTAGCTCATTCATAAGCTGTATGAAGGTGCCTGGTGCATTGGTCAATACAAAGGGCATGACTAACCACTCATATAGACCCTCCTTGCTTTTGAATGCAGTCTTCCACTCATCTCCCTCTTGTATCCATATCCAGTGATAACCACTCTTGAGATCTATCTTTGTGAAGTGCTAAGCTCCACTCAAGTGGTCCATAAGATCATCCATGCTTGGAAAAGGAAATTGGTACTTGAAGGATATTTATTTTATAGTCTAAGAGTCTATACACATTCTCCATCCTCCATCCTTCTTTGTTGTCAGAACTACAAGTACTGCGCATGGACTTAGGCTGTCTCAAATTAAACCTTTCTTTAACAACTCCTAAACTTGACTATTTAGCTCCTTACTCTTAGTAGGAGACATCCTATGAGCAGCCATGTTTGGAAAACTAGCTCTAGGGACCAAATCTATTTGATGATTGATTTGCCTTATTAGCAATAACCCTTTTGGAACATTATTAGAGATGACATCTCCACACTCACTTAATAGACCTAAAGCTTCAAGTGGAACTTCACTACTACTTTTTTTGTCCTTTCTAGGAATTAAGGCATAACACATATGCTAATGTTTCATGCCATCCAAAAAAATTTCTTCCATCAACAAGGCATACCCTAGCACTACTACATACCTTTTCTCCCTCCTTTATCAAGGACTTCAATTTGTGGTGAATTCCATCCTTTGTCAGCAAGTATATATTTCTATAACCATCATGTATAGAATTCCTATCAAACTGCCATGGCCTTCCAAACAATAACTGGTAGAAACCCATTGGGATAATGTCATAGAAAGCCTCATCATGGTAACTCCCAATATAGAACTTTACCAAACATTGCTCACTAACTAGGACCTTATGATCATCCTACACCTAAGAAATCTGATAGTGATGGGGATGTTTCTCCAACATGATCTTTAGCATTGAGACGATTTCTTCTAACACCAAGTTTTCAATGCTCCCACCATCAACAATCACAGCACAACATTTACCCTCACACTTGCACCAAGAATGAAACAAATTCCTCCTTTGCTAGGTTTAGTCTCACCACTCAACAAGAAAATTTCATTAACTAGAACCTCTCCTCTTTTTGCATCCTCTAAATCCAATGACTGTACATCATCATCAACATGAGCAACCCTTGCTTGATCATTAGCTCTCCTATCTACCCTTCCTTAGTGTTGAGGGCATTTGTAGGAACAATGAACTTCTTCATTACAATAAAAATAGGTACAATGGAAGCCTCCTCTTCTTAAAAATTTTCCATTTCCTCTACCTCTTGCTCTCTAATCTCCAAAATTTTGATCATGAGAGTGGTTGAAACCCTTGTTCCTCTAGTTTTGACTAGTACCCACATCTTCATTTTTCTTTTGTTTCTCATTTTGGCCTCCAAATAACCTGCCATCATCCCTTCCTCCTTGATTGTGTCCTCTTTGCTTTCTATCAAACCTTTTTTTTAACTTCTCCTCAACTCTCAAGGAAAATTGGTAGGCCTCTTCAATGCTAGTCATTCTAACTAGACTTAACTTCTCTTGAATGCTAGGTCTTAACCCATTAACATAATAGGTAGTCTCTCCATATTTTCTTCCACATGCCCACCCTAATAAGGATTTAGTAAAACTCCTCTATGTAATCTTGGACAAATTTTTCTACTTTCTTTAACCCTTGCATCTTCTTGAACAAATCAAGCTCATAATCAACAAGAATTAACTGCTTCTTTAGTTTTTCCACCATGCGATCCCATCTCGTGATTTTCTCCTTTCCTCTTCTATTTCTTTCCATATGAACCTCTTGCCAAAAATTTTTGGCATGGATTTTCATTTTGGCCTTCACAAGCTTAACCCTATTAGGGTCTCTGATATCTTCATACTAAAAATATTCCTCTAGCTTATTGATCTAGTCGATCAACTCATTTGGGTTTATATTTCTTGAAAAACATGCTGACATTAATTTTAGGTCTTTTTCCCAACTTGGAAATGGCACCAAAAAGCTTCTCCTCCATTTGGTTTAGGACTTCTCCATATCCTTCCCCTTATTGCACAATATTTCCTTCTTCTTTATTTTCTTCCTCACTTTTTTCACCTAGGGCAATATTCATCCCTCTACGGATCTCCTCTTACAATTCTTGAACTTGTCTCTAGAGGGCTCTAATCTCAAGAGGAACAACTTTAGCCCTTCCACCATGCTCCCTTCATGGAGGCATCTTCTTGCTATATCAAAACCCACAACCACATATCCCTAGTGAAAATTGCCTCACATTCAACACTCTATCTACACACTCAGGAAAATTTGGCTCTAATACCACTAATGAAGGTAGACTCTAATACCACTAATGAAGGTACACTTTGATACCACTGATGAAGGTACATTTTGATACCACTTGATGAGGGCATAACCCAAGAAAAAATGAACATAATAGGAAAAGGGGAATATCATTATAAAAATTATATGCTATTACATTTAGTACAACAAAAATAGACTCCACTACATGCCCTATGGGCTTACAATGTTATCAGATTGCAGAGAAAAACCCTTCTCATAGTACCTTCTCCCAAACTCCACCAAGAACTATGTTTACAATGCCAAAAATAACTTAACTTGAATTAGGTTTAGGGTTAGGAATAAATTTTAGAATATGTCATTGGTATCCATTGCCAAAATAGAAAGTTATAGAAAACACATTAGAAGTCAGTGCAAAATTAGAAAAATCTAGAAAGGGTAGTCCAACTTTCGGGAGGCATAATTTTTGATCTAGAACTCCAATTGACAAACCATTTAAATTTTTGGAAATATCTCCAAGCTCTCTATAGCCCTATGGACTAACTTATCTCATCCTCAATATTTTGGGATTTTACAAGGGGGTCTCCAAGAAACTTAAAAATGTAATAACTTTCAAATTGTAAATCCTTTGACATAATTCCTTTTTTAGAGTGCATTAAATTATAATTATAATCATCCCTCCAACTTACACCCTCTAAGTAATCATAATTATGGCTCAATTACAAAATAACCTATTTTCTACATTAGTACATATCCCAAGGTGCTCAAAAATACTAACCTAGAAAACCAATAGTGGAACTATGAGAGTTGGAATCATTATTTGACCAAAATGGGTTTCCATAAATAAAAACACATTAAATAGAAACTAACACTAAGAATATTTTTGGGTGATATAGGATTGCCCTTACACCACTCGATCCTCTTGCATCAAAATGGCTCCCACTAAACTTAAGAAATTATTTTCTAAGATCACAAGACATGGTGTTTTGGAAACCATGAATGTCATCAAAAATTAATGTCATGTACCTCTTGGTAGAGATAGATCTATGATTTTTGTCCATAGACTACATACTAGGTGAAAAGAAATTTCTCATTTGTTGTAATATTACAAATCATTCTCCTAAATCATTTTCAAAAGTTATAACTTGTAGTAAATCTAAAAACTCATCTACTAGTATAATCTCTAACATAATCCAAAATGTTGAATCTATCTTTCATAGAGTATGTTGAGATGCATTAAATAATTCTCCTATTGAGTGATGAAAAACATCACTTGATGGAGAAACTTTTCTATAACTTACCTTCATGGAAAAGAAATCTCATGAAAGTGAAAGATACCTTAAGTGTGATACTTGTAAACCTCTTCAATGTTGTGAACAATAGAAGATTCAAATCTCATCTTGATCAACTCCTGCTCAACATCTCACATAATCTTTTCAACAATTTCCGAGGGCTTGAGATCACTTCTTTAAATGTGTATTCTAACTATTGTATCCTTCACAATATTTTCTATTAGAAATTCTTTATAATAACTGAGAGAGAGTTGAGGGGCGGGGGGAGGGGGGGAGGGGGGTGTGGGGAATCAATTATTCAAGGTCTTTATGTCCAATTAAAACTTTTTCATCAAGTAAAGTAAGCCCATTAAACTATTTATGCATCCAAGCTTAAACTATCCTACTTAGCAAGTTATAGTAAATCAACATGCAAGCATAACACATGAAGGATTAACACATAACATAGTGATTTACACGGAAACCCAGTTTGGGAAAAGTCACCAGTAACATGCTACTCAATTCTCACTCTTCTAAAGTGATGCCCAGTGAAAGGTTTACCCTATTAAAGGCTACAATACACTATTAAATGTGACCTAGTTAAAGGATTTAACCACCTTGTTAGAAGTGGGCCTAGTTAGAGGATTTTAGAACATTCACTTGGAATGCCACCCTGTTAAAGGATTTAAAAATGACTATTAAACCAACCTAAGTCCATAGGATTTTTCCCTAGCTTGCATAATTGTTAGAGAGTAACAACAAGGGCATTTGACCTGATACAACTCACAACTTGTAGATTTCAGATCTCTATTTAGCTCTTCACAATTTGCCTAACTTTTAGTCTCTATAGCTCTGACAACTTATTCTCCTTTCAAGCTTTGTCTCCTTGAGTCTTCATGCTCGATGTACCAATGCAATGTCTTATATGACCACTTTATCAAAGTAGAGTCTCTATGCTCTGTTCTTCCTTCTTAATACTTTCTCCTTGACATCTTTTAGTAACTTCACATTTTGGCACCCCAGAAACTCTAACTTCTTGTCTTGTGACTCCTTAAATAGAAGTTTAGAAAATTATTTTCCCACTCAATTCTTCCCTCGTTTAATTTCAATTCAAATGGATTAGGTAGGATTCAATGAATCCAACCCATATCTTGTTTTTTCTAGAAACATCATGAAGAATCATCTTGCATTTGCCAAAAAATGGTTTACTTAAATTTTTGTACCTCTAGTTCATCATCCTTATCCTCTATCTAGTTCACAAAATTCAAGATAACAAACTTTTATGCTTAGTTTTAGTGAATCTTTGAGTTTTCAAATAATGCAATAGCTCGAAACTATTGAAATTTTGGTTCTCGACACATAAAGCATTACTCAGCACCAACTACATTTTACTGATACTCGACACCTATTATGGATTTTGTTGGAAATCTGATTGAAAAGCTCATTATTGTTCAAGATCAAAGAGGGTGATTGTTGTAAAAGAATGTTTTCAATCATTGTTTTTCCATTTATGTCAAACCTACTATTTGTAGGGATGATATTTACTTATAAGATCCAAGCACTATCACTTAGTTGATTGATGAAGAGAATTTAATCAACAAGATCTAACAAGAGCACCTAAAGGAAAGGTTGAGTTATGATGTTGTAATGAAGTGTAAGGATCAGTTAAGACAATGGTTAAGTAATGTATTAATGACATACTCAAAGATATAGAGGTTGGTCAAACTTAGATATAGTAGAAGAAGAAATTGCAACAAGGTTGACTACAAAGCTTTAACTAAGATCATCAGTAGGTGCTAAGAAAGTTAGTTGAAGCTAAGAAAATTTTTAGTAGAAGTCGAGTAATAGACATTTCTAGTGTGTGCCGAGTGATCTTCAAGTGCTGAGTAAACATCAAGTGTTGAGCATCAAAAAAATTTTAGTTGGCATGGAGTGATCTTTAGGTGTCGAGCATCAAGTAAAACATAGTTGATGTTGAGTAACATAGTATGTGTCGAGCACTAGTCTTTCAATAGTGCCAATTTGTTGCATTATTTCAAATGATGAAGATTCACCAAATCTAAGCTAACATAGTGGTTGCATTGTATTTTGTGAACAAGTTGGAAGATAAGGATGATGAGTTGTTGGCACAAAATCTTATGTAAACTATTTTTGGGTGAATTCCAAAAGATTATTTAAGAAGTTTTTAGAGGAAATAGAATATAGGTTAGATACAATGAATCCTAACTAATCCATTTGAATAAAAATTGAAAAATGGGAGAATCGAGTTAGAAAAGGAACTCCAAGACTTCTATTTAAGAAGTCATAAACCAAGAAGCAAAGAGCTACTGATACTATTGTTGCTGAAGTGCCAAATTTGTGAAGTGGTTGAAAGGGTGTCAAGAAGGAGACATCTAGAAGAAGGAAGAGCACAGAGGCTCTAATTTTATGAATGGTAATGAAGAGATGATTACACTAGTACATTGAGTATGGAGACTCAATGAAACAAAGCTTGAAAGAAAAGGCAAGCTGTTAAGAGTTATAGAGATTGAAGGCTAGGAAAGGGTATGAGCTAAGAAGTGATATGAGATCTGCAAGATAAGTTGTGTATGTTGTAATCAAGTCAAGATTTTCTAATACTCTCTAGAAATTTTATTAGATCTAAAAATTCTATGGACTTAGATTGGCCTAACAACCATTTGTAAATCCTTTAATAGGGTGGCATTCCAAGTGAATGTTATAAAGTCCTCTAACCAGGCCCACTTCTAACAAGGTGGTTAAATCTTCTAACAAGGTCACATTTAAAAGTGTGTTTTAAGAATTTAACAGGGCAAGCCTTTCATAGGGCATCACTTTAGAAGGGTGAAAATTGAGTAGCATGTTACTGGTGGTTTTTCCCAAATTGGGTTTCCACCTAAATCACCATGTCATGTGTTGATTTCTTGTGTGTTATACTTGCATGTTGATTTACAGTAACTTGTTGATTAGATAAGTTAAAGCTTGGATGGATGAATGGTTGAATGATTTCACTATACTTAGTAAAAATTTTGAATAGGACATTTGGACCTTGAATAATTGATTCACCCCCCCCACCTGCCCTCTTAGTTATTCTAAAGCAATTCTAACAATTGGTATCAGCGCCATCTACTGATTTAGTTTCATACTAGAAGCAAGAAGATCAAGATGTCAAAGAGAGAAGTTCCCAATCTCAACAAAGACAACTTATTTGCATGGAAGAGTTTGATGAAATTGCACCTTGGATCAATAGGTGACTATGCACAAACCTCAATTAGAATAGAACATGTAACTCCAACAGGACCCCATACTATAGATGACTTAAACAAAAAGGAGCATAACCAAGCAATGTTGGAAATTGCATCTGCACTTTGCTATGCTGAATATGATGACATCAAAGACTAACACTGCATTCAAAATGTGAAAAACCTTATTAGATATCTATGGAGGTGATTAGAATGTCTAGATAGCAAAGAGAGAAAGCCTAAGAGGGAAGTTTGATGACATGAAGATGGAGGAAGGTGAAACTGTTGCTTAGTATGTTACAAGAATAAAAGAAGTGGTGAGTGCAATAAGAAGTCTAGGTGGACAACTAGAAGAAGAAACATCCATTAGAAAATACTTAAGAACTCTACTCCCTATCTATGCTATAAGATTTTTTGCCATCCAAGAGCTAAGGTGTGTACAAGGGAACACACTAACCTTTGAAGGAATAGTTGGAAGACTTACTACATTTGAGCTATCCAATTTTGACAACTAAAAACCTAAGAACCTTGAATCTACTTTCAAGGCCAAGATGACAATAAAATATACTAAGGAGGACACATCAAGTAAGAGAAGAAGAAAAGGAAAACATGCATCTAGTGATCATAGCACAGATGAGGAAGATGTAGAACAATTAGAAGCACTATTGGCTAGGAGATTCCATAGAGGTAAAGGAAAATTCAAAGGTAAGCTCCCTATCATATGTTTCAATTGCAATGAAGTAGGTCATATAGCTGCAAGATGTTCATAGAAGAAAAACTATAAAGAAGGAAACAAGTTCAGGAAAAAAAGAGAAGATGACAACAAAGATTACAAGGAGAAAGGCAAGAGATGCTACATTGTTGAAGAAGACTCTGATGAAAATGATGATGAAGTAGTCTATGTAGCCATGAAGGATGAATCAGAGAAAGATGAAGATGAAGCAACAACATTATTTACCTGCGTGAACAAGAATGACAAGTGGATCATAGACAGTGGATGCTCACATCACATGACAAGAGATAAAAGTAAGTTCATTACCTTTACTCAATATGATGGAAATAGTGTTAGATTTGGTAATGATGCTCCATGTCAAATCAAAGGAAAAGGCTCTATCAAACTTACAAAAAAAATTCATATGATAATGCATACTATGTTGAAGAATTGAATTACAACTTGTTGAGTGTATCACAATTAGGCAATGTAAGTTGCAAAGTTGAATTTGGAAACAAAACTACTAAGATTTATGACACTGATGGAAATCTGATAGGAAAAGGTGAAAAAACTAGGAGTAATCTATTTTACCTAGATATGGAAGAAACAACATGTCTTGTTGTTAGACTTGATGATGTGTGGTTATGGCATAAAGGTTTGTGTCATGTTAACTTTGATAATTTGATTATTGAAGAAACATGAAAACACAATGTGTAAATAATGTCAACTAGGGAAAATGACTAAGTCTAGTTTCAAAAGTAAAACATACACTTCCAAAGAAGTACTAGAGATAGTTTATGCAAACTTATGTGGCCCAATAGAAGTGCAAAGCTACCTATGAGACAGATACATAATGCTATTTGTAGATGATTATTCTAGGATGATGACTACTATATTTTTAAAGAAAAAATTTGATGCATTCCAAATGTTCAAGTGGTATTTGGTTAGAGTTGAGAAGGAAACAAGAAAGAACCTGAAATGCCTAAGGTTAGACAGAGGAGGTAAGTTCACATCAAGAGAGTTTGAAACATTTTGCAATGACAAAGGTATCAAAAGGAAAACATTAGCACCAAGAACTCCATCAAAGAATGGTATTGATGAAAGGAGAAATAGGTCGGTGATTGAAGTACTAGAACCTTGATGATGGAGAAAAATGTTGCACTAAAATATTGGAGAGAAGCTATAAGTACTGCAATCTACACACTAAATAGAGTTCAAGTTAAGAAAGGTACAAATGCAACACCCTTTGAATTGTGCTATGGTCATTCACCTAATGTTAAACATTTCAAAGTGTTTGGTTGTAAATGCTATATTCTAAAAGATGCTAGAAATGGAAAGTTTGATGCAAAAAGTGATGAAGACATATTTCTTGGATACTCTACTAGAAGTAAGGCATATAAGTGTTTGAATACTAACACTAACAAAGTTGTGCGGAGTGCAAATGTAAATTTTGATGAGCATGCAGAAGTTCAGGTTGATGAGTCAAAGCAAACAAAGGATTATAGATCCTTCGTATACTTCTATGAAGGAATGATAGTTGAAGACAATGTTGCAAATCAAGTTGAAAATCAACAACAAACTTCAGTATCTGCTGAGTCTCAACTAGTGAATGCCAAGTTACATTCAGAAGTCGACCTGCAGAATGTAGAAAATGCACATACTAATTCTATAAAAAGTATGCAAGAAAGAAATGATGAAATACTAGATGAAGAAGAATTAAATGACTCTAAAGTTGAATAAATAAATATAGAAAGAAGGATTCAACCTAGATTAGCCAAGTATGTAAGAAGACATCACCCTACAAATTAAATCATTGGTGATAAGGATGCTAGATCAATGACAAGAAATAGATTGAGGAATGAATCATGTCTACTGAGCAAGGTTGAACCCAAAATAGTCAAAGATGCACTACAAGATGATGATTAGTATAAGGCCATGAAAGAAGACATAGATCAAATTGAGAAAAATAAAACTAGGTCTCTAGTTCCTAGACCAGTTGATAACAAAGTGATTGGTACCAAATGTGTGTTTAGAAACAAACTTGATGAGAATGGTGAAATAACAAGAAACAAAGCTAGATTAGTTTGCAAAGGCTATGCAAAAGAAGAAGGATTGGATTATGGAGAGACATTTTCCCTTGTTGCAAGAATGGAAGGAGTAAGAATATCAATTGCATATGCTACATATAAAGCTTTCAAAGTCTACCAGATGGACGTGAAGTCTACTTTTCTGAATGGTATATTGGAAGAGGAAGTCTACATAGAACAAACAAAGGGATTTTTTGATGAGAAGAACAAGGACATGGCTTGCAAGCTTCACAAAGCAATTTATGGATTAAAGCAAGCACCTAGATCATGGTATGAAAGGTTGCATAAATATCTTGTAAAGATAGGATTTGAAAAAATAGATGACAATAGCAATTTGTACATCAAAGCTAAGGAAGGTAAAGACATTTTGATATCAAAAATCTTTGTTAATGACATAATATTTGGAAGAAAAGTTGTTTTATGCAAATATTTTGTTGATCAAATGAAGCATGAATTTGAGATGTCAATGTTTGGAGAAATCAAATTCTTTGTTGGATTACAAGTACATTAGTTGAAGCATGGCATATTTGTGGCCCAATCCAAATACATCAAGGAAGTACTCAAAACATTTAGGCTAGAAGACTCAAAACTAGTTAGTACACCAATAGAAATAGGCCATAAACTATCCAAGAATGATGAATCTACTCAAGTAAATCAGGCATTTTATAGGTCAATGATTGGAAAGCTGTAATATATTTTACATAGTAGACTAAACATTGCATTAGTTATTGGAAACATAGCAAAATTTTCTAGTAATCCAAGAGAAAATAATTTAATGGCAATGAAGAGAATATTGAGATACCTGAAAGCAACTGATGACTTTGGTCTATACTACAAGAGGAATGAGAAGTTTGAATTGAAAGCTTACACTAATGTAGATTGGGGAGGTAACGTTGATAATAGTAAAAACACCAGTGGAGGAGCACTTTTCTTAGGAAAGGTTGATTACATGGAAAAGAAAAAAGAAAAGCTACACCTAAAAGTCTACTGCTGAAGCTAAATATGTGGCAGCCGCTATAAACTACACCAATATTATGTGGATCAAACATTTCTTTCAAGGTATGAAGGAAGAAGTAATTGAGCCTATAACACTTTATTGTGATAATACAAGTGTTATCAATATAGATCAAAGAACCCAGTAATGCATGCTAACACTAAGCATATTGCAATCAAGTATCACTATGTAGGAGAGTTGGTGGAAGATAAACAAGTGAAGATGGAATATGTTAGCTCAAAGGAATAGATTGCTGATATCTTCATAAAAGCACTACCTAAAGATGTTTTTGAATATCTTAGAGGTAAGTTAGGGGTGATACCCCTAGATAAGGCTACTTGAACAAAAAATAAAGCATGTCCTACATCAAATAAGATGAATGTTGAAGATTTTACACAATTATGCAGAGGATGTTTACTTTGGGATCCATGCCTAAAGTAGTAGAAGTGTCGAAACTTCAAATCAGTCACAAGCAAGGTGACAAAGGGAGACATTAAATGAACCTGTAAGAGCTACATCTACATATTAAGATGCTAATATGTCTTTGGAATTTTTTTCAAAGAGGGAGATAGTAGACAATTGGATTAAAGATAGAGGGAGAATACAGAGGTTGATCAGAACATTAGAAGATGAATAATATAGAGGGAGAAAGATAAAGTTAAAGGATATAGTAGCAAAGAGGGAGAAGTGAAATGAAAAAATCAAAATAGTAGTAGGAGATGTGATGTTACAATTCACTTTTTGGCATTTGACTTACTATTCTAACATAGTAAGCTTTTGGTGGAATAGTTTAGTCTGATGGTTGATCAGTTTGGTTTGCCATCAATGCCAAAGAGAGAGATTGTTAGAAATTTGATTGAAAAGCTCATTGTTATCGAAGATCAAAGAGGGAGATTGTTTTAAAAGAATTTTTTCAATCATTGTTTTTCCATTGATGTCAAACCTACTATTTTTAGGGATGATATTTTCTTATAACATCCAAGCACTATCACTTAGTTGATTGATGAAGACGATTTGATCAACAAGATGTAACAAGAGCACCTAAAGGAAAGGTTGAGTTATGATGTTGTAATGAAGTGCAAGGATTAGTTAATAAAATGGTTAAGTAATGTATTGATGACATACTCAAAGATACAAAGGTTGGTCAAACTTAGATACATTGGAAGAAGAAGTTGTAACAAGGTTGACTGCAAAGCTTTAACTAAGATCATCTATAGGTGCCAAGCAAGTTAGTTGAAGCCAAGAAAATTCTCAATGGAAACTAAGTAATAGACATTTCTAGTGTGTGCTGAGTGATCTTCAAGTGTTGAGTAAAGATCAGGTGTCGAGCATTAGAAATTTTTCAGTTGGTGTCGAGTGATCTTCAAGTGTTGAGCATCAAGTAAAACATAGTTGATGCTGAGTAACACAGTATGTGTCAAGAACTAGTATTTCAATAGTGATAAGCTATGTTGGTCTGATTTTCAAACCTAAAAATTTTTAAAATCATGGTGAGAAATCATTTGAATTCTTAGGTTTCCCTAAGTCTTGTCCTATCTCATATGTTATCAGAGTCTGTTGATTTCTCCAGGTTGATCTCCTAAAAACACCCATGATATTGTCCTAGGTCTGAAATTGATGGCATCCCTTTTGAATTTCTCAAAATGAGTTGTAAAATGTTTTAAGTTGGTCCTTTACGTTCTTATGGTGTGAGGATTCACATAACAATGGAATGCCTTTTATTTTTGTTTTTTGTGGCCACGCTTTTTGATACAGCGAAGAGGCGTAAAGGATTATCGCACCTGGAAAAGCTCTTGTTACAAGCTTACGAGTAAATACCTTGAGTGAAGGAGCAGGGAAGCCTACAACATGACCTACGTGTATGCACCTCAATGGGTAGCGTAAAGGCATAAAGCATGATCTGAAGGGCATGCAAGGGTATCACGGTGTTATGAGTAAAGGTTTTTCTGTAAGCATGAAAGAAAGGTTTCATGGTGTTTACGTGTCTATGATTCTTAGGTTTGCGGACAACCATAAAGCTTTGTTCTTAGCAGTGAAGGAATCATGTGGGACCTGTTGAAGTGTCAGAAGGGCCCAGTTGCAGCAAATCAGATGGAGACACGACATTTATGTCAGATGGGCCCATCCCTCATGGCATATGACTTAAGTTTTTGATATTACGCCCTTACGCTTGTAGGTTAAGCGTATGAATGAAGAGCTATTTTTTCTTTCCTCCATAGTTAAGGATCCAATCTCAGCGTGTAAGCGTAAAGAGGCGAGAAGGAAAATCAGTAAAAGGGGTTTACGCTCATACGACAAAAGGAAGACATGAGACCACAATAGCAGTTGAGAGGGCTCTCCACTGATATGAATAAAGCTGAGTCGTAAGAGTGGGAGATAAATTTTTGAAGCCTTATGCTACTCCGGGAAATGAAGTAAGCGGAACAATGTAGAAGGAATTTCCAAGGTCTTCGCAGATACGTGCACGTAGGAGCGTAAAGGCAACCAGAACGGCTTGAATGAGGGTTTTACGCTCACACGAGGAATATTAAATTGTAGAGGCAGAGATACATAGTAACAAGGCTTGAGATCCTACATGGTAAAAGGTTTCGTAGGAACGTAAAAGGGATTTGTAAAACATTGTAAGAGCATCATTACATTCCTACGATTAGGGCATTTTGAAGCTTTCTCCGAGTGAGCGTAGAGATCCATCAAGAGCTTTTTCGGCATCATGAAGATTGAAGGTTTAACTCAGCGTAAGAACGGAAGGTAGTCATATAAGAAAGAACCTTTGATGTATCACGAAAGATAAGCAAAAAGGAAAAAACTACTATAACCAAGCAAAGTAAGGTTTTGAAAAGTACAATCAGAATCAAATTTTGTGGCTGATATACCTTGACGACGACCTTGCGATCATAAGTTTTAAAGCTCATGCATGCTAAATTTATTAAAAAGGTTGGCAGATATATAATTAAAACATCAAGGATTTATTTGAATTACCAGCCTCAAGAAGCTTGTTCCTACGTTGTTCTAAAGTTTTAAAAGCTACAGAGCTCTGTGTATCCTGTGAAGTTACAGAAGAATTCAAAGTAAAAAATGGCCGACCAAGAAGTTGAAGAAGTACACGTAGAAGAATTTGAAGTTGAAGAAGAGGGTGATGATGTGGTAGAAGTCACACCAAAAGGAAAAAGGAAGAAAACTGTTGTCAAAATAGAAAAGAAGACAAGGGTCAGAAAACCGAATAAGCATACAGAAGACTAGTTAAAACTTCTTCTAGGGTCGTCAAATGCAATTTCTGCAAACGATCATATATTCAGAGACCCTTATGCTTTTGTTCGAGATGTTGAATGCCCTAGAATTATTGGCTATGATCTTTTCATGTACTTTTATCAGAACAGAATAGAGAATGTGCCAGTATGTAACCCTTGGAATAGAAATATGGCAAAACTAATATTTCCAGAAGTGTTCGTTGATGTTGACCTATTGAAGGCCCTAATAAAGTCATACAATCCAGTAACTAGGACATTTCATAGGCATAATGGGAGTGTATTATGTACATTGGACAAAACTTCTTTTATTGGGGCTTTTGGATTGATGGGACAAATGGATGTACCTATTGACATAGCAGACTTACAAGGAAAGTTCACTAGGAATAAAACCTATTTTGTAAACAATGTCATGCTGCCGCACATTCCTTACAGAGTTAAGAAGGCAGGGTTAATTCCAAGAAAGGTGGGAGATTTTTTACCTTTGAGTAGGTTCAAAAATTATTTCAAAAACATAGTTTATGGGTTACACAAATTATTGGGAAGTGATGGTGCAGAGGATTGTGTATATGGTTCTCTTTTTCTAATGGCATGCAACATACAGGATCCTTTTCATCATAAGGAGTATGATTATGTGGCCTTTATCATTGACAGTATGCACATGCAGATCTGTGATGCTAAGAAAGGAGAACTGAAAGACTTCAAGTTCCACCATTACTCATTATTGATGCACCTTATCCTGTATAGCAACATTGGGTACATCAGTGGAGACTTCATTGATCAAACTTCTAATGAATTTGGTGAGTTACTTGTGCAACTCTGGACTCGTATTTGGCACAAAGATTTCTTCTATTCAAATGCTCTAGTTTTTTTCAATTTGTTCAGTTTTGTTATTATGAGGCAGCTAGATCATACTTTCTTTAGAGCACCCAATGTTTTGAAGACTTTGCTTAGGCCCATTTTCTTAGATGAAAAAAAAAATTTAGATCATAACTGGGGAAGCATATATTTTTTTAAAGAATGTACTTTAATCAGAGTTTTTGCATGCCCATAGCCTCCTCATCTATTGCCTAAATATCTACCCCCTCGCTTGGCCATTATTGAATTCTTTTGGCAATTCTTGTTGATGAATAAAGAAATGATCCCTGCCTCACTGCATAAGCCTACTTTTGTGTGTAGAACCTTTAAGGTAGGAGATTTTAAAATAGGAAAGAATGCTTTTGAGGAATTGAGTGACTATTTAGGTTAGTATAAATTTGCTACTGGGCCCTATAGGGTATATGATCCTGACGGTTACATTGCAAACGAGGTTAAGACCATTAGGGGTTTTGTTCTGCCTCCAAGTAAGCCTATCCCTGTAGAGGACCTAATTGCCAACATAGTAGCAACAGGGGAGGCAAATGAGTTACTGAGAAAATATGAAGAAATAAGGAAAGTAGAAAATTCTCTGAAGAGGACCAACCCTAATTTTAAGGGTTTTTATACAGAAATCCCATATCCTAATAATTTGAGGAAAATGATTGAAGATTTTGATCATATTATGTTACAAATGCCTTGTGAGCCAGAGGGAGAAGAAGCCGTTGTAAATAGAGAATCCCCTAAACTAGATACACAATTAGAAATTGATTTGGAAGAAAAGCAGCCATCAACTTCAGCCTGGATGCCACAAGGAAATAAAAGACAAAAGACAATGCACATCCCTGAAAAGGTGGTAAGCAGAGCTATACAGGTCATGTCTGGAAGTAGTGAGTATTTTGCTGATATTAGGCAAAATTATTTTGATCAAAGGGCTACTGAAGCAGGAAAAGCTTCTACTGACATGCAAATTGCAGTGTCAAGGTTGGATGACAGGCTCATTCAATCTGAGAAATTCATGGAAGATGACGATTTTATTAAATCATCAGAATTTAAAAGTTTTCTCTATAAAATCAAACAAAATGAACTCACATTGAGTCTCATGCCAGGAGAAGATCCAGAAAAAAATAAAGAGTCAGTTGAAAAACTATTGGCTTATGACCCTGAAAGTGAAACAATGACTGCTGCAGAAGCTAGGGAATTAGTACATAGGAGTGGTATGATTCTAATACCACATTGGGATATTGAGAAATCTTTTGTGTTGGACCAAATGACAAGACAAGATAAGGCCATCAGTTATGAAGCCACTAGCAGTGAAGGTTTTAAAAGAGGGTCAGGTTTTAATGTGGACACTAAAACCCTAACAGTATGGATTGTGGCCCTTAACACAAAGAAGCCTAAGATGATGGATATAGAAGAAACTTCTCAGGGCAATATGATTGTGTGGACATTGGAGAGCATTACTGGGAAGGAAATCTCCAGTTTGGTAAAACATTTTGCTCTAATGAATGAGGAAAAGGTTGATGAAATTAAGGATAAGTTAGCTGCAATGTTTAATGAATGCCTTGATATCAGGAGAACATATGAAGAAGAGCTCAAAATGAGCCATGTACAGAAACAAAGAATAGAGGAGTTGGAGGAAAAAATTAAAATTCTGGAGACAGAAATAAAATCCCTTAAATAACAGCTCAAGATAGCAGCAGAGGCAGAGCATGCACCAAGACAAGAGGAAAAAAGAAGGCACAAAGTAGAAGCAGAAGCCCAAACAAAAGAAATGCTTATGGAAACAACAGTGTCAGTGCCTATGATTAGTGTGGAAACAGAAGTTTCCCAGGTTGACAATAATACCAAGAAAACTATTTTGATGAATGTATTAAATCATAGAATCAGCATTCTAAAAAGAATATCTCAGGATACTTATAATACATTCATTAGTCTACAATCTATAGAATAGGTATGCATGGGTGCAGTTAGGTGGCTTGAGCCTATTTTTCAATAGTGGGGACCCTATATGCAATTTTTTGACAGGTTGATACCCTTGTTAGCCAAGAAGCCAGGTCTCCTAGATAAAGTTATTACTGTGAAGGAAGGTATGGACAAAGTGAAAGAATTATTACAAATCTTCACAGGGAAGTTGGCAATAATCCAAAGTAAATTAAAAATTCTAACAAATGGTCTCTATTCTTTGATTCCTTCTATTATCGATTCTAATGATAAGTTAAAAGATTTTGATGAGTGGTCTAATTCTTTTGATCACATTATAGACTTGCCACAAATGGTGTTCATCCTCCAAGATGGTATTGATGGATGTCTTTTCAATGAACTAATTGATACCCTTTTCAAAATTGAAACTGAAGTGAATAGGTTTATCATAGAAGGAAGGGTGATTACTGATGCCAGGTGGCAGAAAACAGTGGATGAATTAACAACAGTTAAAGAATGTGATTGGCCCACTAAAAGAGAAATATTTGTCTGGGAAGCAATCATAGAAATCAAAGTGCTACCAACTGGGAGCTATTAGAGAAAAGGACAAAATTGAAGATTTTATGCTCCAGCTATCATTTGCCTTCCATTTTATTTGTTTTGGTTTGGTTTGTTCGGCTCTCTTTTGAAGAGGGGTAATTTACCCAATTTTTGTAAAAGGACACATGCCACTCTATTTAGCCCTAAGCTTGTTGCATCTCACACTATTTAAGTGAGATCCCAAGGCTAAAGAATGGTCTAAATTCTTTTTCTTCTAAGTATTGTGCTTAGTCTAGTTTTTGGTCCAAATTTTGAAGGCAAGTTTGTAATGTGTTTCTCTGTCAATTTTTTTGAAAATACATGAAGATAGAATGAACTATGTTTATTTCTGAAGGCTATTCTGAGTTTATTATAAAAGATGTACCATTTTCAAAGGAAATGAATACAAACTATGAACTATCCCCACATCAGTTCTTTCTAAATTTTGTCTCCTGCTCAATACTTAGCTACCTTGATGTTGTATGAGTAAAAGTCTGTACAATTGAATACAATCTAGTTAGGTTGTATATCCATCTATCATTGCTGTTAATTCAATGGATTAAGTAAAAGATTTGATGAATGTGATAGGATTCTTCAAGTATTGAAAAGGATTGTGAATGATAAATTCTGATAAGAATTGCTGATACAATTTGTTGTAAGGCAACAAATTAGATCTTAGATTTTGCTATACACTCTGAAACCCCAATGGATTAGGCACTGATCAAGTTATTTCAGCTGAAAGAGAAATATCTTACAAATGTTTTTTCAAATGCATCATCAAATAAAATTTTACTTTTATTTCCTATAGATCTTCAAAGTTGGCCAGTACTTGTCTGCATGAAATCTTTTTAGCTTTAGTTAGCCATTGTTGTTGAAAACGTCTGCAGATCTATAGAAGACTTCTTGGCCATATCTGTTTATGGGATGTGTTTGGAAAGTTAGTAAGAATTATGTATATATTTGAGGATTTTGAAATGAGAATCAGAATGAAACTAAGAATAATCCTCATACAGTAGTTTCATATTTGAACCATCCCTAGGTATACCCACCCTGGTTGTGCAGACCCAAAAGAGTAGAAAACCATTTGTGGTTTTGTTGAAGTTGGGTCCAAATACCTTACATATGCAATTGTTGATAAGAATAGGCTAGTCTTTAGATTGTGTATGTACTGTCATTCTAGTATTAAACTTTTTGTCGCTTAGTAGTTTTAGTACCATTTAAAACACCAACAAGCTGCTACATTATTTCAAATGATGAAGATTCACCAAATCTAAGTTGACATAGTGGTTGCATTGAATTTTTTGAATGAGTTGGAAGATAAGGATGATGAGTTGTTGGTGCAGAATCTTATGTAAACCATTTTTGGGCAAATTTTAAAGGATTATTCAAGAACTTTCTAGAGGAAATAGAATATGGATTAGATACAATGAATCCTACCTAATCCATGTGAATTGAAATTGAAAAATGGAAGAATCGAGTAGGAATAGGAACTCCAAGACTTCTATTTAAGAAGTCATAAACTAAGAATAAAAGAGCTACTAATACTTTTGCTACTGAAGTGCCAAATCTGTGAAGTGGTTGAAAGGGTGTTGAGAAGGAGATATCTAAGAGAAGCAAGAGCATAGAGGGTCTACTTCTACAAGTGGTCATGAAGATATGATTACACTAGTACATTGAGTATGGAGACTTAAGGAGACAAAGCTTGAAAGAAAAGGAAAACTATTAAGAGTTGAAGAGATTGAAGGCCAGGCAAGGGTATGAGCTAAGAAGTGATTTGAGATCTACAAGATAAGTTGTATGTTGTTATTAGGTCAAGATTTTCTTATACTCTCTAACAATTGTATTAGATCTAAAAATCCTACAAACTTAATTTGGAGCCATTTATAAATCCTTTACTAGGGTGGCATTCCAAGTGAATGTTATAAAGTCCTCTAACCAGGCCCACTTCTAACAAGGTGGTTAAATCCTCTAACAAGGTCACATTTAATAGTGTGTTGTAAGCCTTTAATAGGGTATACCTTTCACATGGCAGAACTTCATAAGGGTAAAAATTGAGTAACATGTTACTGGTAGTTTTTCCCAAATTGGGTTTCTACATAAATCATTGTGTCATGTGTTGATTTCTTGCATGTTGATTTATAATAACTTGCTGATTAGATAAGTTGAAGCTTGGATGGATGAATGGTTGAATGATTTTACTATACTTAGTGAAAATTTTGAATAGGACATTTGGACCTTGAATAATGGATTCATCCCCCCCTCTTAGTTATTCTAAAGAAATTCTAAAAGATTCACTCAGCATCCACTAAGTTTTTTGATGCTCGACACCTATTAATTTTCTCAAATCCTTCTATATCACTTGACACACACTAGATTTTACATTTTCTCAGCACTGACTAAAAATTTGCTCAGCATGAACTAGCTTGCTCGACACTCACTAATGAACTTAGTTAAGCTTTGTAGACAACCTTGTTGCAACTTATGCTTCTAAAATTTCTAAGTGTGGCCAACCTCTATATCTTCAAGTATATTTTCAATACATCATTTTACCATTGTCTTAACTGATCCTTGCATTTCATTACAAAACCATAACTCAACCTTTCCCTTAGGTGTTTTTGTTATATCTTTTTAATTAAATCCTCTTCATCAATCAACTAATTAATAGGACTTGGAGCTTATAAGTAATTGTCATTCTAGAAGGTTTGACATTAGTGACTAAACAATGATTGAAAACATTCTTTATCAACAATCTCCTTTGCAATCAATCTTCTTCATTCTTCAACAATGATCCTTTCAATCAGATTTTCAAAAATCTCCCTCTTTGGCATTGATGGCAAACCAAACTGATCAACCAAGTTATCAAAATGCTAACAAGCTTAAAATAGTAAATCAAATGCCAAAAATAAACTTTTACATCTCCTTCTCTAATCTATTATCCTAATTACTTTGCTTTTACTTCTCCCTCTTAGCTATTGTTTCCTTTCTCTTACCTTTCTGTGAATAATCTTCTGCATGTTTGATCCTATCTAACTCCCTTTTTTTGTGCCTTGATACTTTGATTAGTTTGGCTTTTCTTTACTACTATTTCTCCCTCTTACATGCATGTATTTCAATTCTCCCTCTACACAATATCTCTTCCTCTATATTAGTTTCTACTATTTCTATCTTTTCCCATTTGATTGTATCAATTTGATCATTTCTCCCTCTATATGCATTGATCAATTTCTACTATTTTGATATTAGCTACTTCTCCCTCTATTCATTTGATCTTGTAGATTTGATTAGTTTTTGCTATATCAGCTACTTCTCCCTCTATTCATTTGATCCTGTAGATTTGATTATGATGGGGACACAACCCAAGAACAAAATGGACACAACAAAATAGAGAAATTCTATTAACTGAGAAAATAAGCTAGTACAAATAGTGCAAAGAAAATAAACTTCAGAACATGCCCTAAGGGCTTACAATAGCATAAATCTAGAGAATATTTCTCCTTTTAGCACCTCCTCTCAAGCTCCACTCTGAGCTGCCTTTTACAATGCTAGAAATCTCCTTAAATAGACCCCAGAGGGTTAAGGACTAGGAGTACATTCTAGAAAGTGCTAGTAGGCATCCATCGACCAAATAGAAGGTTCCGGAAGCTGTGTTAAAAGTCGGTGCAATTATAGAAGAATCCAAAAATGGTAACCGAACTTTCGGGAGGCATAACTTTTGAACCGTAGCTCCAATTGATGAACCGTTTACATTTTCGGAAAGCTCTCGAAGCACTCTATAGCCCTATGGAAAAGCTTCACTCGTCCCCCATTTTTCAGCCCTTTTCAAGGTCATTTAATGCCCCTAACCTGACTTCAAAGCATTCTTAGGGGGTCTCCAAAACCCAAAAAATTGCAATAACTTTCAAACTATGGGGCCTTTTGACTTGATTCTTTTTCTGGAATGCTCTAAATCACAATTACATTCATCTAGTCAATTCACACCTTCTAGGTCACCAAAATGATGGCCAAATTACATGCTCCTATTTTTTTGGGATTTTCAAACGCACTGATAGTAGAATTGTGAGAGTTGGAACCTTTATTTGACCCAAATGGGTATCCAAAAATGTAAAGACATGAAACAGAAACTAAGTCTAAGTACATTTTTTGGGTGACACAGGATTGCCCTTATACCTCTGGATGCTCCTGCATCATATTAGTTTAGCTATTTCTCCCTCTTTGACAACAATGCCAAATACACATTATCTCAGCATCTTAAAATGCTAGTGTAGCATTTGTAGGTACTCCAATTTCTTCCTCTATCACCTTGCTTGTGACTTGTTTGGAATTTTAGTACTTTCATTACTTTAGGAAAAATCCTAAAGAAAATATCCTCTACATCAATTTGTAATATTTTAACAATCAACTTATTTGATGTGGGGTAGTCTTGTTTTTTTCTCAAACAACCTTGGATAGGGGTATCACCCCTAGTTTACCTCTAAGATACTTAAAATGAATCTTTAGGTAGTGCTTTTTTGAAGATGTCAACAATCTATTCCTTTGAGTTGACATATTCCATCCTTACTTGCTTATCTTCCACCAATTCTCTTACATAGTGATACTTGATTGCAATATGCTTTTTTTTAGCATGCATCATAGGATTCTTTGATATGTTGATGGCACTTGTGTTATCACAATAGAGCATCACAATTTTAGTTACCTCTTCCTTCATACCTTGTAGTAGATGTTTGATCCATACAATATTGGTGAAATTGATAGCAGCAGCAACATACTCAACTTTTGTTATGGACTGTAAGGTACAACTTTGATTTTTGCTGGTCCAAGTAATCAATCTTTTGCCTAAGAAAAGTGCTCCTCCACTTGTGCTCTTTCTAACATCAATATTACCTCCCCAATCTACATTTGTGTAGGCTTTCAACTGAAACTTTTCACTCCTCTTGTAGTCTAAGCCAAAGTCATCAATTCCTTTTAGGTACCTTAATATTATTTTTACTGCCATCAAATGATTTTCTCTTGGGTTAGTAGAAAATCTTGCCACTATTTCAACAATTAATGCAATGTCTGGTCTACTATGCATAACATACTATAATTTTTCAATCATTGATCTATACACTATCTGATTTACTTCAACTGACTCATCATTCTTGGATAACTTATGTCCTATTACCATTGGTGTATTGACTAGTTTTGAATCTCCCAATTCAAATGACTTGAGTATCTCATTGATGTATTTTTATTGGGTCATAAATATTCCATGCTTCAGTTGATGTACTTGCAATCCAACAAAGAATTTAATTTCTTCAAACATTGACATGTCAAACTCATGTTTCATTTGATCAGCAAAATCTTTGCATAAGGCATATTTTTCTCTAAATATTATATCATCAAAAAGATTTTAGATATTAGAAATATTTACCTTTTTCTACCTTGATGTACAGGTTTTTATTCTCATCTATTCTCTCAAATCCTATCTTCACAAGGTATTTATATAGTCTCTCATACCATGCTCTAGGTGCTTGCTTTAGACCATAGAGTGCTTTATGTAATTTGAAAACTATATCCTTTTTTTTGTCATCAACAAATCCCTCTGGTTGTTCAGTGTAAACTTCCTCTTCCAGTCTACCATTTAGAAAAGATGACTTTATATCCATTTGATAAACTTTAAAACCTTTACAATCAGCATATGAAAGTAGTGTTCTCACTCCTTCTATTCTTGCAATAGGGGTAAATGTTTCCCCATAGTCCAGTCCTTCTTCTTGTGCATAGCCTTTGCAAACTAGTCTAACTTTATTTCTTGTGACCTCACCATTCTCATCAAGCTTGTTTCTAAAGAAATTGGTACCAATTACATTTTTATCAGCTAGTCTAGGAACTAGAGTCCATGTTTTGTTCTTTTCAATCTAATCTATCTCTTCTTCCATATATTTATGGCAATTATCATTTTATAGTGCATCTTTCAATATTTTGGGCTCAATCTTGCTTAGTAGACATGATTCATTCCTTAGTTTATTCCTTGTCATTGGTCTAGCTTCCTTGTCACCAATGATTTTTTCTATAGGATGATGTCTTCTCACATACTTGAATAGTCTTGGTTCTATCCTTCTTTCCATGTTTGATCCTTCAGCTTCAAAATCACTGTGCACATCTCTTCCAAGTATTTCATCATCTCTTACATGTGTACTAATTTAAAACTCAAAATGTGCATTTTCTTCATTCTGCAACTCAATTTTTGAATGTAGCTTGGAACTCACTAGCTATGACTTGGTAGATACTAAAATTTGTTGCTAATTCTCAACTTGGATAGTAGCTTCATCTTTAGTAGACATTCCTTCATAGAAGTATAAAAAAGATCTATAATCTTCTGGTTTCTTGGATTCATCAACTTGAACTTTTGCATGCTCATCAGAATTTACATTTGCACTCTCCACAATATTATTAGTGTTATTATTCAAACACTTATATGATTTTCTTTTAGTGGAGTATCCAAAGAATATTCCTTCATCATTCTTTGCATCAAACTTGCCATTTCTAGTATCTTTAAGAATATAGCATTTACAAGAAAATACTTTGAAATGTTTTACATTAGGTGAGTGACCATACCATAGTTCAAAAGGTGTTGCATTTTTACCTTTCTTGACTTGCACTCAATTTAGGGTGTAAATAGCAATACGTACAAGTTCTCTCTAGTACTTCAAAGCAACATTTTTCTCCATCATCAAGGTTCTAGCACAATCTATTACTAATCTACTCCTTCTTTCTGCAATCCCATTCTATGGGGTAGTTCTCAGTGCTAATTTTTGTCTTTTGATTCCTTTATCATTGCAAAATGTTTCAAATTGTTTTGATGTAAACTCTCCTCCTCTATCTGATCCTAGGCACTTTAGACTCTTTCCTATTTTCTTGTCAACCCTAGCTAAATACCACTAAAACATTTGAAATGCATCTGATTTTTGGTTTAAGAACATGACAGTCATCATCATAGAATAGTTATCAACAAATAGCATTATGTATCTATCTCCTTGGTAGCTCTATACTTCTATTGGGCCACATAAGTCTATATGAACTAGCTCTAGTACTTCTTTGGAATTATAGAATTTACTTTTGAAACTTGACTCGATCATCTTTCCTAGTTGACATTGTTTGTATATTGTATTTTTAGGCTTCTTCAGCTTAGGTAAACCTCTAACTTTCTTCTTTTTGTTGATGCCAATTAGATGGTCAAAGTTAACATGACATAACCTTTTGTGCCATAGCCACATATCATCAAATTTTACAATAAGATAGGTTGCATCTTCCATATCTAGGTAAAACAAATCACTCCTAGTTTGTTCTTCTTTTCTTATTAGATTTCCATCAATGTCATATATTTTGGCAATTTTGTTTCCAAATTCTACTTTACAACCTACATTGCCTAATTGTGATACACTTAGTGAATTATAGTTCAATCCTTCAACATAGTATGCAATATCACATGAGATTTTCTCTATAAGTTTAATAGAACCTTTTCCTTTGATTTGGCATAAAGCATCATTTCCAAATCTAACACTATTTCCATCATACTGAGTAAAGGTAACAAACTTACTTTTGTCTCTTTTCATATGATGTAAGCATCAACTATCTATAATCCATTTGTCATTCTTGTTCACACAAGTTACCAGTGTTGCTGCCTTATCTTCATCTGACTCATCCTTCATGGCTACATAGACTACCTCATCATCATTTTCATCAAAATCTTCTTCTTCAACAATGTAGCACTTTTTCCCTTTATCTTTGTAATCTCTATCATCATCTTCTCTTCTATTTTTTTTCTTGTTACCTTCTCTATAGTTCTTCTTATGTGTAAATCTTACAACAATATGTCCTACTTCATTGCAATTAAAAAAAATGATAAGAAGCTTACCTTTGAATTTACCTTTTCCTCTATGAAATCTTCTAGCTAGTAGTGCTCCCAATTGTTCCACATCTTCTTCATCTATATTGATATCACTGGATGCAAATTTTTCTTTCTTCTTCTTTTGTTTCACCTTCTTAGTGTCTTTTAATGATAGCTTGGCCTTGAAAGAATATTCAAGGTTCTTAGGTCTGTAGTTATCAAAATTGGACAACTCAAATGTAGTGAGTCTTCCTACTATTCCTTCAAAAGTTAACTAATTTCCTGGGACACGCCTTAGCTCTTGGATGGTTGAAACTCTAATAGCATAAATGGGGAGCAAGGTTCTTGAGTATTTTCTATTAATAGTATCATATTCCAAATGAACACCCAAACTTCTAATTGCACTTACCACTTCTTTTATTCTAGAGGCATATTGAGTAGCATTCTCACCTTCTTCCATTTTCATGTCATCAAACTTTCCTCTAAGGCTTTCTCTTTTTGCTCTTTGAATATTTTGATCTCCTCCATATATATCATTCAAGGTTCTCCACATCTTGAATGCAGAGTTACATCCCTTGATGTCATCAAATTTAGCATAGTTGAGGACAGAGGCAATCTCCAACATTACCTAATTATGCTTCTTCTTCTTTTTCATATCTTCTATAGTAGGTACAGCTAGATCAACATGTTCTACTTCAATTGATGTTTGTGTATGATCACTTATCAATCCAAGATGCAGCTTAATCAACCTTTGCCACGTAGTGAAGTTGTCTCTGTTAAGCTTGGGAACTTCTCTCTTGGACATCTTGATCTTCCTGCTTTTGGTACCTTTAAACTAAATCAATAGGTGGATCTAATACCAATTGTTAAAAATGCTTTAGAATAACTAAGAGGGGGGGAGGTGAATTAGTTATTCAAGGTCTTTATGTCCAATTAAAATTTTTTCATCAAGTAAAGTGAGCCCATTAAACTGTTCATGCATCCAAGCTTAAACTTTCCTACTAGCAACTTACAGTAAATTAAGATGCAAGCATAACACATGAAGGATTAACACATAACAGTGATTTATGTGGAAACTAAATTTGAGAAAAATCACCAGTAACATGCTACTCAATTCTCAATCTTTTGAAGTGATGCCCTATGAAAGGCCTACCCTGTTAAAGGCTACAACACATTGTTAAATGTGACCTAGTTAAAGGATTTAACTACCCTATTAGAAGTGGACCTAGTTAGAGGACTTTAAAATATTCACTTGGAATGCCAACCTATTAAAAGATTTACAAATGATTGTTAAACCAAGCTAAGTCTATAGGATTTTACTATAGCTTGCACAATTTTTAGAGAGTAATAACAAGGGCTTTTGACCTGATATAACTCACAACTTAACTTGCAAATTTCAGATCTCTATTTAGCTCTTCACAACTTGCCTAGCTTTTAGTCTATGCAGCTCTAATAGCTTGTTCCCCTTTCAAGCTTTGTCTCCTTGAGTCTTCATGCTTGATGTACCAATGCAATCTCCTATATGACCACTTTATTGAAGCAAAGTCTCTATTCTCTATTCTTTCTTCTTAATACTTTCTCCTTGACAATTTTCAACAACTTTGCATTTTGGCACCCCAACAACTCTAACTTCTTGGCCTATGACTCCTTAAATAAAAGTCTAGAAAATTCTTTTCCTACTCGATTCTTCCCTCCTTTAATTTCTATTCAAATGGATTAGGTAGGATTCAATGAATCTACCCATTTCTTGTTTCTTCTAGAAACATCATGAAGAATGCTCTTGAATTCACCCAAAAATGGTTTACCTAAAATTTTGTGCCTCTAGTTCATCATCCTTTTCCTCCATCTAGTTCAAAAAATTCAAGATAATAAGCTTGTCAGCTTAGTTTTAGTGAATCATTAACTTTACAAATAATGTAGCAGCTCGATACTATTGAAATTCTAGTGCTTAGCACATGTTGCATTACTCAAAACCAACTATATTTTACTAATGCTTAGCACCTACTATGGATTCACTTGGAATCCACTAAGTTTTTTTGATGCTCAGCACCTATTACTTTGCTTGGCTCCTTCTGCATCACTCGACACACACTAGATTATGTATTTTCTCAGCACTAACTAAAAATCTGCTCGGTATGAACTAGCTTGCTCGACACTCACTAATGAACTTAGTTAAGCATTGTAGATAACCTTGTTGCAACTTATGCTTCTAAAGTTTCTAAGTGTGGCCAACCTCTATATCTTCAAGTATATTATCAATACATCATTTTACCATTTTCTTAACTAATCCTTGCATTTCATTACAAAACCACAACTCAACCTTTCCCTTAGGTGCTTTTGTTACATCTTGTTGATTAAATCCTCTTCATCAATTAACTAATTGATAGTACTTGGATCTTATAAGAAATTTTGATTCCAACAAGTTTGATATTAGTGAAAAAATAATGATTGGAAACATTCTTTATCAATAATCTCCTTCTTTACAATCAAACTTCTTCATTCTTTAACAAAGATCTTTTCAATCAAATTTCCAACACTTTCAACTTCATGATTGCACTAGTATAGAGATATAACTTTGAGTCACCACTCACTTAGTGAGAAAAGATTCAACCAACTTGCATAAGACAACATGATATTCTAGAATTTATAATAGATATTTGAAAGCTAACACAACAACCTTGGAGTTTCACACCCTTAACAAAGTGAAAGAAACTTATATTAACTTTGTAATCTAATGAGAACTTTGAAAAACTTGCAAAAAATCTCAATGTAATAGGGTAAAAGTAAAAATTTGTGTCACCTTTCAAGTTGACTCATTAGAATGATTGAAGTTTAGTGTTTCTATTTAAAAATCTATTTTTTTAAACATATGATCTAGATAAATTCATTCTAGCTAAGTTATGTATGGTCTCACACTTCTCCAATTGGAAATGTCTATTAAATGCATGTTTTATACTAATTTGTATCCAATTACTAAAGAAATAAAATTATTTTAAAAAAGTGGTATTTCAATAACTCTTACTATTTTATATAATATTTTTTTAATAATATGTAAACACCATTTTATAAAGCTTGGAGTCAAGAATATTCTTAAATAGAGTTTATAGTGTTCTAATTAGATATAGTATATTATAATTAAAAAATTCTTCAATCACGTATTTTAACACTCAAAATGATGTTAGTTTTGAGAAAGAAAAAATATTAGATCATATTAAAAAAAACTGAAAATTATACGATGTTCTAGATGAGAGATTCCTCTTCTAGAATGTATAATTTTACTATTGGTTAGAATAGATTTGTTTTGAAAAATGTGGTGGGAGATGAAAACTATCAATTTTAGGTGAATTCAGATTTCAATCCTTATGAAAGAGAAAATAAAGGTCTAAACACCAAAAAAAAAGATTGTTCTAGATATATATGTTATCCATAACATAATCTGAGATCAAAGGGAAATAAGTTTATTTCCATATAGTTTTGTGGTGGGAACTAGACCCCTAATTTTTAGAAATTTTCAGCACCTAAAAAATTATCTATAAAAATTAAGAAAATATATCAATTCTTATTCCAAATAATTATTAAAAATTATAATCCTAAACTTCATCCATTTCTACACATTTCATTAGTTTACTTCATTTCCAAATTCAAAATAATAATACCAATTTTATGTCATTGAAGGTGAACAATTATAATTTTGTTAGCCTTTTCCTTTACAAAATGGTGACACGGGTTTGTCCTTTTACCTATCAATCATTGCAATTATTCAAAACTATTACTGTCAAGAATAAGGCATTATTGAGAGAGATGAATCATCAACAAAGAAATGGAAAACACATCACAACTTTGCTACTGTAGCAAACATTTTAGATGTCTTTCTTCCTACCATATTGAATCTCTCTTTTAGATACAATACTTCCCCACCAAAGTCACCATTTTATTGGCTCTTGAATTAAGTTTTTTTGAATAACCCAATTTGATAAGAACACATAGACCTAGGGGAAACTAATTCCCATATTCAATGTACCTATTTAGACACCAAGGCCAACTATAAGGCTATTTACTCTCCTTCTTCTCTTCAGGCTCTACAAGACCTAGGCAGATGGACTTCAGATTCTTTATATGGTACACATATCAAAGCATATAACTAAATATATAAAATAGATAAAACCCCTAAATATTTTGTTCTTATGAAACAATCATAGACATGAGATAGGTAGTAACATGGCTTATAAACTTGATAAACAGAGTGAGAGAAACTTCTTTTCAATTCCTAAACATAAAGGGTAAAGATATTTGATTAAAGATTGAATCAACATAATGTGGGTATGCAACAACAAGAACATGTTGATCATGAAACTAATCAATGCCTTATCTATTGGGAAATTCTACAACTTAAAAACATTCATCCTTGAAAATCATTGACACATAACATGAATCAAGACCCTGGATCTATCCTATCATCTTGTAAATTTGACATCAATGTTTATGAAAACTCTCATACTTATGCAATTTCCTTCTAATGAAAACTAGCAACCCTATCAAGTTGACTAAGTATTTACTTGGTTCTTTGTTCCAATAGAAAAACCTAACAAAACATACAACTTTAAGGAGCTACAAATGGGTTTAAACTCTTTATTCTTAAACCACAAAAAATTGTAGATAAAAAAGAAAGGAGACGACAATAAAAATGAAACTATGAAACTAGTTGTTCATTGTATTCATCTCTTTGAAATAATACAATTAAGATGCATGCAAATAATTGAGAAACAACTCAATACACTAGGACTATATATAAAACCTTGTTATAGTTGTTCATATATATAGAAAAATTAAAAATATGGTATCACAGTCATGAGAAATTTCTTCAAAATTGGAACCCTTTCAATAAGAAAAAATGAGAGATATATAGGCAAGAAGAGAAGCTCAAATCAAACTTTGATACTACCAAGTGTCCATCTAAGACTTTTCATCCTGGTGCTATGGAAACTGTCTCTTTCCTCATCTACTAGAATTCAAAATATGATCTAACTATTGCAAAACATTTGAAATATCTTCCTTAAAGTAATGAGAAAAATATCCTCTAAAGGAATATCAGATATTAGATAAGATGTGAGAAGTTTCAATCTAATTTTGTTTGTCCTCTTTTACCCCTTAGCTATGAATCCTCATCTGCCTCTACCAAAAAACATTTATCCATATCAGCTACCTTCAAAACACTCATTTCACCCCTTATGGTTGTTAGTACATCTAATCTTATCTCATCTAAAAATATCAAATCTACATAAATTTTGAGGATGCCCTAGAAACATAAAACTTCATGTAGCTTCTTACATTGAAGACCTATGCAAAATATGACTACAAAAATGGAAAATTTAGATTGTCCTAGTTTCGACAGTATATAATACTGTATTTTTAGATAAAAATGGTGCCTCTAAATTTGATTTGAAAAACTAGGCCCCTAGCCATGAACTAAGCATTAAAATGTCAAAATTACTTAACATTTACATAGTCTAAACTTTAGATTATGATCAAATTTATTTTAAAAATCTCAACTCCAAAATACATGCTTAGCTAGGAATATTTCAGTTTTAATATTTCATTTTATCCCTCATCTTGTAGCTCCAATCCATAAGTGCCATGTATCAAATTATCATTTGTTAATTTCACCCAGGCAAGCCCCACATAATCCTCCTTTGTAACCTTTGAAATTCTTCCTTATGGCCACACGAACTTATGATATTATAGAAACTTAACCTCTTGTAGCATCTTAACTTCAAAAATTTCCCCTCATGATTATACAAGCTTTGTAGTATTGTAGCCTCAATTTTACCTTATGTCAATCTCATGACCACTTCATATTATTGTGAGTCTTCATTATTTGTCTCATGATCTCCTGACATCTCAGCTTGGTATAACATCTTAGCCTTGTTATCTATTCTTCTTGATGTTACACCATATCATAACATTAGAACTCCTTAATATGAGCCTTACAAACTCATGACTTTCCTCGCTTGTCCTTCAAAGTGGTTTCCTGAAAGACATTTCAATCTTTGAGTAATGAGATATTTAAAACATCTTACTTAGCTAACTCATGTCCAATGTGGGATAAAGATATTACACATATCACTCTTTGGCTTAATACTTTGGAGGATGGATCTCCACAATTTTTCAAAGAACAACATCAATTTTTTCTCAAGTAGAGAATGAGGTTTCATGGTACTCTTCTTCTAGAGTGGACTCTCAACTTACTATGACATGACTTTTAACATCCCTTGCTCTTCCAAAAGCTCAGATAAGAAATTGAAAAAAATTGTGTTTGGAGAAAATAAGATCCAAAAACCTATAGGGACATCCATAAAATCCAAGGCCCACATCATTCACAGATGGCTTGGTCAAGAAGTTGAGCCTGGAAGGATTTCATACTAGAGCCACAACTCTTTTATTCTCCCAAACCATTCATCATTAGCAGTCGATGGTTTTGCCTCATCCCATTATGATTGCCAATTATAAGTGATCAAATAAACCTGCATTGGATCTCCTCTACCTCCAAATTCATTAAGTAATTTCAATTTCTCATAATAGAGTAATGGATAGGAGGAGAAAAGGAAGATTGATGGATTTTTCTTCCTCAAAATATCATTTTTACTTTCATGGCTTTCTCCTATGTCTTGGGTGAGAGCATGAATGTTGCATGCAGATATTGGAGCATCCTTCACATACCTCACAATTTTGCTCAATGAGAAATCAGAGGTTCCACATGCTGAGTTTGGTATGTGCAGTTGGTCTGATTTTTCACATTTGTAGAAATTATGGAAAATTTAGTGACAAATCATTTGATTTTTTAAATCCTACAAATTAGGGTTTTGTTCCTTGTATTTTTCAAACCCTTAGATTGCCCTAGTTTTAAAAAATCCTCAAAGTATTTTGAAAAAAATGTTTTTAATGGTATATTTTTTCACCTAAGGAAGGGCTTGTGCAAGCATGAATTCATTATAATTTTTTTTTAACCTTATGTGGCTATGCTTGGCTTGCAAATTGCTTAATCATTCTATTAGGAAATACCTCTAATGACACAAAGTTTTTATAATCATTGATCTTGTTCTATTCAATGGGTATCGCATGCCCACGATTTTGAGATGCAAGGTTTTTAAATAATGTGGGCATGCGACTTGGAGAAATGTAGCCCTTGCCTTTCTAAAATTCTAGTGAACTGTAAAAGGAGTCATAAGTTGTTAGAAACTTTTGCAAATTTTTAGTACTTTTCATACAAGTTTTGGATTTTTTGCGATATCATTGGTTGAGTTACCAACAAAGATATGTCATTATCACCAAGAAACATCAACCACTCATTTCATTGGAATTAGGGGCTAGCGCTTTCTTGCAAGAAGGAGATGCTCGTCAGATAAATAATGCGAGGAAGAGAAAATTGGACAAGTGGCATAGTCTGACTAGATGGGCTCGCTGTTCTTAAGGATGATGTTGAAATGTCTTCCGTGGCAAGTGTCAGATGAGTTGGAATGAATGGAGATATTTTATTTGTCACTTTAGCAAATGTGGTGTTTAAAATGCATGATTTTATAACCGTTGAAATGTCAAGGATCAAAGGCCAATGCATGCCCACAATTTGAAGCTGCATGAGAGATAAATTATGTGGGCAAGTAGTTTTTGGACGTGTGGCAAGGTGGGGTCGAGAAATTTTAATTGTATGTTGTGGTGTGCCATGCTGTAAAATGATCGCTGATGTGTACTACCAGATGTTCCACTAAAGAAGTTTGTCTACCAAATGGAAATGAAGCCTCATTAACCATAGATCTTTTAAAGATCAAGGGTTAGTGTAATCCCACATTATGAAGATGCTAGAGATTTAAGGAATTCGGGTATGCACCTTTGTTATGATTGTCATAGTGGGGTCGAACAATAGAAGAACACTAGGTCACGCCATGTGGTTTACCACTCATGCTTAGTTGGAAACACTTATGATGTGGGCGAGAAAAGTTTCAAAAATTAATGCAACAGTCAGGTGAATCAAGGCATGTGGATTGAAAGTAGTCATTTCATTGGCCCAAGTGGATGGTGCGAGCATAAAATGAAGGATCTATTTCACACCGCTGACCCTGTCTTGATCAACGAAGGGCGCTTTCCTGCATAAAGAAATTGAGTGAAGTTTAAACAAAGCAAGAATGTGCCATGCCAACATGTGTCCATGGTAACGTCACTTTTCACATCTTGTAAGGTTTGTAGATTCCTAGCATTACCACCATTGATATTTTGAAGATTGACAATTAGTGCAAGCCCACAATTCAAAGATGCTCGTTAGATAATAAAAGCAAGAATGCACCAACTTGACATGTGGAAAAGATGATGTCAAGCACTTGCTCACTCAGAAGAAGATATGGGACCTGCTGGCATGGAATGTTGTTAGAAGGCACAAACTCGTATGAATATTTCCTATTGGTTATTCTAGCTGAATGAACTTTGTTCAAATATGAATTGTTTTGATCATTGATCTTGTCTTGATCAATGAGTGGCGCTTCCCTGCAATTATATGGTGTGAGGAATTTAAGAAATGTGGGCAAGAAGTATTGCAACACATAGCCTTATTTTTAAAGCCATAAAGCTTGTTGCCTTTTAAATCAAAGCTGTTCGATCTGGTGAAAATCTATAGATAAGATTCAAATTTTCTTGCAATTTGGAGGTAATGGTTATTGAGAGTAAATATGGTGCAAATTTCCTTCACGCAATTTCAATGTATCAAAAAAACTCACGATCTCACCATTAATGAATCACTAAAGTGCAAAAAGTACATCAGGGCATACAAAATTCTTAGAGCCAGGGCACAAAAATTTTAGCTAAGCGATCCAGTAAAATTGCAAAAGAAATCACATAGTGTGGTAGTGCGAATTCTAGTGGGTGAGTACTCTGTGACCTTTTAAAAAGTTTGAGTATCTACTATTATAAAATTTCTTAGGTTTTATTCAAAATGCCTCCATAAAAAGAATTCACTGGGAAAATGGATTATTTGAAACATTCTGTGCACGATAATTTTCTTGAACAATTCCCCTTATCGGTACATGAAATAACTAAGGGGAGGGAGTTCATTCCAAAACCTCTAAGACTAGCTATAGTAGAAGGTTTTTACGAGAAAGCTAATTAGGTAAGAGATGCTTAGGTTTCCATGGGGGGTTTGGAGTTGTTTAAGAAATGTTTTTCAGAGAAAAAATTAGACACTCCTATGAGCAATGTATGGGAGTTCGATATTGGTAAATTAATAGTCCCCACATTTTTCTTGGATAGTGATTTATTGATGGATTTGGCAAAGAAATATGATCCAATTATAGGGTGGGTGAAAAACCATGTTGAAGTGAATCTTTTTAGGGTTTTCCCTAAATTAATTAGTGAGGTTTTCAACCTCAATCCTAACCATGTTGTACATGAAACTATTCACATAGATGAACCTCAAGCAAGGTATGATGCACAAAGAATTTACTAGAGAATAGGGCCACTGCAAGAGAATGCTACTAAAATTGGAACTTTGCCTATGATTATAGCTAGTACCCTAGAGCCATTGCTATGAAGGCATTTAAACCTTAGAGCTCAAGCATTATATTTTTCTCTTTGAAAGAGTTTTTGGATGGATGAAGTTGATCAAATCCCATTCTCTATTGTCCTTATCATGGCTCAAACTCTTCAATTTGGGATGAGCACTATTTTGGATTTTGTTACTTTTCTTGCGAAATAAATTCACAATGGTCTAGTAGGGATAGCAAGGGGAAAAGTAGACAAACCATTATATTGGTATTCATTGCTTATGCATGTATGCTTGTACAAGGGATTCACTTTTTTCTCCAAGGGTATGGTGCTAGAAACAACTAGGGATGGAGAGAGGAATTCACTATAGCTATGGAGTGTAGATATGAATTCAGAAGCTACATATGCTAGTTATGTGAGATTTGATAGATACTTTGCATCAAAGCTTAGGTTGCTTTTGAAAGGAGATAGCCCCAAAATTCCACAAGCATTGCTAGAATTGGTCAGACCCATGGACCATGCAAGAGGGCTATTGGTTAGTCATAACTAGGGGGATATAATCCCTTACAATGTCTCAATAGTAATAAGAGTATATGGATTTTTGGGAAAGCCTCATGTTCTACCTTTCCATGTGCCCTTGAAGATAGGGATAACTGAGCTCTTATGGCAAATAGGCACTATAGATGAGAGGGAATTGTCTAAGAAGGGTACCTTCTTTCCAATTGATACTATAGTGCATGATTTTGTTTTTGTCAAGAAAGGGTGGAAATACTTGAATTTGTTTTTGGATAGATATAACATGGCAGAATCTCAAGCAAGATTCATTGATCCTGAAGGATTCTATGACCTCTTAAGAGAGAGGGTGAAAGCTTCTTGTATGGTACATCAAGTTTATTATCCAAAGGATATAATTAGAAATGCTTTCACTTTGCAAGAACATGAATTGAGTAAAGAAAAGTGGATAGTATTTAGTAAGACTTTAGAATTCATTAATGCTTTTGACCCCCAGTATGACCCATTGAAAGATAAGAAATATTGGGGAGCTAAAATGCAAGCATTAATGAATAATTTTGCTATAATAATCCAAACCATGAATGAGAAGAAAGCCATATATGTTGAGACACATCCAGACAAGGCTGCAGAGGTATAAAGAAGGATAAGTAGTAGAAATGTGGTGGCTCCTAGCCAGTATACCTTGCAAAGAAGGGTAGGTTATATAATGGTTCAAAGTGTGCAATAGTCCCCCCTTCATTGGAGGCCAAGACTAGGGAGTCCATCTGTAGCTAGCTTTCCAAAAAGATAGAAATTAGAGCATGGATCTTCTTCTTCTCAGATAGAACAATACTTCCCAAGCCAATCCCCAATCTAGATAAATGATGAAGCATCTTTAAGGGAGCAGCTTAGAAAAGTTGGTGGAGAAGGGGATGTGATTGTTACTTCTACAAATTTGGATGTTGGAGAGCCACAAGAACATTCTACACCTTCCTTCAACATAACCATTGCTGATTACCAAGGTAAGGAAATAGATCTGATAGTTGGCCAAGCTTCTGAAAGATTTATTAATGATGAGAAGTTTGTAAAGTCTAGGGCTTTTGCTTAGTTTTTGTGGAGGTTAAACATGGGCAATTTTGAGAAAACCTGTGAGAAGATAAAAGTAGAATAGCTAGACGAACATGATTCAGATATTAAGGAAGAGGTGAAATCTAAAATTTTCAGTGATTTTGCCCAATTTACTCCTGAAGCTAGGAGGAAAATAGTTAGATAGTCAGGAGTCCTCCTTCTACTAGAATGGGATATAGCAAATGCCATTATTTTTTATTCAGTAAGGAAATAGAGGGATGTTCAATTGAGAACTATTGAAGAAATACTACAAGCTCAAAGAGGAGTCAAATTTAGTGATGATCACCAAGCCCTTGTTATATGGTCCATGGAAAAAAGGGAAAATACCAAAATGCATGAGATTCCCACTACAGAGCATACTAGTGCATTGACAGTGTTCAGGGCTGGTGAGATAGGTAGTAAACAAATAATTGGTATGGCATCAGAGATGCTAAAATTTGGTAGCATAATGTCTGGCCAAGAGGAAGATAAATTTGCCTAACTCAATGCTAGATTTGAAGAAGTGTTGAAAGCATATGAAGAGAGGGGTATGCAAATACAATCATTAGAAAATGAAGTAACTCAAATGGAAAAGATTCTTGGGAAAAGAAAATTAGGAGAGACTAGTAAACCCAAGATTGCATACCCCCCAAAGCCACCTGCTGAGCCTTTTAAATCAACACGAATTATTGAGATACCTGATACTCTAGAAAGACCTCAGTTCTATACTGCAGATGATTTTGAAGAGGAGAAGAATAAGTTATATGCAATGCATGTAGAAATTAATAATAAATATGAGGAAAAATTGATGCAAGGTATCATGTATTTAATAGATAAGATAGAATGGCCTGCATTTTTTGATCAATTAGCAAGGATCTCAGCAATCAAGGATGAATTGAAGCAAAATGAAGCTATATTCAGACCCATTCTACAAAAGTGGACAAAGAGAAGTTCAGATATCACTGTTATGTGTATATCTGCTATTCAGCTAACATATCATCAGATAGAAGGAATTTTTTAGTCACTAAATAAGTTGCTAGGTCTTGATGATAAGCAAGATTATTTCTATAGAAGATTAACTTTTTTTTTTTCCAAGTATTTTGTGGAAAAATTTGATTTATTCCCTTGTGCTCTAAAGATAGTTGATAAAATAAAGGAAAAGGAAGAATGGAAGAGGGAGCTAGATGAAGCCTTCTATGAGAGAATAAATAAGTTTATAAATGAAATGGGCCATTTATTGTAGGCAATGACAAATGAGGAGTTGGTAAAAGTATAGATATTCTATAACTCCATCAGAAAAGATTTTGTTGATATAGAGGCAAATGCAAATTCTTTAGTAACTATACAAAGACAAGTTCTAAATTTTGATTGGCTAGAGGAAAATTCCTACAATAAGTGGAAGGAAGAGTTTATGTCTATAGAACAAATAGTGATGAGGTGGAGGATGATGATAAAGAAGAGAGTACAAAAGTGGAAGCCACTTCTGCCATTGATGATAAAGACAAAGAGGATCCTTAAGTAGTAGGAGATGACTCATCAATGTCACATTTGATGGCCATCTATCCCAAAGAACTAGAACGTTAAAGAAATATGATCATAATATTTTTGTCTTTCCAAAGAGAATAATAGAAGTGGACACACAAAGGAATGTTTAGTGTGCTAGTCTTTCTATTATTCATAGTTTTGTGTTGTTGTGATGGGTGTATGTAAAACATTTGAAGGAAACTTGTCAATCACATCTGCCCTTTGCTTGTTACAACTCATGCCTATATAAATGAGTTTTCAAGGCAATGTGATGGTCTGAATTTTGTGCAATTTTAAGTCTTTGAGAGAATACAGTCAGTCCAATAGTGTGTAGTTGTTCTAAGTTTATTTTTTAGTTGTACTTTCTAATGGTATATTGAAATGATAGAACCAACAAGTTGTTATGGGCTTTCCTTTGAATTCTATTGGTCATTGTATTAGTCATTTGAAAGGATAATACAAAGGGGTATTTACACTATATTTGTGTCATCAATTTCTGTCTCCTTTTTATGGGTTTGTCTACTTTGAAGTCATTTTAAATAAGGTTTGAATTAGCTGAATGCAATTTGGATGGGTTGTATGTTGATATCATTGTTGCTTTTAATTCAAGGAATTATAGAAGTGCTTCAATGAATTAGTAAGGTTTATGAGTTTATAGAAAGGATACTTCATAAGAATGGAAATGGGTGATTACAATTGATTAATTCATTTACAAGTTAATTGAATTAGATCTCCCACCAATAGTTAATCTTCTGCCCAATGGATAAGGCACTAGTCATATAAGTCAGAAGTGAATAAGGATAAATTTTTCCACTGCATATCAAACCAATGATAAAATCAAAATCATTTTTCATTCAATTTTTTTCAAAGTTATAAATTCTGGTCGATACTCATTTACATCTATTCTCTAAGTCTTAGGTAGTTGTTATTATCAGGAATATTTATAAATTCAAGGAGAATGATGATGAGATCTGCTGATAAGGGATGCATACAAGTTTGAGAACATTAAAAGAAATGAAGTAAACTGCTCATGTGTTAGTGGATAATAGATGAGAATTAGAATAAAACTAAAAGAATCTCCACACAACAGTTTGCATTAGAATCAGCCCTAGGTATACCCGCCTCTTGGTTTAGCATAGCCAAAAGAGTAGGAAGCCATCCTTTGGTTTTGTTGAAGCTGGGTCCAAATGATTTACTTATGTAATTGATAATAGGAATTGGCTCATCCTTAGGTTATATGAGTGTTGTCATTCTAATATTGAACATTTTGTTGTTCAGTAGTTTCAAACACCAACAAAATGGATGACTCTACTGGGGAATTACACTTGGTATTGTCATAAATAGTGAGTTATTAGAGATCTGTGTCCCCTTGGGTAGAGCTACAAATTTTTTATGCTGAAGTTTCCCATGGATTTGGAATTTTTATACATTTTTCCCGAGATTGTCACTAAAGGATTTATCATTTGTTTAGTTATTTTTCCCATTCTAATAGAGTGGGTGGCAACTCAAAAGGTTTTAACCAGTGTCAAGATTTAGAAAATTGTTGTCCCAAATTATGGAGAATAAAAGAAATAGATGGGAAAATGTGAGGAAAAACCTGGCCATCAAATTACAAACTATTCTCCCTCCTAGAGGAAGATAGAATTGGGCTGTGAAGGGAAACTAGATGCAGAAAGGAAGCTATTCACATGAGAAAGTAGTAGGTGAAGATAATGCTCACCATTCTACTATTGAAAAAGTGCCTTCTCCAAAGGTCCAAGATCTCATCCAATTTTGTCTAATGACAATTTCTATAATACCCCTAAAATGATATGCTAGGAGAAGATTGTGCAACCACATATATTTAGTCTTGAGGGTAGGACTAGTAACAATATTTTCCAACATAGTACAAACCTTTTCATGTTAGATTATTCCCCTGAAAAGGTTATACCTAGACACTTAGAACCTAAAAGTTTTAACAATGAGAAAACATCTGGGTCTGAGTTCACTATCCCTGATCTTGATGAGAATGAAGTTTTGAAAGCACAGCTTGCTGAGCAAGAAGCTATCAATAGGAGATTTCAAAAGGAAAGGGAAGAAGTGATTATGAAGAACTATGAAACAAAACAAGAATTACTAAGGTGAATTGTTTCTCTAAAGAAGAAAAATGAGATAGCGGCTAAGGCATGGTAGCCTGAGATTGTGGGACAAGTTGAACAACTTAGGAGGCAAGAGAAAAATTTGCTAGAAACTCAAAAAATGAATCTAGAGGGACCTGTAATATAGCAGGTTAAGGGCTATACTACCCTAGAAGTTGATAACAATAGAATAAAGGATATGGAACCTATTGTAGTGGCTAAGGACAAAGGAAAAAAAAAGGAGATTGGTGTTAAGATCAATGAGCCAGTAAAGAAAATTTAGATCCATGATTCTATGTCACTTTCTGATATTGAATTGGAAAAGAGAAGGAAAGAAAGGGATGCTATAGCCAAGAGATTGGAGATTGCAGAAAATGAGGATGCTATAGTTGAAATGAACAATAAGATCAAATTCCTAGAAAATACCAAGAAGCAGTCTACAACTATGCCTAAAGATAATGATGGATCTAATGATGCAAATCAGAATACTACTAAGGTACCTCTTTATTTCTTGTCTTCATCTTCACAAAAAGTAGATCTCAACAAATCTGTTGGTGATGCTAACACTAGTAACACTATGAGTAATAATAAGAAAGATAGTGCTAATCAGCTTAAGATTGATGTACAAAGGAGACCTATCCACTTAGAAGGTTGTAGGAAAATATGTTTTGATGGGATACTTGGTTTTCCTAATCCTATACCATAAGAAATGAGGAAAAGATTGTCTAAATTTGATGGAAATAATACTATCTCTTGTGAGGATCATTTGAGGAGTTTTCTTGATATGATGAGTGATTATGAGGTTGAAGCTGAAGATGTCATTATGAAATTGTTTGTTCAGTCACTAATTGAATATGCTAGAGAATGGTTCAAGAGACTCCCTAAATTATCTATTATGGATTGGAAAGATATTGAATATTGTTTCAAAGAGCAATATGGTGATAAGAAAAATTAGAGTTATATTCTGAGTGAATTCAATAATATTAAGAGGTTGCCTAATGAATCTGTCACTGAATTTAACACTAGATTCCAGAAAAGGATGTACAAGCTAATGCAAGCCATGTGAATTGATAATAAGGTATGTTTGATTACTTATCTAAATGCTTTTGATGGTAAAATGGCATATCAGCTTAGAGATAAGGAGCCTAGGACTTTAAGAGATGCTTTCAGAATTGTCATCAATATAGAAAATAATTTCAGGATTTTAGGAAGGTTAGAAAGCAAAAGAGATGATCCTAGGTTATTTGGGAATAATGGAAATAGAAAGGAAGAACATAAAGCTACTGGAGGGGAAAGGCAAGAGCCTAGTGAAATGAGTCAAATTCTAAATGCTATAAAAGGCTTGAATCTTCCTCAAGTAAAGAATGATAGGAACCCCACTGAAAATAGGGTCCCTTACCAATCAAATTTTAGTAGACAAAATAGATTGTAGAATTTCCCTTATAACACTACTTGGAAGGATGGTCAACCTAATGTTCCTCCCCCCAAGAACACCAATAACAAAGTGACCCCTGATCCTTTATCCAAAAACTCTGTAAATTTGGTAGATGATCCTGAATTCACTGTTGACCCTACATGGTGTTCTTCTTGTCAACTACCTCATGCCCCTGAATATTGTGTGGTAGCCTTGTCATTTTTTGAAAATTAGAATATAGTGGAAAAATGTCAAGAACAGGAGGAAACCAATGATGACGTAGGATGGTAAATGTTTGATTCACATTTTTCTGACAATGAAGGTTGTGATAGAGATGTAAATGATCAGAGATGTTTTCATAGTGTCAATCAACAGAAAGTATTTTTTGATGAAAGTGATGTTGAGGATAATGTGTGTAACATGGTAGGTTCAAAGGAAGAAGTGACCCTAAGAAAACCCTCTAGAGAAGAAATTGACCAAATTACTGCTAATATGGTGGCTTAGGTTCAAACTAGAAGTATGGGTCAAGGAAATGAGGGGAATAAGGTAGATAGTATTTTCATAAAGGGAACCAACCATAAGAAAGGGGAAATTGTAAAACCTAAAGAGTCCCTTGCTATGAAGGTTAAATTTGCAAATAAAAAATGGGAACCAAGGAAAGGGGGCAACCCTAAGGATATGGAGTGCTCAAATAATAATATCTCCAAGAAAAGAGATGGGAAGATATCACAGAATGTCATTGAGCAAGATAAGATTCATCATAATCTCTTGAATACTTTGGGAAAGCATGATGAGAAAGGGAATGTGAATAATGATAACCTTTCTGATTCTTCTATAGATATGTTTGATATTTTTTCTTAGATTAATATTAAGGTTCCTATGTCTGAGTTACTGAGAATCCCAGAGCACCGAGATAAAGCCATAGCATGGTTGGGGAATACTGATGTAAAGGTAAGTCAAGAATGCAATGAAAATCATGTTCCTAAAAGAGTGAAAAAGGAAAAGGTGAAGGAACAGGACACTGAAGTGGTTGTGTCTCAGATTCCTCAGATGTTTTTGGATAACTATATCAATGAATGTTTGGGAAATTTTGAACCATTTTTCTTAAGAATCTTAGTGAATGGTAAGACATTAAAGAATTGTATGATTGATTCTAGTGCTTCTAGTACTGTTATGCCTTTTGAGATAATGAAAGAATTAGGTCTAAAAGTTGACACTACTCAAGGAAGATGTTGTGCCATGGATAAGAGGGAAGTTACAGTCATAGGCACTATTACTACCCTGCCCTATAGATTAACAACTTGTCCAAATAAAGAACTCACTATGAGTGTATTGGTTGTTGAAATACCACCTCAATATGGCATGTTATTATCTAGAAAATGGAGTGTTTCCATGGGAGGAAGTTTACAATGCAACCTATCATTTGCTACTTTTAATATTGATGGAAATTTTGTAAAGATCAATAGAGAACCAAAAAGCATATATATGATAGTAGAGGAAGTTAAGGATGATATGAAAAATTTTGTGGATATAGATGTCAATGCATTTAGAGATGAGGTCCTAACTCTAAAGAAAAGAAAGAAAAAATCTCAGATAGAAATGGAAGTTGATACAAAGTTAGATAAAAGTGACTTATGGGCCATGTTCTTTGATGGTGCTTATTGTAAAGATGGAACAAGTGCATGTATTTTATTAATATCTCCTGCTGGGGTAACGTACAAATTTTCTTTCACATTGAATTTCCCCTATACCAATAACATAGCAGAATATGAGGCTTTTTTGTTAGGACTTAGACTAGCTCATAAGCATGGGATAAAATGTATACATGTAATAGGGGATTCTGAGTTAACTATATCCCAAGTGAGAAATGTTTGTGTCAAAGAATAAAAGGTTAAAATAGTATATAAATGTAGTATGGGACATGATTGAGTGCTTTGATGCATTTGGGATAATTTGGAAGGACATATCTAATAATAAGATGGTAGATTTTCTAACAAATATAGCAATAAAACCTGATGATATTACATTTGTTGGTATATCTAAAATTGAAACTCAGATTAGGCCTTCTGTTCCCAAAAAAGTCCAAAATTGGCAAGTATTTCAAGATGACAAGGAAATTTTGAGAATTTTGAATTGTAAGAACATGTTGTCAGGAAAAGAAGTTGATTGTGCAACTTATGTGGAAATTATAGACAGAAAAGATACTATTTTTGGAAAAGAAGTTGTGCAATTGAAGACAAATAAAATTCCAAAGGGGCTAGTTGTTTTAGAAACTATTTTTGATAACCAAGATAGGACACAAATGGATACTAATGGGTATAATGCCAAGGACTTAGAGGAGGTGAACTTGGGAACTTAGGAAACACCTAAAAAGGTACATATTGGCAATAAATTTCCTCCTAAAATTAGGAAAGATCTAATAGACCTGCTAAGGAAGTATAGACATGTGTTTGCATGGTCATATGATGATCTAAAGGCCTATAGGGAAGATTTATTTCAACATGAAATCCCTTTGAAACTAGATGCTAAGCCTTTTAGACAAAAAATAAAGGCCAATAAATCAAACCTTGGCTCCCAAAATGCAAGAAGAATTGATCAAGTTAAGAGATGCCTAGATTATAAAGCCTATTAGACATTCTTCCTAGTTATCCAATCTAGTACCAGTAAGAAAAAAAATGGAGATACAAGGTTATGTGTTGACTTCAGGAATCTCAACATATCTTCATTAAAAGATAATTATGGTTTACCCAATATGGAAGCCATGTTGCAAAGGGTCACTGGTTCAGAATTGATGTCCATGATGGATGGATTTTTAGGATATAATCAAGTGGTTGTCAAAGAATCAGAATAGTTTAAGACTTATTTCACCACTCCATGGGGTACATATGTTTATGTCAAGATACCTTTTGGGCTTACTAATGTTGGAGCTACTTTCCAAAGGGCCATGGATGTGGCTTTTGCTAATATTATTGACAAATTTCTAGTTGTGTATTAGGATGACCTTACTGCTTACTCCAAGGATGAAAATGATCATTGCATGCACTTAGAAAAGGTATTTATCAAAGCCCTTAAATATAGAATATCTTTAAATCCAAAAAAATGTAACTTTGGTGTCACTGAAGGAAAATTGTTAGGACATCTAGTTGGTAAGCTTAGAGTGGGGATTAACCCTGAAAGGGTAGAAGCAATAGATAAGATTCAAAAACCCAAGAGTGTCAAGGACATCTAGTCATTTTTTGGATAGATCAACTTTCTTAGGAGATTTGTGACAAATTTTGCAGAGATTAGTAGGCCAATATCAAGAATGCCAAAGAAAGGATTTGAGATAAAGTGGGATGGTGAACCTAGTATTGCATTTCAAAAAATTAAGCAAGCTATTAAAGATGCCCCTGATCTCAAAGCTCCTGATTATGATAAGCCAGTGAACATATTTTTTTTTTCTTCATTTCACATTGTTGTTGCAGTATTGTTACAAAAAAATGAAGAAGGTTATGAACAACCAATTGCATTCTTTAGCTAGTCTTTGCAAGTAGCAGAGCTTAAGTATGACATCAATGAAAAATAGGCATATGCATTGGTAAAAGGGGTGAAAGATTTTAGGTGTTACTTGATGGGAGCTATAGTTATTGCTTTTGTCCCTACTGCTACTATGAAAGACATCTTCTCACAACAAGAGGTATCTAGCAGGAGGTGTAGGTGGATCAATAGAATACAAGATTCAATATTGATATCCAGATTACTAAATTGGTCAGAGGACAAGGTTTAGCCAAGTTGATGGTAGAAGAAAATTTAGAGGCAAACCAAATTAATCAATTGGATGATAATTATAGAGAAGATCTCTGTGATATAGACACCTCTGATTGGTACAAGGATGTAATCTATTATTTGCAAACTATGAAATCTCCATTAGACTTAACTGATAATCAAAAGAGATCCCTTAAGTTGCATGCTATAATATATGTTATAGTCTGAGGACAGTTGTGGTGGAGAAGCATGGAAGGAGTCCTTTTAAAATGTGTGGATGAAATTGAGTCTAGAAGGATTTTGAAAGATATGCATGAAGGTGTATGTGGTGGTCACTATATGGCTAAAACTACTGCTCACAAGATTTTGAGGGCTAGGTTTTGGTGGCCAACACTTTTTAAAGATGCTCATAACTTTGTGAAATTATGTGACACTTGTCAAAGATTCAGTGGGAAGTTGAAGTTTTCTAGAAATTTACCCTTAAGACCTATTGAGGTGCAAGCACCTTTCCAACAATGGGGAATTGATTTATAGGTGAAATCACAAACAAGTCCAGTGGAGGTCATTCTTGGATCTTGGTGGCTACTGATTATTTCACCAAGTGGGTTGAGGAAATCCCTACTAGGAATGTAACAAACAAGGTGGTGATTAATTTCATCCTGAATAATATTATAATTAGGTTTGGATGTCCTCAAAAGATTGTAACCGATAATGCCATGTGTTTTAGATCAAAGGAATATAAATATTTTTGTAAAAAGTATGGCATTACAGAATACACATCACCACCTTACCACTCCCAAGGTAACAGTCAGGTTGAATCTAGTAATAAGAGTATACTAAAAATCATCAAGAGGATTTTGGGGGAAAACAAGAGGGCCTGGGACTCAAAGTTGCCATTAGCTCTATGGGCTGATAGGGTTACTATGAAAAAGGCCATTGGATGTGCCCCATTTGACCTGGTCTATGGCATATAGGCTATACTTCCACAAAATAACCTCAAAGAGATGTATAGATTTGTTCAATTGTATGAAGATGATATCATTGATGAGATGCAACTCAAAACGGATGATATAATGTAGCTAGAGGAAACAAGGAGAGAATTTGTTGTTCAAAATGCCAAGCTGTAGTCACAAATTAAACATTTGTATGATAGAAAATCTAGTAATAGGAAATTTGAATTAGGAGATATGGTACCAATGTGGAATGCCAAAATGGAAGATAAGGGAAAGCATGGTAAATTTGACCCAATCTGGCTTGGTCCATATAACATTTTTGATAGAAATGGAGAAGATTCATATTTTCTAAAGGATTTAACTGGAGGTATTCTTGAATTGCCAGTTCATGGACAATTCTTGAAGAGGTACTTTGTTGCATAAAATTGTAACCAAGATTATGCAAACCTCAAACTAGGAACATAACAATGGAGAAAATGTTCGGAATGCTCTTAGGAACACAATAATGGATGAATCTCTTGGATGTATGAATGCAAATGGAAAATGTACCTAGCCCAAATGATATGAGAAATCAAAATAACAGAATGATGATGCAATGATGGACTTCAAATGACTCCTATCCCAACTAGTATCAGGCCATTCTTCTCGTGTGTGTGTGTGTGTATCTCATTGTCTAATGCTTGACACAAGATGTCTATTTAAAGTGGATGGAGGAAGCATCTAGAATGTGCTTAGAAACCACTAAGAGCTAAGGATAAGGATTTGATGACTAAGCACAGGAGATAAGGATAAGAATTAACAACTAAGCACCTTATCTCACATTCTAGATAGATGGATAAGTCTGATGAGATGGCATGTGTGTAGAAGATTCCTATGGTGTAGACAACATGTGCTTAAAAGATGTGATGACAACTCATATGAATGCACATACTCTTAGGTGGTTGGAATAAAGATTAAATTAAATAAAATTTAATTTAATCAAGGTCTAGAAGAATTAATGGAAAATGGAGGATTTTAAATAAATAAAATTTATTTAAAAAAGAATATGTGGAGAATCATGTGTTAATTAAAATTAAAACATTAGAGCTAAGAAGTATTTAAATTAAATTTAAATACTTAGACAAAAATGAACTTATTTAATTAAAATAATTTAATTAAATAAGTAGAGGAATGTGACTAGTATTAATTAAATTAATAAAGTCATTCAGGACAATTTTTAGTGTATACAGGTACTTTTCTTGAAGAATATATTTTCCATGAATAGAAGTTTTGGGGTTTCCTAGTGTTTTTGTACATTCTATATATTTTTTTTAAATCCTTGTAAATAATCTCTCTACATAGTTTGGTTTCTTGTTTCTTGTTTCTTGTTTCTTGTTTCTATGTGTTGCTTTATGCTCTCTCAAAAATTTGTCATCCCTATACCAAGTATGTGGTCTACTCTCCCAGAGTTTCTGAATTCTTGCATAGACCCAGATGGTCTATCATCCCCAGATAGAGCCACTATTGGTTTGATTTTTCACATTTGCAAAAATTATGGAAAAATTTAGTGAAAAATCATTTGAGTTTTTAAATCCTACAAATTAGGGTTTTGTTCCTTGTATTTTTTAAACACTTAGATTGCCCTAGTTTTAAAAAACCCTCAAAATATTTTCAGAAAAATGTTTTTAATGGTATATTTTTTCACCTAAGGAAGGGCTTGCGCAAGCATGAATTCATTATAATTTTTTTAAAACCTTATGTGGCCATGCTTGGCTTGAAAATTGCTTGATCATTCTATTAGGAAATACCTCTGATGACACAAAGTTTTTATAATCATTGATCTTGTTTAGATCAATGGGTATCACATGCCTACAATTTTGAGATGCAAGGTTTTTAAATAATGTGGGCATGTGACTCGGTGACACATAGCCCTTGCCTTTCTAAAATTCTAGTGAACAGTAAAAGGAGTCATAAGTTGTCAAAAACTTTTGCAGGTTTGTCAATACTTTTTGTGCATGTTCTGCATTTCCTGCAATATCATTGGTTGAGTTACCAATAGAGATATGCATTTATCACCAAGAAGCGTCAACCACTGATTTCATTTGAATCAAGGGCCAACGCTTTCTTGCAAGAAGGAGATCCTCATCAGATAAATAATGCAAGGAAGTGGAAATTGGACAAGTAGCACAGTCTGATAAGATGGGCCAATAGTTCTTAAGGATGATGTTGAAATGTCTTCTGTGGCAAGTGTCAGACAAGTTGGAATGAATGGAGATATTTTATTTGTCACTTCAGCTAGCGTGGTGTTTGAAACACATGATTTTATAACCGTTGATATTTCAAGGATCAAAGGCCAACGCATGCCCACAATTTGAAGCTACACAAGAGATAAATAATGTAGGCAAGCAGTTTTTGGACGTGTGGCAAGGTGGGGTTGAGAAATTTTAACTAAATGCTGCAGTGTGCCATGTTGTAAAATGATCATTGATGTGTACTGCCAAATATGCCACTGAAGAAGTTTTTCTGCCAAATGGAAATGAAGCCTCATTAGCCGTAGATCTTTTAAAGATCAAGGGTTAGTGCAATCTTGCATTATGAAGATGCTAGAGATTTAAGGAATGCGGGTATGCGACTTTGTGACATGTCATAGTGGGGCCAAACTATAGAAGAATGTTGGGTCATGCCATGTGGTTTACCACTCGTGCTTAGTTGGAAACACTTATGATGTGAGCACAAAAAGTTTAAGAAAATAATGCAACAGTTAGGTGAATCAGAGCACGTGGATTGAAAGCAGTCATTTCATTGGCCCAAGTATATGGTGTGAGCACAAAATGTAGGATCTGTTTCACACTATTGATCCTATCTTGATCAACGAAGGGTGCTTTCCTACATAAAGAAATTGAGTGAAGTTTAAACAAAGTGGGAATGTGCCATGCCAACACTTGTCCATGGTAATGTCACTTTTCTCGTCTTGTAAGGTTTGCAGATTCCTAGCATTACCATCATTGATCTTTTGAAGATTGATGACTGGTGCAAGCTCGTAATTTCAAGATGCTCATCAGATAAGAAAAGTGGGAATGCACTAGCTTGACATGTGGAAAAGATGATGTCAAGCACTTGCTCACTCAAAAGAAGATATGGGACCCGCTGGCATGGAATGTTGTTAGAAGGCGCAAACTCATATGAAGATTTCCTATTGGTTGGCCTAGTTGACCAGACTTTGTTCAAATATGAATTGTTTTGATCGTTGATCTTGTCTTGTTTAATGAGTGGGGCTTCCCCGCAATTCTAAGGTGCAAGGAATTTAAGAAATGTGGGCAAGCACTATTGCAACATGTAGCCTTATTTTTAAAGCCATAAAGCTTGTTGCCTTTTAAATCAAAGCCATCTGATCTAGTGAAAATCTACGGATAGAATTCAAATTTGGTTGCAATTTGGAGGTAATAGTTACTGAGAGTAAATATGGTGTAGATTTCCTTTGTGTGATTTCAATGTATGAAAAGAACTCACGATCTTGCCATTAATGAATCACCAAAGCACAGAACGAACATTAGGGCATACAAAATTCTCAGAGCCAGGCCACAGAAATTTTAGCTAAGTGATTTAGTAAAATTGCAGAAGAAATCACATAGTGTGGAAGTGCAAATTCTAGTAGGTGAGTACTCAGTGACCTTTTAAAAAGTTCAAGTATCTACTATTATAAAATTTATAGGGTTTTATTCAAAATGCCTCCCTGAAAAGAATTCACTGGGCAAATAAATAATTTGTAATATTTTGTGCACAATGATTTTCTTAAACAATTCCCCTTATTGGTACATGAAATAACTAAGGGGAGGGAGCTCATTCCAAAACATCCAAGAGTAGTTGTAGCAAAAGGTTTTTACGATAGAGCTAATTGGGTAAGAGATGCCCAGGTTTCCATGGGGGTTCTAGAGTTGTTTAAGAAATGGTTTTTAGAACAAAAACTACACACTCCTATGAGCAATGTATGGGAGTTTGATATTGGTAAATTAATAGTCCCCACAGTTTTCTTTGATAGTGATTTGTTGATGCATCTGGCAAAGAAATATAATCCAATTATAGGGTGGGTGAAAAACCATGCTGGAGTGAATCTTTTGAGGGTTTTCCTTGAATTAATTAGTGAGTTTATCAACCTCAATCCTAACCATGTTGTACATGAAACTATTGACATAGCTGACCTTCAAGCAAGGTATGATGCACAAAGAATTTACCTGAGAATAGCGAAACTAAAAGAGAATGCTACTAAAATTGGCACTTTGCCTATGATTACAACTAGTGCCCCAGAGCCGTTGCTAAGAAGGCATTTCAACCTTAGAGCTCAAGCATTATATTTTTCTCTTTGCATGATTTTTGGGATGGATGAAGCTGATCAAATCCTAGGCTCTATTGTCCTTATCATGGCTCAAACTCTTCAATTTGGGATGAACACTATTCTAGATTTTGCTACTTTTCTTGCAAAAGAAATTCACAATGGTCTAGTAGGCATGGCAAGGGGAAAAGTGGAAAAACCATTATGTTGGTTTTCATTGCTTATGCATGTATGCTTGTACAAGGGATTCACCTTTTTCTCAAAGGGTATGGAGCTGGAAACAACCAGTGATGGAGAGAGGAATCCAGTATAGCTATGGAGTATAGATATGACTTCAAAAGCTACAGATGCCAGTTATGTGAGATTTGACAGATACTTTGCATCAAAGCTTAGGATTCTTTTGAAAGGAGATAGCCCTAGAATTCCACAAGCATTGCTAGAATTGGTCAGACCCATGGACCATGCAAGAGGGCTATTGGTTAGTCATAACTGGGGGGATATAATCCCTTACAATGTCTCAATAGTAATAAGAGTGTATGGCTTTTTGGGAAAGCCTCATGTTCTACCTTTCCATGTGCCCTTGAAGATAGGGATATCTGAGCTCTTATGACAGATAAGCACTATAGATGAGAGGAAATTGTCTAAGAAGGGTACCTTCTTTCCAATTGTTACTGTAGTGCATGATTTTGTTTTTATCAGGGAAAGGTGGAAATACCTGAATTTTTTTATGGATAGATATAACATTGCAGAATCTCATTCAAGATTCATTGATCTTGAAGGATTCTATGACCTCTTAAGAGAGAGGTGAAAGCTTCTCGTATGGTACATCAAGTTTATTATCTAGAGGATATAATCAGAAATGTTTTCACTTTGCAAGAACATGAATTGAGGAAAGAAAAGTGGATAGTATTCAGTAAGACTTTAGAATTCATTAATGATTTTGACCCCCAATATGACCCATTGAAATATAAGAAATACTGGGGAGCTAAAATCCAAGCATTAATGAATAATTTTTCTATAATAATCCAAACCATGAATGAAAAGAAAGCCATATATGTTAAGACACATCCAGACAAGGTTGCAGAGGTACAAAAAAGGATAAGTAGCAAAAATGTGGTGGCTCCTAGCTAGTATACCTTGCAGAATCTACACCATATTTACTAGTATAGCTAGTCCATCTAGGCCAGCTCTCCAAAAAGATAGATATTAGAATAGGGATCTTCTTCTTCTCTGATAGAACAATACTCCCCAAGCCAATCCCCCATCCGGATAAATGATGAAGCATCTTTAAGGGAGCAGCTTAGACAAGTGGGTGGAGAAGGGGATGTGATTGTTACTTCTATAGATTTGGATGTTGGAGAGCCACAAGAACCTCCTACACCTTCCTTGGACATAACCATTGCTGACTACCAAGGTAAGGAAATTGATCTGCAGTTGCCCAAGCTTCTGAAAGGTTTATTAATGATGAGAATTTTGTAAAGTTTAGTGCTTTTTCTCAATTTTTGTCAAGGTTAAACATGGGAAATTTTGAGAAAACCTATGAGAAGATAAAATCAGAACAACTAGACAAACCTGATTCAGATATTAAGGAAGAGGTGAAATCTAAATTTTTGAATGAATTTTCCCAGTTTACTCTAGTTGGGAGGCAAATAGTTAGATAGTCAGGAGTCCTCCTTTTTCCGGAATGAGGTATAGAAAATGCCATTATTTTTTATTCAATAAGGAAATAGAGGAATGTTCAACTGAGAACTATTGAAGAAATACTACAGGCTCAAAGAGGAGTCAAATTTAGTAATGACCACCAAGCCCTTGTTATATGGTCCATGGAAAAAATGGAAAATACCAAAATGCATGAGATTCCCACTGTAGAGCATACTGGTGCATTGACAGTATCTAGGGTTGGTGAGGTAGGTAGTAAACAAATAATTGGGATGGCATTAGAGATGCTAAAATTTGGTAGCATAGTGTCTGGCCAAGAGGAAGATAAATTTGCCCAACTCAATGCTAGATTTGAAGAAGTGTTGAAAGCATATGAAGAGAGGGGTATGCAAATACAATCATTAGAAAATAAAGTAATTCAAATGGAAAAGATTATTGGGAAAAGAAAATTAGGAGAGACTAGTAAACCCAAGATTGCATGCCCCCCAAGGCCACTTGTTGAGCCTTTTAAATCAACACCAATTATTGACATACCTAATACTCCAAAAAGACCTCAATTCTATACTATAGATGATTTTGAAGAGGAGAAGAATAAGTTATATGCAATGCATGTAGAACTTAATAATCAATATGAGGAAAAATTGAGGCAAGGTATCATGTATTTAATAGATAAGATATCACTGCTATGTGTACATCTATTATTTAGCTAACATTTTATCAGATAGAATGAATTTTTGATTTACTAAATAAGTTGAGAGGTTTTGATGATAAGAAAGATTCTTTCTATAGAAGATTAACTAATTGTTTTTCCAAGTATGTTGTGGAAAATTTTGATTTATTCCCTTGTGCTCTAAAGATAGTTGATAAAATAAAGGAAAAGGAAGAATGGAAGAAGGAGCTAGATGAAGCCTTCTGTGAGAGAATAAATAAGTTTATAAATAAAATGGGCCATTTATTGTGGGCAATTACAAATGAGGAGTTGGTAAAATTACAAATATTCTATAACTCCATCATGAAAGATTTTGTTGATATAGACGCAAATGAATATTCTTTAGTAACTGTACAAAGAGAAGTTCTAAATTTTTATTGGCAGGAGGACACTACCTACAATAAGTGGAAGGAAGAGTTTATGTCTATAGAACAAACAGAAGAAGGTGATGAGGTGGAGGATGATGATCAAGAAGAGTGTACAAAAGTGGAAGCCACTTCTACCATTGATGATAAAGACAAAGAGGATCCTCAAGTAGCAGGAGATGACTCATCACTATCACATTTGATGGCAATCTTCCTGAAGAACCAAAACATTAAAGAAATTTGATCATAATATTTTTATCTTTCCAAAGGGAATAACAAAAGTGAACCCACAAAGGAATGTTTGGTGTGTTAGTTTTTCTATTATTCATAGTTTTGTCTTGTTGTGATGGGTATATGTAAAACATTTGAAGGACACCTATCAATCACATCTGCCCTTTGCTTGTTGCAACTCATGCCTATATAAATGAGTATTCAAGGCAATGTGATGGTCCAAATTTTTAGCAATTTTAAGTCTTTGAGAGAATATAGTCAGTCCAATAGTGTGTAGCTGTTCTGAGTTTATTTCTAGTTGTACTTTCTGATGATATATTGAAATGACAGAACCAACAAGTTGTTCTAGGCTTTCCTTTGAATTCTATTGGTCATTGTATTAGTCATCTAAAAGGATAATACAAAGGGGTATTTACACTATATCTGTGTCATCAATTTATGTCTCCTTTTTATGGGTTTGTCTACTTTGAAGTCATTTTAAATAAGGTTTGACTTGGCTAAATACAATCTAGATGAGTTGTATGTTGATATCATTATTGCTTTTAATTCAAGAAATTATAGAAATGCTTCAATGAATCAGTAGGGTTTATGAGTTTATATAAAGGATACTTCATAAGAATGGAAATGGGTGATTACAATTGATTAATTCATTTACAAGTTAATTGAATTAGATCTCCCACTAATAGTCAATTTTCTGCCCAATGGATAAGGCATTAGTCATATAAGTCACAAGTGAACAAGGATAAATTCTACCACTGCATATGAAACCAATTATAAAATCAAAATCATTTTTCATTCAATTTACTTCAAAGTTATAAATGCTGGTCAATACCCATTTATATCTATTCTTTGAGTCTTAGGTAGCTGCTATTATTAGGAATATTTGTAAATTCAAGTAGAATGATGACTAGATCTACTAATAAGGGATGCATACAAGTTTGAGAACATTAAAAGAAGTGAAGCAAATTGGTCATGTGCTAGTGGATAATAGATGAGAATCTAAATGAAACTAAAAGAATCTCTACACAATAGTTTGCATTAGAATCATCCCTAGGTACACCCACCTTGGTTTAGCAAAGCCAAAAGAGTAGGAAGCCATCCTTTGGTTTTGTTGAAGTTGGGTCCAAATGGTTTACAAATGTAATTGATAATAGGAATTGGCTAATCCTTAGGTTATATGCATGTTATCATTATGGTATTGAACATTTTGTTGTTCAATAGTTTCAAACACCAACATGTGCCAAATGTCATATTTTGCCCCTCTATTGGTGTTGGTTTCTTGCCTCTTTGTTGTGGTCTACCATGCTTTATTTTTTTAGCTTGTGAGTGCTGAGTATCTACTACTACTATTAATTTGGGCATCACTATATAATCTAGAATGTTATGAAATGTTGAAGCCAACAATCCTTATCCCAAATATAGAGACTTAGCACATGCCCAATGGCTTGGCCCTACATCTAGATCCTTACACCTATCCATGGTCATACATCAAGTTTTAAAGGAAAATGTATTCTAAAATGGTGTTGGTCTGCACTAGCAAATTTGGCTTTCCTCTAGCTTCTTTTAGGTGGAGGAGCTTCATGTATGCACCTCCATATTGAATTACACTTCCATAGGTTTTCTCCTCATTGAGTAAAATAAGAAGCATTCATCCTCAATATAAGCCATTTTACGTGGCATCTTTCCCTAATGAAGACAAATTTTGGCAATTAAACTATGCATATTCAGTACATAATATATATCCTATGACCTTTGGTTACTATTCTGCATAAGGCTTTAAAAAATGGCTTATTCACCACTTTCCTTTTTTGAATACTTCAATTTAATATTGAACACAAACAAAGATAATGCATTTAATCTTGTCAATATGGAATCTCATCTCTGATCCTTTTTAGTTACCATTATTACAATTTCTTGTAATGTCACCAATCTCCACAACATCTTGTCAATCCAATAAAGTTAGTTGGGTCCAAAATGGGTCTGGCTAAAAAAAACTGTATTTCAAACAACTAACTTCTTAAACCATTCAAACTAATCCACTAAATCTATCACACTAACTAAATCCAACTTTGCAATCATTGACTGATTGATTAAAACTCATTTTAATCCTTTCTTGTAAACTACCCATTTTGTGCCAAGGATTGTGATTGGCCTTAAAATTGACTGAAATAGATAACATGGCTCTAAAAATTGACATGTTGATTGTTTGTTCCACATCATTGAACCTTGTCAAAATTTTTCTTATGATGACTTTAGGGTCAAAAGATATTGACTTTCACAGTTTCCCTATCAAAACTGCGTACAAACATGTTAGAAAATAGAAAAGTGCATTTAGTTTTGGCTTTAAAAACAAGGCAAATGGATACTTGGAGGCTTGAAAATTGGGGCATTATTTCACTATGATAGGGAGAGTATAAATCTATGAGTAGGGAATATGATGAATAACTGGGGGCATTTGTAAAGTGTGCAAAGTTGGGTACTCATATTTTCAAAACAGGGAAAATCAACAAAGGTGTGGCTTTCATAAAAGGAATGGACATAGGAAAGTGTGTAGACAGATTTGTCAAGACTTGAAAACTAGCACAATTGAAGAATTTTTAGAGTAGAAAATAATTTTATAGTCCATTTTGTCTCATTTATCATAGATTTAGTTTTATAACATCCCAAATATGGGTACTGATTAATCTACATTCCTTGACACTAGTAAAACTTCACAAGTTGCATTTGGAATCACAATTGAAAGCTTATCAAATGGATTCATCATAGGCTTAAATATTGAACATAGAAAGTGTGTGACCTCTAGAATATAATGAAAAATTAATTTTCTCAATATGATGAACTATGTCAAAGTTATAATCAATCAAGTAGGGCCTCCTAGAATTTAGAACAAATATGCATTAGCATGATAGAGATAAGTAACCAACATTGAGGGTTTCAAATCCTAGTAAAGACAAATTAAAATGACTTCAAAAATGAAACATAGGTTCTTTGATATGTGTACTAAATACTCCCAAAGCAGCAAGACATGAAAAATAACTGGGTGCAAGATATTCAATTGCAAACCAAGCCTCTTGTCATTGTTTGACAGTTAGGAAAAAATGAACTAAACAATGCTCAAAACAAAACTTTATGAAATGAATCAAAATAAAAATTTATCATAATAGGACACATGGATATAATAAATGCAAGGTGATAGAAACATAAAACACCTCTTAGGCCTTAAAATGACACCAAGGTACACATGCAAGAAAAAGTTCTTATAGGGCTCAAAATGACTCAAAATTTTAAAATGGTACTCAAAATGGGAATGCAATTTTGAGTCCCATCAAGGGTAATAAGAAATTTAAAGGAAATTTATGAAAATAAAATTCCTAATGGACATAAATCAAAGTAACAAAATTTCTATGAATTAAATCTTCAAAAGGATCAAGTAAGAAACCAATGACATTAGGAGCGATGTATCCTTAACTCCAATGATGCAATCATCAAAGGGAACAATTTGTTTGAATGAGTAAATAGGAAATATGATACTAAGAGGAGGGGTGAATTAAGATCTCATCCTTTTGACTTCAAAACCAATTTCATAAATTCACTCCTAATTCATCTCATATAATAGATCTAGTATTAAAACATCAATGCTAAAACATAAATGAAATACTTGACATCCATAAAATATTTCAATCCATAAAATAATGATTTGGTTACCCAAAAACACTTCAAGGTGAAGGTAAAATTGGGGTGGGGATAAAACCCACAAATCTTCATTGTTGCAACAATAAAGTTAACCTATTAGGGTTACAATGTTTGATCATAATATATGATCTACCATATGAGGGGTCTTCCCTTTTAAAATCTTAAGAGACTATTAGGTCTCACCTTTTTAAAGGATTTTAAACTCATAATGAAGTAAGGACTCTATTAGGAGGTTTACATAGGTCTGTTAAAACTACTCTATTAAGAGACTTACCTTGTCTCAATTAATAATAATAGATTCAGTACTTGACCCTTGGTTTTCTTTGTAAGATAATCTTGGATCTCATCTTTGATATATATCCAATCTAATCTCTTGATTTTTTAAACTTTGTTGAGTCCTTCATTTCTCTTATTTCTCTTTGTTTGATCTTCTTTAACTTATTCTATTCTTCTTCACATGTGTATACACTCAATCATTCCTTCCTTCATTCTTCTCATAAGGTATAGACTTATATCCTTATATCTCATTTGACATTATGATTGTAGGGTTATAATCCTCCTTAAATATAATTTTTCTAAAGGTTCTAGATCTTGATCTATGATTTACACTTCATCATCTTTGTTATTTCTATCCCATATTTAAATTGGTTGAATTTTGCACCTTAGGGTAATTACCTTTTGAAATGACATGTGATCACCTTCTTAGTTGTCTCTAAAAATATTAAATATCATATAAAAGTCAACCAAAATGGATCTCATATGTGTTTTTGTTATTAAAAACTTACATGTCAAAACTGAACTTCTCAAAATGCTCTAACAATGTCATGTATCCTTCTTCATGCTATCATGCAGCTTCTATATACCTGTTTTCTTGGAAATCAATGATTTTTCAATGTGTTTAGTAATAACTATATTTCTTGGTCACTACATATTCTTGGTCACTATTAAATACTTGATAATCATTATCCTGCTTGGTATAAGCTTTGTATACTTGACCTCTAATAGATAACTCAGTCACATTGATGATAATTTTGCATGGTAAATGACTAAATGTTTGGACACTAATAGAGAACATAGGCTCAGAGGTCAAAATTATCCCTCTTTGACATTTGGAAAAAACAATTTGTCATGAATAATCATTTATTTCAAAAATGAGTTCTCCTCTTGAGACCATAGTTTGATCATGTAAAATTTGATATCCTATGTTTGATCATTGATCTACACATTAAATCTCCTTGTCTTATTCCTTTATATTCCCTTTTTATTCTTTCATGTTCTATTCCCCATATTTTTATCATTGATGTAACTTGAGGCTACAAGGGCTAATTGATACTTATCAAAGAATTGATAATAACTTATCACAGTGTGGGCATAGCCTTTATTCCATCTTTACATAATTTGATCAAAATTTCAAGCTAAATTTCTAGCGTGGGAGCTAGATCAATGAAACTTTCTATATGTGAAATTTAGTATCTTTTTAAAAAATGTCTTTGGAAACAACTACCACCTTCTGAAAAATATCTATATGTAGCAATAATTGTTGTTGAATTAGCATCAACTTATGCATGATCTTGTTGAAAAAAAATTGATACAAGTATGATAAATATATTTCAATCATTGTTTTGTCACTAATATCAAACCTCCTACTTGCTAGTAACACAATTTCTTCTATGAGTTAAGTACTATCATTTATTATATTGATGCAAAGGATTTGATCAAATGAGGTAACAAATATCACCTGGAGGAAATGTTGAGTTATGATATGAAAATGAGTACAAGAATCAATTATTACAATGAAATTATAGTGCATTGATAACCTACTTAAGGTTGCAAAGGTTGGTTACACTAAATAAGTTTAGAAGAACAAGTTAAATGGATTTTGTCTACCAAGCTTGACCAAGTGGATGGTAGGTGTGGAGGAGAGTTAGTGCAAGCCAAGAAGAAAATTGGTTGGAGCTAAGCAAAGTCAATTGCAGTGTAAGCCAAGAAAAAAAATTGATGTCAAGTAAATTTTAGTTGATGTGAAGTGTTGGTGCCCAAAATCAAAGGCCCAATTTTGAGCACCATTGAGAAAATTGAGCTCTATAAATGCTTTTAAATGCATTTGTACCTAGCTATACCTTTGAGTCCCATGAGGTGTTTAAAGTTTCTAGTACCTTTCATTTAGTGTTTCTATATGTTTCATGAAGTTAAATTTTCATTCTAAGCCATTTCGTGAAGTCCCATTTTGAGCAAATTCCAAATCTACATTCACCTGTGTCAAACAATGATAGGAGACCATGTTTGAATCTGAATATCTTGCACCCAAAAATGTTTCATCACTCACCACTTTGGAAATTTTTAGTTTCCATACCAAAGAACCTATGTTTCAGATTTCAAATCATTTTGAGTCCATTTGACTAGGTTTTAAATTGCTCAAAGTTGGTCATTCGTTATTGTCATGCTGATGCAATCAATTATGAATTATGGTAAGCCCTGTTTGACAAGCTATAACTTTTGACCAGTTGACCCAAATGAGAAAATTCCTTTTTTGTTACATTCTAGGGGTTATAAAATTATTATGTTTTAAGTTTTAGCTTATGAAAAATTTAGTTTTCAAATGTGATTCAAAATGCAATTTCTATCTTTTTACTGGTGTTAGCACATGCAAATTTGTCAGTACCCTTGTTCGTCATGTTATATCTTTAAATCCATGATAGGTAAAGTTGAATGGATTGTACCATTATGTTGTACTCTAAAAATAATTCAAGTGTCCCAATTTTCAAGTTATGATGAATCCATTTGCATGCTTTTCCAAGTCAATTCCATTTATGAAAATTGCTTTTTGACATTGTTTTTAATCTACAAACTCTAAGTAGCCCACTTTGACCACTCGCCAAATGTGTCCTATTATTTTTCATGAGCCCAAGTCATAGATCCATGCTCTCCTTGTGACAGTGAGCCAATGCCCCAACTTTTGTTTTCCCAAGTGTCAGTTTACCCAGTTTTCAAAGCCAAATCCAAATGTGATTTATTGTCTTCTAACATGTTTTCTAGCAAGTAGTTTTGAAAGGTCAACTTTGATAGAAAATATCTTTTGACCCTGAATTCTTCATGATACGAGATTCAACATGCTAAAATTATGTGGAATAGAAAAGCATTGTGTCTGATTTCATAGCCCAATTAGATGTTCAAGTCAATTTTTAAAGCCAATCAATAGGCCCTGTTAGCATAAAGTTGTAGTTTGTAGATAAGTGGTAAAATGAGTTTTTAATGATGTTTTAGTGATAGATTTTGATTCAAATGAGTTCAAGAAGGTTGATGGGTCAGTTTACAGAATCAGTTGTTTGAAAATGAATTTTTTTTAGCTAGACCCACTTGGGGCCTGACTCATTCCATTAGATGAGTCTAAGGTTTGTAGAATCCTAAAGTTGTCTTGATAATGTAAACATGGGGAACCGAGTACAAGAAGAATGAAGTTTACAAAATGGGAATCTACAACAATTAGGGACAATCTACATTAATGGCAAGGATAATGACATTCAAGATGAAAAATATGATCCACAAGAAGCAATCAATTAGAGGAAATTCACTCATATAGCAGAAGATGATTTTGTCAAAGAGCCAAGCTAAGTGGAGAAAATCTATTATATTGAGTGAGATAGTATCTTTTTTCAAGCAATTATATGGCTCACAAATAAAGACATATTACAGCACGCTATACATGTCATTATGCAACTAGCTCAAAAAGTCTCTGAAAAGTGCATTGCAGTTGAAGGAGAAATTATTGTCTGGCCTTTAGATGACCACTTCTAGTTCAAAAGGCCCAAACTACATCACATTACCATTTTATGCGCTTGACACATAGATGGACACCTCATACAAAAAGGAAATTTTTCAAAATAATGTTTAAGAGGGATTGTCAGCATGGTGTCAGAAAGCCAAATTCAAAGTAAGGAAAAATGCCTATGCCATGGGAGACCACACAAGCAAAGCAAAGACAATAAAGGTAGATGTAAATTTTGTTGTATATTTATAATTTTCATAAATGAAAGAGTAGACCCACACAATTTATAAAGGGGCACGAGTTTGAAGGCGTCAATAGTAGGCAGTCAATGACATGAAACAAGTTGCTAAGGATCCAAAATAGCATCAAAAGAAATAAGGAACACATAAGAAAAATAGAAAAAATGCTTTTTAAAATGTAAGGGGCAGATTTTAATACCCAAGAAAGCCACATGCAAATAAAAGGATTCCCAGGATCAATGTCATGAGCCAATAGTAGACAAGAAGAACATTCACAAGCAATCAAAGCATAGGGGGCCATCACATATAAGACCTAGAGCCAAGGTAGTGTAAAAGTAGAGAAGCAACCTATGGCAAAGAAAGGAAATTGTAGTTGAGGACACATCTCCACACAATAGTAGGATCTCACGCCAAGAGTAATAAGCTACTGAAAATAAAAGGGACATCCAACATGCAAGCAAAAACCTAGTCACATGTAAAGGATAAACCCATAGTTAAAAGGAGAGTAGGCATCCACATAAGTGAAGGAAGCTATTTAAAATGAAGGGAAATGCTAGTGACAGGGGAATCCATGCATAAAATAAGGAGAGGGACCTCAAAATGAATTTTGTCAAGGTGGAGATTAGCAAGGAGGAAAGAAGAATCAGCATCTACAATAATGGTGATGGTATTCCCATGGAGATTAATTAGCATGAGGGTGTTTATGTGCCCGAGCTTATCTTTGGTCATCTACTTCCCTCAAGCAATTACGATGACAATGTCAAGAAGCTACTAGTGGAAGGAATGGCTATGGTGCCTAGCTCACTAATATCTTCTTCACTGAATTTATCATTGAGACCGCAAATGGAAAGAGTTAGAAGAAAATGATAGAGTACAAGGGAAAAAGGTTAAAACCTTTGTCCACATTCACTATATGGGGTCTCTTTTTTAATTTAAACACAAAATGACTCACCATGACTAATTTCAAAAGAAAAGAGCCTTTTGAAAGGTTGGCGGTACGTGGGGCCCCCATGGCCATCTTGGATGTGGTTAATAGTTGGTAGGTCACTTGAGGAATATTTTGAATGGAGAAACATGTGAGCTAATGTGGCGACGATGCACCAATATTGTGACACATGGTGGATCATGTGGTTGTCGCTAAGTCACTATACAAAAGATGCAAGGAAGTTACTATAGCAACATAGCGAGTGCCTAGGTGGTGGGACCAACTGACAATGAGGTGGCAATGTTATGGCATTGATGTGGAAGGAGAGATCAAATGAGGTTGCTAGAAAACTCATCAAAATCTAGTGGTTGCCATGTCACCACTAGAAAATGGGAAAATTTCTTACAAGTGACATGGTGACTTGCCAAAAAATTCAAGAAATCGACAGAGTGAAATGTGGGTCCAACCAGAAAACAAAGCCAATCAGAGATTGACAAGTGGAGTTGTTTGATTGGCTGAAGGGTATAAAAGGAGCTTAAAATTAAAAAATATATCCTTATGCATGTTCAATCACAAATTTGAATTATTTGATTTCAAATGTTGAATATTCTATAGTTTGAACTATAGAATAATTTCAATTTTATTCTTTTATGTGTAAATCTATGAACAAAGGGCTAATCTTCAAAAGGCCATAACAGAGGTTATTTTTATTGAAAATAGGCACTCCAATAAACAACTAGAACCAAGAAGAGATGAACTTTGTAAATATGAGGTTAGTTTTTGCACAAGTGTTCATCAGTTTGTGCTATAAGTCAATTTGTAAATTTTGGGGCATTCTTAGTACAACAGGTAGATTTCAACATTGATCATCAAAATTGGTTAAAGGACAAATTTAAAGGCTTATTGTAGTCTAAAAGTGAATAAAATCAACTTTAAGTTGTTTTCTCATCTTCCAAAGGTCATGTTCAACTAATTTTTACTTTTACCTAGAATTCGCTTTGGCATCAAAAGATCAGTTATGATGTTGAATCAAAATATTTGAGATTCTTTGTGCCTTATAGAGGCCATATGATGGGGATTTGATATGTAGTTAGAGAGAGAAGGTAGAGAGAGGCTTTTTCAGCTTCTTAGGAAGGAATTCTGAGGGGACACATGTCAGATGCAAATTCCATCCAAGAATTGCCCTCTTGATATTTATAATTTCTTCTTCTCTTTTGTAAGGGTTGGAAAATATTAGAAAGTTTCTCTGGAATGAAGACATTTAGTAGAACTAGCCCTGGCATTGATGAATTCTAAATGGAAGATCTGGGATGTGCTAGTTCCAGGCCATGAAGCTTTGCTTTGGTTGTGATACCCCCTTCCCATCCCATTAGTTTCTCATTCCTACCATTTTCTCTCTTGTATGACAACATTTGTTCATTGTATAACTTGGTTTATTAGGTTCTTTATGAGTTAATTTCATGCATTTTATGTATTATTTCAAGGAAATCAATACAAGGAACAAAAAATGTCTAGTTTCAATTTGAATCTTGTCTCCTTTCTCAATTGAGCTGTGATGTTTTATGGTCTTTGAACAAAGAGCTTAGATCATAATTGTAGTCCCTTAAGGTTGTATGTTGCTTCATTGTTTCTTGTAATTCAAGGAATTATGTAAATGCTTTAGAGATTCAACAAGGTTGTAGATTTATTGAGGAGGATATCAAGTAAGAATGAGATTTAGATTGGACATTGATATTCAATTTACAAGGTAAATGGATAAATCTGGAGTATTTGCATAAGATATGTGATATAAATATCCAAAATTCACAAAGGAGATTCATGAATTGCCCAATGGATGAGGCACTAATCTATTATAGGATCATAAGTTTATTATTCATACTTAGTCTTCATCCACTTTTCCCACCCACATAAAATTAAATCAAAAGTCAAATTATCTTTACATTTTATGTTGAAGAGCTAGAATAGTCTAACCCTCACTCAGCTTTTGAATTTCATAGATTCGCATTTACCTACTGTAGATCTATGTTATTACATGAGTTATTAGGAGACATAAGGGTTTTTATCTACATTGTTAGATTTAGGAGTATGTTTTGCACTAGTACCATATTGATTGAATTTGAGGTCCATCCGCCTAGGTTTTGCAGAGCCTGAAGTAGAAGAAGGGTCATGCCTTATAGTTGGCCTGGTGTCTAAAAGGATACATTGAAAGTGGGAGTTAGCTATCCCTAGATATGTCTCATTCTCATTAGGGTAATTGGAAACCTACAACATTTTCAAACACCAACAAAATGGCAACTCTGGTGGGGATGTTTTGATGAAATTCATGATAGAAAAACCCTGGGAATTTAAAGGGATTTAATACAATAGAAGGAAAGACATAGAGAAAGTTTTCATACAGCAATAAGTTGATGTGTTTAGTCTATTTCCTCGCTAAATTTTCATGTTCCCTAGTAAGCTTTATTCTCTTACAGTAGTAGTTCTTGGATTGGATGTAAATTGTGTCAAGAAATGAGTGTACCTTCAATCAGTTCAATTTTGTGAGTTGCTATTGTAAAAATCAAAGTCCAGAATCTAAAAATGAAGAGTTTCTTGTTCTCTTTTCAAAATATTTGAGGATCAGCAAGTTATTTCATGTTGAAAGTCTAGTTCAAAATTAGATCAGTAATAATTTGTGTTTCAAAATATTTTCTCACAATTGTGAGTGGTGACTCTATCTCTACAACTAGTGGCATTTAATTATATTAGTATTTTTTTGAGGGCTTTCAACACACTGTTGGGCAGATCTAAATTTGTTGTTGAAATTTTTGTTTGAAAAGAGAAGTGTAGTTTGGATATGACCATGTTGAAAAATTATGTTTTAGCTTTGTATAGAGGTTTCAAATTCAAGATAAATCTAAAGAGGGTTTCTTCTATTTGCTGATGTTTCAAATCAGTTTGTAGTTCTAGTCAAATCTAATTCAATTCATGTCTCACTTAATGTGAGTGGCAACTCAAAATTAATCTCTGTACCAATGCAATTCTATGCATGAATTGTGATTAGTTTTTGTGGGAGAAGAATAGATTTGAAGAGGTTGAAACATTTAAATGGTTGCAACATTTGTGATGTGTTGATTCAAAAGTATTAGTAAGGATTTGATAAGACTTTGGGTTTGTTGTTCTAAATGGTAGGAAAAGAACTTTTAGCCATTTGGATCTTGAGGTATTTTGAATTTTCATGTATTCTCTTTTCATGAAAATTGATTGTGAAAAGTGTTCTCCATCAAGTGAACTTTAGCACTAAAAGGAGGAGAAGAGTTTATAAGGTTTTATATGCTTCATTTGATGGGTTTCAACTTGTTGTATAAAGTTGTGAAGTGTATTTGAAATGTTTATTTGGTAGGAGGGTATAGATCTGCTACAAATTAAAAATCAAAATTATGGGTGGATGAGTTTCATATCTTTGAAGAATTCCAAGTTTCATTTCATCAAGTATGTTTTCGGTCAACAAAGTTTCTAGATCTATTTCTATCAAGAGATATATGCCATTAAATTTTGATGGCATTCATGGTTTCCCAAATGTCATTCCTAATGATGTTAGAAATAAATTGCCTAAGTTTAGTGAGAACCATTTTGTTTCAGCTAGTCATCATGTTGAGTTGTTTACTGATTTGATGGGTGACAATGAGATTGCTCATGAGGACATGCACATGAAGTTATTCATTCAAACTCTGGAAGGTGATGCTAAAGATTGGTTTTCTTTTCTACTAGCATGTTTCATTTCATCTTGGGGTGAGTTGCATTCTACTTTCATGGACCAATTTAGAGAACGGGTAAGCATATCTAATTCTTACGATAAGTTCTTGAGGATTCACATTGAGAGTGATGAACTTGTCCCTCAATTTAAAATCAAATTTGTAAGAATTTTGAATGAAATCCCTAAGAGTTATAGACTCGATGATCGAATGTGTTTGTTTTTTTACTTTGATGCATTTGACAAGAAAATGAAATATCTACTAAGGGATAAAGAACCACAAACATTATATCAGGATTTTATGACCACTAGGGATATTGAAAATAATTTGAAATATGGATTGGCTAGAAGTCATTTTGCTAAAAATGTGTGCTAGTATAATGTATTCGGAAGAAAGGATGAACATAGTATTGATACTTTAATCCCAAATCAAAATATCAACACCCCTATTGTAATGTATAATCAAAATGTGTGTATAAGGAAGGTTAGTCCAATTGCAAATGAAGAAAAATATGTTTTTGATGTTGCAGTAGCAAGAAATATCTCAAACTTTGATGGGGTTGAGCATTGTGTTGATTTTATGAATCAAAGTTTGGTTACAACAGTAAGTTCTTCTCATGTACATAATTATGTTGTTGATGAAGTTGCTACACCTAGATCTCAATTTTGTGCAAGTGAGGAAGCTAAGAGTTATGTCTATAATCATAAGTTTGGTGTTGCTAATCCAATATGTCACAGAGAGATAACACAAGAGGAAGAGTGCGAGTCACATTCATCCTAGTCACAATTAGAGGAACAAAGCACGCATGTTTCTAATGTTTCAGCAATAGATGGTAAGATGGATTCACTTGATCAGTTGGATATGCAAGAAATGAATTATCTTATTCATAGATTACATCTTGTTGAGAATATTATTAAATCTAAAGTTGAAAGACAATCATCTCAATATGAGGACAAAGAAGTTCAATATTATGTTTCAAGTAATGATAAAGATGAAATTTTTGATTCAATATATTGTGAAGAAGCTTCATGTGAAGACAATGGTGAGTTTTGTTGCTCAATTCAAGAAGAGGATCATGATAGCATATGTTCATCTTCATGTGAATCAGATGCAAATTGGGAGGAAGAAAGTAATGATATAAGTGAGTACTCTTACATGAGTAAAGGTATGAGTTCTTCTCTTAAATCTAAAAGTGAATTTCTAGTTCAGAGTTATGTAAGTCAGCTTGAGGTTGAAGCTTGTGAAGAAATTTTTTCTACACAATATGAAAATAAAATGATTGTTTATAAGGACGGATTGACTAGTTGTGTGGATAAACGTCATAAGGGTGCATTAAGTGATAATCAATAGTACTTGAGTGATCCTAAGATCAATGGATCAGCACCTATTGGTAAGATAAATAATGATAGGTTTGAAATACATTTGAATCATCTTAAAGGAGATAGTGAAAGCAATTTTGATTCATATTCTGCATGCTTCATTGATGGAGTTAATGATGTGTCTTTGAATGATGATTCTGATTCTTTTTCTTCACATGATGAAAGTGTTCTTGAAAGTGGTGTAAGAAGTGATTTTAAAGTGTACACTAACACTTTGTATGATGAATATTTTGATGATGTTCAACAAGGGTCATTACATGGAGTTAGCAACCCCTTGTTTGAAGAAGACAGGGAACTTTCAGATTTGATCAAGGATGGGCTTAATGATGATACTTTATCCTACTACTATAAGAGGTCAAATGGGTCTTCTTCTAAGTGTGATGGTAAAAGTATTGATTAGATTGCATCTCATGATATGAATAACAAGTTGTTTGATGAGATGGTTACTGAAAATTTTCCTACCCCTTACAAGGATTTTTATGATGAATATTTTAATATGACTTATTCATTTTCTGATTGTGAAGAATCATTGAAGGACTCCAGATTAGATTTAGACATGGATGACATGTGTGATTACAAGTCAGAGTGTTCATTTGAGTTAAATCCTATTACGCATAAGGATATACAATTTGAAGGTATGAGTGATCCTTATCTCAATGTTGAATATGATGCATTCATATTCAAGATTGATAGCATGCATGATTCATTAAATGAAGAGAGTTTTCAGTTTGAGTCTAATAGTTATAAGCATGTTGATCATAACTTTCATGATGTGTGAGTTGTGGAGAGTGAATCAAATTTTTATATGCATTGTGAAAGTCAAGGTTTAGATTCAATTTTGTTGAATGAATTGTTTTAGAATGTTGATCTAATTGGCAAGATTGATATAAATGTTATTTCTAGTTTACCTCATAATGAAAGGAATAAGAATTAGATTTTTGACAAAGGTAAAGGTTGTGAGAAGTTTCGGTGGCCAGGGGTCACTGTGTGTACATAGTAGTTGTAGTTGTTTTTGCTTTCAATAAAGCTATTTGAGAGGAGTTGTTGTGAGTGGTTTTCTTCTTCCAAATATTTTAATCCTTGCCATGCCTAAAAGGGACATGCATCCCTAGACAGAGCCATTGTTGGCGCTCAAAATTGAAGGCCCAATTTTGAGCATCATTGAGAAAATTGAGCCCTATAAATGCTTTTAAATGCATTTGTACCTAGCCATACCTTTGAGCCCCACGAGGTGTTTAATTCTTCTATCACCTTTCATTTAGTGTGTCTATATGTTTCATGAAGTTAAATTGTCATTCTGAGCCATTTTGTCAAGTCCCGTTTTGAGCAAATTCCAAATCTACATTTTCACCTTTGTCAAACAGCAATAGGAGGCCATGCTTGAATCTGAATATCTCACACCTGGAAATGTTTCATCACTTTCCACTTTGGTAATGTTTATTTACCATACCAAAGAACCTATTTTTTATATTTTGAGTCATTTTGAGTTCATTTGACTAGGTTTGGAACTACTCAAAGTTGGTCATTTGTTATTGTCATGCTGATGCAATTAGTTCTAAATTATGGTAAGCCCTATTTGATGAGCTATAACTTTTGACCAGTTGACCCAAATGAGAAAATACCTTTTTATTGCATTCTAGGAGTTAAATAATTATTATGTTTCAAGTTTGAGCTTATGATGAATATGTTTGATCAATTTTTAAGCACGATGCTAAATGCAATTTCTATCTTTTACTAGTGCCAACACATGAAAATTTGTCAGTACCCTTGTTCATCATGTTATATCACAAAATCCATGATAGGTAAAGTCAAATGGATTGTACCACTATGTTTTACTCTAAAAATACTTCAAGTGTGCCAATTTTCCAGTTATGATGAATCCATCTGCACACGTTTCCAAGTCAATTCCATTTGCAAAAATTTCTTTCTGACATTGTTTTTAGTTTGCAAATTCAGAGTAGCCAAATTTGACCGCTTGCCAAATGCATCCTATTATTTTTCATGAGCCCAAATTTTAGATCCATACTCTCCTCATGACATTGAACCAACACCCTAGTTTTCATTTTCCCAAGTGTTAGTTTACCCAATTTTCAAAGCCAAATCCAAATGCAATTTATTGTCTTCTGACATTTTTTCTTGCAGGTAGTTCTGAAAGGTCAACTTTGATCGCAAATATATTTTGACCTAAAATTTTTCATGACATGAGATTCAACATGGTAAAATTATTTGGAACAAAAAAGTAGTGTGTCTAATTTCAAAGCCTAGTCAAATGTTCAGGTCAATTTTTAAATCCAACCGACAGGCCCTGTTAACAAAAAATTGCAATTTGCAAATAAGTGGTAAAATGAGTTTTTAATGATGTTTTAGTGATGGATTTTGATTCAAACCAGTTCAAGAAGGTTGATGGGTTAGTTTACAGAATCAATTGTTTGAAAACAAATTTTTTTTTAGCTAGACCCACTTGGGCCCTGACTGATTCCATCAGATGAGTCTGAGTTTAGTAGAATCCTGAAGTTGTCTTGATAATGTAAACATGGGGAACTAAGTACAAGAAGAATGAAGTTTACAAAAGTGGTTTCTACAACAATCAGGGAAAATACACATCTATGGTAGGGAGAATGAGATTCGAGATGAAAAATATGATCCACAAGAAGCAATCAATTAGAGGAAATTCACTCATATAGAAGAAGATGATTTTGTCAACCAAGCCAACTGGAGAAAATCTATTATATTGAGCCAGATAGTATCTTTTTTCAAGAAATTCTATGGCTCATAGATAAAGACATACTATAGAATGCTACACATGTCATTATGCAACTAGCTCAAAAAGTCTCTAAAATGTGCATTGTAGTTGAAGGAGAAATTCTTGTCCAACCTTCAGATGACCACTTCTAGTTCAAAAGGCTCAAACTACATCAAATTACCATTTTATGCCCTTGACACATAGATAGACACCTCATGCAAATAGGAAAATTTTCATAATAATGTTTAAGAGGGATTTTTGGCATGGCATCAGAAAGCCAAATTCAAAGTAAGGAAAGATGCCTATGCCATGGGAGACCACGCAAGCAGAGCAAAGACAATAAGGGAAGATGTTAATTTTGTTGTACATTTATAATCTACATAAATGAAGGAGCAGACCCACACAATTATAAAGGGGTGTGAGTTTGAAGGCATCAACAACAGGCAGTCAATGGCATGAAACAAGTTGTTAAGGAGCCAAAGTGGCATCAAAAGAAATAAGGAACATGTAAGAAAACTAGAAAACATGCTTTTTAAAATGCAAGGGGCAGAGTTTAACACCCAAGAAAGCCAAATGCAAATAAAAGGATTCCTAGCATCAATTTCATGAGCCAACAATAGACAAGAAGAACATTTGCAAGTAGTCAAAGCACAGGGGGCCATCATGTATAAGAGCTAGAACCAAGGCAGTGTAAAATCATAGAAGCAACTTGTGGCAAAGAAAGGAAATCGTAGTTGAAGACACATCTCCACACAATAGTGAGAGCTCATGCCAAGAGCAATAAGTGGCTGGAAAAAAAAGGGACATCCAACATGCAAGCAAAAACCTAGTCACATGTAAAGGATAAACCCATCGTTAAAAGGAGAGCAAGCATCCACATAAGTGAAGGAAGCTATTTAAAATGAAGGGTACTGCTAGTGACAAGGGAATCCATGCATAAAACAAGGAGAGGGACCCCAAAATGAATTCCCTCAAGAAATTATGATGACAATTTCAAGAAGACTACTAGTGGAAGGAATGGCTATGGTGCCAACCTCTCTAATATTTTCTCCATTGAATTTATCATTAAGACCGTAAATGGAAAGAGACAAAAGAAAATGATAGAGCAAAGGGGAAAAAGGTTAAAACCTTTGTCCTACATTTGCTATATGGGGTCTCTTTTATTATTTAAATAGAAAACAACTCACCATGAATAATGTCCAAAGAAAAGAGCCTTTTGAAAGGTTTCTGGCATGTGGGGCCCCAATGGCCAACTTGCATGTGGTTAACAACTCGTAGGTTGCTTGAGGAATATTTTGAATAGAGAAACATGTGAGTTGATGTGGCAACAATGCACCGAGATCATGACATGTAGTGGATCATGCAGCTATTACTAAGTCAATATAGAAAAAATGTAGGGAAGTTACTATTGCGACATAGCGAGTGCCTAGGTGGTGGGACCAACTGGCAATGAGGTGGCGATGATGTGGCATTGATGTGGAATGAGGGATCAGATGGGGTTGCCGAAAAACTTGCTAGAATCCAGTGGTCGCCATGTTGCCACTAGAAAATGGGAAATTTTTTGGCAAGCAACATGGTGACTTGCTAGAAAACTCAAGAAACATGTGGGTCCTACTAGAAAATAGAGCCAATCAGAGATTGATAAGTGGAGTTGTCTGATTGGTTGAAGGGTATAAAAGGAGCTTAAAATTTAAAAATATATCCCTATGCATGTTCAGTCAGAAATTTGAAAAATTTGATTTCAAATGTTGAATATCCTATAGTTCAAACTATAGAATAATTTCAATTTTATTCTTTTATGTGCAAATTTGTGAACAGAGGGCTGATCTTCAAAAGGCCATAATAGGGGTTATTTTTATTAAAAATAGGCACTCCAATATACCACCGAAACCAAGAAGAGATGAACTTTTCAAATATGAGGTCAATTTTTCTATAGATGTTCACTAATTTGTGCTATAAATCAATTTGTAAATTTTGGGGTATTCTCAATAGAATAGGTAGATTTCAACATTGATCATCAGAATGTGTTAAAGGACAAATGTAAAGGCTTGTTGCAGTTTGAAAGAAAAGAAAATTAACTTTAAGTTGTTTTCTTGTCTTCTAAAGGTCATGTTCAACTAATTTTTACTTTTACCAAGAGTTCACTTTGGCATCAAAAAATTAGTTATGATGTTGAATCAAAATATTTGAGATTCGTTGTGCCTTGTAGAGGCCAAATGATGAGGATTTGATATGCAATTATAGAGAGAAGGTAGAGTGGCTTTTTTAGCTTCTTGGGAAGGAATTCTGAGGGGACACATGTTAGTTGCAAATTCAATCCAAGAATTTCCCTCTTGATATTTATACTTTCTTCTTCTCTTTTGTAAGGGTTGGAAAATATTGGAAAGTTTCTCGAGAATGAAGACATTTAGTAGAACTAGCCCTGGCATTGATGAAGTCTGAATGGAAGATCTAGAATGTGCTAGTTCCAGGCCATGGAGCTTTGCTTTGGCTATGATACCCCCTTCCCATCCCATCAGTTTCTCATTCCTGCCATTTTCTCTCTTGTATGAAAATATTTGTTCATTGTATAGCCTAGTTTATTAGGTTCTTTATGAGTTAATTTCATGCATTTTATGTATTATTTCAAGGAAATCAATATAAGGAACAGCAAATGTCTAGTTTCAGTTTGAATCTTGTCTCCTTTCTCAATTGAGCTATGATATTTTACGGTCTTTGAACAAAGAGCTTAGATCATAGTTGTAGTCCCTTAAGGCTATATGTTGCTTCATTGTTTCTTGTAATTCAAGGAATTATGTAAATGCTTGAGAGATTCAACAGGGTTGCAGGTTTATTGAGGAGGATATCAGGTAAGAATGAGATTTAGATCAAACATTGATATTCAATTTACAACGTAAATGGATAGATCTGGAGTCTTGGCATAAGAAATGTGTTCTAGATATCCAAAATGCATGAAGGAGATTCATGAATTTCCCAAAGGATGAGGCACTGATCTGTTACAGAATCATAAGTTTGTTGTTCATACCTAGTCTTCATCCACTTTCCCCACCCACATAAAATCAAATCAATATTCAAATTATCTTTATATTTTATGTTGAAGAGCTAGAATAGTCTAACCCTCAGTTAACTTTTGAATTTCATAGATTTGCATTTAGCTATTGTAGATCTATGTTATTACATGAGTTATTTGGAGATATAAGGGTTTTTATCTGCATTGTTAGATTTAGGAGTATGTTTTGCACTAGTACCATATTTATTGAATCTGAGGTCCACCTACCTAGGTTTTGCAGATCCTGAAATAGAAGAAAGATCATGCCTTATAGTTGGCCTGATGTCTAAAAGGATATGTTGAAAATGGGAGTTAGCTACCCTTAGATATGTCTAGTTCTCATCGGGGTAATTGGAAACCTATAACATTTTCAAACACCAACATGAAGCACCAATAAAATTTAGTTCATGCCAAATGATTTTAAAGTGGATGTTGAGCAATGTAATATGTCTTGAGCATCAGAATCTAGTTAATGTTGAGTGTCAACATTATGAGAAAGATCAAGAATTTGATGAATTGAAGCTGACAAATTTGATTTCTTAGATTATGTGAACCATGTGGAAGATGAGATTGATTAGTTGGTGGCACTTAATTGATGGTAAACCATTTTAGCTAAATTCAAAGAGATTAAAGGAGAAGTTTCTAGAAGGAAATGAAATAAAATGAAGGGTAGATTCATTGAATCTCACCTAATCTCTCATAACCCTAAATTAGACAATGGAGGATGAATGACAAAATATCTTAATTCTCTATTTATAGAGATGTCTTGTTAGAAGGAATTTTGGAAATGTGTGAGAACCTAAGGAAGACAAGGAGTCTATGGTATTGCTTCATTCAATGACCTAATCAAAGAGACTACATTGGGAAATAGAGCAAGAATTCTTAAGGGTATGGATGTTTGAAGGGTGAATAAGCTATCAAAGCTTAAGTATGTGAAATATAAGTAGAATTAAGGACTAAAATAGAGATCTATAATCTATAAGTAGAGTTGTAAGTTGTTATCAGATCAAGTCTTATTGTTACTCTCTAATAATTGTATCAATCTAGGGTAAATCCCTTAGATTAAGATTGACGTAATAGTCATTTGTAAATCCTTTAACTGGGGACATTCCAAGTGAATGGTCTAAAATCCTTAAAAAAGGCCCACTCATAATAGGGTGATTAAAATCCTTTAACCAGGTCACATTTAATAGTGTACATTGTAAAATTTAACAAGGTTGGCCTTTCATAGGGAATTACTTTAGAAGAGTGAGAATGAGCAGCATGTTACTGGTGGTTTTTTCCAAATCAGGTTTCCACATGAAATCATTGTATCAAATGTATTATTGAATCTATTATGTTTCATGTTTACATTTCTACAAATCAATTTGATAGAAACTTACATGTTTGGTTGATTGCATAAGCTAACAGATGCATGCATGATGAAATTATCTTATGGATATAGGTTTAGTAAGTTGTGAAAAGTTTTATTTATACATCTAGACCTTGGATAACTAATTTACACCCCTAGTTATTCTTTCCAAAAGTTGGTATCATATCTATCTTCTTGAGAGGACTAGTTTGATGGTACTAGAAGCACAAAGATGAAGATCTCAAAAAAAGAAGTACCTAAGCTTAATAGAGATAACTTTCTTGCATTACAAAGTTTGATGAAGCTACACCTTAGAGGACTTGGAAATCATGCACAATCTACCATTACTATTGAGCATCTTGATCCTGCTAGAACCCAAATTGCTGAGGAACTAAGAAAGAAGAAAGAACACAACTAGGCAATGTTGGAGATTTCCTCTGACCTAAGCTATCATGAGTCTGAAGATATTAAAAGTCTTGAAAGTAAAAAAAAAATGTGGGATGCTCTATACACTATCTATGAAGGAGATCAGAATGTTCAAAGAGCCAAACCTGAGAGTCTCAAAGGTATGTTTGATGATATGAGAATGCAAGAAGCTAAAAATATTGCTAAATATTGTTGGAGGATAAAAGATGTTGTTAATGTAATAAGAGGAGCTACTAGTACAATAGATGATGATATAGTACTATGTAAAGGTAGGCTCTCTACTTTTGATCTATCTAACTTTGATAATTATAAACCTAAAAATATAGAATTTTATTTCAAAGCTAAGCTATCATTGGAGGAACATAGTGAGAAGAAGAAGAAAAAAAATAAAAAATTGTTGAAAATATTCAAGATAAGATAGGTTACTAAGAGGGGAGGGGTGAAATAGTAACCTTAAAACTTTAGAACATTTCAACACTTTAACCATATATACTATTCACCATTCGTTCATCTAATCTATTGCATAAATGAGAGATCAAACATTCATAACACATGTACACAATGATTTGGTGACCTAGAAACCTTCCAAATAGAAAGTAAAATTGGGGTGGGGTTGATACCCACAAAACTTCGTTACTATAGTATGAAGTTGGCCTATTAAGGCTTACATTGGCCACTTCTAGTGATCTACCCTATTAGGAACATAAAGGACTACTAGGTCCACCTTGTTAGAGGATTTACAAATATACATTGAAGTATGCACTCTGTTAAGAGATTTATACAAAAGATTATTAAGTCTACCCTATTAAAGGATTTAAAAAACTGATTCACCTGTTAGGATGAAATAGTGGATCTACTTACAAACTTGATTTTCTGATTAGATCCTTGAGGTATATATCACCTCTTGTGACTGATGAATCATTACTACTCCTTGTAGACCTTGCTGAATATTCTGTTCTTCTGCTGATTCACATTTACACTTCTCAAAACATTACATGTCTCTTTTTATACTCTCATCCATATTTCATGCTTCTTGAAAATGATATAATACATTACATATATACCATTCCAATAATTACAATTGCAAGGTCGGCTACAATAGAAGTGAACAAAATATTATTGAGTTGGCCAAACAGTAAATAACTCAAGTTCACTGAACTGACTCGGTGACCTTCTGATACTCGATGTCCATTGCATTACTCGGCATCGTCATGCACTTGGTAGAAGTCAAGGCTCGGTCCATACTAATCACCTGACATAGTTCTGAACTCGGTAACCATTGGAGACTCGGTGGATATAGTATCACTCGATAAAAACTAAATCCTTCATTTACCTTGCTTTCACTTAGTAAACATTATACTTTCATTACTCAGTAAACACTATGCTTCCATCACTTAGTAAACACTACACTTCCATCACTCAATCGACACTGTGCTTCCATCACTTGGTAAACACTGCGCTTCCATCACTCAATAAACACTGTGAAGATTGATGAACACTATAAACTTGATAGACACTACTGGATTGCACATTCACTTAGTAGCTATACTCAGCTCAGTTAACAATAGAATGCTCGGTGTGAACTGCAAAGCTCAATATAAACTGCTTAAGTGATGAATGTACAAGGTAACCACTGAATGCTCGGTATACATTGTAGACTGAGTGATGAGCTCGGTAGCTATACTAATATAGATAAGTGTTGTCACTAATGGAAATAATAACTTAATTCCAACAATCTCCCCCTTTGGCATTAGTGACAAAACACTTATAAGTCAACACATACGTACACAACCTAACTGAATGAATTTAGGTTTTTTTTTTTTTTTTAAAATTTATCTTTGTAGAACTGTCGCATATACAAATATACTTATGTACACATGCAAACTTTATTGTGTGCTAGCTCCCTCTATCACTTATAGTGATACTTTTTCTTATTTATTATGCTGAATCTCTGAATCTCTCCCCCTTTTTGACAATAATGCCAAAGGCTACATATATACAATTTATATGGCTACACCAAAGTGAGATATAAATTCTTGATGTACCTTAAGGATGGTTGCATAAGTATTATCCCAAGTCTACTACAAAATTTAATAGGTGGAGAGGGAAATTTGAATTTCTGCTGATAATTGGAACAAGTGATCAGCCACTAAGAAGTTCTGATCTTGGACCAATGTTTTGTAGTGAATAATATGTTTATGCATTGTGTCCATGATAGGCAAGATCATGTTCTGGATGTCTATGAGTGTAGACCAGATCCTTGCTTCCTCTCTCAATAGTTCTGCCTGTACATCTACCAAATATCTAATCTTGGTGTGATGGGAGGTTGTGGAGGATTCCACCTTCAACTTGGATGCACTTGATTGCATATCAATGCCAATATTATTTAACTTATCCTTTATTTCTTTGGTAAATCTAGAAACATCACTAAGTTTAGAAAAAAGTGATGTTGCATTATTAAAAGAATTTTCAAAATTTCCCAAAAATGTTGACAATTCGACTTGCTTTGTTGCTATCTTTTGAGAAATATGCTCTAGCACCTTATTATCAAATTTCTTTTCACCTTTCTCAACAAGTTTTTCTTGTCTGGAAGAATCCTCATTAAATTCTATACAACCTCTTCTAACTAAATCAAAATGTGTTGAGTAGAATCTACTTCAACACCTATAGCATCTATAATTATATTCTTGGCATTCTCAATTATTCTATATTCCTTATCCCTTTTAGACCTTAATTTCTTTTGTGTAGCTTTCATCTCTATGAGTTGACTAGCTAACCTCATCTATTCAATGGTAGTAGTGTCATAGTCAATCCTAGGTATCATTATCTCAGTGTCTAGGTCAAAGTCTTCATCAATTTATTTTCCAGTGATAAAAAGTGTTAATGGATGCTTTTGTTTGACTTCTATGATGACTGGTTTGACCTTAGGAACAAACACAATAGTGGAGATGGAAGGGCTAGCAGTAAAAACTGGGATAAGACTTGAGGATTGAATGCCAATAGGAGTACTAACTAGATCAAAAACTGAATCACTTCCCAAAAATGGTATCATATTCGGTAGAGTACCCATAGTAGAACTGATTGGAGTGGAAGTGGATACAAATGATGCTAATGGAAACAAAACTATAGAACTTGCTGGAATTGATGAAAACAAAATTGTGGAACTCACCGTTACACTTACTAATGATGAAGGAGCTGAGGAGGTTGACTCGGTGACTAAAGAAGTGATTGATAGCTTGTTAGATGAAGTGCTTGGCACATCTATTTCAGATACCTGGAGCTGGGAGGAGGTTGGTGAAGATTGAGCAATTGATGTAACTGTTGTGCTCACAATCTCATTTGCAAAAGCTGTCTCCATAGTGGATGTAACAGTCTTTGGTGGAGAGTGAGGAAGGGATGCAATCACGTCTACTAAAATTTTAACTAGATCCTCTTCATCTTTATCTTCCTCATGTGCTTCTTCCTCCTTGTCTTCTTCCTCTTTCTCTTCCATTAGTGCATGCAGCTCTCCTAGAGTAATTGTGATGGGTGGAGTGCTATCAAAATCATCACTATCACTATTTTCATCATCCTTGATTTCAACTAGATCTTCACTGGGCTTTTATAGATGATAGATGTTCTTCCACATGTTTGTTGCATCATTTACAACATGCTCAATGTCTTTAATTAAGATCAAACATGTGTGAAATCTAATCATCATTTTACCTTCATGTTTCTTCATTGTTGCTTTTAATTCTACTCCAGTGAGACTCGGTAGAAGATTCCTCAGAGATTGCTCATATATGTCTTTAGCCATTTGGGTGGCTGACTCCCATCTTGTTTGCAATCTCTCCAATAGTTATTTGGAGATTTGAGAGGTGAGCTGGCTTGGGGAGTATTTCCATTTACCCATCTTATTGAGTACCAGTTCCTCAATCTGCATTTTCTCAATGTCAGTTCTTGTTTCAAATTTCAATGCCTTGAAATTTGTGATGTCAGCTCCCTCTTCCAATTGTTTAAGCCTTTCCTTGAATGTGGGTGGAGGCCTAACTAGTATAGGTTCCTGCTTGCCTTTTCTGGTTCTTCTAGAGAATACTACAGTAGGCTTTTTCTTAGGTTTGGTAATAATTACCTTATCTTTCTTCTTCGGCTATTCCTCTTCATATTCATGTTCTTCTTTTTCTTCTTCTCCTTATTATTCTTCATCATCTTCTTCATCCTCACCTTTTCCCTCGATAAGCATAAGAGGACCGGTTCTAGTTTTCAATTTGGCTATCTTCCTTTTGCCTTTGCTTATGGCCCAGGGTAGCTTGATTTCAAGCTCAATTCTGGCCTTTGCTGCATCATATGTTCTAAAAATTGGTTGCCTTGGGTCTACTGGCTCATTCACTAGTGCTTCAATAATGTCCTTGGCCTCATCAATATTTACCTCATAAGGAAGAGGTTTCACCCATGCAACTTGAGGTCTGACTACCTGAATGTATACCTTATCACAGTCAACCATAAAGCATACATCATCTATATAGTCTTCAACTAATTTTGGTGGAATCTGGAACCTATTATTCATTCTTTCCTTGAAATCTTCAAAATAATTATCCATGATGCTATCAAAATTTTCACCTATTTCTACTACAAACTCATTTATTTGATAGAAAATTGGAATGTCTTTTTTCCATGCCATTGTTCCTTTTGATAGAAAGAATTTTTGAACATAGAAACATAAATAGATCAATAGAGAGCTGAATTTACAAGGATTATTCTATGAATTTCTTATACTATCCATATTTTTATTCAATTATCTCAACAATAATTCTGACAGATCAAATTCAAGGTTTTCTTTACAATTTTAAAGGCCAAATCCACAACCTCACAAGGTACACTATTCAATCGACTAGAGCTATAGATTTTGTGGGCAATGACATGAATGCCAAATCTTAGTTTGACATTTGATACAGTGCTGACCTTTAAACCTCTACCATCCCACTCAGCTAGGGTTTTCTTCTGTAACTCCTCCTGACCTAGGGTTTTAGTGGTTTTTTCTTTGCTGAGCATAGGGAGACCTGTGATTTTGTAAATCATCTTCTTTGTAATTAACACTGGCTGCTCTAGCCATAGTTTCCCATTGTGCACCCAACTCAAAATATACCTAATCCACTTGGTTTGGAAATTTCTTGGCATATGCAAGATATGAGTCAAGCCTTTGGTTTCAAGATGCTTGTATTCGAGTTTTAGAGAGCCATCTACACTCATTTCTCCTAGGGCATTGTCCATCTCTAGGTTTCCAATTTGTTGAATAGAACATCTAAAATGAGTACAAATATCATTGATAATAAGTACCTTAGCTAGAATTTGTGATTGAGCACCATTAGGGTCAAGTGATACTACAACAGTCGAAACAATTTTGAAGTTGGGCACTTTCCATTCTGTACCCTTTACCAGCATCTCTGAACTTCATTTTTCCTTGGTGCCACTACTGCTCCCAGATGCCACTGATGCTTGGTAAAAGATAGAAAATTTTCAAACAAATCTTTCACTAGAAAATTGCTTGAAATCACTCAAAATTGCTTGAATCTCACTTGAAAATTTCTTAGCTCTGAAATCATGATGAAGAATGAAATCAAATTTTTCCCTTTTGATGAAAATTTTGTCATTAATGCTTGGTATGAAGGTAGCTGAGATGACATAGTGTTTGATAGGCTATCATTGACTTGCTTGGTAAAAGCTTGCAACTCGGTGATTGAACAAAACTTTTAGTTGTTCCCGACCTAGCTCGGTAAGGTCTTTAATTGACTTTCCTTGGTAGATTCAACTTGGCAAAAGATATGCTTTCTTTGATCTTTGTGTATCTGAAATACTGATTTGATCATTTTGCTTTCTTTTATTTTGGAACTTTTTGAGATATCACTAGAAGATGCAGTTCCATATCCTCCTTTATGAATCTAATTGGAATTGATGGAGTCACTCACTTTTTGAGTGACATTGTCATCATTTGACCTATCTTTCTTGGTAGATTTTGGAATCCATTGTTGCCTCATTTGCTTGCAAATGTTTTTAGCTTTAGCTTTTTTTTCATCTTCAAATCTTCCTATATTCATGCAATTTTTAGCTATATGACCGAGTTCAGTGCATGTATAACATCTTACTATTATGTAGCTTTTCCTCTAGTGATGCCTTAAGCAGTCTTTGCCAATGTGTCCATATTATCCACAATAATGACATCTACACTAGGTATTGTAATCCCATCCAAAGATTGCTTTAACAAGTTTTTCAGCTGGATTGAATGATTTGGATTTGCATTGAAATGCCTTATGACCATGCTTCTTGCACTTGTGACAATTGCCTTCAAATTTTGGTTTCTCCTTGCATTAATTAGCTTTATGACCATGCTGACTGTAATTGTAGCATTTACCATTGAATTTACCTTTTCCATTGCTCCAAAACTTGTTTGATGTGTGACCTAACTTACCACAATGATTACAAGTAGGTTTTTTTATTCCTTTGGGCACCTTGTTTGGAGGTTTCACCTTCTTCCTTATAACCAAGTCCAGCTTTACTTTTTTGTTTATGAAGATTCTACTCACTTTGCTAATTTAATTGAGTCATGTCTACTTGAGATTTCATCATTCTCTCATTGATTTGTCTTTCAAATCTCAAGTCACTTTTTAAGCTTTCATTTTTAGATCTTAGATTCATAATTTCTTCAAGTCATTTTCCAAACTTTCATTGATTTGTCTTTCAGATCTCAAGTCACTTTTTAAGCTTTCATTTTTAGATCTCAGATTTATAATTTCTTCATTTGCATTAGATAATTGATCTACAAGATCTTCATGCTAAAGGAATTGATTATTTCTTGTCTCTAAGTCTTCATTTTCCTTGTCTCTCTATTCCAAAACTTCACATAGCCTGATTGATTGGATTTCTTGTTCTCTTTTAAGCTTTCTTACTTCTTGTAGAGAATCATTCTTTGCTAGGAGTTCCTTGATAGCCTCATTAGCTTCATCTGAACTGCTTGATGGTAAAAGGCCTTCTATCTTTTCTTCAACATACTGATGATCATTCATTTGTCTTGCAAGTTCCTTTCTTCTCTTTAAGGATTGAGAAAGATGCTCCTTATCTTCTTTGAGTTGAGCCATGGCCATTTCTAGATCTAGTTTTTCATTTTCAATAGCTTTGTCAAGTTTGAATATCTCCATTGTCCTTGATCTTTTCTCAAGCTATCAAGGTTTGTCCTAAAAACCAAGAGGCTCTGATACCAATTGTTGGAAATATTCAAGATAAGATAGGTTACTGAGAGGGGAGGGGTGAATCAGTAACCTTAAAACTTTAGAACATTTCAGCACTTTAACCATATATACTATTCACCATTCATTCATCTAATCTACTGCATAAATGAGAGATCAAATATTCATAACACATGTACATAGTGATTTGGTGACCCAGAAACCTTCCAAATAGAAAGTAAAACTAGGGTGGGGATGATACCCACAAAACTTCATTACTGCAGTATGAAGTTGGCCTAATAAGGCTTACATTGACCATTTTTGGTGATCTATCCTGTTAGGAGTATAAAGGACTGCTAGGTCCACCTTGTTAGAGGATTTACAAACATACACTAAAGTATGCACTCTGCTAGGAGATTTATACAAAAGATTATTAAGTCTACCCTATTAAAGGATTTACAAAACTGATTCACCTATTAGGATGAAATAGTGGATCTACTTACAAACTTGATTTGCTAATTAGATCCTTGAGGTATATATCACCTCTTGTGATAGATGAATCATTACTGCTCCTTGTAGACATTGATGAATATTCTATTCTTCTGTTGATTTGCATTTACACTTCTCAAAACATTACATGTCTCTTTTTATACTCTCATCCATATTTCATGCTTCTTGAAAATGATATAATACATTACATATGTACCATTCCAATAATTACAATTGCAAGGTCGGCTACAACACAAGTGAACAAAATATTACCGAGTCGGCCAAATAGTAAATAAGTTGGGTTCATTGAACTAACTCGTTGACCTTCTGATACTCAGTGTCCACTACATTACTAGGCATCACCATGCACTTCATAGAAGTGAAGGCTTAGTCCATATTAATCACTTGACGTAGTTCTGAACTCGGTAACCATTGGAGACTCGGTGGATATAGTATCACTCAATAAAAATTGAATCCTTCATTTACCTTGCTTTTACTCAGTAAACATTATACTTTTATTACTTGGTAAATATTGTGCTTCCATCACTCGGTAAACACTACGCTTCCATCACTCGGTCAAAACTATGCTTCCATCACTCAGTAAACATTGTGCTTCCATCACTCGATAAATACTTTGAAGCTCGGTGAACACTGTAAACTTTGTAGACACTGCTGGATTGCACATTCACTTGGTAGCTATACTCAGCTCGTTTAATACTAGAATGCTCAGTGTGAACTGTGAAGCTCGGTGTAAATTGATTAAGTGATGAATGTACAAAGTAACCACTAAATTCTCGGTATACATTGTAGACTGAGTGATGATCTCAGTAGCTCTACTGATACAAATAAGTGTTGTCACTAATGGAAATAATAACTTAATGCCAACAAAAAGATGTATACAGTAATAATGATAAAAGTGAAGAAATATAGATCAACTTGAAGCACTATTAGCAAGAAGATTTCATAGAGGTAAAGGAAAGTTTAAAGGTAAACTACCTATCATTTATTTGAATTTTAATGAGGTTGGTCATATTGCTACCAGATGTCTAGAGAAGAAGAACTATAGAGGTGGTGACAAGTACAAAAGTGGAAGAGATAAAGAAAACAAAGATTACAAAGATAAAGGAAAGAAGTCCTATTACATTGTTGAAGAGGAAACAAAAGAGGGATCTAAAGATCATAATGATGAAGTGGTGTATGTTGCAATAAAGGATGAATATGGTGAAGATGAGGAAACTACACTTGTGCCTTGTGTGAACAAGAATGATAGATGGATCATTGATAGTGGGTGTTTGCATCACATGACTCAAGATAAAAGTAAGTTCATTACCCTAAATTGTTATGATGGAAATTGTGTAAGATTCGGTAATGATGCATCATGTTTGATAAAAGGAAATTTTTTTATTGGGCTCATAGAAAATATTTTATGTGATAATACTTACTATGTTGAAAGACTTAACTATAATTTGTTGAGTGTGTCACAACTAAATAATATAGGATGTAAGGTTGAGTTTGAAAATATGATTGCTAAGATATATGACACTGATGGAAAACTGATTGGAAAGGGTGATCAAACTTGAAGTACTCTATTCTACCTTGATATAGAGGATGTTGCTTGTTTAGTTGTAGAATTTTATGATATGGGGCTATGACACAAGAGATTATGTCATGTTAATTTTGATAACCTATTTAGTACCAGTAACATGAGAAAAGTTAGAGGTTTTCCTAAGTTGAAGAAGCATGACAATGTAATGTGCAAACTATATTAGTCAGGCAAGATAACAAAGTCAAATTTTAAAAGTAAAACTCATACCTCCAAAGGAATACTAGAGATTGTTCATACTAACTTGTGTGGACCAATTGAAGTGCAAAGCTACCAAGGAGATAAGTGCATTATGCTACTTGTTGATGATTATTCTAGAATGATGACATTTATGTTTTTGAAATAGAAATCTAATGCTTTTCAAATGTTTAAGTGGTACTTAGCAAGAGTTGAGAAGGAAATGGGTAAAAGACTAAAATGTTTGAGATGTAATAGAGGAGGAGAATTCACATCAAATGAGTTTGAGATTTTCTATAATTACAAAGGAATCAAAAGATAGACATCTGTTCCTAGAACCCCTCCACAAAATAGAATTGTTGGAAGGAGGAATAGGTCTATAATGGACTATGTCAGGACACTCATAATAGAGAAGAATATTTCTTTGAAATACTAGATAAAAGCAATAAGTACAACTATTTATACCTTGAACCATGTACAAGTCAAGAAAGGTAGTCATTCAAAACCTTTTGAACTATGGTATGGATACTCACCCAATGTAAAATATTTTTAAAGATATTTGAAAGAAAGTGTTACATTTTCAAATATCTCAAAAATGGTAAACTTGATGCAAAAAGTGATGAAGGAATATTTCTAGTTTAATCCATAAAAAGTAAATATTATAAGTGCAAATGTGAAATTTGATGAATGTACAGAAGTATATGAGGCTAAAACTATGAAGGAACTAGAAGAATAGAAATCATTTATATAATTTTATGAAGGTATGCCTACTAAAGAAGATGTTGTAAATCAAGTTACAAACCAATAATAAATTCCAGTGACTACCGAGTCACATACTATGAATTTTGAGTTACATTCAAGAATTGAGCTACATTCATATGTGGAGTTATAGAATGAAGTTGAGGCACATTTTGATTTTGAGATTAGTGTACATGAAAGATATGTTGAACTACCTAATAGAGACATACATAGTGATTCAAAAGTTGAGAGACCAAATGTAGAAGTTTGAGTTAATCAAGATAGTCTAAGTATGTCAAGAGACATCACCCTACTGCACAAATCATTAGAGATAAAGATTATAGACCAATGTCAAGGAACAAGTTGAGAAATGATACATGTTTTCTGAGCATGAAAGAACCCAAAATAGTAAAAGATGCCTTTGAAGGTGTGGACTAGAGTAAAGCCATAAAAGAAGAGATTGAAAAAATTGAGAAAAACTGAAACATAGACTCTAATTCTTAGACTAGAACACAAAAATGTGATTAGCACTAAGTGGGTATATAGAAACAAGCTACATGAAAATGGTGAAGTCACAAGGAACAAGGAAGAATTTTTTTGAAAAGGATATGCACAAGAAGAAGGGATTGATTATGGAGAAACATTTTCTCTTGTTGCTAGATTGGAAGGAGTAAGAACTCTACTTGCTTACTTTGCATACAAAGGTTTCAAAGTTAATCAAATGGAATTTAAGTCTATATTTTTTAATGGTATATTGGAGGAAGAGGTTTATATACAATAACTAGAAGGATTTTTTGATGCTAACAACAAAAACATGGTATGAAAATTACACAAAGCTTTATATGGTTTAAAGAAAGCACCAAGAGCATGGTATGAGAGACTTCATAATTATCTTGTAATGATTGCATTTGAGAGGATTGATGATAACGACAATCTGTACTTGAAAATAAAGAAAGGTAAAGGTATTTTATTATTTGAGATTTTTTGTTGATGATTCCATATTTTGAGGTCAAGATATTTTATGTAGTAATTTTGCAAATGAAATGAGACAAGAATTTGAGATGTCTATGTTTGGAGAGATCAAGTTCTTTGTGGGTTTTCAAGTACATTAGATGAAATATGGTATATACATCATTCGGTCAAAGCATGTTAAGGAGATAGTAAATTTTTTTGGATTGGAGGATTTTAAGCCAATAAGTACACCTATGGTGACATGACATAAATTATCAAAGAATGATGATTCAGTTGAGGTGAATCAAACATTATATAGGTCTATGATTGGAAAATTGCAATATGTAATACACAGTATACCTGATATTGCATTATCTATAGGGATAGTTGTAAGATTCTCTAATAATCCTTGGGAGAATAATATGATGGTTGTAAAGAAAATAATGAGATATCTAAAAGGAAAAGAGGAGTATGGTCTATACTACAAGAAAAATAAGAAATTTGAATTAAGAGCCTATAATGATGCTACTTAGGCTAGAAATATTGATGATATAAAGAGAACTAGTGCAGAAGAATTTTTATTAGGCAAGAGGCTAGTTACATGGACTAGAAAGAAACAAAACAACACTTCTCAATCTATTGTTGAAGTTGAATATGTTGTTGTAGTAAATTGTACAAACATTATATAGATCAAATAGCTACTCAAAGGTATGAATGAGGAAATCACTGAACCTATAATACTTTATTGTGATAATATAAGTACAATAAATATATCAAAGAATCCTATGATGCATACAAAGACTAAGCACATTACAATCAAGTATCATTACTTAAGGGAATTAGTTCAAGATAAAGAGATGAAGATAGAATACGTTAACACAAAAGAACAAATTGCTGATATTTTCACAAAAGCATTACATAAGGATTTTCATGAGTATCTAAGAGGTAAACTAGGGGTGATATCCCTATCAAAGGATAACTAAGAAGCATGAGGTGTGCCCTACATCAATCAAGTTGATTGAAAAATGTTATACATTTATGTAGTGGATCTTGCTTTAAGAGCTACCTAAAGTAATCAAAGAGTTGGAGTTGCAAATTAGTCACAACCTAGTTGACTAAAGGAGAAACTAGAAAATATTCTTATTTGCATATTTAAGTTGATGAATCTTAAGCATTGTTGTCAAAGAAGTAGATAGACAAGGTGCACATAGAAGGAGAACATAAAGGAACTAAAAAAGAGGGAGAAATTCTAACAGACAGTATGAGGGAGAAATTTTAACTACTAAAAGAGAAAGTGTATCTATTGATTACATCTACCTAGTAAGAGGGATATAATGTAGAGGAAGATATAAGAATCAATTCAAAGGGAGTCATAAGGATGAGTTGATTATCTATTGATAAAAATAGAACATAATTTTGTAACCTATTCTAAAGATAAAAATTGCAGATAGAGGGAGAGATTTCAATGCAAGGAATTATTTTCTTTTTGGTATTTTGTTGGTCTTACTTCTTAAACCTAGTTAGTTTGGTTAATTAGGTAATTTTTGTTAATATTGGTTGGAAGCATGAATGCTAATGATATTTCTATGGGGGAGTACTATAGATATGTTACCATGATGATATATTATATTCAAGATTGAGTTTGTCATTGATGTCAACATTGCAGTTTTCTATGGTATATGAGAGAAGAACATTGGAAAGATCAAGTTAGTACAGATGGCTAGTTGAGTATTCTAACTATCCAAGGTTATGGGAGATAATTTTAAGTATCTATTATATGTAGCTAATGTTGGAAGAAGGAAGGATGATTCTAGAAAAAGTTATGTAAGTTTTGGTGATGTTTATTTTGGGAAAGAGTTTATAGAAGCATGTTTTGGTTAAAAAATTATACCTCTTAGCAGAGTTGATATTCCAAGGATCAAGGTTGAGGACATAAAGAAGACATTTTGATAAAGACATGGCTAGTGTTTCTCATCATAATTTTGTGTGTATGGAAAGTTATTCAATTTTAAAAGCAAAAGATTAATGTTATCACTAAGTGTAACATGTTCTTAATGTGATAATATAATAATTTATTGAGAAGGTCTAACAACCAACTTGTGGAATTGTTTTGATGATTTGGTAGAAAGGAAGGACATTTTAATTTATCAATTATGATATGAATTATATTGATGATAACCAGTAGAGAGTGGAAAATGTGAATTTGAGTAGAGTAGTGCAGAAGTGAAAGAAACTTAATTGTCAAGGTTTTGCTAAGTGATTTGAGGTTTGGTATTTGGATCCAAGGTTCATGACCTATTTTATAAGGTTTGATAGTGATTGGTTTAGTTTATAGAACAATGGAAATAGGAAGATAAAAGTAAATTACTTGTTTGAGCTATGAGCTCTTCTTGTAGTTAAAATTGAATGTTTGGGCAATAGGCTTATCTTGCATACATTATGTACAACTCCTAATAGGGTTGGCATAACTCCTAATAGGGACTCTATGTACTAAATGTTGTAATGGGATCCTAATAGGGTCCATTCTCTAACAAGGAATATTTATATTAGTACATCATCTTGTGGGCATCATTCCTACTAGGGTTTTCTCTTTGATAAAGGGTTTCCCTAGTCAACATATTTGGTGTAATTATCTATGTGCATTTTATTATGGTTGTTTTTTACTTTGGTTGAATGGTTAAGTTTATTTAAAGAAGATAAATATGTTCATTATTAGATAACTAATTCACCCCTCCTCCCCCTCTCAATTATCTTGGTGGACTATTGTTTCTAACAATTGGTATAAGAGCCTTAGGTCCTAGAATGAAAATTTTAACAACTTTAGGAGATCCATGATAAATCTATCAAGAAAGATAGTCTGAAGTTCAATGGAAAAAATAATGACAGCTGGAAGTAAATGATGACAAAATTTTTTGTGTATGGTTCTAGGATATTGGATCTTGAAAAAACCAAAGAAGACAATCATTGCTTAAAAGGATTTGAAAATTTGCACCAAGGCAGAAAGAGACATTTTCATGTGTGACATGAGAGCTAGAGAAGCACTATTGACTGCACTTCCTAAAATTGATAACAATCAAGTAAAATCACTAGCTACTTCACATTTTATTTGAAAAGCTTTGGAAAATAGTTTTGAAGGTGATGTCATCATGCCTTAAATTTAACAAGGAAAAACACAACTTTTTTTTTTGAGGATGAAACTTAAGATATCACATAGGGTTCTATACATAGTCAATCAGGTTATCCAATGGCTAGGATTTTGGAACATTGCTCAAGGTCTATGAGGATGGTTATATTTACAATATACATTCAAAACACTACCCAAAGAAATCCCTAATTAAGTTGGTTACATGTTCAACTCACGTATACTTATGTCCTCTAATGCATAATGCATTTTTAACTATTAGCATTATAAATGTGTGTTATGGTTTGGAATAATTAAATGTACTGGTAGTTAAAAGAGTGAAGGTTTCTCCAAAGTACATGAGCTTGAGCATTATAGTATGTTGGCTTGCTACCTCACATATTAAGCATTATTACAATTCAATACTTGAATTTGCAAGTTCACCACTAATAATCTAGACAATCCACCTCCTAGTTCTTAATAACATTAGAAATATTACATCTCATTTTATTTACAACAATTAATATTATATCATTATTTAAGAGTGAAAATTTGTGTGTCCTCATCTCACAAGATGTAGGGTATAAAACACTGATGATAATTTATCAGGTCAAAAATCTTGATGACCTAAAATCTATCAGTTAATTCCTACACCATTGACAACTAGATATGATGTCTAAAAGTCACTTTAACCTTGATGAAATCTATATTAAAAAAAATGATCATATTCTAAATGATTTTAATAACTTTTTCTCCTTCTATTAATATTTTTAAAAAATTAATACATATGCATATTTCCATTAAATATAAGGTTGATATACATCATTAAATATTTACAACGTATTACAAAATCAAGTATTTGCAACATGCTAATAAATCTATAAGTAAATTATTATTAATACTAACCCCAATTGTTATCTAACCTAACTATTAAAGCTTACACTTTCTCCTACACTAACTGTGACCCTCTTAACCACTAACCACAACTATATACTAACACTAATTTTATACATGTAGATGTTGGCATTAAGTTATGTTTGTCATTAGTGACAACACTTATTCATAATTCTATATGGTTACTGAGTTCATTATTCAGTCTCTAGTGTTTACCAAGCATTCAATATTTGCCAAGTGAGTTTAGCACTGTAGTAGATTAGATCAAGCAGTTAGTGATCACTGAGCTTTACAGTGTCTACCAAGTCATCAGTTCCAATGATGTGAAGTCAGTATCAACTAAGTGATGGGATGTGGAGTGTTTACTGAGTGAAACTTAATATCATATCATATTGTGAGATGGCATGGAAGAGATTAATCTCCTCACAACTACTTGGTTCTTCAACATTTTCCAAGGGTGAAACCCTAATCCTCTTCAAAGGTTCTATACTTTCAAAACTTGCAAACAACACAAAACTTGGAACCATGGAGGCTCACCTCCCATCCTACGCTTCTATGAAGCCACCCACCAAGTAGGGGAAACAAGACTCAAATTTTTTGCACTAAAATATGTCACAATGCATGCAAAACTCAATCTCACAATACATTTACAAAACCCTCCAAGGTTTGACACAATGATTCACCATTAGAATCATGAAATAATGGGTGAAGGTGGACTCTTGAAAGAGGAGAATGTCATATCCATATACACATATACATTTGCAATTGCATAATGCCTCTTCAAGGCTATCGAATACATCCTCCTCATCACATCAATATAACATTTATGCCTCCCATAATACAAATGCCTCTTCAAGTCTATTAAACAAGGCATATGGCTTAAATGGAGCCCATGCTCCATGAACACAAAACCCTCTCCAAGAGTAAATCTCTCAACTTCAATGTTGATCCCAACTAACCCCTTCACCCATGGCTTCTCTTCCCTCCCAAGGGTGAGTGAAGTCTTCACACCTATGAACAAATTCAACATTCAAAACAAAGAGAGCAAGGAAGAAAACCAAGAAAATGTATGAAACTCATTACACAATCACAACATAGCACAAAGAATCCATGATTCCATAACAACATTTCATACATGTAGATTCATTATGCAATTCTAAAATAAAATGGTCATGGTTTGAGCACCTAACTTGATCCAAGCTAATGGCCATGCTAGTTGATGAAGAGCTCCCTTAGCCTCCCCCCAAAATCCTAACTATCTCTAAACGTAAAGAGTGGGTGAAAACCCCACTAGTTTGTCCAAAACTCCCTATAAAGTCTTTTCCACTAACTATTTTGGAAAATTCATCAAGTCACTCCCTCTTACAAACTTTTCTCCCCAATTTTTACTATATTTGACTTAGTGGGAACATAGAAAATAACTCATGTGACAACTCTATTTTCGAATTGATGGAAGAAAGCATAGGTAAAGGGTCCCCTAGACTACCTAGGAATCAACATGATCAAAATTAGGTCCCTAACATGTTATACTATCATATGGATGACTTATTTTCACACCAAAGGTACTTTGGGACCACCTAAAGAACCTACAAAATCCTATTCAAGTCTAATTTTGAATTTCCCTTGATTGTGACCCATCCTATCCCTTGTCATGTGGGTTTACTTAGTCATTAACAAGTTAATTAGTTTTAGGATAAAATAATACCATGACAAAAACTATAGGTGACATGCCATTAACACATAAAAATCCACAAGTATCAAGTGACACATAAAAGCACATTCCACATCATCATGACATGTCCCTAATGCATCTTTGAGATTAAAAATTTCACACACAAGAAAGATTACATTTATGAAATAAAATACATCACAATGAGGCTTTTGAATCTTCCAAAGATTTGCCTTGGCTATACCATGTTCCCATAAGTTTGGAACTTGTTTCCCCTAATAATTTCCATGGAACCACTTCCTGCACACTAAACTTGAACATTAGTAGTCCAAGGAGGTCATATAAAATACACATCATAAATGCATACCAATTAAAATATTATGTAATCCATATTAACCTAATTCAATGGAATTCATTTACTTAATAATTTCAAATAAGACATTCAAAATGTTAAAATATCCAAATCTACACATCCATTTTAACATACTTCAATTGTCACAATCAACTTTTATTTCTCAATCAATTTCATATAAAGCTTTTGAAATATTAAAATGTCAAAATCTACATATGAACATTAATTTTTTAATCAAATGATCCAAATAACATTCTAAACCACATCCTAATCCATTTCTTATCAAAATGATGAAATGTTGGGTCTATATTACTTAATCAGCCAATATGAAAATTAGTTTTGATTACACACCTTAGGTCAGGACCATCAAAATGTAATCATCACCACTAGTATACTTGATTCAATTAAACATAGTTTCATTGCTAACACTATCTTGTTATCATTATGAGATATTACATGATAAGGCTTATGTCTCAAAAATCACTAATGTCGAGAAATTAGGATGTTTTCATTATCATGTCTGCATAGGTTCAAAATCATTCATTAGGTAAACCCATTATATTTGTTAGTCAATATATATTATATCTTCATCTTTATCATCACTTATTATAGCCTATCCGCTCAATATTACTTGTACAACAAATTAACTTATTATATTTACATAATGTCAATCTCTACTGAGTAGGCCTTATCTAAATTGATAAAAATATCTATCTATAATTATTATTAGTACTCACAAGGGTAGTTATTAATTCATCTTTTCAAAAAAGCCAACTAAAACAACTATCCTAATAGATTGTAACATATTATGAACCCATTGACATAGTTTCTAAGCTATTAAATCTTGACTTTTTATTCCATAGAGTTTTAGCTTAGCAACTTGGTAAAATTTCAAATATGATACTTATGACAATAATGACTACAATGTATATTAGTCTTAATAAGATCTCAAGTTCAACATTAAAAGTTGCCAACCTAAATCCTAGAACCTACTTATCATAATTCTATCATAAGGTGTAAGGTAATGGTCTATAATTCCCACACCATGTATAATAGATGAAAACATAACATCTCACCTCCTTATGCTTCCTAGTTCTAACTATAGTCATGTTATTTAGGGTTTATAATATGGCATTGGTAAGGGACCTTATAGATGCACATTCTAAGAAATTGAGGCTACAAAATTGGATTTGTTTGAAATATAAGAGGAGTAACTGAGAGGGGAGAGGTGAATTAGTTACTACTAAAATAAATCTTAGATCCCTTAGATTTCAATACAAACTACAAACTAAAAGTTGAATACTATTGATGCTCGATAAAAATAAATAAAATTTTGTAGCTCAATAATAACTGAATGTGCTTGATAAATGCTTAACATGTAAGCTTTAGATGTTATCTGTGATTACTTCTACTTTAACTTAGTTGCAAACAAATAAAGGAAAATAGCATGAACACATTTGACACTAGGATTTAACATGGAAATCCAATTTGGGAAAAAACACCAATTGTAACTAGTTACTATATTCACTCTTCTAAAGTGAGTCCTATTAGGAGCCAACTCTATTAAAGGTTACAAAATAAATTGTTAGGTGTGACCCTATTAAATGATTTAATCACCCTATTAGGAGTTTCCTTGTTAGAGGTCTTTAGACAATTTAATAGAACTACCACCTTTTTAGAAGATTTGCAAATCATTGCTAAGCCAACTCTGTTAGGAGATTTAGACCACTGATACAATGGTTAGAGAGTAACAATGAGATGACCTAATTTGAATGCAACTAAATTGCTGATTATAGATCTCTATTCTAGCTTGTACTTGATCCTTCCTGATTGAATATAGCTTTTTTGCTCCACAAGGATATTCTACTTATCCTTCAAATTTGCTTCCTCTCTTCATTTCAATATAACATCTTCATTGCTTACACATTTTGAAACCACAACTTGACCTTATACTTGTATCTTTTACATTGTCAATTTGGCTTAAATACAACTTAGAATAATTAATATTCATCACCTTAGTTGGCTAGAACCAATAGATAAATCAATTAAGCTTAATATGCCAAAATAAGAAAATCTTTCATTAGCAGACCCAACTCGGTATAAACTAACTTAGAATAGATTTCTTATGTTAACCAAAAGAAGCTTAGTTAACACTGCAAACTCACATAAATCCTTTGGCAGCCAAGTAAGCTCAATTAGCACTAGTTCCATGCAACTTTCCTTCATTAACATAGTGATCTCGGTTAACACTCATCTTCTACATATTTTCCTTTAATGCTCGAGTGAACTCAGTAGACACTACCTTCTAAACTAGGAAACCACAAGAATGCTCAATAGACACACAAAAAATTCTTCACTACTCAAGTGAGCTTAGTATATACTAAGTAATAATTATATGGAATTTGTGTAACATCAAATAAAATATATAATTAATCAATTGTATTCAACAATCTCCCTCTTTGGTATTGATGGAAACACAACATGTCATAGTACAATGAAATTTTGGATTTATTCCTGAGAAATCCCTCTATTAGTATGAGATCTTCCTTTCACTAGATTCTTCTTTTGTTTGCAACAACTTTTTCCAAGTTCATTCCTTGTTTATAGAACTTCCTCCCTCTTACAAAAAACTTCTCCTTCTTTGGAATGCCAATTTTTTTAAAGAGATATGATAGTAAACTTCTCCCTCTTTGACAACACATGTCAAAGACAATAATTCTATTGATATTAATGTACCTTAAATACTGATTCATTTGCAATATGCCCTTGTCAATTTTTCATCAACTAATTGATCTTCAACTTAACCCTTGTTGATCCATCAATAAGCTTTATTTAGTGAACTTCAGATAGGGGAATGACCCCTAGCTTACCTCTGAGATGTAGAAATGTATCCTTAGGTAATGGCTTGGTTATTTTGTCTACAACCTATTCCTTTGTATTAACATATTCCAATCTAACTTCTTTATCTTGCACCAACTTTGTTAAGACGTGATATTTTATAGCAATGTGCTTTGTTTTGGTATGCATCACTAGATTCTTTGATATGTTGATTACACTAGTGTTATCATAGCATATGACTATTGGATCCTTGATCTCAATCTTCATTCCTTCCAACAATTTTTTGAACCAAATGATGTTAGAAAAATTAACTATTGTTGCCACATATTCTACCTCTATTATGGTCCGAGATGTACAATTTTACTTCTTACTTGTCCAAGACATTAGTCTTTTATCAAGAAATAATTCTCCACCACTAATGCATTTTTTGTCATCAATACTTTATACCAATCAAAATCAGTAAATACCTTCACATCTAAATTACCTCCAAGTTTTTACTATAAACCATAGTCTTTAATATCTTTCAAATATCTCATGTTTCTCTTGATTTCCATCATGTGATTTTCTTTAGGATTTGTTAAGAATCTTACCACTATTCCAACTGCTAGAGTAATATTAGGCCTTGTATGTATTGCATACTATAATTTTCCAATCATTGATCTGTATATGGTTTTATCTACATCTTTAGAATCATCATTTTTGGAAGCTTATGTCCAGTAGACATAGGGGTTCCAACTAGTCTTGAATCTTTCATTCCAAACTAACATACTTAGATTGAGTGATGTAGATACCATTTTTATTCTACTGTATCTATAACCCAACAAAGAATTTTATCTCACCAAACATGGACATCTCAAATTCTTTACTCACTTCTTCTAAAAATGCTTTGCACAAGTCATCATTTCCTATAAATAGAGTATCATCAAAAAATATTTCTGCAAACACAATCTTCTTGTCTGGTCTTTCCTTGATATACAAACTATTGTTATTATTTGTTCTTTGAAAGCTAATTTGTACCAATTAATTATGAAGTCTTTCATACTAAGTTCTGGGGGCTTGTTTGAGACCATATAATGCTTTGTGTAACTTGCAAACCATGTCTCTTTTTCTAGGATCTACAAAACCTTTAGGTTGTTTAGTGTAGACTTCCTCATCAAGAATTCTATTCAAGAATGTAGATTTAACATCTATTTAGTATACTGTAAATCCTCTATGTGTTGCACATGCTAGTAAAGTTCTAACACCTTCTAGTCTTGCTACATGAGAAAAAGTCTCACCATAATCAATGCCTTCTTCTTGAGGATAACCTTTACATACCAATCTTGCCTTGTTTCTTGAAAATTTTCCATCTCCATTTAGCTTATTTCTGAATACCAACTTTGTGCCAATTGCATTCTTATCCTTGGGTCTAGGAACAAGAGTCCATTTTTTGTTCTTTTCTATCTGTTCTATCTGTTCATTTATTGGTTCAATCCAACTTTCATTTTCTAGAGCATCTTTAACATTTCTAGGTTCAAATTGATCAAGTAAACATGTACCTTTTAATTTCTTCTTGTTATTTTGACCAACTTCTTCATAGGAAAAATAGATCAAAGGAACTTTACCTTTGTACTTTTCTCTACCTTTGGAATACTTCCTTGCAAGTAGAGCTTCAACAACTTCAAGATCACTATCTGAACTTTATTTTGATTCTTCTTCTTTAGTTCTTGATTGAATGTACTTTGATTTATAACCCTTTTCTTTGAGTGAGAGTGTAGCTTTAAACACAAATTCAATAATCTTTGAACTAGGAACATAGTTATCAAAGTTATTAGACTCAAATTCTATTAATTTTCCAACTAGATCATCCAAAGATATTTTACTATTTGGATCACATCTCATTTCTTGAATAGCAGATACTCTAATTGCATAAATAAGAAGAAGATTTCTATGTACCTTACTTATAACTATTTTTTCTTCTTTGTCCTCTCCATATTCTTTGATTGTACTTACACTTGCTTTGATCTTTTCCACATATTTTGCAATGTTCTCATCTTTTTTTATTTTCATCTGATCAAAATGATTTCTAAGACTTTCAACCTTAGCCATTATTACATTTTCATCTCCTCCATAGATGTCTTTTAGTTTGATCCACATCTCATGAGCTATCATGCAATCTTTGACTTCATCAAATTTAGCATAATTAAGAGAAAATTTAATATTAATCATCATGATGCTATGATTATTCTTTTTAGCAATATCTTCAATAGATAATGTTCTTGTAGGAGTCTTGTATTCAATATCAACATATTTTTGTCTTGAGTCACTGATGGTAGCCAAGTGTAATCTCATAAGTCCTTGCCATGCTCCAAAATTGTCTTTGTTCAACTTGGGTGTCTCTCTATTGTAAGACATCCTGATCTTTAGCTTAGGTCCTTAAAACCTTCTCTACAGGCACCAAAAGCTCTTATACCAATTTTTGGAAATATAAAATGAGTAACTAAGAGGGGAGGGGTTAATTAGTTACTACTAAAATAAATTTTAGATCCATTAGATGTCAGTACAAACTACAAAGTGAAAACTGAATACTACCAATGCTCAGTAAACATATATAAAATGTTGTAGCTTAGTAATAACTGAATGTCCTCATTAAATGCTTAACATGCAAACTTTAGATGTTATCTTTGATTACCTTTACTTTAACTTAATTCAAAAAAAAAAAAAAAAAAAAATAGCATGAACACATTTGATACTAGGATTTAATTTGGAAACCCAATTTGGAAAAAAACTACCAATTGCAACTAGTTATTTTTTTTCACTCTTTTGAAGTGAGCCCTATTAGGAGCCAACCTAATTAAAGGTTACAAAAAAAATTGTTAGGTGTGACCCTATTAAATGATTTAATCACCCTATTAGGATTGGTCTTGTTAGATTTTTTTATACAATTCAATAGAACTACCACCTTGTTAGAGGATTTGAAAATAGCTACTAAGCCAACTCTATTAGGAGATTTAGATCACTGCTACAATGGTTAGAGAGTAACAATGAAATGACCTAATTTGAATGAAATTGAATTGCTAATTACATATCTCTATTCTAGCTTGTACTTGATCCTTCCTAATCAAATATAGCTTTTTTACTCCTCAAGAATATTCTACTTATCCTTCAAATTTTCTTCCTCTCTTCATCTTCAATATAACATCTTCATTGCTTACACACTTTGAAACCACAACTTGACCTTATACTTATATCTTTCACATTGTCAAGTTGACTTAAATACAACTTAGAATAATTAATATTCATCACCTTAGCCAACTAGAACCAATAGATAAATCAATTAAGTTGAATATGCCAAAATAAGAAAATCTTTTGTTAGCTAACCCAACTTGGTAGAAACTAACTCAGAAAAAATTTCTTTTGTTAACCAATAAAAGCTTGGTTAACACTCCAAACTCAAAAAAATTCTTTGGCAACTATGTGAGCTTAGTTAGCACTGGTTCCATCCAACTTTCCTTCATTAACCAAGTGAGCTTGGTTAACACTCATCTTCTACATACTTTTCTTTGACACCTGAGTCAACTTGGTAAACACTGCCTTTTGAACTAGGCAACAAAAAGAATGCTTAGTAGACATAGAAAATTATCTTTAATACTTGAGTGAGCTCAACATATACTAACTAATAATGATATGACATTTGGGTAACAATAAAGAATAGTAATAATTAATCAATTGTACTCAACAAGAATTATGCATTTCAAGATGCTAAAATGATGGAAGATGAATCTGTAAGAACATATATAGGCAAGATATCAGAAATTACTACATGTATCAAAGATCAAGGAGGAACTAAAGAAGATGATATTAAAGACTCTAACACCAACGTTTAAGTCAACAATTCAAATGATATATTTATTGATATCTTGTACCAAAGCTTTCACAAAGGAGACATTTCTTAGAAGACTTGAAACAGTTGAGAATGAGCTTAGGCAATTTGGAAAATTGACTAGAACAGAGACAACTTTCAATGCCTTGAATATTTTACCTAATTTATCAAGGAGCACAAGTGCTAGAGGAGATTTTTCTAGTAGTATTAGATTTAAGGAAGTTAGAAAGATTGAAGAAAGAATAGCCCTTTTGGAAAGAAGAGAAAAAGGAGGTAAGAAAATCTTTAAACATTGGACTTATGATGAATATGGTCATTATGCATCTAAGTGTCATAAAAGGGAGAAAAAGTATAAGGAAAATTAAAGCCTATAAAAGATAGAGAATTTTTTTATGTAAATGAAGATAATTATTCTGATGAACAAGCATTAAGCGCTAGTGATGATAAAATTGGATTTGTGGAAATTAAAGAAGAAAGTCCAAAAAAGGTAGCTTTGGTGTCATAGGTTGAGAAAAAATCTAATTGAATAATTGAAAATGGCTATTCAAATCATATGACTACTAATATGAATAAGTTTTTTGACTTCAAAATTCAAGATGGAGGAATTGTTAGAGTTGGAAATAATGCAACATACCAAGTTAAATGTATTGGTTCTATAACTCTTGATGATAAAACTAACACTGAGGATGTATACTTTGTTGATGGTTTAAGGCACAATATTTTTTATGTCAGACAACTAGTAGACAAAGGTTATCAGTTGCAGTTCATAGAAAAGATATGCATAATCAAAGATAAAGATAGAAAGGTAATTAGAATAGGAACCAGATCTAGAGGTAATGTATTTTAGTTGAATCCTCCTGAAATAACATGTTTGGTTGTAAAGGTAGATGATAGTTGGTTATTGGATAAGAGGTTTTGACATATAAACTTTGACAATATTGTGAGGACTAGTAGAGTGTTTGAAGTTAGAAATTTTTAAAATATTGTAAAGCCTACTAACATAATTTGCCAGGAGTTTGTTTTGGCCAAGCATAACATAACTTCTTTTCCCACCAAGAAGTTTACCACTATATAAAAGTTAGAAATTATAGACATAGATCTTAGTGTCCCTACAAAGACTAAAGGATTCTATGGTGAAATGTCCTCTATGATTCTAGTTGATGATTTTTCTAGAATGATGTGGGTTGCATCTCTCAAATAGAAATCTAAGGCATTTGATAAGTTTAAGATATTCAAGAATAGGGTTGAGAATGAATCTGATATGAAGAATAAATGTTTAAGATTGGATAGAGGAGGAGAATTTAATTTGAATGATTTTAACATGTTTTGTGAAGACAATGGAGTAAAAAGATAATTATCATCTCTAGGAACCACTAAATAGAATGGTGTTGCAGAGAGAAGGAACAAGTTAGTTATAGAAGTTGCAAGAGCTATGTTAGTAGAGAATGATGTATCCAAAACATTTTGGAGAGAATTGTGAATATAGTAGTTTACACTATCAATGGAGTGCAAGTCAAGAAAGACACAAACAAGACCCCTTCTGAACTATGGTTTGGTCACTCACCTACAGTTAAGTATTTTAGAATCTTTGGAAGTAAGTGCTATATCAAAAGAGATGATGACATTGGTAAGTTTGATGCTAGAAGTGATGAAGGTATGTTTCTTGGTTAGTCATTGAAAAGCAAGGCTTATAGATGTTATAATCAAAGAACTAAGACTATTATGGAAAGAGCAAATGTGAGAATTGATGAGAAATTTAGGATATAAGAGAGAATAGTTGATTACAATTTAGATGATGATGTTGTTACTAAGCTAAGGAATGATGAAGTATTTCTTGAGATAAATAATGATTTGCAGAATGAAAGAGAGCTTAGGGAGGATCAAAGCTCAAAACCTTCTATAGATCCAAGAGTTGAGATAGAAACTCCCACTTTAGGAAAGAATATGATAAAACATCACCCATCCAAGTTGATCATCAAAAGCAAAGACAAAGGTGTGATGAAAAGAAGTATACTAAATGAAGAACTATGCTTGATATCTCAAGTTGAACCTAAGAATGTAGATGAAACATGTAAAGATGATTATTGGAAACAAGGCATGAAAGAGGAATTGGATCAGATAGAAAAGAATCAAACATGGGAATTTGTCCCCAAACCACTAGATGAGAATGTGATAGGAACTAAATGGGTATTTAGAAACAAGATGAATGAACAAGGAAAATTTGTAAAAAACAAAGCAGGATTGGTATGTAAAAGTTATCATAGCAAGAAGGGATAGATTTTGAGGAAACTTATGCTCTAGTGGCTAGAATAGAAGTAGCAAGATTATTCTTAACCTATGCAATAGAGAAGGAATTAAAAATATATCATATGGATGTCAAGTTAGCATTTTTGAATGGAGAACTTGAAGAAGAGGTATACATTGAGCAATTTGAAGGATGTCCTTTGATAGATGACAAGGACATAGTATGCAAACTAAGGAAAGCATTTTATGGATTGAAGAAAGCACCTAGAACCTAGTATGCAAGGTTTGACAAACATTTGATAAAACTTAGATATAGCAAAGGTATGGAAGATAGTAATCTATATTATAAAGAAATTGATGATGGTTTGATCATTTTGGTAATATTTGTTGATGATATCATATTTGGAGGATATGATGAAGAAAGTGAGAAGTTTGTTAAGGAGATGAAGAAAGAATTTGAAATGAGTATGATAGGAGAGATGAAATATTTCTTAGGATTGTAGATTGTATAGAACAATGAAGGAATATTTATTTCTAAGACTAAGTACTTGAGGGATTCACTAAAAAGGTTTGGTCTGGAAACATGCAAATCTATTGGAAAACCTATGATAATTGGACAAAATTCATCTACAAAGGATGAGATACCTACTATTGAGTAGAAGAATTATAGATCTATGATTAGAGGATCACAATATATAACTCACTCAAGACCAAATATAGCAACTGTAGTTGGAATTGTTGTAAGATTCCAAGCTGATCCTCGAGAAGCACATTATGCAGTAGTCAAAATGATATTTAGATACCTAAAAGGAACATAAGAGTTTGGATTGTGGTATGATAGATCTACTTGATTTTATTCTAAGTGCTTATACTAATGTAGATTAGGCAGGTAGTGTGGATGATAGAAAAAGTACCAATGGTAGAGCTTTCTTTCTTGGAGGAAGATTGGTTTCTTGGTTAATCAAGAAGTAGGAATTGTAAATCACAAAGTATAATGGAATAAAAGTATGTTAAAGAAACATATAATTGAAATAAAGTCATTTGGATGAAGTAGATGCTAAAGGATATAAGGATAGAAATAAATGAACCTATTTTCATATATTGTGATAACATTAGCATGGTTAATATGTCTAAGAATCTAATATTGCATTCTAAGACCAAGCACATTTCTATAAAATATCATATGTTGAGAGAGAAAGTTGTAGAAAAGGAAATTAGATTGGAGTATGTGAGAACTAAAGAGTGGATTGTAGATATATTCACTAAGCCTCTTCCCAAAGAGACTTTTGAGTATTTGCAAGGTATGTTTTGGGTTATGCCCCTTCCTAAATTAGAGTAGAAGATGCAAGAGTGTATTTCCAGTGTAACAGAGCACCATAATTTTCTAGATTGAATGTTGATGCTTCTTGCATGGGGGAGTATCTTTGATGGATAGAGTCATCTAGAAATCTTGTTGGATTTTGTTTTGAACAATGTCTTTTGACACTTGAGCTAGTAAGTATCAGTTGTTGTAGAGTTTGATGCAGAGATGTTGGTTGCTAAAACCTTTGACATTGATGTCAATGGGGGAGAATATTACATGAAAAACATTATGTTGAGTAAGATGTTCAGCATGAGTACAGTATGTTTGACATAAGCATAGCATGAAATGATAATTTGATAGAAAGAACATTGAGGTATATCAATGGGAAGAATGATTGATGAAGAGGATTTGAAAAAATGAATAGTCTTTTGTTGGTATTCTTGGAACTAGATGTTTTTCATCTATGTTACCATCAATGCCAAAGGGGAAGATTGTTAGAAGATTAGTTAGAAGCATTAATTCTATAGATATTCCTATGGGGGAGTATTATAGATATGTTACTATAATGATATGTTACATTCATTATTGAGTTTGGAATTGATGTCAACATAGCAAATTTTTGTGGTATCTAATAGAAGAATAGCAGAAAGATCAAGTTGGTATGGATGGCTAGTTGAGTATCCAAACTATCTAAGTTTATGGGAGATACTTCTAAGTATTTGGTAGATGCAATTAATGTCAAAAGAAGAAAGGATAAGTTTAGAAGAAGTTATGTAAGTTTTGGTGATGTCTGCTCTGAGATAGAGTTTACAGAGGCATGTTCTAGTAAACTTGTTATACCTCTTAGTAGAGTTGATATTCTAAGGATTGAGGTTGAGGACATAAAGAAAACATGCTGGTGATAACATGACTAAGTTATCTCATCATAATTTTGTGTTTACAGAAAGTTATTCAAGTTAAAAGGTGAAAGATTAATGTTATCGCTAAGTGTAACATGTTCTTAATGTGGTCCCATAATAATTAATTGAGAAGGTCTAATAAATGACTCAGGGAATTGGTTTGAGGATTTGGTATAAATAAATAAAATTTTCCTTTATCAATTATGACATGAATTATATTAATGATAAGAAGCACAGAGTGTGGAATGAAAAGTTGAGTAGAGTAGTGCAAAAGTGAAGGAAACATCCTTGTCGAGGTCTTGTTGAGTGATTTGAGGTTTGATATTTGGATTCAAGCTTTGTGATCTTGTCTATAAGGTCTGACAGTGATTTTTTTAGTTGATAGAACAAATTAAAGAGGAAGATAATAGTAAATAACTTGTTTGAGCAGTGAGCTCTTCTTGTAGTTGAAATTGCATGTTTGGGTAGTGGGCTCATCTTACATACATTGTACTACAACTCCTAATAGGGTTAGAATATCCTAATAGGGATTCAAAGTATCCTAATAAGGACTCTATGTACTAAATGTTGTAATAGACTCTTAAGAGGTTCCATCCTTTAATAAAGAATATTTATATTAGTACATCATCTTGTGGGCATTATTCCCTCTAGGATTTTCCCTCTTATCAAGGGTTCCCTAATCAACATATTTGGTATAATTTTCTAAGTGCATTTTATTATGGTTGTTATTTACTTTGGTTGAATGGTTAAGTTTGTTTAAAGAAGATAAATGTTTTAACTACCAGATAACTAATTCACCACCACCCCAATTATCTTCATGGACTATTATTTCTAACAAATTTTCTATTAATTCCAAAGAGGGAGATTATTGAGAATGGATTGATACAAGTATGATAAATATGTTTCAATCATTAATTTGTCACTAATGTCAAACCTACTGCTTTTTGGTAAGACAATTGCTTGTATGAGTTAAGTGCTATCATTTATTTGATTGATGTAGAGGATTTGATCAAATGAGGTAACAATATCACCTAGAGGAAAGGTTGAGTTATTGTAAGAATTTTCCTAAGGGAAAAATTCACCCAGGAACTAAGAACTCAAACACAAGAACAAGTGTAGACTAGAAAGATAGAGTATGATTAGAATGATGATATATTTATTCAATATGGAATGTTGAAGTACACCAGGAATGCCTATATATAAAGGCCTCTGAGATACATCTAGAATGCCTTGTAATTAACTACATGATATGTCATACAACTAGGCACATGTCCACTAGATATGGGTTATCCTCCATTAAGCATAGAAGTAAGTGCAGTGATGAGAGGATAAGCCTACAAGGGTGTGACATGCAAATTAGTGTTGTAGACACCATGTGTTAAAATAGAGTTGCATACTTCTATGTTGTCAACATGACAACTCAAAAAGGTGCACAAACTCCTAAGTGTCTCACAAAATAAAATAATAAAATAATGCATTAACCTAAGTAAACTTAAGTAAGTGTAAATAGTAAATATGTATTTACACCAACACACCCTCTTAAGTGCAATTTAGGGGAATGCCCTTAAGCTTACGAAAACTAGAATAAAGATGCATGATGGGTCCCAGCTACTAGGCCATGTTAGGTACCCATGTAAATAATGAAAATGTAATCTCTCATAAAGTAGAGAAAGAGGAAAAACCTCATGGGAAAAACCTTCCCCCAAAAAGAGAGATGAAAAGGGATGCATGGATGGATAGAGTAAGAAAGACCCCCAATTACAAAATACATCTAGTATATACAAAAGTGAAGAATGAGAAGAACAAGAACCTCATAAGAGAAAAAAAACCCCCATAAGAAAGAAGAAGAAGAGAGACAAGTTAGTCGCCCCCCCCCCCCCCCCCCCAAATGAAGAATGCCTAGCAGTGAAAGCTACTTTGATGAAGAAGCTAGTCCAAGATTGTTGGATGATGTTCCTCCCCTTAGGAAGAAATAAAGGCAAAGGTACAATCCTAAAGATGTATGGTGGCCTTGAAACCTGCTCAAGTATCCTTGTGCTAACGATGATGTTCATCCCTTCCAACTATGCTAAAAAGAATGAATACAAATCTCACAAGGATGTCTATTGAACCTATCCTAATGAACCAACTATCTCCTCCACTAACAAAGAGACCTCCTCCAATTGTTGTACATAAGGATCCACAATCACATCAACCTATAAAAATTGATCATGTAGAGAATGGATATGAGGGCTAGCATGAGCCCTTGCAACAACTATAGAAGGATCACCTTCATCAAAGAGAAGATGTAAGTCCTCAAGGTTGTCTCCCAAGTTAACTAAAGCTAGAGCTAGAAGACAAGATGTACCATGATGTGTTGGACCTTTCACTATGGCAATATAAGCATGTGGACTAAATTGATGATGTGACCTCTCACTAAAACTATCAATAGAACCCCATGTGTCTAAATCTGTTGAAGCACTATCGCTGGTGTCACTATCAGTTTACACTATGTATGATATGCAAAGAGGAGTAGAGGATAAGCTTGGTGGAATTTCCTCAAAGTGAACATCCTTCTCCACAAAAATCTCATGTGTCTCTAGATCCATAAGTCTATAAGCCTTTGCATTGTCTTCATATCTAATGAAAGTACAAGGCTTAGGTGCCAGTGCCTTGCAACCCCTGGAAGATAGGTTTGCCCATGCTAGAGAACCAAAGACTCTAAAGTGACTCAAAACTAGTTTTTTTCCACACCATGCCTCAAAAGGAGTCTTCCCATCTAAGGTATTATGAGGGGACCTATTAAGTATGTGAGTATCATTTCTAATGGCTTCAACTTTGAGTTTTGGATCAAGAGAGTTGACTTTTATCATGCAACTTGCCATAGTTTTCAGAGTTCTAATCCTTAGTGCTACAACATCTATCTTGTGGGGACTGAATGCTAGTGGATTTTGAAGATCAATTTTGTGAGTATTATGAATGAGGTAAAAGCCTAAGAATGAGAGAGAGAGAAGAAATAGAACAAAATAACTCATTTACAATAGCATCAAAAACTTGATGTGAATAATGGAGACTGGATGAAAATGAGAGAGAGAAGCACCTCTTTTAAAGAGATGAGAAAGGAGTTGCATGTCTTTGCATGTGTAACTCCCATTTCTATGAATGCCACATTCATAAAAGGTGTGTGCAAAGTGTCAAGTTCCTCTTAAGGAGGAATATCTATTTTCCTTATTAAAAGAAATACAAAAATGAGTTGTCCTCACAAGTGGACAATAGGACAAGAATGACATGTCCTTTACATGTGGACTAGAGGACAAATAAATAATACATAAGGGATACCTTAGTTTATCCCAATAAATAAATAAATACAACCAAGGAAAGATTATTAATTCTAACACTCCCCTTTAATCTTTACTTGGGGAGATGTTGTCAAAACCAATTTACAATATTACAATTTGATTTTTTGAAATATCTTCATTGTGCAAGAGGTCTCTTATTATCATGGGTACATCATTGAAGAGCCAAGAGAAGTGGATAATTTTTCAAGTGTGTTACATCTTCAAGTGAATTCATGTGGCATAGGATCTATACAACAAATAATGATATCTTGTACGTGCCTTGATGGATTACCGCAAAGAAATCAAGATAAATCGTATCCTGCAAAAAACAAATATGTTATCAAAACTTTCAAGAAAAGACCATAGAAAAGGCTAGCTAATGAATCCAACATCAACAATGCTTCAATCACGTCGATATAGACAGTCCACTAATAAGTCATTTTACTGCAAGTTAGTGGGTGATCAATCCATAACCTACATGACTTATGATTTAAGCAAAGAAGTATACATAACATTAGATGGCATGTTTTCAAAGATATCAAAGGGGAGGATTATGAGTATTAGCAATTGACTGCCTTCAAATAAGAGTAAAATGCCTTCAAGATGGGTCAAATTAACTAAAATTGGAGGGAAACTCCAATAATAAATGGTATTAACAATAAACTACCAATATAGTAATAGAATGATACTAGAAAAACATAAACTGCACTTATGTGCCAATCAGTAGAATAAAATAAATGTTGAAGGCAATAGTGTATAATAACTCATAATCTCAAGGAATAAGAAAAATAAATAAAATAAATTTACTTATGTGAAATAAAGAATGCACTCATATTTGATAAGTCACAAGAGACACAATAATTTGTATATTTATTAGGATATATATGTGGGCCCCCATATATACACATGAATAAATATACCTAAACTATCATGGTATGAAATCATGTAAATAGAATTAAGATCATATATAGAACATAATTTTTAGGCACCATACTAAAGGGAAATGCCAAAGATGATGAAAGAGAATTATTAACATCAAACAATATTTGCAGTAATTAATCCTCCTAAGTTGAAGTTCACCCATTCTAAAAATTGATCTCTTTTACTAAGTACTTTTTGAAACCATTTATTTTTTATTTTAACAAATTTATCACTAGAAGAAGAGTCATGATGTATGAATGCATCATTATTACCATTATCAATATTAGCATTATTACCATGATCTATAAATGCATCATTACCATTACCATTGTAAGAAAGAATAGGAGGAATAAAGGTAGATATATGAGGAGTAGGGTTTAAAGAAGGAGGTTGGTCATCCACTAACACAATTCTAGTTCTATGAACTTGTTCATTTTGAGCATTAGAGACATCATGCATATTTTTTTCTGCAATACAAACATTTCATGCTATTTGCAATTTGTTAGTAATAGGATTATAAGCTGAAAAACCTTTGGTATTTTATATTTTTCACTCATGCACCTAGTGCATGCAATCTTAGATGGAGGAATAAGAGGTAAATTTTCAACCATATTAGATAAGATATGCTCATTTTTCAAATGATTGAGCCTTTCATGCTTCATATTAAAAGCAATATCTTTGTGCAAAGAGAGTCTAGAAGAGGTGAACCCAGAAAATTTAAATAAGTTATCATCGCCTAACTTAGCATTAGCAACAACTTCATTAGTGTTAGGATCAATAACAGAGCACATGTCCCTATGAAACTCAACTTTGTAATTTTGACATAATTTTACAACAGAAAGAAGATTGTATTTCAACTCAAGAACATAAAGGACATCATGTAATTTTTCGTTTGGAATACTAACATTACCAAATCCTTCAACTTTGCAACTATGATTATCAACTAATTGAATTGAAATATTAGAAGGATCGAGTTTTAAATAATCAAACACTTCTTTATAAAAAGTAACATGTTGAGATGCACTAGTATCAATAATCCATTCTAAATTTTTAGGAACATTGTAACTAACAGTAAAAGCATGACGAGATGGATGAGAGTTTTGATTATTGTGATATGAATATCAGGATTTAACTGTGTGATTTTGAGTCAAACTCGATGACCCATGTTTCATGAGTAGTGAGTCAACATGAATCCATCTCTCATTAGAATAAATAGAACACTTAGCACTCATTGGATCTAGGTGATGAGAGTTTTGATTATTGTTATTGATAGGTTGCTTATCTTTTTATTTTTTAAAATAATTATTAGTTACATGACGATCTTTCTCACAATAAGTACAGTGGAGTTTTTTATTAGATTGATTAGAATGAGTATTATTACGATGAGTTTTTGGATGATTATTGTGATTATTATTATTATAAATATTGGCAGAATCATTATTAGAAGATTTAAAATTCTAATTTTGACTTTTAGACACAAAAGCATGTTCATTAGATCTAAGAGTACCAAATTGTAACAACTTAGCTTCCTCTTGACGTAACAAATTTTGAAAAATACTATAAGTTAATTGAGTAGATAAAGTAGGAATAGCAAGTTGAGAATGAACATTAGTAATAAATTGTTGAAATTTTCTAAGAAGATATTTCTTTAAAATAATGGTAATTAATCTAATATCAGTGAGAGTAACACCTAATCCAATTAGTTGATTTTTAATATAATCAAATTTAAGTAAAAATTCATCCATGGATTTGAAATCAATATAACTTAAGTCTTCCAAATTATCTTGTAATTGAATCTTGCGTGATTCAGATGGCCTGTCATACGTTTGCTTTAAAATATCCCAAGCTTTGTGAGCATTAGTGCAATGAAAAATTAGAACATATAAATCTAGGTTAAGAGATATACCAATGAGGCCAAGGGCTTCCTCATTTTTAGTATTCCATGTATTTTTTTCATCTTGTGTAGCCGAGGTACTAGGAACTATAGAAGGGTCAATAGCAAAATCTAAAATATGCTTAAAATGGAATATAAACGAAAGATGAGTTTTCCAAACATGATAGTTTGAGTTATTTAACTTGATTTCTGGAATTAAAGTTGACATGATTTAAAAAATTATGTTTAAAATTTAAATAATAGATTCGAAATAAAAAAAAGTGAGACTTATTATCCACAAGAATGTTAAATAATTATTATGAGATTTAGAGAGTCAAAATTAAAAACTAAAATGTTCCCTGCAAAACCACTGGTCAGATTGAAGAAACAGGAAAAATAAAAATTTTAAAAAACTGAAAAAAAAAAATGTTACACACAGAGAACGATAATTTTTTTAATTTAACTCTATTTTCAATAAAATTTAAAGAGTTTTTTTATTTTTATGTCTTCTAAATGCTGTTCAAATTTCAGCCAAACCCAGATCACAGATTGAGAGATATCATAAAAATACGAATTGTTGTCTTAAAACTTGAAAAATAAATAATACTGCGCATATAGTACAATAACTTTTGCAATACTATTCTGATACAAATGAAATTTAAAGGGTTTTTTCATTTTTACGTTTTCTAAATGCTGTTAAAATTTCAACCAAACCCAGATCATAGATTATGAGATATAAAAAAATATGAGTTGTTGTACTTTCCTTTCTAAAACAAAAATAGAAAAAAAAACTTGATTTTCGAAAACTTAAAAAGCTTGCTATAGAAATAGGGTTAGATATAATAAAAAAATTAAAAATAAAGAATCTTTTGGCGGCAAGCCTTCCAAAAGAGGTTAGAAAAAATAAAAAATGAAGAACTCTTTGGCGGTAAACCTTCCAAAGAGGGTTAGATAAAAAAAATTTGAAAATTGAATAAAAAACCTGCAAAAAAAATAAGAATGAATTTTTTTCTTCACTTCTCCTCTCAACAATGTTCTCCAATATGGTAACCTTCACAAAAGCTCAAAACAAGGATTAGAAAGCTCTGATACCATGTAAGAAAAAGTGATTGAAATGATAAATTATAATAAAATGAAATAGCATGAAATAATAGATTCAATCCAAGAGAGCAAGAAGAGTTTTACCATACAAATGATACAAGATTAATGGAGCAATACCAAAGAGGAAGCAACACAAGAGACAAGGATTTGATAAGGGGAAAGCAAAGAAAACCTCTTGTGAGTATTATGAATGAGGCAAAAGCCTGAGAGAGAGAGAGAGAGAGAGAGAGAGAGAGAGAGAGAGAGAGAGAGGAGCAAAATAGCTCATTTACAATAGCATCAAAAACTTGATGTGAATAATAGAGACTGGATGAAAATAAGAGAGAGAAGCACCTCTTTTAAAGAGATGAGAAAGGAGTTGCATGTCTTTGCATGTGTAACTCTCATTTCTATGAATGCCACATTCATAAAAGGTGTGTGCAAAGTGTTAAGTTCCTCTTAAGGAGGAATATCTATTTTCTTTATTAAAAGAAATACAAAAATGAGTTGTCCTCACAAGTGGACAATAGGACAAGAATGACATGTCCTTTACATGTGGACTAGACAACAAATAAATAATACATAAGGGATACCTTGGTTTATCCCAATAAATAAATAAATACAACCAAAGAAAGATTATTAATTCTAACATCCCCACTACAACCAATGAATCATCTCTTAGATTGTCCACCAGTACTAAATCTAGAAGGAACTCAACTTTGTGACTGTCTCCAAGGTGAGTGATTTGGTAAATTGAGAGGAGATTGGAGCTAAGATTTGGAACATAGAGAACTTCTTTGAATTCCCCATTTTCCATTTGCACATGTCCCTTCCCTTCAACTTCCATTTTAGTATCATCTCCCATGAAGATGTGTGGTACCTTTGACTGCTTCAATGAAGAAAAGTCTCCCTTTGAAGAACCCATATAATAGGAGGCACCTAACTCAAGTATCCATTCTAAAAAAGAACTTGTGTTTTCCATAAGTACTTTCCATTTACCCTTTGAAGAGGTTATAGTTGAATTCTTAGAAGTACCTAGCACTTGAATCTTGTTCTTCCTAAGTAGATTTTCTAACTCATCGATTCTTTTAGTTTTGCAATGATGCTCATCATGATTTGGATTTTTGCAATATGCATAAAAGAGTTTGTCCTTCTTTTCATTACTTCTCTTCTTGTTGAAAGAAGAATTTCCTTGTTGTGAGGAGGATTTTTTGTGTCTCAGACTATTTTTTCTACTTCCACTACTTCTTCTTGTTTCTTTTCCCTCCTTGACTTGATTGGTGCTCATCACTAGCCACCAAGGCTTTGGTCTTTGATGACTTCAAAAGGCCTAAATCCATCAAGTGAGATTGTTCAACAATCAACATCTCTACAAATGCATCAAATGAAGGCTTCTGATAAGTAGATCCCATGGTCAACCTATGAGTATTGGAACTTGGAACAAACAAAGCATACTCTAAAGGTGGCCTCTTTAGGATGTCAAATGAATCAACTTTTCATCCTTCATGGGATTTCCACAATCTTTAAGAAGTGCCCTATATTCATTTTCTTTGATGATGTAATCTTGAATTGTGTAAAAATTCTTTAGATCCAAGAGAAATAGATTGTCCTCAATCTAAAATCCCTTTTCTTAATCCACCTTACCATATAATGTTGCAAGTTTGTCCCAAGCTAGTTTTGATTCTGTACAATTAGCAATGTGCAACAAGAGGTCTCTATGAACACAATTTTTGATAACTCCTAAAGCATGTTGGTCTTGAGCTTGCCAATTAATGAGTTCTTTAGCATCAGTACGTTTGGTAATTGTATCATCTACATAAAGACTATATCCTTTTTCCATTAATCTACTCCATGCAATAACTTTCCATGTAGAATAATTGCATGAAGTTAGAGGAGGAAATTTACAACCCATGATGCAAAAATGAAAAGAGCACAAAAGAGAGACACAAGAACACAATACACCCCCTCCCCCCCCCCCCCACCCTTTTCACTCAATCAAAAGACCCCCTCAAAAAAGATGCTTTTGGTACTTTATAAGTAGTGCATGTACAATGGGCCACTTGTCAAAATGAACGAAGTGGAATTTCTAATTTTTCTTTTGCAAATGCCTTGTGAGGCCCAAATTTCTCATTAAGTATTGTAGCTTAGATGTACAACAATTATGAAAAGTAATCAAAGCTTTATAATGCCAAAAAAGGTCTAATTCCAAAAGTGAGATTTTGATCCACACAACTCTAGAATCTAACTTTAGCTTTGGAAAGTAGACAAAAAAATGCACTTTCAAAAAAAATAGAACCTAAAAAAGTGACCAGATGTGCCCATACAGAGCATTTCAAGTTGCAAAATGTAGGATTAAGTAGGTACAGTCACCAAAAAATGTAATTTCTACAAAATATTTGCAACAAAATTAGAAAAAAGCATCACCACTAGAAAATTCAAGAAATTCTACCCAATTTTTAAAAAAATTACACCTGAATCAAAGTTCAAATGTCCAAGTTATGGGCTCACAAAGTTAGGCTGCCAAATCAAAAAGTAATCTGCACTAGTACATTTGACCTCATTTTTAGACCAAAAATTTCAACCATCTATTAAAATGGGGTCAAATTGGTTGGAATAGGAAAGGAGAAATGTCTTTTTAAAAAAATCCATGCCCATGTTGGTTGAAATTTTGACCAATATGGGCTTCATTATGTTAAAATGAAAAAAGTTCTATTTCGCACACCTTAATTCATTGTTAATGTGTCAAGGGGTTTGGCTAATGATCAAGGGTGGAAGAACGGGACAATGTTGGGTGATTTTTGTGGAGGTGAGGTGAAATGAAGGCCACTTCTAAAATGTGTCATATTGTTTTTGTCAACACGACCAACATTTTCATGCTCATCCACTGCTTTGCCTACTTTGTCTTGCAAAATGATCTATTAGATTCTTAATATTGATAAACATCTAATTGACCATGGGAAACATAGTTGAAAATCCTATGTCATTTCTAAAATATTACATTATCATGTCTAGAGAAATGATCTTAAGGTATGTATGTCTTTACAAAATTAGGTTGGTTGAAGGTATCTAGCTTATTGGAGTGATTGATGAAGTTTGCATGTGTGGGGAAAGTGGAATCAAATAACCCATTATGGTTGACACTAAAACTCATAGTTGAGCTCCATTGCCTTCTGGACCTCAAAAATGAAATGGAAGGTAATTTTTTTTTTATCTTGTGCTTTACTTGAAGTTTTCTTTCTTTTACCACTAGTTGAGAGCAACTGTTGACCATTTTTGAGAATAATGTAGGCATGCTCTAATTTGCCGTTACAACATTTTTCTTAGTTTTTGTATGTATTCTAACTATTGATCCCTTGTTTGTGCTTGGAAATGTTTGTTTCAATATAAATATGCACTTTTGGAAGTTTTGATAGTTACACAAGTCTATCTGTGTCCTAACATGAAAACTTGTGTCACAATTTTGTAGAAATGACATAGCATTCTATCCCATACACATTATAGTTGAAATTTATTTAGGGGCTCTTTCTAAAGTCCTTGCATGGAGGACAATATAGACAATCCATTTTTTGTGATTCAAGTAAATTTACTATTTTGTAGGAGATGAGGAAATAAGCAACTATTTCATTAAGAGGAACAATGCTTTGTCACATAGAAAACCTTAAACATATAAGTGCATAGTTAGGAGGAAAGCTAGGTCTATATTTTGTAATTGGGGCATACACAACTTTTAATGAACTTTAAGGAAAAGAAACTTAGAAAATTCATTAATAGGTAAAGGGAATAGTAAGACAAGGATGTTGAATAAGTGAAACAAGTAGAATGTTGTTACTATTTTAATGCATCACACATGTTTTAGTACATTTTTGGAATCCTATCCTAAAAAACTCAATAAAGAAAGAAATACATTATGAATATGCCTTCTTTTTTAAAGAGAGGCCATTATTATATAGAGAAATCAGAGAACTGCCCTAAATTACTTGCCATAAAATAATAGAAACAAAAGCAATTTGTATATGATACATGCTTTGCATACTCAAGCTTGATAAGTGACTAGTTTTGATCAACAATGAACATTTAGTTCTAGACTTGACTTGTCCATGATGATTTTACCTAGAGGTCATAATTATAGTAACACAAAATAATGTAGGCCCTAGGGCTTAGTGTGTAAGTAATAAAAATGTTTATACTTTACCCAATTTTCTCTTTTGCCAAAATAAATCACAATCATGAACATGCAAATAATGGTGTGTGTTGCAGTTAATATTTTGATATGAAATTTTAGTGTTCATTAACTATTGTTGTAAAGTGGTTGGTAGAAAATTTACCTTGAACTTTGATACATCATTTCAAAACATAAAATGAAATCACAATGAAGGAAACTAACAAGTTGGTGTAATTATGAAAGGCTTGGAAACTCAATCCAAACTACTGCTGATGATGTTGGAGGTTATGAAGTTGTAGGTCCAATGCAACTAAGAAACTCATACTACTAGTAAACACCATAGATTTCTTCCAAATGATAGCAACAAAAACATATAATTTAAACAATCTCTATAACTCACCAATAATCAAATAAATAGCAAATTGCAGGTCTGCAATAGCTTATCAATTATAACTAGCAAGCTTTCAAAAGCCAAAAGCTATATCTAATAGACTAAAATCTGAAGTAACACTCAAAATCATACCTCTAATCACTTTACAACATTTTATGATGAGGACAGATTGATCTGGTATGTAAATTGGAGCACAAGCAAGTCCATAAACTAAGAATTAGATTATAGATCTGGAATAACATCATTGCAGGATTAAAAGAGCCACAAAATTCACCATATTTTACCATATTTACATCCAAATAACACCCAATATTAGGGATTCAAGTCAATAATATCAAAAAACATTAAATCTATATGGGACATTTAGCTTGCAAGTCTAATATTATGTTTAATCAACTAGTGTAGCTAGTATTATGGATTTGTACAGCTTCAATATAATGACCCCATTTTTAGGTTCTCTAGCATGCACAAAACTCAGGTTTTTTCATCAAATTAGAGTATTATATATGATATTTTACATCTCAGAAAAAAGTATGGTACTAGGTCTTCATATTGATTTTTCTAAATTTTATCTCAGGTCACAAAGGTAGATGAAGGATTGGGTGGCAGTCAACATGAAAGGCATTGAGAGATAGGTGTTAATTAGGGTTGAGCTATGGTGGCACTCTATATACACCTCTATTACTTCATGAAAGTGGCTTGGGAAGTCCTCACATAGCAAAAATTTTGCACTTGGATCCCATCCAAATGGTGCTGGGGTATTTCTCTCCTGGTGATGGGATGTTAGGGACATATTGTCACTAAGGTGTAATTTAGACTATTGAAGCCATTAACAACATTTGCAATATTAGAAATAGATGTTCTTGTATAGAATTTCCAAAGATCAAATGATAATCCAGGTATGATTTGTGTGTGATTGATTGATTTTCCACTTTGCTATACTCGAAAAGTCTTTTTTTTAAACAAACTATCGAGTCCTACATTTTTTAAACCCTAACATAGTAACAAAATGACAACTTTATATTTTGATTATAAAGACACTTGAATTTTCTTTGAAACCCTATCATGGCTAGGGCACATGTTATATTAGTTTTGATAAATTTCCCCTAAACTATGTTTATGCTATCCAAAAAATATCAACCAGCTGGGTATAGATGTATTGATTATTAAATGAAGATAGATCTAGTTCATTATCATGATTTTGAGTTCTTCTTTAGTGCTTCTTTCTTCTACAGTGCACACCCACACATTCATTTTGACTCATATGTTGAATATATTATTAGATTCTTTGATGTTTTATTATGACTACTTGGTGGACTTGAAAATGGTGTGGTTGATCTCTCTATATCATTGATTTCTGATGGTTTGACTTTGTCTTCTCATAATTTTTTATTTCCATAAATATGTTGAAAGTTGAGATTATTGATTTTGATTTCGTTGGGTTTTGTTTGAACCCTTTTTTAATTCAAAATCTTGACTATTGCAAGAGGTGAAGAAAATTTGATTAGATCCTTCCATTAAAGTAGATAAAGCGTCACCTTAGGAGATTCCACAAGATAGGTTAAAGCTAAAAGGCATGCCTAAATATGGTCAAGCCCAATGCATGTACATTGTAAGCTTGTTTAAAAATTGACACTTCATAACTCATTAAAAACCTTTTGCAACATTCTTTGAACATTCAAACTTTTTCAAAAGAAAATCAGCTACCATGTGGACCATTCATGATAATGGGATATGGTTGTTCTACACTAAAATGACTTGGAATTTACTAAGTTGACATGAAGAAAATATACAAATATTTTATTTATCTGGTCTATTTTTAGACCAAAATTTTTGATGCGCAACTGCCTCCTAGATTCATGTTCCATCTCACTAATGAAGAGCTCATAACACATTATCTCATTAGAAAGGTTTTAGACAAAATTTCATAGGAAGGGGCATTGCTGAAGTGGACCTCAACAAGTGTGAGCCTTAGGGAGGGTTCAATTCCCTCCTTTATTATTTACTATGCATATAATCCCACACACCCATTTGATCTCAAATGATGATATGTACTTAATGTTGAGTGCTCCAAAACCATACATTTCATTCCTTCATTTGTACACAATTTCTTTCTAGTTTCTTTCTACTCGTACACCCATTTCATTTCATATGATCATCTAAAAATTGTGTCACTCTAAGATCTCAACTATTTCCTCTTGATTGATCATCAAATAATTGTTGAATGAGAGCTTTGGGATAATCTATAGGCATCCATCAAAGCATAAAGGATTTTGTCAGATGGTGTAGATGAAGTAGTAGCATTTTCCTTGGGAGACATGCTTGCAAAATGGAAGCATAGATAAGTCATACAAACTGCTTGAAAAGATGCTTGAACGTAATGTGGTCATCAAAAGCCATGGTTTCTAGATATGCACAAAATAGATATATTGAGAGAATATATTTGTTTAAGTTGCAATTGCCCTGGTAGATGTACATGAAAAATGTGGAATCATAGGTAAGGTGTTTGAACTATTTTATTGACTACCTCCATGAAGTCTCATCTAATGGAAAGCCAATATTGCAAGATATGCATATTGTCCCAGTAAGAACCAGCAATAATATCACATTCAAAAATCTAAGAAAATCCATAATGCATACTGGTTCTATTTTACTTCCAGGTGTACAAAACTAAAAATCCTTATATAAAAGAAAACTATTTTAGAAATAGGAATTGTCAAGTTGTGTCTAAGAGAAAATTAAATCAGCATGCTTTTTTATGCAATCCAATAATCTTAGTTTGCAATTACAGACATTGAAAACAAAAATGAAAAATGTTGGTAGAATAGGTGAAAACAAGAGAACTTTTAGATGAAATGTCCATTGTAGTTGGCACAGTTGTTGAGTCAATATCCATATCTTCTACTACTTCCTTGCTTTTCATTCATACAAATTAGTAGAATTGACTAATTTTAGTCCTTAACTTATGAAAAAGCCACAAGTAAGAGAGTTGCAAAGTTTCCTTACTTTGGGATGATTGGTTGTGTTTCACTTCCACCACTCCTTTCATCTCCACTACCCTTCTTTTATCTTCTTGATCTTCATTTCAACACCAAATCTCATTACATAGAGTTGTCTAGTTCATCAAAATTTACAATGAAAGATAGAAAAAGTGACAAAAAATTCTAACTTCCTCTATTTTCTAACCCATCTGGATGATCACCATCATCATTATCATCATTATTATCATCATGTCTCGCATTGGTAGAATCACCATTAGCACAACATTTCCTATCAATTTCTCACTATCTTCCTTGCTCCCTTTGCTCCATATCTATCATCTTTGTGTGGTATATTGAAATGAAATCTAGGGATGTGTCCCCAACCTAAAGCCCCTCATTCTTAGCACAAAGACATCTTTGGGACATGGATATAATGTTTTGAGTTTCTCCACCAATGACCATTGTCTTCCCACTCGCCACGAGAATGTGGGAATGTCCTAGCATTCCCAAATTGGAAAGGGGAAGCTTATAAGTTCATCCACCACTCAAGAAACTAGTGGGCATTCCCTAGCGGCCAATGAATTTTAGAGTGTGTTTTGAAAGGAGGTTGTCACAAATAAGATATAATCACACTAGAAAAAATGATAGATCATTAGTAGAAAAGTTCAAATTTAATCCCTAAGTATTGCACTACTTTTAGAAGAGTAGTGAAATTTCCTTCCTTTTCTAGAAGCATAATAACATGAATCCTCAACACCTTAAAGCAACAGTTGCTAAGACTAAAAATGAATAACAATTACTGATCGAGAAGTACTATATAAGTGCAATAAAATGTTCATGATTAACAAATGCATCTCAAGAATAGATATGTGTGCAATAAAATATTCATGCTTAAAAAATGATATTACCCATACCTTAGGTCCTGACTATGTTGTAATGTTTATTTAGAAATATGGTACTTTGTGTTAGATTTTAGAACCAGAATATAAGAATACCAAAAATCATAACAATTAATTGCATAATTATTATCCTAGAAAAACCTCCTTGATGAGAGAAAAAACCTAACTCACAGGAGGATAGATCCTTTATTTACAATATCTCATTCATGCATCCCAGATGTAGAAAACCAACTAGTTGGAGAAAATATAACTGGACACATGATACAGAAGAAAGATGAGGACTACAAAAACATAGAGTGAGTCGAACAAATACAGGGAACTACAAAAAGCACATAACATGCATTTCTTATGGGTCAAAGAGACAAAGCATTAAATAGAAGTAAGTAATTTGTATATGACTTGTTAGTAATGTTTATGATTCAGGTGTCATTTGTTTGGTTTATGACTTGTTAGTAATTTTTTTTTAGTATGCATCAAATAATGAGGTTTAGGCAGTGTGAAATTACTTGTGCTCCTTGGAATGACCTGGTTTGATCGATGAATTTAATTTTTTTGGTAAAGACTATATGTTGAAGTCTATTTACGAATGAATGCTTATTTATTTATTTATAGAGACAAACTTTTTGGTTTGAGATCTTACTTAATGGTATGATTTATTTGAGGCTGAATCCTTTTATTTTCTACCTTCATAATAGAACCTTGTGAACTATAAAAGAATGTAATCAGAAAAGAGCTTAACAATTACAAATGATTGACTAGAATTATTCTAATCAAGTAATGCCTTGAGATGGAAATAGTGAGATTTGACTACTGAGTATTTGTAGACCTGCAAAATCAACTAATAATCTTCTAATTCTTGTTCAATCTAGCTCTAGGTGCACCTCATCCTTGTAGGCATGAATTGCCCCTCTATCATATCAAAAGAAAATGCCACATAGGTGCAACATCTAAAGAAGCTCTTGATATATAATTTATGAACATCAAAGCTTGTAAATTTTGTAATGCATGTGATGACCTAGGGTATTAATTTATTGAATCATTTGAGTACTTAAGATATCTATGATGAATCTCATTGAATACTACATATCTTGTGTTGAAAAAAGATCCAATTACATTGATCATGAACCAAATTATCCAAGTTTTCTAGTTCAATTGCTACATTTGCTATGATATTAACAGTCTTTAAATTTTCTTCTTTTTAAACTAGAATGCAAGGTCAAAGAAAACCAAAAGCTTCCTTCTTTCCATTTTTTCACCTTGTAGCTAGAACTTAATATTATGTGCAAGAGACAACAAAATATTGTTCACTAGTTTCTCTTATTTAATACTTTTGGCACAATAAGTCTATAAATTGTAGTGCACTTTTATGATTCTCTAGGCTCGTGATCTTTTCTCATCACATGCATCCCTTACAATATTAGAATTATTTCTTATAATCATTTCTCTTATTATTACAGGCTATGGCTAGTTTCATGGAGGCACTAAGAGGAAACAGAGTAAAATTTGAAGCAGAAAGGATAGTAAATACAATAGGGGCAATTATAGCCAAGGAGCTATTAATGTTCTGCCTTGCTGATCTAGGAGATGTCTTCCTAGTGCCCACTCCATACTACATAGTTTAAGCTATCTTTTCTTTTAACAAAACACTTAGAATCATCTCTATTAATCTATTTGTTAGAAGATAGGTTATCCACGAATAGACTTATAAAGTCAATGCCTGATATCACTTGTTATAAGATAGGATTTTCATTATACTATTTATTAACCTCTTAATGTGTCATTTTACTATAAGATTAAACATGTTAATGTCCCATACAACCACTAGAAAAGACTATTATGTTAGTCCATTATCAACATCAATAATTTTTTCCTAATCCTGACCCTTAATGGATGGTATTTTCTATGTACAAAGATGAAATTTCTTTGCCAGGTATTTTCAATAGCCTCAAATTGGTATTTTTTCTGATAATTTCTTTTCACTTCAAGTTTGATAGAGAACTTTAAGAAAACTTTCAACAAGCCAAGCTCAAGATCTGGCAAAAAATAAGTTATGTGCTAAAGAACTTGAAAATAGAAAATAAGAATGTTCATCACCATGGTATATGATATAGACATTGGATCAGAAAGACCTTGTTGAATCCAAAATCTTGAAAATGTTCTTCAATCTTCAAGCCTTAGGCTCATAGAGGTTGCTAATCTCCTAGAAAATTAAAATCCAAAGAAACTGACAAACTATATCATCACTGTAAGAGATCTACAATTTTTCAAGCCATAGTACATACAAATTCATTTATACTCCTATTTGAGATCATTAATAATCTTTTGTTAGAAGTCCTTTCCTATTGATGGTTGACATTTTTTCAAGGAACCGTGGATGAATGTTTGAAAAGGGAATTTTATTTTCCTTGGAACCTTTATCAAGATGACATTGATTGAAAATTCAAAATGCACATGTATCAAGATAGTCTGATAATGGGGCATGTGTACTTCCAAGTGGTTATAGGATTATCTTGAGAAGTGCTAAGAGATTGTCTTTAACTATATAAACTCTACAACAGAATGGGGTGCTTAAGAGAAGAAGAAATATTATTATAGATTTGGCTTGATGAATTAGGCACTTCCAAACTTCAAGGATCAAGTCATCAAAGAAAGATGGTTTCAACAAGAAGGTTTTATGATGGTTATCAAATCAACAAGATTTGGAGCTATTACAATTTCTGTTATGAGGATCTTTCTATTTCAATTTATATGCTTAACAAAATAATAGTGAAAATGACATTTTTGTGGCTCCAGACATTAAAGTTTTGGCACGTTGATTATTTGGGCTCAATTAAAATTAGCTTTTGAATATTGGCCTTGATTATGCACCCTATGTTTAACTTTATTCTTTATAGACAACTTCCTGAAATGAAGGTTCTCAACATATAGAAATCACACTTCAAAACTTTTAGACTAGCACAAAGTTTTAGCTTAAACATAAACAATTGCAATGGATTTGAAAATTCGGCACCTGAGCATCTAGAAATGCAGGAGTGAACAAGGATTGTTTCAAAATACAGATGCATTTTTTATGGTCAAATCTGGTCTATGCTCTACTCTATCTATACACCTGTTCTATGATATCCTCATGCTTTTTCCTATAGAAATCACAGTTGTCCATAGATTGTGAATTTTTTTGGTCCTAATAGTATTTCTAAAATAAATATCAAGTTAGCCACTTGTTGTTTCAAGGATGGCCCTAGCAGCTTGTGTTTTGCATTCAACAACCAATTAGCTTTAATAATCTACACATAGCATTTATTCCTTCTATATTGGTGATTGATTTAGCCTTGTGTAGGGCTTACTCAATTTCATTTAGCATACCCTCACCTAGGGCATCCTCACTCTAATACTGAATGTTGAAAGATTAAATGTAGGGAGTTTTGAATGGAAAACACTTCAATGAATTTATCTCTAGCATATTGGTGGTCGTTACCTTATAGGCTTCTAGAAATAATCAATGCTATGCTATTGTATTATCAACATAAGAAATACATGCCTATGTACACAAATTATGTCTAAAATTATACTATTTATAACTTATCATTCATTATAGTCAAGAGAAATATACCTTCACTATTTCTATCAAGAACCATCCACTAACTTTCAAGATTACATACATAATCCCCATTCACCAATGAATACAAGGTTGGCATTGTTGTGATACAATGATAATATTGTTCTACCATAGAGTGTGGACAAGTCATAAATCAATTTGGAATGGTAGTAAGAAGGATGGAAAAAGAACACAATCACACTGGGATATAATTTTGAGCATTATGGAATATAATTTTGAGTGTTATGAGCTTTGCATTACCAATAGGCCTTTACTTGAAATTGCCACCATTGTTAATTTTTTAAACTATAGAGGGTGATGTGTTACATTTTGCAAATTACTTGGATTTTAAATCAATGGCCCATTGACCATATCAACCATTTCTTGCATTGTTCATTGGGTCATGATTTACCATAGTCAAACCCCACATTTGGTCAGTGTGGATATAAGCTAACTAAACCATACTCAGTGGTCTTTATTGGGGAAATAAATAACAAAACCTAATGCCTCAATAGGATTAGAGTTATGTATAACCTTAGTTTAACCATGCAATCAATTATAGGTAATATGATTAACCACCTTAATAATAATAATTGTTAATATCTTAGTTAAATTTAAAATACCTACATCTTTTAAATATGTTTGGATTCATGCTTTTATTCATCTTTATAATGCTTATTATGTTTTTAATGAGTTGGTATGGATAGAAATCTCACAATATCTTTTTTTTTTGATTTGGAGTTTTAGTTCTTCACTACAAAGTCACTTCCTTGTGATCCATCAAGCTTGCCTAAGTACCCCCCAAAGAAAGAGTTTGATGCAAAATTTTGTGTTAAAGAAGCCAGACAGTATGAGAAAATAGTTGTGATTTTTTCTTGTTTACATAATTTCTGTGCAAATGCTCAAAAAAATTTAAAAGGTTTGGTAGACTGTGGAGACCATAAGGAAACTTCTTTGTAACTTACTATATGTTTTTTTCCAATTTAAATCTATATGCAGCGTAATATGATCCATGAAGCAACATCATTTTTTTTGGATGTTTTGAAGCCTAATTTTCTAGAACATGTGTATCTTCAAACTAAGGCAAGTTGTTAATATGATCATGAATCAACTAGCTTTTAAACCTAGTTTAAAAGTACACTAATGTGCAAAGTCTAGAAAGAGTGAAAATGTAACTATTTATACATTGTTGATTGTAGAAATTACTGTGGTTTTGTCTTTTCTAATTTTATTTTCCTTATAGGTTCTTGATATTGATTTGGTCACTTTCCCTAATGTTGTTGATGCTATCTTGACAAATAGAATTTTCAATAACTATGACTGTCCTCGTATAGCATAGTTGTGTGAGAAATTTGGTTTATATATGCGAGCACTTTAGGTAGGTGATTCATTGGGAGTACACTAATTGAGCTTTAATATAGATTGAATACTTTGTATGAAATATTGTCTATATGAATTTTTATGGAAATATTTTTTAGGTTTACTCCATTTTTCCTTATGTTAAATGGTTTCTTAGGAGAGGACGAGGATGAGTATGTTAAAATTGCTTAAGAGAAATGTTTGCTTGAGAAAATTTAATTTTTGCACAATGGTCTCTTTTATTTTCATGTGATTATGAATTTTATTACCAACATGTGAATACTATTCTATTGATGTAGAGAGAGTGCTAATGAATATAGCAATGATGACGATATCAGTTGGAAGGTTTAGAGGGTAGCAGCTAAGTGTTTGTCTCTTGTGATAACATCTCATCCAAAAATTCTATTAAAGCTATATGAGGAGGCATGTGCTTTGAACCTTTCTCAATTGTTGCTAAGAGATATTTATCATTTTCATAAAAATTGACTCTATTGGTCCTAAACATTTGCCATGTTTTTTGACCTTTGTGTGCCCAATAATTTTGTCTTAGTGTCTCTTTAGAGTTTATAGTTTACCTCCAAAGAGTGACAAGAATGGCCCCTTTTCTTTGTTAGAGTAAAGACGATACATAAATTCTATTCTCTTGGCATAACACTAACCTACTAATGTTATGCACAAATAGGAATAAATTGAGTTTGAAATTATATATATCAATTGTTATCTCATTTCAAAATGTGGTTAGCTTTAGGAATTCTTTTATAAGATGTTATATGAAATGATTGCTAGCTAACACCTACCAAGGAAACATAACTTGTTTCTTCTGACAGTGAATTTTGCTCAAGGTTTTGGCATTGTGAAGTGTAGCCTAGTTCTTTATGTGCCAATGGAAATACTAAGAATGCTAAGAGATGGCATGGTTACTCTCATTGATGTTGTTTCTTTGTTGATAAATATATCTATTGCATTTTCCTTGGTTTGTTAAATGGGAAGTAATCTAAGGGGAGAACACTTTGTTATTTTTCCTAGTAAGTGTTTTTATAAATATAAAATGATAGCATTATTTAGACTTACACAATACACCAAATTGTTCTTTGCTTCAATTATTGAACACAAAAATTTTGTGATATCCCTATGAATATGTTAACAGTATTGAGATGAATCTTTTTCATTCATTAATTTCTTAGAGAGATTAATAGTCTCATTTGGCATGCGAATGAGTTCTAAGATTGCATGGAATCTATTTTGTAGGCTTGTCCAAGGCTGATAGAGAGGTTCAAAGAGAGAGAAGAAAATGTTAAAATATCAACATTTTTCTTTCATTTTTGTTTAGGTGAATGATACCATTATTTTGCACTTTATGATTTCAACCTCTTGTTAATATTGCTACAAATGGATGTGTTCAATGCCTTCATTGAGTTGCTATGCCAAACTAGGAACATGACTAAAGGATCAAGGGATGCCCGACATTCAAGGTAAGTAATTAATGAAATATGTAGCTAGGATGTTTTGTAATGCTGTAGATTTTTTTGAGATGGTATCCTATTAAAGGTTTTTTGGCTGCCTTGTGCATGGTAGTTTGACTTCCAACTATGTTATTTTAAAGACAGACATATAGTTTACTAAGAAATGTCTATTGATGTTATCTCTAATTTTATGTTCTTACTTATCGAGGCCTTTATAAGTTGTGGAGAACATTAGATGAAATAACTAAGAATTAATGACATTATTAATCTTTGTATAATCTTGATAAAGTTGATACTTTGGTTACCTTTTCGAAAGCTCTGATAAGAAATAATGATGTCAACTCGCTAGGATTGTGTACCTTAGAATAGGAATATCTCTCTAAATGTGAAGCTTATTTTGTCCCTGTGACTGGTGGGTCAGGTATAATTTTTACATAGTAGCACTTAATCTTAAAGCACTACTCATTTAGTTTGTACTTCTCTTTTTAATTTTTTATACTTTGGAGAAAGTGTCAAATAAGGATTATCCCACTCTCCCCATATTCTGTATCTCCTAAATGATTTCCTTTGACCATTAACTATTTTCTTGGAAAATTGAGCAACTTTCTTCTTAGTTTCAAAGGTGTGAGCTCTTTCTTTGCCTCTTTGTCTATGGATTGTAGAACTTTGAGCTCAAGCAGCTTATATCAATTTTACCTTGAGATATTTTATGCATTGCTGCCATGATGGAAACCTTCTCTCCAAATGAAGAATTTCTCAATCCATAGCCCACAACAAAGATGAAGACCATCATTGAAATCAATCGCTATGATTTCTAAATCTAATTGTATAACTTTTTTTCATCAACATTTTGGATCACATGCTATGATCCATCATCAAGGTTTTTGTTTGTTAGAAGTTTTGTGGATGTTCCTCAGATGATACCATTGGTACAAATTCATCTGATGAGGAATTAGAGGACTATTTTCCAAGAATCAATTCTCTATGGCTTTAATGTAAGAGGAAAGCTTACTAGCCTCAATGGCTTGTAAATTGTAGCATGTTGGCTATTATGATTCAATTCCTCCATTAGTTTTCTATGACTCCTGCCTCACTCAATTGTTAGAGGAGATATTGCATTGAGCTAGATGAATTTTGTAATGCCCCGCCAAGGGATCCAAAAGAATTAACCTAAATTTTCACTATGTTTTCCAAACAAATTTTTTTTTAAAAAAATTTTAAACAAGAAAGATAAACCATTCATATTAAACACACAGTAGTGGAAGTAATAACATACAATAAACTATAAGCATACATAATAGGTTACATTCCTTAAGGATCCCAAGATGTTGAGTCACATTTAATCTAACTAGTACTAAGTCTAACAACTACCACATGCACATGAAAGAATAATTTAAGAAGTCCAATGTCCATAATATACATTTGTTTTCAAATGCGTATTCAGAATGCTCAATCATCCACTATACATGTCATAGGGTATGAAAGGCTTAAAAGAATAAACATATGTAGAAATAAAGATGCATCATCCTCATCGAATCTAAGATAGAAGTGCAATAAAGTAAATGAAACTATTAACATACATGATACATCCATCCATCAATAATGATATAACAACCATCATAAAAGATATCCATCCAACATAAAACACAACTAATCAAAGTGTGTGGTTCCTCCCAACCATAAATGGCATCATTAGACCATTGTGGGCCCTAGCCATTCCTTCGCACATAACATCCCAAGTCACTAAAGATATCATCAGTATTATAGTAATAGGGATGTCACTCCTAAACATACTTCAACATTTGCATAAAGAAACCTAACATGCTACAACATATGCATAAAGAAAGCTAACATGTAAGGAATAAAGCATAAGATGATCCTACAAATTAGATAACATCAACTATCACATGCTTATCATCAATATAAAGAAACATACTAGTAAATAACATCCATCATAAGATCCAGGAATTGAATGAAGATAAATACCAACAAAGAATGTTCTAGTCACGGTGACTATGGACGGATCTCAAATGGTAAGAGTGAAAAGGAACTACCATCTGACCACTTGGAACCTAAATGGCCCACTCCCACCATGCTGAGGAGATAGTCTCAAGTCCCAAACAAGATATCAAATCACATAACACAAAAAATCTCTAAGTCCAAGAATCCTAAAAGTATACTAACTCAAAGGTTCCAACATAGGCTGATATCCAATCCCAAAGGAACATAAAGACATGTAGGAAACCTACTATGTATGCAAGAAAGTGTCATCACACAGATCACACTAGAGTTACCCTGGTAGTCTCTCAATAGACCTCAGCCCCCTAGTGATCCCTATGCAGCCACTAGTATCCTCTTGTACTAACGAGGCATACTACGGAATGCAAGGTCACAACCAAGCATTCTCTCTACTCCCATCCTAGTCTATACTAGCACTCGAGGCATGGGTGAGAACATACAATTATCTTATTAGGTTCATTTTAATCCCCATTTAGTGTAAATGTTTTCATTTATTAAATAACTTACAATGAGTTACCCTAGTAGCCACTTAGGGCCCCGACCCCCATTGCAAGCCATTTCCCGACACTACAAGTAGATAACCTACCTTAGGCTCAAGAAATCACAAATCACAAAATCACCTCAATCCTATACAAGTGACTAGAAAAATACCAAAAGATAATTCACAATAAGAACATCAAATCTCCATGAGAAACTTAAAAAAAATCCATTGATAATCATGACCACAACAGTTCTATATTGGCAACTGAAGGTATCAGTGATAATCACAATATCCATCAGTCCTCATCAAGCAATCGTATAGTATTCCAAAATAGATCTCAATATCCATATCAATGATAAATCACAACATCCATTAGTTCTCAATGAGAAACCAAAAAGCATCTCAAAATAAATAATCTTTATCAAAGACTCCAAAATGGTCAAGTCCAAAACATGTCACAACATGACAACATCAAGAATAAATCAACAATTCAGTCTCATAAAGGCAACTAGAAAGTAATCTAAGTATAACTTATCAATGACTCAAAAATGGTTAAGTCAAGTGCCTCATGTACATACATCTTAGCTTCACACAGGAAGACTGATGCACATCAACAAATAGTGAATACAAACATCTCATAGAGCACACCATCACATTACGATGGTTGGGTTTAGAAAGATCAGGATCAAATAACATCAACATGCCATCACATTCACATAACCCCCAAGCCTCTGGTAACAACCTAAGACTAGTCAAAGCTAGGAAAAACCCCAAAACCCCAAAACACATATAGCATAGAGAAACAAGATACAATCACATGATTAAGCAAAATATGAGGTTTCTGATTTTGTTTCAAGTATATTTCAAGAGTATAAGATTCTTCTACAAGTCAACCCATTTATATCTTGGAATAAAGCATAGAATTATCCTTCCATTATTTTAAAACAATTCTCTAAAATAATCATAAGATAATTATTTACTTATTTAAAATCATTGAACTAGTTCCCGTTGACTTTTAGATAAAATCATTCACATTATTCAAAACATTAGAATAATACTTATCAACTTTCAAATAATTAGTTTACAATTTCCTTAAAACACTTCAAGGACACTCATTTATTTAAAATAATCTTCATTGATTTTAAGTAAAATCAATCTCATTAATAATTCAATTATTTAATTCCACTAAACACTTATTAACATCTCTTTTCTTTTAATTTGCCCTCATTTAAAAATCCATTTACTAAAATTGACTAATAATTAATTACACTTCTTTCTACTATTAACTAATCCTAATTAAATTAAATTTAATTAGATTAGTTAATAAATCATATAAAACTAATAACAAGATTCTATTTTAATTCGAACCCAAACCCGAATCAATTGCCAAATCTTGATTCTACTAAGGAAAGAATGCAATAATATTTTTAATTCCCATAACTAGATGAAACAATATGCATGCCCAAATTGAAAAATTAAAGATTCATTCATGGAGAATTATTCAGACACACATAACAGACACGATGAAGACAAGAAGAGAAAGAGCGTAATAAAATATATGAAATAATCACGAGTTCCTACATGGACACTGATGCTAATTCACTACGCCTCAAAAAATGGTAAAGAAGCTCCTCCTCTCATAACCTTCTCCTTTCTGAAAATTCCCTCCTTCTCCAACATTCACAATTCCTCCAAGAACCAAACCCCCCCCCCCCCCCCACCCAAGTGACTAGGAGTGTTTGTAGAAGCATATGAGGATGTCCATACACACTAGGAGAGCCTCTATATAAAGGCCTCTAAGATGCATCTAGAATGTTTCGAGAAGGAACTAGGAGATAAGCATGACAACTAAGCACATAACTTCCACAATAAGAAGATGAACATGATGAGGTATTTAGAATGTTGTAGACACCATGTGCTCAAATAATGTGCTAACTCCTAAGTGTAGACAACACGTGCATAATTAGAGTGAAAACTCCTATGTTGTCAACATGATAACTCACAAGAGCTCGCATACTCCTATGTGAATAAATATTAAAATAATGCACATTATTTAATTAATATTCACTTTACTCCTTTTTTAATTAATTTATTAATTTTAAATCTCATGCACTCACTTTATTAAATCCACTTGTTTTATCTTAATATATTTTAATCACATGCATTCATCATGCGATCTAGAATCTTTTAATAATTTTAATATATTTTCTACTTTTAAATTTATTTTCGAAACTTAATTGATAAAATATTTATTAACTTAAATAATAATATTATTTAGCATTTATTTGAAAATGAACTCTAAATATATTATAATTAAATCAAATAAATATTATCATGTTCCAACTTTAAAATTATAACTTTTATCTTCAAATTTAATTTTTTTTTATTTAATAAATTTTTCAATTAATTAAATCAAATTAAATATTAAAATATCATAATAATTTTCCATTAAATTAAATCATTAATTAAATCTTTTAATTAGACTTAAGTAATAGAGAATACACCAAAGACTCATAAAGTAAAATATAAAAACCCATCATAGAAAAACACATACAAAATCAAACCAAAAGGGTTAATATTATGAATTACATCATCCAACGTATTTGGAGGGTACTCGACTTAGATACTTGTCCTAATTTTCAATTAGGAAAAATGGCTTAAAGGGTTGGGATTTGGACTTGAGAATTTATCTCCCCTCTCTTACTATTAAGATAATATGATAGGGTATGTTCATCCTAGCAATTTAGGGAAGTTGATACCCCGTACCTGCAACCTACATAAAATCCATGCATGTACAAGCACAATATATACTAAGCTAACTAGGCAATGGCAGGAAGTGGTGAATCATGTAGATCTCGACTAGCAGGTGACTACAACTCCCTTAACCACATCAGAAATGCCATATAGAAAGAAAACAAACACGCACACCATACACATGCAAGTGTGGGGTAAGTATCCATTAGAAAATACACACTGAATAAACCATCTATCTAATCATCATCAATAATTGAAATCACTTGAATAATCATCATGCATACATGAACTATAAAGTACCAAGTAATCTCATCATTTAATAAACTAAATTTGAAACAATATTTGATAATTCTCAAAATAATGTCACTAATAATCATCGACATACAACTATCCTAAAAGAGTTTGGCCACAATAGCAAAATGCAAACTAGGGCAAGCACTACAAATGTGGCATTCATCTAGCTAGTTCATACTACCCCAAGCCATGGCCAAGAAGATTTTTTGACTAGTATAAAATATAAGCTTCTAGTACTATATCCTATAGATGATAATGGCAAGTTTACTGAAAAAATAGGGTAGCTTGCTAGTTTGGATGTCTTGGGTGATGGAGATGTGGCAATTGTCAAGAGCCTAGATGAACACTCATGTCTTATCATGGAAGAAGCATACAAACATAAATATCCATAAGGATATTTATGTTTGTACACTTCTTTTATCATGGAAGAAGTGTACAAACATAAATATCCTTATGGATATTTATGTTTGTACAATTCTTCCATGATAAGACATGAGTGTTCATCTAGGCTCTTGACAATTGCCACATCTTCATCACCTAAGACATCCACACCAATAATAGGATATTAATGTTTGTATGCTTCTTCCATGATAAGACATGAGTGTTCATCTAGGCTCTTGACAATTGCCACATTTCCATCACCCAAGACATCCAAACCAACAAGCTACCCAGTTTCTTTAGTAAACTTGCCATTATCATCTATAGGATATAGTACTAGAAGCTTATATTTCATGCCAGTTAAAAAAAATTGCACCTAGGTGTTGGTCAAAATTTAGAACAACACCTATTAGTTTTTGACCATCATTGGTCAAAATTTTGACCAACACCTGGCAGTTTTTTACCATCATTGGTCTAAATTTTGACCAATGATGGTAAAAAACTGCCAGGTGTTGGTCAAAATTTAGACCAACATCTGGGTGGAAATTGCACCATGGCAACACACAATTTTTGATCAACCAAATTTTTGTCAAAATTTTGACCAAAATAATTACAACCAATGGGTTGGTTGAATTTGGTCAAAAATTAGGTCAAAATTTCAACCAATAATGGTGAAAAAATGACATCAAATATACTAGTGCTGGAGAGAGGTCTGGCAGGAAAACTATTTGTTTAAATTTGATGGTCAAATGACCATCACAGTAGTTATAAAATGCCCAATTTTGATGATGAGATAGCCATTAATTGTAACACAACGAAATCCTGACGCAGGCAAAAAAGGGCCCGACTGGTGATGTGTTAGGCTGATTGGATGTCTATACCGTATGGAAGTTGATGTGTCAAAATTCTATATGCTAATGTGGTTGCATGGCTAGTTCTACAAGTGAACATGTGGCAGCTGGTGATTGGTCCACATGGCATCACAGATGGAAAAGAGCAGGGTCTACATGGCACTATGCTATCAAAGCACACTGTTGATGTCACACTACACACATTCCATAGTGGTTCCACGTGGCTGACAACATGCCAAGAGGTAGACAGGCCTATGCATGAGGATAGATTTCAAACTTCCCTCCACATGTTGAATCGCAACTAGTCAATAAACATTAAAATATGCCAGAATTTTTGTAGGCACAATGTGGAAAACAATGAGCCAAATTCCCAAGATGCATCACCAAAAAATGTAAATGTGATGGAATATTCACCAATGCCTATTGTTGGATTTTCATGTCATGGATGGGAAATAGTCTGCATGGGTAAGAAAATTCATGGGACAACAAAATTTATATGCTAGAATATTCTACAAAATTTGTCAGAGCAGATTGTCATCGTTGAATATACACTATGCAATGGAATATCCTATCATGGGTTGGAGAAGAGTTGCAGAGGATGGGCAATCATTCACGGTGCCAAGGAGTGAGAACAGTTCGAGAGCATCCAATAGTGTCAGATTTCAAATTGTTTTGTCCCACATCGAAGGTGGGAATAACTTATGTGTTGTTTATATGAAAAAGGCCGCTAATCACAAATTAAAAAGAGCTTCTAGTATAGAGAGTGGTTGGTCTTGCTCATCAAAAATTGTGATGTGATCCAAAAGATTTGGAAGTGCCCACTACGAAATATTTGATGGTATGATAGAGTTTGTGTTGAAGCCTTGCGATTAATAAACCCTCCAAATGGTAGAGTTGAGGTGTCACTGCCTTTAAAAAAAATCTTTGATGGGTGCCCAAAGGGAAAAAAAGGAATTTTTTTTTTGAAAATATAGTAAAAAATAATGGAAAAATAAAATGGAGATCCAAATAAATCAATTAAATCTGCAAAAAATGACCATACCCGAACTACAAATCAAGGCCTCCAAGTGCCAATTTGCAAAAAAAAAATTGCATTGCAGTCATCTTTGGGCTAAAGTAGCTAAATTTATAGTTGATCTTCATTGATTCAACATTTTAGATGCAATGGTGAGGTCAAATATGACTCTAGACACTCCCAATTTTAGCAATACTCTGGATTCGAGCTGAGGTGCTAAAGAAACAATGGTCTCAAATGGCTATGTGATGAGAAAATCTCCAAGCTTTGATACCATGTAAGAATTTTCCTAAGGAAAAAATTCACCCAGGAGCTAAGAACTCAAACACAAGCATAGTTATAGACTAGAAAGATAGAGTATGATTAGAATGATGATATATTCATTCAATATGTAATGTTGAAGTACACTAGGAGTGCCTATATATAAAGGCCTCAAAGAGACATCTAGAATGCCTATTAATCAAGTATATGATATATCATACAAATAGGCACATGTCCACTAGATATGGGTCATCCTCCATTAAGCATAGAAGTATGTGTGGTGATAAGAGGGTAAGCCTACAAGGGTGTGACATGCAAATCAATGTTGTAGACACCATGTGCTAAAATAGAGTTATATACTTCTATGTTGTCAACATGAAAACTCAAAAAGGTGTGCAAACTCCTAAATTTCTCACAAAATAAAATAATAAAATATTGCAAAATAATAAAATAATGCATTAACCTAAGTAAACTTAAGTAAGTGTAAATAGTAAATATGCATTTACACCAACGGTTATGATATGAAAAGTAGTACAAGAATCAATTAAGATAGTGATATTATAGGGCATTGATGAGGGTGGTTGGGTATGTAAGAGTCATGAGTGAGGATGTAAGAGGAATTTATGGCTTTGTAAGAGCATTCATGGCTTGGTGGTTGGGATATTTTGAGGGGAGACTTTGGCTTGGTTTTGGAAAGTTTTAAGCTTACTTAGGAATGTCCAAATGATTAGGGGATAGGTTAGGTTTTGGTTAGGTTTAGATTAGGGATGTTAGAGATGTGCAAGTGGATCGCATTTATGAGGGTGGGTGAGTTAGCAGCTAAGCTTAGTTAGTATGGGTGGATGGGGTGGATTAGGGTAAATGGAGGATTTAAGATAGGCTTTAGGGGTTATTAGATTTTAGGGATTTATTTATCAAATATATTTATTTAATAAATGAGGATTTTGGAATTAGATAGAAGAATAGGATTAATTGATAAATAATAGGTTATTTGATTTATCAATTAGGACTATAGATGATTAATTAAATTAATCAGCTAGGGGATGGCAAAGGATTAAATAAATAGCAATTTAATTAATGATGCCTTTTAGAGATAGCTAAATAGCATTACCAAAGTGGTGTAATCAAATTTAGGTGTTTACATTTTGCCCCTCTTTGACATAGTGTTGAGATAACACTATTTCAAAGAAGTTCGAACGGAGACGACACGAGGAAGATGTTTTAGCAACAAGGTTGCCCCAGTCTTAGATAAGAAGAGGAGAGACTAGACTTAGAGATGCCCCCTCAAGAAGGCGACAAAGAGAGAAGTCAAGGCTCGACGGCTTCTTGAAAAGTAAAAGAATTTGAGACAAGTAGAGACATAGATTGACAAAGAGAAGGGGCTGAAGTAGCTCAAACGTGCACTATGGGAGAATGATAAAAGGAGATTAGAGGCACAAGAGGAAGTAAGCTTAGGATGATCCCAGATTTGGGGGGGGATGAAGGGGGGAGCACGAGAAAAGGAGATCAGGAGGAGGGGATGGATAATGAGAAGATAAAGAGGTTTGGATGGGGGATAATGGAGATGAACGGAAGTCATGGAAGCGGTTTGAGTGGGAGGAGACGGTAAAAAGAAGTACCACCATGGAGTTAAGCATGAGATTTAATATAGGAATGTTGGGTTAATGGCCAAGGTTACCAAGAACATCAAGGCATGTTCACCAACTTTCCAGAGGACTGACGAACTGACTCAAAACAAGCACACAAAGATTGCCCCAGCAGCACATGAATTCTGAAGGAAACAGTGTGGAACTGAGACTAGGTAACCCACAAGTAGAAAAAACAAAAAAAAGACATGATCAAAACTGTACGCTCAGAGTGCCCCATTCATAGCATACCATGATATGGAAGATCATGACAACCTTGAGGAGGGAACAAAAAGATTTCTTGGAAAATATATGTCAAGACCCAAAAAGGGAAGATTCCAAATCAAAAGAAAGCAAAAATCCAAAAGAGAACCATTTGCCAATGAGATGGGTAGGACAAGGCACTAATGGACCAAGATCAGACATGAGGAAAGCTATATCCTGCAAGGATCTATCGAAGAGCACCTAAGCTGGTGGATTTGGATGAGTGATGCATCAGACAAGCTGAACTAAGAAGGATAACACTGTTGGTAATAGGAGATCTAGCTAAAGGATGTATTCAAAAAGCTAACCAAGAGTTGTGTGATGTGTGCAAGATGCTAAAGTTGGTGGATGGACACGAAAGCAAGGAGAAAGATAATGATATGTAGTGAAAGTGGAGGTACAAGCTGACAGACCAAGAGTTGGTATAAGTGTACAAAGATATTTTGTGATTTGTGGGTGGGAGAGGGGAATGTTTTGGAAGGTTGGGATGATCGAGACGGGTAGGTAGGGCACTGAGGTAGGCTAATAAGGGGCAAAGAGGGGGCTAGAAGGGGTCATTTGCAGTCAGATTGAGGAGGAGATATTGTTGATTAGGAGCTCTACAGTGGAGATTATGATGGCAGGTATTGGGCGACCAGAGCACCGAGCAGACATAGTGTAACAAGTACGAGTATGAGGGATGCCTGATTGATTGGTAGGGTCTAAAACCTCTTCACAATTTTTGTTTATGCTTTTGGTAGATCATTCCTACGAAGGCAAAAATGCGATGCTGCAAGCATAGGTCCAGCAGGAATGCGAGTGGGATCAGCAGGATCGCGATCCCATGAAAAATAGCATTGGGTGGGATGATGCAGAGGTTTAAATAGGTATTTATGAGAAAGTGATCCTAGGATGGGAAGTCATGCGAGAATGGGATAGAGTCAGCGGGATCTTGTCCCTGCGAAGAGGAATGTGATTCATGCAGCGAGAACGCAACTCCGTGGGTTAAGGTCATTGTATAGCAAAAAAGGGAGAAAAGGGGATAGTGTAGGAACACGATCCTGTGAGATCAATGATCGATGGTATCGCCAAGTGGAAAGATCTCAGGAACGCACTAGTGAGATCAAGGGGAAAGGTCAAGGGTTAGAGCAGAGTCAACATCATGATCTCATTGGAAAATACTTATGTGGGAATGCAAGCAGTAGGCTTCGTAGGGATGATGTTTCTGTAGAAACGTGGTTTTTTTGTAGAATAAAAGTAGAAAAAGACAAGGCTAAGGTAAGGGAGGGTGCGAGGATAAACAAAGAGATAGAAAACTGATGGTTGGATTTTTTTTGGTGGTGTGCAATGGTCATTGGATGCATTAGTGTCATGGGAGCGACGAATAGTAGTGTTGCACGTGGGAGAGATGCTAATGCTGGCTGACTGGGCACGAGTTGAGGCGATTGGGCTAGGCTACCTGGCGAGGTTTCCCCATACCCATACCTATATGATGATGGTTACAGTGTTGTGCGAGAGATGCCATAGTGAGACAACAACGTTTCACCTATCAATGAGGGAGATGATGGTGATGTTGGAGGATGTATACCGCATATTCAGACTGCCAATATAGGGGATGCCAGTCATGGTGGCCAAAAAGATGATAGTAGAGGTGGCTATGCAGAGACTGATGGGGCCCAGAGTGGAGCATAGGATCCGGAGGGGACAGTTCACATTAAAGGAGCATCTGGATCATGTGACAGTGGAGAGGTAGATCTACTTTTATGTGCTAGGGCTAGTTTTGGCATACATTACTCTAGACATAAGTGGGATAGGGGTTACATTGGCATTGATTCTAGTAGTGATGCAGATTGTGGATGTAGGATGCCCAGCAACATGGGGTTCTCTAATGTTGGCTGAGCTATACCAGGACCTACATCAAATAGTGTACCAAGGTGACAGTCGACAGGGGAGGAGCATTTGGTTTCTGACACTATTACAAGTGTGGGCATGGGAGCATATTGTAATACTTAGGCCATTGGGATGCAGGGATAGGTAGCTAGAGGAGTTAGTGGCATACATATGGGAAAAGCCTTTGACATATCACCACATCGATTCAGTGGATTAATGGAGAGTGCAGATTGATGAGATAGTGGCAGTGGTGTAGAGGCCATACATGGGCCTGGGACCATAGGCATAGGAGGGAGAGCATCTTTCCTACACCATTTCTCCATGCTTTGTGTTTGGGAGATGGGAGTATGTGCCAGAGCGGTATAGGCCAAATAGGGCACTGTGGTAGTTTGGGTGGCATTAGGTGGCAGTAGGAGATTCAAACTAGTATTAGCAGGTTACACGTGAGCTAGTGTCGATGTACGAGGCATCCCTGCCGAGGGATGGGTTGTTGAGGGCATGGTAAGAGCTGAAGCTATAGCAGTGGGATTGGTTTGATGGGGTAATAGATGTGGGCTCCACACAGGAGTACCAAGATACTTTTGTGAGGCTGAGACCAGTGGGGAGAGCACAGGGCACGAGGGTAGTGGTGGTGGCAAGGGAGCTAGCCCAAGTAGCTCGACAAGGGTAATATGTAGTGAGGGGGTTGCAGCAGTGTGCAACAATGATTGCATAGGAGGAGGAGCCTGCACATCAGAGGAGGAGGGTGGTGGGGGAGGAGAGGAGAGCAGAGCCAAAGAGGAGAGAAAAGGAGAGGGGAGCCCAACCAGAGAGAGGGGGAGAGGAGGCACAGCGGTGAAAAAAGGTAGTAGGGGGAGAGGTAGGAGGATTGTCTACTGGGGGAGGAGATGACAGATTGGTAGGTTGGTACGCCTTGCTAGAGCAAGCACATGCAATGATGAGCCAGCTACTCTGTGACACTTAGCAAGAGAGATATCACCTCCAAGTCAAGCGAGATCAGTTTAGATAGGAGTGAGATACAACCCAGGGGTAGGCAGACAGGGCAGGTATGGAGGTGGGGAGGCTACAGATAGAGGTGGGCTGGGTGGAGGGGAGGTTGGATGCCATGACGGTGGAGAGGGAGGGGGTGCAGGTGAGACTAGATGCCCTCCAGTAGGAGCGAGATAGGCTAGTGGTGGAGGTGGCAACCTTACAGGCATAGGTGGCAGTGGGAGGGAGATTGGATGAGCTATAGAGACTATGGGAAGAGATGGAGGAGTTGAGGGAGAGGCCTAGGTTCTATCGGGGGAGGTACCATGCTACAGTGCCAGCATCACAAATTGAGCATTATAGGTGGCCGACTCGGTTAGGCATAGAAAGTACCTACATAAGGATACATGGAGGAGGGGAGAGTGGATGGAGCACTGGGGGAGAGAGTGCAGGTGGGTCCCGATGCATAGGGCATAGTCAGAGAGTAGGGTCGAGATAGTGGCATGGGATGGGAGAGGAGGTGGAGAGCTCTGGGATAGGGGGAGGACTGATGGGGCCACCTCCACCACCACCAGCACTAGGGGCTGGGAGAGGGGCACAAGGGGAGACTGATGATACAGGCATGATGGGTTGACCATCAATGAGTAGGCATCTTTTTGGGATACTGAGTACTCTATATATATATCGGCTATTTTGAGACACATGGAGATTTGGTGTGGGCTTAGACCAGTTTGTACTATATGGACATTTGTACACTGATGGACTTTTATTCTTTCATTCTTTCATTGATATATAGATTGGATGACTCCATTGATATTTGTGTTTATGGACTGGTGATGTTATGTATAGTGATTGATAGTGATGTTTTGATGGTATTGCTAACAATTGGTGATGTAGGGTGCAATAGGTGCTATGATTTTTTTGATTGTGCTGACAGTTTGTGATGCAGGATGTGATTTTTGATGACATTGTACACATGATATAATATGATTTTGATGTGATTCAGCTATGATAGTGCAGATATGATGTGATGTGATTTTGATCTATGATATCACAAATGTGATGTGATTTGATGTGATCCTTGATGACATGATTTTCCTTATGATATTGTAGATGTGATGATGATGAGATTTTCTATATGATAGATATCATGTAGTATGACAGGTTTTGGATATGATCCTAATGATGTGATGTTGCTTTATGATAGATGTGATGTGATCCCAAAAAATTGATTGCTTTGGAGGATATTTGATATGATGTTGTATGATGATAAGTACAAACTATAAAATAAGTGACAAATGTAAAATGAATCACCAACTAAAGGATAATCAACAAATTTATGATATGGAAAAATGAATATAATGTCATGACATTTTAACACAAACTAGATTAAAAAAAATGAATTGACAAAATAAAAGATGAAAATAAAATAATGAAGTACAACTTTAATGATGAACCTCAATGCTAAAATGAAACCTAACCTAATGATAAATGACTATGCTAAAATGAACCATAAGAGAGAATAGTGAATTTATGATGTGCTAAAAAGAACAAAAACTAAAAGATACACCTAAGATTTATGATAAGCATGCGAGAATATCATAAAAAGACCAAATGCAATTCTATTCCATGATATGATAGAGGATACAAGCGATGATAATACAACATATGGGTTTGTAGGAGATGCAAGACAAACAATGATGGTGGAATAAGATAACCAATGTTTTGATTTATGATAGCGGTCTATTATATGAAGAGTGTTCATAGAAGATGCTGACTCTAAGGAGAATAATGTTGGAAAAAGAGTGACCAACAAACTTGTAGTTAGGAGGATAGCAAAGATTTTTAGAGCTAGGATAGTAACTTATGATAGAGATCAGATCATGATGAGAATGAATAAGAATTGATGTTCATGGCTATGAAGCAAGTGATTCTGAGGATGTAAAAAGTGATAGTTCAAGGGAGAGGGGTGATGATAAGGAGAAAGATACCTAGGGGTTTCTAAAAAAATAAAAGTGAGGCGTAGGGGAAGCTGGAGCATGGGGTACTTCACGAGGAAGTACCACTATATAGTGTAAACACTTTAGTTGATATAGGATTGTTAGGGATCTGCCAAGGTTACTAAGAATGTCAAGGCCTTTTCCCCAAAATTCCATAGGACTGACTCAAACAGGCACGCAAGGATTGCTCCAGCATCACACATGAGTCCCAGAGAGATCAGTGCGGGGATGATGCTCGATGATCCACAAGCAAATGAGATTACCCAAGTGCATCATGTTTTATCAAAAGATGAAAACATTTTGGAAATATGAAAGGATAATATCAAATTGACTCACAAGCAACAAAAGACAGTGATCGAAACCAACCTCCTTAGTTGTCCTAGGAAAAACACACCATGATATGAAATGATCATGTGATCTTGAGGAGGAAACAACAAAATATTCATGGAAATAATCAACCAAAAAATGAAACAACCAAAAGATTCCACAAAGGTGAAAAAGGAACCTTTTGTCAAAAGGATCAACTGACAGGTTGCAACAAGACCTGGATAAAAAGTAAGACTAGTTAAGGACTTGGGAACTCAAGACTAGATAGCAAAACATAGTAGTAGGTATATGCATGATGGGGGAAAGATCAAGATGAGGGGATAACATTGTTATAATACATGGTTTTGTTGAGGTGGGTCTATGTAAAGCACAATTTATGTACAGGGGTTCGGATATTGCTGTATGCACATAGGTACGGTATATGGGAGACAAAGGTTAGTGTAAGGGGTATGAGACACACGTTATATGGGTCGTATATGCTACATATGGTAAGGATAAAAAGAAAAAAATAGGGTAGATCTAGTATAGTACAATGGTAGGATACATCAAGTATGGTACACAAGATGCTATAAATGAGATGGGATGGTACATAGTGCAAAGTGCTAGAGGATGATGTTACGAAGTATGGCGAATAATGATAAGGAACACCTTGGAAAAGTGAGTGGGATGAGTGATAAAATATGGAGGGGTGATAAAGGGGTGTGTGTTGGTGATAGACAATGGAAGATTTGTAGTACACCTAGCACCTATTTACTAGGTTTTCACCAGGGACCTATCCAAGGCACTTGAATTGCCAAGTTTTTACCATTGGACATTTTATTTTTACTTTATGCCTTTTTTCTTTCCTTGATTTACAAATTCTATTCTTAGGCGTAGAATTTCTTGAGGTGGATAATGTTAATAGGATCATTTAGGACTTCACCTTCAAGGGTAGATAGTTGATAGGCTCTTGAGCCAAAAGATGCTGTGACCACATAAGGACCAAGCCAGGTGGGCTCGAACTTGCCTTTCTTTTCTTGGTCAGCTTGAACCTTCATATTCTCTTTAAGGACCATGTCACCTTCCTGAAAACTACTCGGATGGACTTTCCTATTGAAATTGTGTCTAAGGAAACTTTGATAGACCATGAGATGGTCGTAGGCCTGTTGTCTTCTTTCATCAAGTAGATCTAGTTAAGTAAGTCAAGCCACTCTATATTCCTCATCAGATATCTGTCCTCAGAGAGAAATGTGAAGTGATGGGAGTTCAACCTCAATAGGTAGGACTACTTCAGCACCATAGACCAAGGAGTATGGAGTTGTGCCAATGGTAGTACTAAATGAAGTGCGGTATGCCCATAGGGCAGGGTTAATTTGCAAATGCCAATCATGGCCGGAGTCATTGACAACTTTCTTGAGGATTTTGAGGAGGGTTTTATTAGTTGCCTCAGCCTGACCATTACCTTGTGGGAAATATGGGCTAGAAAAGTGGTGATGGATGCAGAGGGAAGTGCACAATTCTTCCATATTTAAGTTTTCAAAATTACCTTTGTGGTTTGTGAATATGGTAGCTGGGATGCCAAAGTGACATATGATATGATACAATATAAACTTGGACACTTGAACTCTTGTGGCAATAACAAGGGGAACTACTTTGACCCACTTAGTGAAATAATTAGTGGTGATGATTATCCACTTGTGCCCTTCTGAATAAAGTAGCGTAATAAGACCAATAACATCAAATCCCCAGCAGGCAAAAGGTCATGGTGGTGCAATGGGTTACAAGTCCTGTGCTAGAACCAGAATTAAATTATCATGTTGTTGACAAGGTAAACATCATTTCATAAATTCGCATGCATCCTATTCTAGAGTAGGCCAATAATATCCAGCCCAAAGGATCTACTTTGCTAGCACCATCCCACTCGTGTGAGCACCACAAAGTCCAGCGTTTACCTCTTTGAGAGCCATCATAGCCTCATTTTGATCTAAACATTGAGAGAGAGTATCATGATAACCATGATGATATAGGGTTTGGGCGATGATAGTGTAATGGGAAGCTTTGTGAATAAGGTTTTGGTGTTGGGTTCATGTGAGGTGAGGAGATATGATACCATTTAGTAGGTAAGCATGAATTTTGTGGTACCATGGAGATTGGGGACCAACCAAGATGAAAACTTGTGTTGATTCATTATTCTCATATGCGGGTTCATGCAGCTGCTCAACCAAGAATTCATATTGCATAGCTTCATGTGGTATTTCTAAGAGAGGACCAATAGTAGCCATAGCATCAGCTACCTTATTCTGGAGTTGAGGTATTTGTATGAATTGGATCTAAGTGAAATGCTCCTTTAGTTGATCAACTAGATCTTTGTAAGGTAGTAACTTGTCATCCTTGGTTTGATATTCATCCAAAGCTTGTTTGATGATAAGCTAAGAATCACCATAGACTTGAAGCTCTGTGATATTCCATTCAATGGCAATTTTTAGTCCTACAACAAGGGCCTCATACTCTACAATGTTATTGGTACACCAGAATTGTAGCTTTAAAGATTTAGGGATATAATCGCCTTGAGGTGTAACCAGAAGTATGCCCAAACTGGAGCCATGAGATGTATAGGAGCCATCAAAATATAGCTTCTAGAGTGATTTTTTTTCTATCAAACAGAGGTATTTGTCTGGAAATTCCATGATGAGTGGGTGATCTGCAACTAGGGGGGCATCAACCAAGTGATTTGCAATAGCCTGGCCTTTGACAACCTTTTTGTCAACATATTGAATGTCAAACTCACTGAGGAGCATAACCCATTTTTCCAGGTGTCCGGTGAGTACTGTATAAGAGAGCATATATTTTAATGGATCAATCTTTGATATCAATTGTATAGTATGAATCAACATGTAGTGACGTAGTTTTTGAGTGGAAAACACTATTGCTAAGCATGTCTTCTCCATCGGTGTGTAGTTGAGCTCATAGCCCACTAATATTCGGTTGATGTAATAAATAGCTCGTACATTTCCCACATCATCAAGTTGTGCTAGCAGAGCACCTAATGTGGTAGGATTAGCTGTGGTGTAAAATATGAGTGGGCACCCTACAACTGGAGGAACCAAAATAGGTGGATTAACTAAGTATTGTTTGATGAGCTCAAAATTGTGCTGGCAAGCTGGGTCCCATTTGAAATTTTGATCTTTCTTAAGCAAGTGAGTGAAAGGTTAACACTTATCAGCAAGCTAAGAAATGAATCACCAGACTGATTGGAGTTTTCCTTGCAAAGAACAAAGGTTCTTGAGTGTCTTAGGAGGAGCCATATCCATGATGGCTTTGACCTTCTTAGGGTCAATCTCAATGCCGCACTGTGACACAATGAAGCCTAGGCGCTTTCCTGAAGTAACACCAAAGACACACTTCTTTGGATTTAGCATGAGATGATATTCTGCCAATCAGTTGAACACTTCCTTGAGGTGAGACAAGTGATCTAGACCATTAAGAGATTTGACTAGAATATCATTCATGTAATCCTCAAGTATCTTATGAATTAGGTCATGGAAGATGACCATCATCACGTGCTGATAGGTTGCCCTTGCATTCTTTAACCCAAAGGGCATCATATTGTAGTAGAATGTGCCCCAAAGTGTAGTAAATGTTGTCTTATGTTGATCTTCTTCTACTATATGAATCTGATTATATCCAAAGAAACCATCCATTAGTGACAAGAGTTCATGACCTGTGGTGAGATCCACAATCATGTCAATATTTGGTAGGGGAAAGTCATCCTTTGGACAAGCTTTATTAAGATCCCTAAAATTAGTGCAAATTCTGATATCACTAGAGAGGGCTTGGTAATAGGTACCATATCAGAAATCCATTTAGAATAATCTATTGGTTGAATGATTTTGGCCTCTAACAACTTCTCTAGCTCTACTTTGACTAATAAAGCCACTTTGGGGTGCACTTTTTAAAGTTTTTGCTTGATGGGCTTGGCCCCTGGATCCACTACCAGATGGTGTACAACTAGTTTCGGGTCCAACCTTGGCATATCCTAATATGACCATGCAAAGCAACCTATATTTTCATAGAGAACTTCAAGAAGAAGCTCTGTTTGTTCAAGTGGTAAAGAGGTTGCGATGTATGTGATATGTGGTATCTCTGTCAAACTAATATCTATAGGCTGAGTTTCTTCTGTCAAAACTAAAGATATAGGAAGTCGATGCTCCTATGTAGGGAGGATGAAATCTCCATCTTCAGGTGCCTCTGAGAGGTTTTCATTGTGGCATATGTCCTTTATTTTTGTTTTATTTTTTGAGTCACCCGATGCCGCTCCAGAGGAGTTTTCACCATGGGATGTTTTTCTTCTTTTTTTTCTCTTTTTTGTTTCTTTTAGCATTTCATTTTTGTGACTAGAGATTTCCTCCTCCCCGAAGTAATTTGTAGGATCTAGCTTGTAGACATATGCCGATGGTGGAGGCAGCTGTTTATGTGGCATTTCTGCCCCCATGAATTTAAGGAGCACATGCTTGATAGAAAACTCGTCAACATGAACGACACTTGGTTGGTCCCAATCTATGAGTTTGGGGTGAGCGAGGGGGAGGTCAATGAGATTAAGGGATAACTAGCAGAGCATCGAGGCTTTGAGGATTATTTTGTCAAGGAAAATATCATTGTAAGCTTTCTTTTCAACTTCCTCAGGGATGTCTTCAACCTCAACGAGAGTGTTTTGGATATTCATAAAGGCATGGCCTTCTATTGTAGTGCCCCTAGTTGCGGGGAGTCCATAGCCCAAGCCTTTGGTTTTTTGCCCTTGGTGTGCTTCTATAGGCTGTCTCATACCTGATTATTGGCAACCTAAACCACCTCCTTGATAATCCCATTGCTCTGTGGCCAAGCGATGTGACCAGGGATATTTTTGTTTAAAGTGGTCAAGAAGTGCTTCACTCTTACGGGGTGGCTCTTTGTATAACCATGTGCTAATATCTGGTGTATTCTATGCTCCATCAAGGATACCTTTGGTGGAAAATGTGGTAGGGCCCACCTGGTGAAGTCGAGAGGTGTTTTCTGGTATAGGCCCTTGATGTATTGGGCATCCTTGAGTATGTGGGTCAAGTGGTAGAGTGCCAACAGCAAAAGCATCCGTGAGACTATACTCACCACAACCTTGGTAGTTGGTCTTAACTATGGAGAGAGTGGAGACTAAGATGCTATCTGAATCATGGCAGGTGCCATTAGGAGTTGGTCATGGTGGTGCCAATTTTGATCCCAGGATAGTGATTGGTGTATGAAGCTTCAACTACATTACAATAAGCAAAGGGTTCAGGATCTGCGTGGATGGTTATCTCAGTGCCATTATGCAGAAATTTGACACACTGATGATATGTGGATGGAATAGCCTTCATGGCATGAATCCATGGATGACTGAGGAGGATGTTATATGGAAGATTAAGATCAACTACATGACAAAGCATTTCTCGAGTGGCTGGGTCAACTCTGATAGGGAGCAAGATGGTTCCTTCAGTAGTACGCTCTAAGTTATCATATGCTTTGATGGTGATCACCTCATTGATGATATCTACTTCAGTATATCCTACCTGCTTGATGAACTTTAGAGTACATAGGTTTAGAGCCGATCTATTATCTATCATGACACGTTTAATTGCAAAGTCAAAAACCATAAAAGTGATGCGAATTGGGAGGATGTGATCAGGTTCAACTTTTGGGATATCAGTGGTTTTGAAAGATAAGGCACATGAGGCTGAAAGATGGCCAACCAAGTTATGAAACTTAGAGGCATTTATGTCAGGGGGGATGCAGGACTCACGTAGAGTGCTGTCAAGGATCTCTTGATAAAGTGGGCTTGTCCACAAGAGATCCAGGATAGAGATCTAGGCCAACATGTTTCCAAGGTGTTCCAAGATGTTATACTATGGCCCTAGTGAAGGTGATTCTGATGGGGATGCATGAGATGGAGATGGTCATGGTGATGGTTGTCTGATTTGTGTGGATATAGGTGGACCAGCTATATTGATTTGTGTTCGACAGGTAGCAACTGCACACTGAGTGTCTAGGCCTTCGATATTAATGACATTGATAGATGGTTCAACTTGGGATATAAAACCAATTAAACTACCATAGTCTAAGTATGCTAAGGTATAATTTTGAGACGTGTCTCGGTTGTCACCTTGTTTACTCGAAGCATTGTTAGGTTTGTTGACAGGAGGGTTTGCAAGTGCCTTTCCTAGGTTTGTGTTCTAGGAGGGAAAGCATTTTTGATACATCATTAATCTTGCATTAGGTGAGGTTTTTGCCCCCATGTGATCTCTTTTTGGTCAATGAGGTCCTGTACATAATCCTTAAGTTGCATGCATTTAAGGGTATTGTGCCCTTTGACACGATGGAATTTGCAATATTTGTTATCTTTGTACCAGGATGCTCTAGACTGATTAGGTTCTAAGGGTTGCATTTGTGGATATCGAACAAGGTTATCTTTGGCCAATTTTTTGAAGATTGTATCAAGAGGTTGCCCCAATGGTGTGTATGTTCATGGTTGCCTTTGAACACAGGGTTCACTACCTGTCACTAGTGTGATAGCATTAGTTTGATTATGAAGAATAGGTATTTGTTGATGATTTTTCCTAGGTGGCTGGTGTTATGCAGGAGGTTGCTATTGATAAGTTTGTTGTTGGAAAAATGTGGTGGGAACATTGGTAGCAACCCCAACAATATGGACCTGTCGAGTGTCGGTGGCACCATCTGTCACTGTATTCTTGTTTTTGTTCTAATATTGAGTTTTTTCATTGCTCGACCCATGGTCCTAGGTTTTTTCTTTGTACAATCTGATGACACCATCCTTAATGAGGCTTTGCTCGAGGCCCATTCCTTTTTCTTTGATGTCCTTGTATGTTTGCAAATAGTTCATAACCATATGATGAGCGAGGCTAGGGTGTGCGTTGTTTATGAACATCTTGACAAGATGGCGCTCAGGGATGGTGCAAGAGATCCTTGTTGTGAGGATCTGCCAGCATTGCAAGTACTTTGTAAGACTTTCTCCTCCCTTTTTTTTAGTGTGGACAAGGTCCACTATAGATAATTCAGTCTCAATGAGATGGATATATTGACCAACAAAGGCCTCAGAAAGTTCTGCAAAAGTTTTAATAGTACCTTGAGGGATATGATAGAAACATTCCAAGGCTGGTCCTACTAGGCTTTTGGGAAAGAGCCAAATGAGGAACACATCATTATAAGCTACCTCCTAAAAATGCATATAGAATTCCTTAACATGAGTGACTGGATCACTCTTCCCCCTGAATTTGTCAAACTTGGGGGTCTCGAAATGTTTAGGAAATGGAGTCAATGTGATAGTCCTATCAAAAGGGTATGGGCAATCATTTTCAAATTTGAAAGTTTTGGTGTATGTCCCATCCTTGAGGGCCTTGAGATAATTCTTCATCTCTTCCCATGTAGACTTTATAGGTGGAGGAGTGGGTACCCCCGATCCAGGTGCCTCCAAGGTAGGATACATGCCAGAATCTGAAGTGTGATATGGAGAACTCTGATGACCATATGGCATCTGTGGAAAAATGGTTTGCATAATCGACAGAGTGGATGCTATGGTTTGCTGGAATGTGGGTTGTGCAAACTATTGCATCTGCTAAGGTGGGTGTGGTAGATAACTATGAGGTTGCTTCCCTATGAGGTGGTTCGGTGGGGGTGCTTGGGCATACTGCTGATGTCAAGACTACGGCTGGAATGGTGGTAATGTAGATGATGCTTGTGCTATGCTCTAGGAATATATACCATGCCCAATATATGTGGGTTACGTGCCTATTTGAGAGTAGGACTGATTTGGAGTAGGCACAAGATAGTTAATTTGTGGCAAAGCATTTACTGTAGAGAATTGCAGTGGTGATGGATTTGGGCTATTTCCTAGAGGTTCCATGGAGAAATAGTTGGTGAGGGGTGGGAGTGAATATCTATGTGAAGCAGTGGATTACAGTGTCGAAGGTGTGAACATGACTATAGTGCTAGGAGGAAGACTAATGATAGGTGCCTATGTCGCAACAACATTCCAAGGTCCCAAAGGAAAAGTGTCTGAAGAGCTTTGGCTAGTTACAAAGGGGTTGATAGTGATGTTTGGTGGGATGGAGGATGAGGTATTGGACCCTAATGATGGTATTTGAGTAGCAAATCAACTAGATGGAATATGGGGTGGAAACAAAAATGTAGTGTTGCTAGATGCAAATGGAGGATTTGGTGGAGTCAAAAAATGATTGGTGGAAATAGATACAAATTGTATACTTGAGGTTGGTTGAGATGTAGTATGCACTAATGGTTGAGTGAGAATGGGATGAGTGTTCTATAGAATGGGAACCGACACCTGGGTCGAGGGGATATTTGGGTTTGCTGGTTCTACCTGAGGTGGTTTCCATCCAAACAATGGGTGAGTAGGATATGTTATGTTGATAGGTGGTGGACATCCAAACTCAAAGACACCAACATTGTCTCACAAGAAATTTACCATGATGGTTTCCTTATTGCGATCTATGATGGAATTTACGATAGTAGCATGACTAGGTTAGTTCATGAAAGCCTCAATATCTATGGATGATCCCAGTGTAGACACCTAAATTTGATTACACCACTTTGGTAATCCTATTTAGTTATCTCTAAAGGAATCATTAATTAAATTCCTATTTAATTAATCCTTTGCCATCCCCTAGCTGATTAATTTAATTAATCATCTATAGTCCTAATTGATAAATCAAATAACCTATTATTTATCAATTAATCCTATTCTTCTATCTAATTCCAAAATCCTCATTTATTAAATAAATATATTTGATAAATAAAGCCCTCAAATCTAATAACCCCTAAACTATCCTAAACCCTCCATTTAGCCTAATCCACCTCATCCACCCATACTAACCTAGCTTAGCCACTAACTCACCCACCCTCATGAATGCCATCCATTTGCATATCTCTAACAAGCTTAGTCTAATCCTAAATCACCTCTAATCCCCCCCTAACCTTGTCACATTCCCTAAGTAAGATTAATACTTTCCTAAGCCAAGCAAAGTCAACAATCTCAACTCCCTCCAAAATATCCCAACCACTAAGCTTTGAATGCTCTTACAAAGGCCATAAAGACTCTTACAAGCCCATTCATTGCTCTTACAAGCCATTATGAAGGGTCTTTATGAAGATATTATCCCTTGAGCCTCCTTTGTTGACTCGTCCATCCCCTTGCCTCCATCCACTCACCCTGTGACATGTGTCACTCCCTGGTTGGTGATAAACAAGCACAATCTATGTGCTCCCCTTTGAGTGCATCCTAGCCCTCCTTAACATTTCATCTCTCCTTGCATCTTAACCCTCCATCCCTCAAGCCCTTTGCCTATAAATTGAATCCCCTCCCAAGCCATTTCATCACAACCTTTAAGCCAAAGTTATAATGCTAGTTTGAGAACCAAAATCCATCAACCATAACCTTATAATGCCAAATTGAGAGCTCACAAAGCTACCAATTTGCCATTTACTCATCCCCACCATTGAAGTATAGAGCAAGTTTGAGCATACATACCAATCCTTTACTTAGACTCATCTCTAAATCAAGTGACCATCCTCATTGGGAGAGCCATTCTATGGCTCATATTTTCATTTGAGGGTTTCACTTTGTCTCTCATATATGTTATGATTTTTATACTAGTTAATGTTTTTTTCTCTTAATAAATTAGTATTTCTTGCTAACATATTTCTCATATAAATTTTGGCACGCCCGGTGGGACCCCACTATGAGTCATTTAATCATCAATTTCTATCTATATATTGTTTTTTCTAATAATCTAATATTTCTTGTTGTTTGAGTGAGTTGTAGGGTGTTTCACTTATTTTTGCAAGTTGAAGAATGCACTTGGGAAGAAAAAAATACCCTCTAAAATTCAAAAATAACCAAAAAATTAAAAAATTCTAGAAAAAATCTACGCATTTTAGTTCTTTTCGCGCAGTGTCATCTCTGTAGATTGGTGTCTGCATGTGCAAACTGTCGTCTCCGCCAGCTACTCTATCATCTCCGCAACCAAATTGTCATCTCCATAGTTTGGCATCTCTGCCTGATCTTCTACTGTTGGTGCCGCCACTAGACTGTCGTCTCCACATCCTTGACTATCGTCTCTATAGATCAGCGTCTCTGCCAGCTACTCTGTCATCTTCGCAACCTAAACTATCATCTCCACCACCACCAACCTAAACTGTCATCTCCGCAGTTCAACATTTCCACCTGATTTTCTATTTTTTGCACCACCAACCTAAATTGTCATCTCCATAGATTAGCATCTCTGCAGTTCAGCATCTCCACCTCTTTCTTTATCATCTCCACACATTAGCGTCTCTGCAGATCAGCGTCTCCGTAGTTTGGCATCTCTGCCTGATGAACTGTCGTCTTCGCCTAGGAAAAAGAATAAAAAAAGTTAAAAAAATTTTTTCCATAGTTAAGCTTTCATTTTGAAAAATTTCGGGTGACTAATCAATTTGCTTTTTTGTCTCATTGTAGGTTGGAGCAACAAATTTAATCATGTTTTTTAAGTTTTTCATGGAATGAACTTGAATGGTTAAACACATTTTTCTTTGAATGTATGTTGTTCAAAAAACACTCTTGAATGCCATGGATAAAAGTCAACATTTTCCTTGGAATGCATGACTAAAACAAACAAACTCAATCTTGAATGCAAAAGATCAACTAACCATTGCAATATCTCACACTTCAATTTTTGGTGCATTAAAAAGTACAAACAAATCTCTTTTTTGCATGCAACTTAGGCAAAGTTAATTTTTGAACACTTAAGAAATTTGTTAAGTTAAAAACAAATCAACAAAAATCAAATTTAGTAGTTTCTTCATTGGACTCACCCTCTTTAATCACCCATCAATTTAACCATTGGTTGCAATCTCAGTGCCATCTATGGGGATGGGTCCACCTAAGAGAGTGTTAAGTGTTCCATAATTAGATTCTACTTAATTTTCTTTTTGAGGGTTTGTCTTAAACTTATAAGATTTCTTCAATGTCCAAAAATCTAGATTAAATCGATCACACTTCAAGTTTGGATTTTAAAATTGAACAACCAATTGACGTGGAGGGCCTTCGAGCACACGGGTTTACTTTCTTGTGGACCCTAACTCTTCTTTTTTTTTGCATTCTTCAACCAATTTTATTTTTGATGGTGCATTTCAAGTTGGAATTGAACATTTGCATCTTGAACATGAGTGCTTGCAAGGTCTAGATCAGCACACATAAGAGTCAGTTGTTAAAAGAACAAGTTTGTTTTTTAGCCCAAGGTCATCCAAGTTTTCTCTCCCCTTGTAATCTTTCAAGGCCATCTTGGGTGCATAAGATTAGGATCCAAAACCTTATTTCTCTTTTTAGGAGGCCTACTTGGAGATTTCATCACCCCTTGGATGACCTCAACTCCAGCGCTCCGGTGGAGTATAAAAATCGGGAGGTGAATCCAAAGACACCTCTCTTGGAATCAAGATTTTTTCACTCAAGCTAAGCCTCAAGGAATTTTATACCCTTAAGAAGTGAAAGAGGAGAAGTGGGTTATTGCTCCTCTTAGCTGTGTGACATCTTTTTGGTTTCATCTATGGATTTGGGCCTCATGTACCTAGGTATATCGAGGACTCCCTAGCTAAACCAACTGTCAGCCTTGCAGACAACCATCTAAAATGTTAATGTGTTTGAAGTGACTACTCGAAACATTTGCAAAACATACACACTCCTTGGTGCAAGTATCACATTCTGAGAATCAAAAAATTCTATCTGGTTGTTCCTATCTATTTCTTGATTTTTTATTTGTTGAATGAATGTTTGCCAAACTTGGTCAATCCTAGCTTAGGGCATACTTACCATAGTCACTGCCTATTTCAGAAGTTGAAAAAGTTGAAGCAAAACAATCGAGATCTCTCAAAACCAAGAAGATTCAAGAATTTATGTCAGAGCAACCCAAACCCAAACAGAAGTTTCACAAAGTCAAACTCAAGCCATCTCAGGCATACCAAGAACTTTCAGCCAAGAGAAAGGAACTAACACCAAGCCCTCGAATTGCCAAACTCCACAAAGCAGAAGACAAAGCTGTCAAAGAATCCCTTCAAGATGCCTTGTTAGATTGCACCATCCAACTTAACCAACATCTAGGAGTTAACTCTGCTTATGCCTTACCAACTAGGCATGATTTCTATGATTAGACCCCCTTGTTTCTCCACATCTTCTTGTATAAGCTTCACTTTAGAGTCATCCTTGTAGGTAAGCCAGCCATCCTTAGTCATCCCCTTAAGCATTTTTAGCTCATCCATCTCATTTAGAGCCAAACCATCTAGCTGGCAATCCAAAAACTTCACATCCAAGCCTTCAAAATTGTTGTCACCTTGCCAAAAGTTTTCCATTCCTAACATCTTCCAAATCCACCAGCCTCACCAAGGTTATCCCTTTGATAGAGCTTTGTCTAGGGTAATCTAGCTTTGTCACTTGTTATCCCTTATCACCTTGAGCTAAAGGTTGGGATCCACAAGTGGTCAATCTTGTGTTCTTCCTAAAGGATCATCAGTCTATCCTTGAGTTGACACAATCACCACCAAGCTTGCACATAGGAAAGCAGACCTTTCATGCTTTGCCAACATATCCTTGAAGTTAGAATCCCCAACCCAATCCTCCTTAGGTTTTTTCATATAGCTTTGCCTCAACCTAAGAAATCATTTTCATAGAAAAGCCTTCCCCTTTTACATCCATTAGCATTGTTGCATCTCATCCCTAGGAAATATTCTGCATTTTCATGCCACCTGTCACTCGCTTAGCCAAGAAGAAGGAAACAATGGAGCCCTATCATTTGGATCAAATAGCATCGCTCCCCTTGAGCAGTCAACCATCTTTCAACCCAAAGAACACCATACCATCACCTACTAACATTAAAGCTTTCATGAACCAACTAGGAAATGCAGTATTGGTGAATGCCATTATAGACAAAAACAAGGAAACAATCATGGATAACTTTCAAAGGGAAAACATAGGAGCCTTCGACTTTGGAAGACCTCCTCCCCTATCAGAGCCATCTCACCCATTGTTTGGACAACTCCCATCATCCATAGGCTCTTATGATTCAAATTATCCTCAATATGTGCCAAAAGAAGAGCCTCAACCCACCCCATATGATCCAACATACCCAAACATACCAGCCTCCACTCAAGTTGAAATCTCCCTCCCACAAGCCAATCCAGCCACCACCACTCCACCTTTGGTCCATACCACTCCATCCCAAACCCCATTTTCCAAAACACCTCACCATTCACTCCCTTCACTATTGCTATTGTTGCTCCCCAACCTAGCCTTCCAAATCCACCCATCTCCCAAATAATTGCTAGTATCTTTGGCCAACCTCAGCAATACACAACTGGGATGCCACCCATGGGGCCAAGTAATCAACCCTTCATCACCCCTAACTTGTTTACCTCATATCAAAACACAATTCCATCATTTCCATTAGGTCCTTGGAGCTCAGTGCCATTAGCCACAAATCCACAAGCTACTACCTTCACTCCACAAAGCTATCAAACCCCACCAGCTACTACCAATGTTCCACCAAGCTCTCAAGTGACTCAAGCTCCTACCACCACTCTACCAAGATTTCAAATCTAGCCACCAAGCTATCAAACCCCATTAGTTCCATTTCCAAGCTTTCAATTCCCACCACCTCCACCACCAACTAATCCATTACTTCATATCACCAACTATTTTTCTATGCCACTTCTAGGAGAAAATCCACCACCACCAACCAGCAATTACTTGGCCTCCTTTGCCATGTAGATACCTTCCCAAATGGGGGCACAACCCACCTATATTGGTCAAACTTGTCAAATCCAAAGTCAAGTTCCACAAGCTCCCCGATCCTTCCCCCGAGCTTCACAACCATCTTATACCTTACCTCCACAAAGCAATACATTTATCCCACAACCAGCCTATGTTCCTCAATCCCAACCTCAAATCCAATATCAACAACAAGCCTCACAACACATGCAGCAATATTTGCCACCTCCACCTCAGCAACCCATCATCCACCATTTAGTTGCCCAAGCCATATACAATCCCTACCATCCCATACCTTAAAGCCATCCATATTCCATTGCCCCATCGAGCACATACCTACCTCAAGGCACTCCTACATTGGGGGCACCCCAGCCATCACCCATTAATTTAGAATGGGAAGCCATGAAGACAGCTTTGAAGAACATCCAAGAGGAAAATGATCCAAAAACCTTCAAGTTTGAGAATGTGTGTCCTTACCCATTTGACAGAGCCATTACCATGACACCATTTCCCAAAAATTTTGAGACACCCAAGTTTGACAAATTTAGAGGAAAAGGAGACCCTATCACACATATCAAAGAATTTTACATGCACTACCAAGAAGCGGCATACGAAGACGTCTTCCTCTTGCATCTCTTTCCCAAAAGCTTGGCCGGACCAGCTCTTCAATGGTTTTATAGAATACCATATGGCACAATTAAAAACTTTTCTGAATTGTTTGAGGCATTTGTAGCCCAATATGCCCATCTTATTGAAACAAAGCTCTCAGTAGTTGATCTTGTCCACACTAAGCAAAAAGGTGGAGAAAGCCTTCCCAAATATTTGCAAAGATGGCAAACCCTTACCACCTGCATATCTTGCACCTTGCCAGAGCACCATTTGGTGAAAATGTTTATTGATAATGCCCATCCTAGCTTGGCTCACCACATGACCATGAACTGTTTGTAGACCTACAAAGATATCAAAGAGAAAGGAATGATCCTTGAGGAAGGACTCATTAAAGATGGTGTGGTCAAGATTTACAAGGAAGCCAACCAAAATCAATCACACTCCAATGACAAGTCTAGGTATTGGAACAAAAACAAGCATGTTGCAATAGATGGCATCACTGACACCAAACATGTGAATATTTTTGGTCCTTCTCAAAACCAGTCCAACCCACCATTTCAACCAAACAATCAGCAAGCTATCAACTACCAACAATAGAATAACCAAAGCTATCAAAACCACAATCCAAGACCCAACTTCCAAGGGTCTAGCAATCAAGCTAATGTCATCAATGTAGCTATAGGACAAAAGCCCAGATTTCAACCTGCACCTAGAAACTATACACCCCTTGGTGAGCCATTGGATGTCATTTTTGAGAAATTAGTCAAGGAAAATCTCATCAAATTTCCTCCTACCCAGCAAATTGACCCAAGCCAATCCAAAGTTGCATGGTACAAAGATAATGAGTACTGTAAATTTCATAGGTTAAAAGGTCACACTACCCTCAGATGCATGAAACTGAAGGATTATGTGCACGACCTCATTGATTAGAAAGAAATCACCGCTCATGCCCAAACCTCTCCCAATGCAAGCTTAAAGATCTATCAAAATTCTTTTCCTCCACACAACAACCAAAATCCTGGAAAAGCACCTATCCAAACCAACAACAACAACACCAACAACCACCAGCCAAACCAACAGCATGGGAAGAACAATGACCACACTTCATCCTATATAGACTATGGTAGCCTCATAGGTTGTATATTCGAGAAAGAGCCTTCTGTCAATGTTATCAATATCTAAGGACCAAACAATGAGTGTGCAGTCACCATTCGAAGAGCACAATTTAACATCACAGGCCCACCCATTTCACTAGCACCATCAGCTCCATCAAAAAGCTAGTACAATATCTTGGAACACCTTGGGAACATGCCAGCCCAAATCTCCATTTTAGACCTTCTCCGCACTAGTCTTGTGTACAAAAACATCCTTGATAGTGCTCTCATAGAATCTCATGTCCCTTCAAATATCAATGCTACTGATTTTTGTAATCTCATTGGACACCTATCCTCCTCATGTGCCCTATCATTCAAACCCACTAACATACCCGTGGTCGAGCCAGATCACACCCTTCCACTTCGCATAGCCATCATGGTATCCAATTTTTCCATGAAAAGAGTAATGATAGATAATGGATCAGCCTTGAATATTTGCACCCTAAAATTCATAAAACAAGTTGGGTATACTAAGGCAGATATCATCAGTGAGGTTATCACCATCAAAGCTTATGACAACTTGGAAAGAACCATAGAAGGAACTATTTTGCTACCAATAAAGGTTGGGCCAGTCATCTAAGAAACACTCTACCATGTTATTGATCTAAACCTAAATTTCAACATCCTCCTTGGTCACCCATGGATTCATGCCATGAAAGCCATTCCATCCACTTACCATCAGTGCATCAAATTTTCACATCAGGGCACTGAGGTAACCATCCATGCTGATCCAGAACTCTTTGCTTACTACAATGTGGTTGAAGCCTCATATACAAACCATTGCCCTTGAATTGATATCAGCACAGCCATCGTCGGCTCATCCCACACTTGTAATCACCTAGAAACCATCCTCCCCTCCACCCTATCTATCATGAAGATCAATAACAAAGGTTGCAGATAATATGGTCTGTCAGATGCATTTGCTGTTGGGGCACTCCCACTTGATCCACACGCCCATGGATGATCGACATATCACAAAGCTAAGGAGATTCCAACTCCTCGATACAAACAGTTTGGCCCAACAACCTTTGTATCCTCGAAAATCCCTCTTCATGAGGAGCTCACTCCAGATATCAACAATTGGTTACATAAGGATGCACCTAAAAGAAATCAAGCACGCCTTGATCACTTCAGCCAAAAGTATCCCCAAGAACATAAGCTCATCACTAAAAAATGGAACTATCAAGGTGGTGGTCTAGGACCAGAAGAAAGAGGCATGTAGTGCCTTATCGATGCACACAAGTGGGAATCAAAGTTAGGTCTTGGATTTGGCATACCCACAACTAGGGGCACCAATGAGAATGGTCATATTTTTTTGAACATTCACCGCAACCTTGTCGAAATTGAAGACATTCCTGAAGAAGTTGAAAAGAGAGCCTATGATGATATCCCAGACCAAATCTCCCTCAGAGACTCTATTCTCCAAGAACTATCCATCCACCTCATTGACCTACCACTCACCCATCCACAACTCATAGATTGGGACCAACCAAGTGTCATAGACATTGATGAGTTCACATCAGAGGAAGTGCTTCTGAGATTCATGTGAGCTAAAACTCCTCATAAACAAACAAAGCTAGATTCTACCTATATCTATAAGCTAGATCCCAAGGGGTATTTTGGAGAAAAGCCCCAACCTAGTTCTGATACACCCAAAATTGGAACTAAGGTGAATCTAAGACTAGCTAAGGCAGTGAAGAGAACCCCTCAGCAAGAACATCCAAAGCCACAGGAAGAACATGAGGATTTAGCATTACCTCCTCAAGATAATCAACTAGAGGTGTCTTCTATTCTAATTGAGGATACTAGAGAAGTCAACATCGGTTCTTTAGAGATCCCCAGACTTGTTCACATTGTTGCATCCCTATCACAAGACCAAGTTGACCTCCTCTTTGAGGTCCTAAGAGAGAACATTGGTCAATTTGCATGCTCATATTAGGACATGCCAGGACTTGATCCAAAGCTTGTAGTTCATCATCTTGCAGTCGATCCAAAGATCAAGCCCGTTAGACAAAAGCTTAGAAAAATGCACCCCAAGGTGGCATTACTGGTCAAAGTTGAATTAGAAAGAATGTTAGCTGCTAAGGTTATTCGACCTATCGACTACTCAGAGTGGATCTCCAACATGGTCCCCATCACTAAACCTTTCGGTGACATCAGAATCTACACTGATTTCAGAGATCTTAACAAAGCTTGTCCAAAAGATGATTTTCCCTTGCCCAACATAGATATGATTGTAGATCTTACAACTAGACATGAAATTTTGTCCCTCATGAATGGATTTTTTGGGTATTATCAAGTCAAGATTGCAGAAAAGGATCAGCATAAGACATCATTCACTAGCCCTTGGGGAACCTTTTGTTACAACATGATGCCTTTTGGCCTAAAGAATGCTGGGGCTACCTATCAAAGAGCTATGATAGCCATTTTCCATGATCTCATCCATAGCATTTTGGAGGATTATGTGGATGATATCTTGGTTAAATCTCACACCTTCATAGATCATCTTGCTGACCTGGAGAAATTCTTTGATAGGTTAGCCAAATATCATCTCATGCTAAATCCCAAGAAATGTGTCTTTGGGGTCACATCTAGCAAGCTTCTAGGCTTTATAGTTTCTAAACGAGGTATAGATATCGACCCTAAGAAGTTCAAGGCTATCTTAGACATGCCTCATCCTTAGACACTATGATAGCTTCGCTCTCTTCAGGGAAAGCTTCAATCCATCTGGTGCTTCATCTCCTAGCTTGCAGATAAGTGTACACCATTTGCACATTTACTGAAGAAGGATGAGAACTTCAAGTGGGATCCTTTATGTCAACACAACTTTGATCAGCTCAAGCAGTATCTCACCAATCCCCCTATCTTGGTTCCACCCGTTCTTTTTTGTCCTTTGATCTTGTACATATCAGTAATGCCTACTACTCAAGGGGCACTTCTAGCACAACTCGATGACTACGGTAGAGAAAGAGCCATCTACTACATCAGTAGAACCCTAGTTGGTTATGAACTCAATTACACTCCTATGAAAAAAGCTTTTTTGGTAGTTTTTTTCTCAACTCAAAAGCTTCGCCACTACATGCTAAGTCATACCATCCAACTAGTCTCCAAGATCGACCCTCTCAAGTATATGCTCTCTAGAATAGCACTTATAGGCTGTTTGGCCAAATGGGTTATGTTCCTTAGAAAATTTGACATCTAGTATGTGGATAGAAAGGAAATCAAAGGGAAAGCTATAGCAAAACACCTAGCTAATGCACCTCTAATAGATGCTTATCCTTTGATCAGAGAATTTTTAGATGAGCATATTTGTCTAATTGAAGAACAGCCCCCATGGAAACTTTATTTTGATGGCTCATACACATCTCATGGATTAGGGGCAGGAATATTGTTGGTCACACCTCAAGGAGATTACATTCCAAAAGCCTTCAAGCTACAATTCCCTAGCACCAACAATATAGCTGAATATGAGGAACTCATAGCAAGATTAAAGATAGCTGCAGAATGGAACATTGCTGAGTTACAAATCTTTGGCGATTCTCAGCTCATCATCAAGTAAGCCCTAAATGAATATCAAACCAAAGATGAAAAGCTATTACCCTACAAAGAGCTAGTTGATCAGCTAACCCAGCATTTTACAAAGCTTCAGTTTACACAAGTGCCTCAAATATAGAACAAACCAGCAGATGTTATGGCTACTATTGGCTCACTCTTGGAAATTCCCCAAGCAACTACACAGTATGAGTTTTTAGTCGAGAAACTCCTCACACCCACCTATTTGAATGAGGATTCAATCCCTATTTGTATCTTGGTTGGTCCCCAATCCCCTTGGTACCATGAGATTCATGCTTACCTTAATGATGGTATCATATCCCCTCACCTCACACGTACCCAATGCCAAAACCTCATCCAAAAATCATCTCGCTATGTTATCATAGCTAATACTCTATATCGTCGAGGTTATCATGATACTCTCTCTTGATGTTTAGATGAACATGAGGCCGCGATGGCGTTAAAAGAAGTACATTCTGGACTTTGCGGTGCTCACACGAGTGGTATTGTCCTAGCATGAAAAATCCTTAGAGTAGGCTACTATTGGCCTACCATTGAAGAAGACTCCTATGACTTTGTTAGAAAATGTATCCCATGTTAGCAGCATGCAAATCTTGTACACACTCCAGCACAGGATCTATAGCCTATTGCACCACCTTGGCCTTTCACTTGTTGGGGCCTTGATCTAGTTGGAACTATCACACCCCTCTCATTTGGTCAACATAAATGGATAATAACAGCTACATAGTACTTCACTAAGTGGGTGGAAGTAGTCCCCCTAGTCTTAGCTACAGGAGTTCAAGTCTCCAAGTTCATCTTGTACCACATTGTTTGTTGCTTCAGCATCCCATCCACCATCTTCACTGACCATGGAGGTAACTTTGAAAACCTCAACATGGAAGAATTATGCACTTCCCTCTGCATCCATCACCACTTTTATAGCCCATATTTCCCATAAGGTAACAGCTAGGCAGAGGCAACTAACAAAACCCTCCTCAAAATCCTAAAGAAAGTTGTCAATGATTTCGATTGCGATTGGCACCTACAAATAAATCCAGCCCTATGGGCCTATCGAACCTCCTTTCATACATCCACCGACACAACTCCATACTCCCTATTCTATGGTGCCAAAGTGGTACTACCTATAGAGGTTGAACTTCCCTCCTTGTGCATATCTTTGCAAGGGAAAATATCAGATGAAGAATACAGAGTAGCTCGGCTCACCCAGGTAGATCTCTTAGATGAGAAGTGACAACAATCCTATGATCATCTCACAGTCTATCAAACTCATCTCAAAAGGAATTTCAACAAGAAGATGCTTCCATGACACTTTTAGCTAGGTGACATGGTCCTCAAAGAAAATATGAAAGTCCAAGCAGATCGAGAAAAGAAAGGCAAGTTTGAACCTACATGGCTTGGTCCTTATGTTGTCACTGCTTCCTTTGGCTCCAGAGCCTATCAGCTACCTACACCAGAAGGAGAACTCTTGAATGATCCTACTAACATCATTCATCTCAAGAGGTTCTATGCTTGAAGATCCTTGGTATACCCAACTTTTGAAAAATACAAAAAAAAAATAGTAAAGAGAAATAAGCATCCAATGGTGAAAACTTGGCAATTCAAGCGCTTTGGATAGGGACCTTGGTGAAAACATGGTAATTCAGGCACCTTGTGTACTAAGACTAATCCATTATCTATCACTATCCTATCCCTCATCCATTCACCCACCATCCCATAAAACACCTGCTTGTTCCCTTGGTGTTCCAACCAAATATCCAAAATCCAATGAAGCTTGTAAATACCACCTTATACAGCTTGTAAATCTTGTACCCCAACTTGTAAATCTTGTATCATCCCTTGTATCATAGCTTGTATATCCAAATCTTGTCCAAATCTTGTACCATATTCCAGCTTGTAAATAATCTTTTATCCTATCACGTACACACAAAGAGTCCTATTTTCCTTAAGCTTTTTGCAAACCATCTACCTATCCGCCTATCAAACTATTGCAGACATCCCACCCTTCACAAACATTTCCATCTCACAAAACCTAAAAATGAACAAACCTTGTACATTTGTAACATATCTTGGTCTGTTAGCTTGTACATGCTCTTTAGCTTAGTACCATTATATCTATCTAGCTTTTGTGTTAGTTCCTCCTTGATCAGCATCTTGCACACATTGCATAACCCTTAGTTAGCTATTCCAATGCATCCTTTAGCTAGATCCCCTATCACCAAAGTGTTATCCTTCTTAGTTCAGCTTACCAAATGCATCACTCATCCAAATCTATTAGCTTAGGTGCTCTCTAATAGATCTTTGCAAGATATAGCTTTGCTCATGTCTGATCTTGGTCTGTTAGTACCTCATCCCACCCATCTCGTTGGCAAACGGTTCTCTTTAGGATTTTCACTTTCTTTTGATTTAGAATCTTCCCTTTTGGGTCTTGAAGTATCTTTTCCAAGCAATCTTTTTATTCCCTCCTCAAGGTTGCCACGATCTTCCATGTCATGGTATGCTGCGAATGGGGCAATCTGAGCATAAGGTCTTGATCAGGTCTTTTGTTTGTTTTTCTTTTCTACTTGTGGGTTACCCAGTGTCGGTTCCACTGTGATTCTTTCGAGATTCATGTGTGATGCTGGGGCAATCCTTGTGTGTTTGTTTTGAGTTAGTTCGTCATTCCTCTGGATAGTTGGTGAAAAGGCCTTGATGTTCTTGGTAACCTTGGCAATTAACCAACAGTCCTATAGAAAATCTAGTGCTCAACTACATGGTGGTACTTCTCTTTGAAGTATCCCCCTGCTCAAAAAGCTTCAATGGTTTCCTTTCATCTCCATTACCCCCCATCCATATCTAGCATCCATCTCTCCTACCCTAGCTTATGCATCAGTATCTTTTTGAATCAATCTTCACTCTTAGCTTTAGGGATCCAAAATCCTAGTCTTAGGGATCCACCAATCCAATCAATCCACCAAGCCTCATCTTTTGAGATCCACAATCCTAGTCCTAGGGATCTCTGAAACCCATCTTCCACCAATCTGACTATTTGAACTCCTGTTGCATCAGCTTTTTAATCCCCTCATCCATCTCCCTATCCTGGATTCCTTTTTATAGCACTTCGCTCCTTCATCCTCCCCCCAATCCTAAAAGTCTTAAGCTTATTTACTCTTGTGCCTCTGATTTTCCCCTCTATCATTCTCCCGTAGTGAGAGTTTGAGCTAATTTAGCCTCTTCTCTTAAGCCACTCTTCGTCCTCCCATCTCGGATTCTTGTATTTTTCAAGAAGCCATCGAGCCTCATTTTCTCTTCCCATCACCTTCTTGAGGGGGCATCTCTACGTCTAGTCTCTCCTCTTCTTATCCAAGACTGGGGCAACCTTGTTGCTAAAACATCTTCCTCATGTCTTCTTCATTCAAACTTCTTTGAAATAGTGTTGTCTCAACACTATGTCAAAGAGGGGAAAAATGTAGACACCTAAATTTTATTACACCACTTTGGTAATCCTATTTAGTTATCTCTAAAGGCATCATTAATTAAATTCCTATTTAATTAATCCTTTGCCATCCCCTAGCTGATTAATTTAATTAATCATATATAGTCCTAATTGATAAATCAAATAACCTATTATTTATCAATTAATCCTATTCTTCTATCTAATTCCAAAATTCTCATTTATTAAATAAATATATTTGATAAATAAAGCCCTAAAATCTAATAACCCCTAAACTATCCTAAACCCTCCATTTAGCCTAATCCACCCCATCCACCCATACTAACCTAGCTTAGCCACTAACTCACCCACCCTCATGAATGCCATCCACTCGCATATCTCTAAAAAACTTAGTCTAATCCTAAATCACCTCTAATCCCCCCCCCAACCTTGTCACATTCCCTAAGTAAGATTAAGACTTTCCTAAGCCAAGCAAAGTCAACAATCTCAACTCCCTCCAAAATATCCCAACCACTAAGCTTTGAATTCTCTTACAAAGGCCATAAAGACTCTTACAAGCCCATTCATTGCTCTTGCAAGCCATTATGAAGGGTATTTATAAAGATATTATCCCTTGAGCCTCCTTTGTTGACTCATCCATCCCCTTGCCTCCATCCACTTACCTTGTGAAATATGTCACTCCCTAGTTGGTGCTAAACAAGCACAATCCATGTGCTCCCCTTTGAGTGTATCCTAGCCCTCCTTAAGCTTTCATATCTCCTTGTATCTTAACCCTCCATCCCTCAAGCCCTTTGCCTATAAATTGAATCCCCTCCCAAGCCATTTCATCACAACCTTTAAGCCAAAGTTATAATGCTAGTTTGAGAACCAAAATCCATCAACCATACCCTTATAATGCCAAATTGAGAGCTTACAAAGCTACCAATTTGTCATTTACTCATCCCCACCATTGAAGTATAGAGCAAGTTTGAGTATACATACCAATCCTTTACTTAGACTCATCTCTAAATCAAGTGACCATCCTCATTGGGAGAGCCATTCTATGGCTCATATTTTCATTTGAGGGTTTCACTTTGTCTCTCATATATGTTATGATTTTTATGCTAGTTAATGCTTTGTTCTCTTAATAGATTAGTATTTCTTGCTAACATATTTCTCATATACACCTGGTTCTTCTAGAATTTGCGGTGGTGGGTCTGATGATGTCATGGATACCATAGAGTGTGGCCAAGCTCGAGATGTGTTACCACTATGACTAGGATCCATGTCTTTTTCCGTGTGTGCCTACCAAAATGTGTGGTGGGTGGCATGAAAGGATGCTTCTGCTAAATGCAGTGAGGGATGATACTAAGGGTGTTAAAGGATATGGTGCTAAGTGCAAGAAGCTTGTGTGTTCCTAAAATATTAATGTGGGAAATGTGATGGTGATGCAAAAGGTGTGACCCTAACCTTTGGCTCAAGGTGATGTGGGACACCAAAAGCAACCTATTCCTAGCAAAGTGTTTTGTTTCAAGGATACTCAAGATGATGAGAGATGTGATGCAAAAATGTTTCTAAGTGAGTGAGGAAATAATGCTAAGATTTTAACAATTGTAGGTGGAGGATTCTTCTTCAACAACCTAAGATGAGAGGAGATGGTCTAACTCCAAATGCTTGGATGGGATAGTGCAATTCCTAGACAAGAGACTAAACCTATTTGTGTGTAAGTGTGTGCAAAAAAAGGAAGGACCTAATCGGAATGAGTAACAATAGAGTTGTCGATAAGGCTCATATTAACACCACGTCGAAGGGTTAGGTTTTGGATTTTGTAGTCCCATTCAATTTGCAATGCTACTTCAACTCTGTCTTTCTCAATTTGATCCAATTTGGCCATCCTAGGGTTGAGGGTATGTTTTTTATGCTCTGCTTCGATTTCCTTATAGGTTGGTATTTGAGGAAGCTTAACCTTCTTAAACTTAGTCTTGGGATGGATTGAAATGATATATTTCCACGGATTAAAAATCACAACCATGGGGTTCTTTGGAGGTAGTGACTATGCTAAGTATGCCTTATGATAGTATTGACCAAGTTTGGAAAACATTCATTCAACAAGTAAAAGATGAAGCAATAGATAAGAACAACCAGATAGAAGTTTTGATTCCTAGAATGTGATACTTGCGCCAAGGACTGTGTATATTTTTACAAATGTTTTGAGCAATCACTTCAAGCACATGAACATCCTAGATGGTTGGCTACAAATCTTACAGTTGGTTTATCTGAGGAGTCCTTGATATACACAAAGTATGTGAGGCCCAAATCCATAGATGAAACCAAAAAGATGTCACATAGCCAAGAGGAGCAGTAACCCACTTCTCCTTTTTCACTTCTCAAGGGTATAAAGTTTCTTAAGGCTTAGCCCAAGTGACAAAATCTTGATCCCAAGAGAGGTGTCTTTGGATTCACCTCCCAATTTTTATACTCTGCCAAAATGCTGGAGTTGAGGTCATCCTAAAGGGTGATGAAATCCCCAAGCAGGCCCCCTAAAACTAAAAAGACAAGATTTTGGAAGATGCAAATGTTCAATTCCAACTTGATACACGTGAACAAAAGAAAATGTGATTGAAGAATGAATACACAAAGGATAGTTAGGGTCAACAAGTAAGTAAATCGATGCACCCAAAGGCCCTCCACGTCAAGTATCAATTTATTTCCTTTAAGGTATTCAAGAGTTTATGTTTGTTCATTTCAAGGCCAAAAAAAAGATGTGTGTAAAGCTCGATTTCAAATGCACACTTGGAGGCCTTCCATGTCAAGATTTGTTCAATTTTTTATGCCCAAATGAAGTGTTAGCGAGACTAATGTTTATTCAAAAAAAATTCTATTTTAAAAAAACCAATAAAAACCCAAGTGAGTGGAGTTTTATTTTTTTGGAGCACTTAACACCCTCTTAGGTAGACCCATCCCCATATATGGCGCTGATATTGCAACCAATGGTTAAAATGATGGGTGATTAAAAAGGGTGAGTCCAACAACAAACTCACTCAAAGTGTCTTAATTCTTTTTTAATAACTTAGAAAGTTTCTAGAATTTGAGTGAACATACATTCCAATAGATTAAAAGAAAGCATTGTTCATTTTAAGTCAAAATTGAGACATATGTTTTGTTTGTGATTATGCATACATGTTCATTTCCTAAGATTTTACCATGCAAGATAAGCACAAAGACAATGACAATTAATAGACTCAGACAACATTCCCACAGAGAAAATGCGAGAAGCAGCATTCTAGCGAGGGTATCATTCCCACAAGCAGGTTTGCGATATCACTAGAGTTTTCTTTCATAGGGATGTGTTCCCAGGCGCGGGAATGCCAAGAAAAATTGTCAAAAAAGAAATTAAAATGACGATCCAAAAACTCGAGAGCTCTTTTTGACAGAGTGATCCTGTGGATTTATAGCCTTACAATGTTCCTGCAAGTGGGAATGACGATCCCGCAGACAAAGTTTTATTACAAATTTGAGAAGTTAAGACAAGAAAAGTCAGTGTTCTCGCTAGTAGGAATGACGATCTTGCCATTTTGAGGCACATTCCCGCTAAAAGGTTGGCTAGCAGGTTCGTTGGTTGGGTTTATGGGCACGTGCGAGTTGATTGGAATTGGTTTGCTGGCATTTTCGTTGGTATTTCTTCATTCCCAAGGCTGTGGGATTGTGTCCCTGCCGGTCTAAGGACATGTTCTCTGGGCTGTGGGATCACATTCCTGGGGTCGCGAGGATGGAAATTTTTTTGTATTTTGACTGTTCGCTAGGTGAAAATTGAAGACAAGTTTGGGAGCACGTAGGTAAAAGCACAGATCTATGTCACCGTTTGTGATACCAAAACCTGTTTTGGTCAAATTTCATTTCTCTATCAAAACTCAATTTTTTTCAAAAACTAAAAATACCCTTTTTATAAATCTTAGATTCAATATCATCATCATATAATTTTTTGAGTGTTTTGATTAGTTATAATATGTTATAATCTCAAAGTATTATAAGTCGATATTTCAACATTTCAGAAGATGCTCCCTCAAAAAAGGAAAAAAAATAGTAAATCATACCAAAAAAATTTAAAAATTTTATTTATCTCTAGAGGAGAGAATCCTCTTCACGAATATGTAATTTTTTTCAAGAAGGTATACATTTGATAGGAAAGTTTTGACGGGAGGGAAAAACTATTGGATTTTGATAAGGTCAAACTTGAGTACTTATAACAAAGAAAATATACATCAAAAATAATTATTTCTTTTTTTGTGCACTAGCTATACATGTCATCTATAAGATATTTTTAAATTAGAGCAAAAAAAGATGATTTTCATATACTTGTTTGATGGGAACTACACCCTATATTTTTTACAGTAAAAAAAGGGACTTCAAAATAAAATAAAATGAATAAATTCTTACTCAAAAAAATTATAAAAATTATACGCATAAAGTTCATCCAATTCTACACATTTCATCAGTTTACATCATCTTCATATTTTAAGCACAAATACCATTTTTTTTGTCACTAATGTTGACCTGTCACATTCTAATATCACGTTTCTTTATAAAAGGTGACACAGGTTTGTGCTTTTACCCATGTTCCTGAGGTGTTCAATGTGACCCTGCAAGCAAAATTATAAAGCAACAAAAAAAAAAGATATTGCCATTAATGTTAGTTTTTCATAGTTAACCAAAACATGAAAAAGCATGTGAAAATAGTATTAAACAAGATTAAAATGACCTTGCGGGGTCCCATCGGGCATGCCAAAATGTATACACTAATATGTTAGCAAGAAACACTAATCTATTTTTAAAAACAAAGCATTTACTAACAAAACTAATATAAACTTTAGATTAGACAAAGTGAGGTCCTCAAATGAGAATATGAGCCATGGATTGGCTCTCTTAATGAGGATGATCAATTGATTTGTAGAGGTGTCCTTTGATATGGATTTGGGATGTATGCTCAAGCTACAAAATGCTTCAATGGAGGTGGATTTGGGATTTTTGGTGTGGGTATATGTAAAAGTATGGATTTGGCTTCTCAAACTGACATGGTAACTTTAGCTTAAAGATTGTGATAAAATGGCTTGGGAGGGGATCCAATTTATAGGCTAAGGGCTTGAGGGATGGAGAGGTAAGATGCAAGGATGGCAAGATGGTGAGGGAGGGCTAGGATGCACTTAAAGGGGAGCACATGGATTGTGCTTGTTTAGCACCAATAGGGAGTGGACACTTGTCACAAGGAGGATGGGTGTGAAAGGATAGGATATGGGTTGGTCAAAGGCTTGATGAGGGTGGTTGGGTATGTAAGAGTCATGAGTGAGGATGTAAGAGCCATTTATGGCTTTGTAAGAGCATTCATGGCTTGGTGGTTGGGATATTTTGAGGGATACTTTGGCTTGGTTTAGGAAAGTTTTAATCTTGCTTAGGAATGTGCAAATGATAAGGGTATGGGTTAGGCTTAGTTAGGATTAGATTAGAGATGTTAGAGATGTGCAAGTGGATGGCATTTATGAGGATGGGTGAGTTAGTGGCTAAGCTTAGTTAGTATGGGTGGATGGGGTGGATTAGGGTAAATGGAGGATTTAATATAGGCTTTAGGGGTTATTAGATTTGAGGGTTTTATTTATTAAAGTGATTTTAATAAATTTGGGATTTGGAATTAGATAGGAGAATAGGATTAATTGATAAATAATGGGTTATTTGATTTATCAATTAGGACTATAGATGATTAATTAAATTAATCAGCTAGGGGATGGAAAAGGATTAAATAAATAGGAATTTAATTAATGATGCCTTTTAGAGATAGCTAAATAGGATTACCAAAGTGGTTTAATTGAATTTAGGTGTCTACAACTACCAATGTTTCCCTTTGAGATTTGCGACATGGCTTAACTATGTCCTATGCTCAATAAGTCTAGTGGTTGTATTGGGCATTAATAGGCTGATCTTTTTGTGCAATGGCAACCCTAGCTTGTAATAGTTCTCTCTTTTCAACTATTCTTGGTTTTTCTTATGACTCAACAAGGTTTATAGTTCTTGCATTTTCTCTAGTGTAAGATTGCTCAGATCATACATAGGTAATGTGATTACATCATCAAGGCTCACTAACTCATCATCCTCACCTAAATGAATCACATCTTAAGATCATGAGGGTGTATCACATGGTAGTGATAATTGTAGTTGTTTTCCCTTACTATTTGATCTTGATCCTAGCTACTACACTAGTCTAGGGATCACCTATTGCATAGGTGTTATTATTGTATCTTTTGTAGCCTTTACACTTGGAAGTTGAATAAGAGCTTGAGTAGCTTCTTGATCTTTCTATTTTACTTCTTATTCTATATAATTAGTTGTTGGAATTCTTTTAGAATAATTAAGAGGGCGGGGGGGTGGGGGGGGTGAATCAGTTATTCAAGGTCCAGATGTACAAAATAAAACTTTTTACATTTGAATAAACCCATACAATTTTTTCAACCATGCATGCATTCATTGTGTGTTAACCAAAATTGATATGTTATTGTAACATTAACATGAAAAAGTGTAAAAGCATAAAACACAACATATCCATCAGTACACTTTGACACAATGATTTAACATGGAAACCCAATTTTGGAAAAACCACTAGTAACATGCTACTCCTTTTTCACTCTTCTGAAGTGATGCCCTATTAAAAGCCAACCCTATAAAAGGTTACAACACACACTATTAAATGTGACCCAATTAAGGGATTTCAATCACCCTATTAAAAGTGAGCCTTTTTAGAGGACTTTAGGCCATTCACCTAGAATGCCACCCTATTAAAGGATTTTTTAGTGATTGTTAAGTCAACCTTTCTCCAAAGGATTTACCCTAATTTGATAAAATTGTTACAAAGTAATAGTACATATTTGATTTGATACAACTTACAACCTTACTTATAGATTATAGATCACTATTTAGTCCTCAACTTTGCTTGGCTTCCAATCTTTGTAGCTCTGAAAGCTTCTTCACCCTTCAAGCATTCATACTCTTTAAACCTTCTTTCTTAGTTCAACATTTCAAACTTCTATTCTTAGGTCACTTGATGAAGCAAACCCTCTTCCTTCTCCTTATAATATTTTCACTTCCAAAAATCTCTAACTTCTTTAGTTAATGACCAAAAATCCCTACATATAGGAAATTAGAACTCTTTTCCTACTCATTATCCATCTCAAAAATTAGAGTTGTTGTTGGATTAGGTAAGATATAATGTATCACCCCATATCTTGTCTTCTCTAGAAACTTCTCCTAGAATCCATTTGAATTTGCCTCCAAAATGGTTTACATAAGATTTGGTGCTCATCAATCTTATCTTCCTCCTAATTCACATGTTCCAAGAAAACAAACTTGTCAACTTTTATTTGGTGAATCTTTGATCTTTTTCATAATGCAGCAGCTTGGCATTATCAATTTACTGATGCTTGGCACATACTGTGGTACTATAATATGGTACTTGGCATCTATTGTAAAATCACTTTGTATCAACTAGATTTTACTAGTTATCAACATCAATTAAAAATCACTTGACATCTACTAACTTGCTTAGCTCCTACTAACTTTCTTGGCATCCACTAGGAATTGCTTTCACTCAGCTCCAACTGATTTTTTTCTCAGCTTGCACTAACTTTTCTCAGCACCTTCTATCAACTTGGTCAAGCTTATCAAATGAACTTTTTTCAACCTTTTTCTTCTAAACTTTCTAAGTGTATCCAATCATTTTGCAACCTTAAGTAGATCATCAATACATTATGTTATTATCATCTTAACTGATTCTTGCACTTCAATACATAATCATAACTCAATCTTTCCTCTAAGTACTTTTGTTACATCTTGTTGATCAAATCCTCCTCATCTATCAACTAGGTGATAGTGCTTGAAACATATAAGAAATTGTATTACCAACATGTAGTAGGTTTGACATCATTGACAAAACAATGATTGAAAATACATAGTCTTCTTTCAACAATATTTCTACTCAAATGATCTTTTCAATCATATATGAACAATCTCCCTCTTTGGCATTGATGGCAAACCAAACTAATCAACCAATCAAAATAATAAACATCTTGTTCTATCAAACTAACTAGATTAAAATACTAAGGCAATATTGAAAAGAAAGCTTGTGAATAAAACTTCTCCCTCTAACAACAACTCCTTAGATTATAAAATATTCTTCTTATATGATTCTCTTCTTTCATGGATTAGTAGAATATCAAAATATCTCCCTCTTTCTTTCTATTTTTAGTCTTCTAGTCTTCTCATGATGTACTCTCACTTCATTCCTCCTCTTGTGCACTATACTTTCTACCTTAATTGTTTGCTTTGATCATCTCCCTCTTGATCAGTTTACTGTACTTTCTCCCTCTTTGACAACAATGCAAAAGACATACACTCAAAACTTGGCATCTTTGTTATATGCAGATATAAGTTTTTGTAAGATTCTTCAATTTTCTCCCTCTATCACCTTGCTTGTGACTAATTTGAAAATCTAGCTCTTGTGATTACTTTAGGAAATTTCTTAAAGTAAGATCCACTGCATCAATTTATATGAAATGAGCATTAGCTTGTTTGATGTAGGGTACTCCCTCTATCTTTTACATAGCCTTTGATAGGGGTATGACCCCTAATTTACCTCATAGATACTCATAAGCATCCTTAGGTAATGCTTTGGTGAAGATATCAACAATTTGCTCCTTTCTGTTAATATATTCCATCTTCACCTCTTTGTCTTGAACCAACTCCCTTACATAATGATACTTTATTGCAATGTTCTTTTTCTTTGTATGCATTATAGGATTATTTGATATATTTATAGCACTTGTATTATCACAATAAGGTGTCACTAGTTCAGTGATCTCTTCCTTCATTCCTTGAAGTAGCTATTTGATCCATACAATGTTTGTGCAATTGATAGTAGCAGCAACATACTCTGCTTTAGTAGTAGATTGGGAAGTGCAACTCTGCTTCTTGCTTGTCCATGTAACAAGTTTTCTACCTAATAAAAATGCTTCCCCACTGGTGCTCTTTCTATCACCAATATTTCCAGCCCAATTAGCATCAGTGTAGGCTTTTAGTTCAAACTTTTCATTCTTCTTATAGTATAAACCATACTCTTTTGTTCCTTTCAAATATCTCATTATCCTTTTTATAGCCATCAAATGATTCTCTCAAAGATTAGTAGAGAATCTAATAATGATCCCCATAGCTAATTTAATATCAGGTCTACTATGTACTACATATAATAATTTACCAATCATGGATTTGTATAATGTTCGATTGACCTTGGCTGAATCATCATTCTTTGATAGCTTGAGTGTTGTTACCATAGGTGTACTTGCTAGTTTTGAATCCTCAAATCCAAATGTCTTCAATATCTCCTTGACACATTTTGAATGAGTGATATATACACCATATTTTATTTGATAGACTTATAATCCCACAAAGAATTTGATCCCACCAAACATAGATATTTCAAATTCTTACTTCATTTGATTTGCAAAATATTTACATAGAGCATCTTGTCCTCTAAATATTATGTCATCAACAAATATTTTAGACAACAATGTACCTTTTTCTTCATTTGTCTTCATGTAAAAATTTATGTTATCCTCTATCCTTTCAAATCCATTCTTAGCAAGATAAGTATGAAGTCTCTCATACCATGCTCTTGGTGCTTGTTTCAATCCATATAGGGCTTTGTGCAGTTTGCATACCATACTCCTATTGTTTTTATCCACAAATCCTTCTTGCTATTCTATGTAGAACTCTTCTTTTAATTTTCCATTTGGAAATGTAGATTTAACATCCATTTGATAAATTTTGAAACCTTTATATGCATCATAAGCAAGTAGAATTCTAACTCCTTCCATTCTTGCAACAGGAGAAAATGTTTCACCATAGTCAATTCCTTCTTCTTGTACATATCCTTTGCAAACCATTCTTGCATTTTTTATTGTCACTTCACCATTCTCATCTAGCTTGTTCTTCAATATCCATTTTGTGCCAATCATATTCTTGTCTTCTAGTCTAGCAACTAGGCTCCAAGTCTTGTTTTTTTCTATGTTGAATTTCTTCTACCATAGTCTTATACCAATCATCATCTTCTAATGAATATCTCACTATCTTAGGTTCCTTCATGCTTTAAAAACATGATTCCCTTCTCAACCTATTTCTTTTCATTGTCCTTGCATCTTTGTCTCCAATGATTTGATTTGCAAGATGATGTCTTTTGACATATTTGGATAGCATTGGTTTAATTCTTGTGGCTACATTCTATCTCTTAACCTTAGTATCACTATGTGCATCTCTATTAGGTTTTTTAGTATTTCTTTCATGTGTGCTAATCTCATAGTCAAATTGTGCATTTTTCTCATTTTTTAACAAGACATCCAAATACAACTCAACATTCATAGGATGTGACTCAGTAGTTGTTGAAACTTCTTGTTGTCTTGCTATATGATTTGTAGCATCTTGTTCAATAGGCATTCCTTCATAATATTATACCAATGTCTTGTAATCTTCTAGTTCTTTTGTAGTTTTAGCCTCATGTGCTTCTGTAAACTCATCAAAATTCACATTTTCACTTTTCACACTTTTGTTAGTGTTAGTAATTAAACACTTATAAGCTTTACTTCTTGTGGAGTAACTAAGGAATATACCTTCTTTTCTCTTTGCATCAAATTTTCCACTCCTAACATATTTAAGAATATAGCATTTTCTTCCAAATACCTTAAAATATATCATATTAGGTGGATGTCCATACCATAGTTCAAAAGGTATTGAATGAGTACTTTTCTTCACTTGCACATAGTTCAAGGTGTATATAGTAGTACTTATAGCTTCTCTCTAGTATTTTAGAGCAACATTTTCCTCCATCATGAGTGTTCTAGCACAATCCATTACAAACCTATTTCTTCTTTTAGCAATTTCATTTTGTGGAGGGGTCCTAGGTGCTAATGTCTCTCTCTTGATTCCTCTATCATTGTAGAACATCTCAAACTCATGTGAAGTGAATTCACCTCATCTATTTGATCTCAAACATTTCAAGCTCTTACCTTTTCCTTTTTGAACTCTTTCCAAGTACCATTTAAACATTTGAAAAGCATTTAACTTTTTTTTAAGAGACATGACAGTCATCATCCTAGACTAATCATCAACAAGTAGCATTATATAGCTATCTCCTTTGTATTTTTTTACTTTAATAGATCCACACAAGTCAGTATGAACAATTTCAAGTATTTCCTTAGAGCTATAGGCTTTACTTTTAAAGCTTGACTTTATCATCTTGCCTAGCTAACATTGTTTGCACATTATATTTTCTAGTTTTTTCAACTTAGGCAAACCTCTAACTCTTTTCATGTTTCTGATACTAATTAAATTATCAAAGTTAACATGAAATAATCTCTTGTGCCAAAGCCATACATCATCAAATTTTTCAATAAGACAAGTAGCATCTTCTATATCCAAATAGAATATATTACTCCTAGTTTGATCTCCTTTTCCAACCAAGTTTCCATTAGTATCATATATCTTGGTTGTTTTTTTCTCAAACTCAACTTTGCACCCCAAATTATTCAATTGTGACACACCTGACAAGTTATAATTTAATCCTTCAACATAATAAGCATTATCACATAAAATCTTGTTTGTAAGCTTGATAGACCCTTTTCCTTTTATTAAACATGGTATATCATTACCAAATCTTACACTATTCCCATCATAACAGGTTAAGGTAATGAACTTACTTTTGTCTCCAGTCATGTGATGTGAGCATCTAGTGTCAATGATCCATTTTTCATTCTTCTTCACACAATTCATAAGTGTAGTAGCCTCATCCTCATCTAATTCTTCTTTAATTACAACATATACTACTTCATCATCATTTTCATTAGAGTTTTGTTCATCATCAATGTAGCATGACTTCTTGCCTTTGTCTCTATAGTCTTTTCCATCATTTTCTCTTCTATTTTTGTGCTTGTTTCCTTCTCTAAAGTTCTTATTTTGTGTACATCTTGCTACAATATGGCTTGCTTCATTGCAATTAAAATAAATGATAGGCAATTTACCTTTGAATTCACCTTTTCCTTTGTGGAATCTTTTGGATAGGAATGCTTCCAACTATTCAATATCTTCCTCATCTATACTACTATCACTAGATGAATACTTTACCTTTCTTTTATTCTTTTTTTGCTTTACCTCCTTAGAACCCTTTAGTAATAGTTTGGCTTTGAAAGCTGATTTAATACTCTTTAGTCTATAGTTCTCAAAATTTGATAACTCAAAAGTAGTGTGTCTTCCTACCAAACCTTTAAGGGTTAGATCATTTTGTGGCATACATCTTAACTCTTGTCTTGTAGACACTCTAATGACACAAACATGTAACAATGTTCTCAAGATTTTACTTAGCACAATATCATCATCTATTTTACTAGTAGCACCTTTTATTGCACTAACAACTTTTTTTTAGCAACATATTGAGCAATATTTTCACCTTCTTCCATTCTCATGTCATCAAATTTAGACCTTTGAGGCTCTCTGACTTGGCTCTTTGAACATTTTTGTTTCCTACATAGATGGTGTCTAGGGCATCCCACATCTTCTTTACATTTTTGACGTCTTTGATATTATCAAACTCAACATAACTTAAGGCAAAGGCAATCTCCACCATCACCTGATTGTGCTCTTTCTTTTTCTTCAAATCTTCAATAGTTAGGTCTCCTATTGGATCAACATGTTCTACTAAAATGCAAGATTGTGCATAATCTCCAAGTCCTCCAAGGTGTAGCTTCATTAAAAATTGCCATGCAGAAAAGTTCTCTCTATTGAGCTTGAGTACCTCTCTTTTTGACATCATGATCTTTATGCTTTTAGTACCATAAAACTAATCCTCTTAAGAAACTACATTCTAATACCAATTGTTGGAATTCTTTTAGAATAACTACAGGCGCTAGGGGGGGGGGGCGGTGAATCAATTATTCAAGGTCTAGATGTATAAAATAAAACTTTTTATAATTCAGTGAACCAATAAAACTTTCTCAACCATGCATGCATTCATTGTGTGTTAACCAAAATTGATATATTACTGTAACATTAATATGCAGAAGTGTAAAATAATAAAACACAACATATCCATCAATACACTTTGACACAATGATTTAATGTGGAAACCCAATTTGAGAAAAACTACCAGTAACATGCTACTCCTTTTTCACTCTTCTGAAGTGATGCCCTATTAAAAGCCAACCCTAGTAAAGGTTACAAAACACACTATTAAATGTGACCCAGTTAAGGGATTTCAATAACCCTATTAAAAGTGAGCCTTGTTGGAGTATTTTATGCCATTCACTTGGAATGCCACATTGTTAAAGAATTTTCCAATGACTATTAAGTCAACCTTTCACAAAAGGATTTACCCTAATATGATACAATTGTTAGAAAGTAAAAATAGAGCTTTGATCTAATACGACTTACAAAATTACTTGTAGATTACAAATCACTATTCAGTCCTCAACTTTAGTTGCCTTCCAATCTTTGTAGCTCTAAAAGCTTGTTCACCCTTCAAGCATTCATCCTCTTTAAGTATTCTTGATCAATTTTCCATTGCAGACTTCTATTCTTGGGTCACTTGATGAAGCAAACCCACTTCCTTCTCCTTATCACATTTTCACTTCCAAATATCTCTAAATTCTTTACTTCATGAGCAGATATCCCTACATATAGGAAATTAGAACTCTTTACCCACTCATTATCCATCTCAAAAATTAGGGTTTTTGATGGATTAGGTAAGATACAATGTATCTACCCCATATCTTATCTTCTCTAGAAAATTCTCCTAGAATCCATTTGAATTCACCTTCAAAATAGTTTACATAATATTTTGTGCCTCTAGCTCATCAATCTTATCTTCCTCCTAATTCACAAGTTTCAACAAAACAAACTTGTTAGCTTTTATTTGGAAAATCTTCAATCTTTTTCATAATGCAGTAGCTTGGCATTATATATTTACTGATGCTCAAAACATACTGTGGTACTCAACATCTATTGTAAAATCACTCGACATTAGCTAGATTTTATTGGTTATCAACATCAACTAAAAATCACTTGACATCTACTAACTTGCTTGGCTCCTACTAACTTACTTGGCATCCACTAGGAATTGCTTTCACAAGGCTCCAATTGACTTTTTGCTCAGCGTGCACTAACTTTGCTTGGAACCTTCTATCAACTTGGTCAAGCTAAGAAAATGAACTTTGTCCAACCTTTTTCTTCTAAACTTTCTACATGTAGCCAATCATTTTGAAACCTTGAGTAGATCATCAATATGTTATGTTATCACTATCTTAACTAATTCTTGTACTTCAATACATAATCATAACACAAACATTTTCTCTAGGTACTTTTGTTGCATCTTGTTGATCAAATCCTCCTCATCAATCAACTAAGTGATAATTCTTGAAACATATAAGAAATTATCTTACCAACATGTAGCAAGTTTGACATCAATGACAAAACAATGATTGAAAACACACAATCTTCTTTCAACAATCTTTCTACTCAAATGATCTTTTCAATCATATATCAACATTAGTGCATGTGTCTTTTACAAAATTTAACTTTTTTACAAAATAGGCTTACAAGTGAATGATGTATATACAAGTAAACCCTTACCAAGTTTCTCAGCACTTGTATCCTCTATAATTGATGTCGCATCAATATCACCAATCTTATTTTTTATCTTTGGATAGTCTATAGTTTGTAATAAAATTGGATTAGTGTAGAGTTTTCTTAAACCTTTCATTAAGCCTTGTATTTCCTTTTCTATCAATATATTTAGATTTGGTTGAGGAGTGTCAAAGTCATCTTCTATTGTGATAGTGTCTCTTTTTTTGACTAACTAACAAGTTATTGAATCTCCTTGGTTAGCTTGGCCACTTCTTTCTTGTAGTCATCTTCAAATTCTATTGCATCTCAACCTTCCCTCACTTCCACAAATAGATTAAGAAACCTAAATGCTTCTTTCCATATCTAAATGCCATCTTGCTCAACTTCATGAGCTTTATTTTTCAAAACCTTGTATGCCATGTCTCTTGAAACAAACTTCTTTACAAAATCTTTACGTGCTATAGACATATGAGTCTTCCCCAAATCTAGCATAGCTTGTGATAGTGTTGTCTCTCATATTTTTTTTTTGGTGGTCAATTCCCACTTCCACTTTAAATCTACCCTTTTATACAATCCCACTAGAAATCTAGTTCCCAATTTTAGGGGTGTGTGCCTAAACTTGGTCATCATGTCAATCATAGCTCCTTCGAGCTTAACTTGACCATAATCATTCAAAGAATCATAATGAATATTTTTGAATCCCATAAAACTTTTTGATTCTCTTAAATTTTACATACTTGATCCATAGTCATTAGAGGGAGTCTCTTCAATATTTGAAGTTTTCTAGGTTCATCAAACTTAGTCTTTTCATCATATTCCTCAGCTGCATGTGCTCTGATCAATTTTCTCCTCATCTTTTGATGCAGGAGCATCCAGAGGTATAAGGGCAATCCTGTGTCACCCAAAAAAAAGTGTACTTAGGCTTAGTTTTTGTTTGATGTGTTTTCATTTTTGGATACCCATTTGGGTCAAATAAAGGTTCCAACTCTCACAGTTCCACTATCAGTGCACTTGAAAATCCCAAAAAAATAGGAGCATGTATTTGGGCCATCATTTTGGTAAACTAGAAGGTGTGAATTGGCTAGATGAATGTAATCATGATTTAGAGCATTCCAAAAAAAGAATCAGGTCAATAGGCCCCACGGTTTGAAAGTTATTGTAGTTTTTCGAGTTTTGGAGACCTCCTAAGAATGCTTCAAAGTCAGGTTTGGGGCATTAAATGACCTCAAAAAGGGTCAAAAAATGGGGGATGATAAAAGATGGTCCATAGGGCTATAGAGCACTTTGATAGCTTTCCAAAATGTAAACGGTTTGTCAATTAGAGCTACGGTTCAAAAGTTATGCCTCTCGAAAGTTCGGTTACCATTTCTGGATTCTTCTAGATTTGCACCGACTTCTAACACAGCTTCTAGAGCCTTCTATTTTGTTGATGGATGCCTACTAGCACTTTCTAGAATGTACTCCTAGTCCTTAACACTTTGGGGTCTATTTAAGAATATTTCTCACATTGTAAAAGGCAGTTCGGAGTGGAATTTGAGAGGAGGTGAAAGGAGAAATTATCTCCATATTTATGCTATTGTAAGCCTTAGGGCATGTTTTGAAGTTTATTTTCTCTGTGCTAAATGTAGTAGCTTATTTTTTAGTTAATACAATTTCCCCTTTCTGTTGTGTCCATTTTGTTCTTGGGTTGTGTCCCCATCAAGTGGTATCAGAGCTGGTTTTCCTGAGTGTGTAGATAGAGCGCCGACTATGAGGCAGTTTGCACCAAGACTGTGTGGTTGTGGGTTTCAGTTAAGAAGATGCCTCCATGAAGAGAGCATGGCAGAAGGGCCAGAGCTATTAATCCTGAGGAGTTTAGAGCCCTCCAAAGGAAGGTACAAGCATTGCAAGAGGAGCTCCATAGAGGAGCAAATGTTGCCGCAGGTGACAACAGTGAGGATGACAATGAAGAAGAAAAATGGGACCAGAAGGGGAACTTGATGGGAAAGTTATGAATCCTGTAGAGGAAAGGATTTTTAGGGCCATTACTAAGTTTGGGAAAAGACCTACAATTGAAGTGGGTGTATTTTCAGGAAATCTGAAACCAGATGAGTTGATCGATTGGATCAATGAACTGGAAGAATACTTTGAGTATGAGGATATCAGGGACCCAGATAGGGTTAAGTTTGCAAAGGCCAAAATGAAAGGCCATGCCAAAATCTGGTGGCAAGAGGTTCAATTGGAAAGAAACAAAAGAGGAAAGGAGAAGATCACAAGATGGGATCGCATGGTGGACAAATTGAAGAAGCAGTTCATTCCTGTGGACTACGAGCTTGATCTGTTTAAGAAGATGAATGGGTTAAAGCAAGCAGGAAGATCAATCCAAGAATATACAAAGGAGTTTTATTGACTCTTGATTAGAGTGGGCCATGCAGAAGCAAATAAGGAGAAGGTTTCTCGTTATATTAGTGGGTTGTGAACTAGCATCCAGGAGGAATTAAGTCTGGTAAGAATGACCAACGTTGAAGAGGCATACCAGTTTGCCCTATGAGTTGAAGAGAAGTTGAATAAAAGGTTTGAAGGAAGACAAAGAGGGTGTGGTCAAGGAGGAAGGGGAAGTGGTAGATCATCTGGAGGCCGTAATGAAACCCAAAAGAAAAATGAAGATGTGGGTACTAGCAAGAACCAGAGGAATGAGGGTTTCAATCGTTCCCATGATCAAGACTTTGGAAATCAAAGAGGAAGAGGTAGAGGACGTGAACAAGGAAGAGGAGGCTTTCGTGGTACCTATTTCCATTGCAATGAAGAAGGTCATCGTGCCTTTGAATGCCCTCAACAACAAGGAAGGACAGATAGGAGAGCTGAGGGCCAAGCTAGGGTTGCTCATGTGGATGAGGATGCACAATCATCACATTCAGAGGATGCAGAAAGAGGAGAGACCTTGGTAAATGAAAGAGTCCTACTAAGTGGTGAAATTGAACTAGGACAACGGAGGAGTTTGTTCCATACCAGATGCAAGTGTGAGGATAAATGTTGTGATGTAATCATTGATGGTGGTAGCACTAATAACTTGGTATCAGAAGAGATGGTCTCTAAGCTAAAGCTCAAGAGGGAGAAACATCCACAGCCCTATCAGATTGCTTGGGTAAAAGATGATCATAAGGTCCTGGTAACTGAACAATGTTTAGTAAAATTCAAAATTGGGAGTTACCATGATGAAGTTCTCTATGATGTTAGTTCGATGGATGTTTGCCATCTATTGTTGGGTAGACCATGGCAGTTTGATAGACACGCAGTGCATGATGGACATGCAAACACATACTCTCTCACAAAGGATGGAGTTTGCCATAAATTGAAGCCCATGAAAAAGGAAGGTGAAAAGGTATGTAGCAATGCTAGGATTTGTCTTGTTGATGGAAGGAAGTTTTTAGATGGCATGAAACATCAGCATATGTGCTATGCTTTGATTCCTATGAAAGATAAAGAAGGTAGTAGTGAAATACCATTTGAAGTTTCAAATTTACTAGGGGAGTTTGGAGATATTATCTCTGATAATGTTACAGATGGATTTCCACCAGTAAGGCAAATTAGTCATCAGATAGATCTAATTCTAGGAGCTAGTTTTCTTAACAAGGCTGCTCACAGGATGACTCCTACTGAAACAGAGGAGCTAAATAGACAGGTTCAGGAGTTGTTGAGGAAGGGCTTGATTCAAGAGAGCCTGAGTCCATGTGTAGTACCTGCAATAATCGCACCAAAGAAGGATGGAGAGTGGAGGATGTGTACTGATTCTCGAGCTATAAATAGGATCACCATCAAGTACCAGTTTCCTTTGCCAAGGATGGATGATATTATGGACTGCTTGAGTGGAGCTCAGTACTTCACAAAGATAGATCTGAAGAGTGGTTATCACCAGATATGGATTTGAGAAGGAGATGAGTGGAAAATAGCCTTCAAGACCAAGGAGGGTCTTTATGAGTGGTTAGTCATGCCCTTTGGATTGACGAACGCCCCAAGCACCTTCATGCGGCTCATGAATGAGGTACTTAAGAAGTTCTTGGGAAAATTTGTTATTGTCTATTTGGATGATATTTTAATTTTCAGCAAGACTTTGGAAGAACATTTAGTGCATATTCGCAGTGTCCTTGAAAGGCTAAGGGAGGAGAAACTGTTAATTAATCTAAAGAAGTGTAACTTTGCAAAAAGGGAGTTAGTCTATTTGGGGTTTGTTATATCACCTGAAGGTCTCAAAATGGATCTAGAGAAGGTAAAAGCCATCTTGGAATGGCCTACTCCAAGGTCTGCTACTGAGGTAAGATCATTTCATGGTCTGGTTAGTTTTTATAGGAAGTTTATTAAGAATTTCAGTGGCATATGTGCACCCCTAACTGATACAATAAGAGGGGATAGAAAAGAGTTCAAATGGACTGTAGCAACTGTGAGAAGTTTTGAATTGCTGAAGAAGAAGGTAACAGAACAGCCTGTGTTGGCACTTCCAGATTTTAGAAAGGTTTTCCAAGTAGATTGTGATGCCAGTGGCAGTGCTATTGGGGCTGTATTAAGCCAAGAAGGTAAGCCTATTGCATATTTTAGTGAAAAATTGAATGATGCAAAGAAGAAGTATTCTATTTATGATCAAGAATTCTATGCAATAGTTCAGGCCTTAAAGAAATGGAGGCATTATTTATTTCCAAAGGAATTTGTTTTGTATACTGATCATCAGGCATTACAGTACCTAAATAGCCAAGGTAAATTGAATCAGAGGCATATGAAGTGGGTAGAATTCTTGTAGAGTTATACATTTGTGTTGAAGCATAGAAGTGGAAAATCTAATAGGGTTGCAGATGCACTAAGTAGGAGACAGTCATTGCTTATAGTAATGCAGGTTGAAGTAGTTGGGTTTGATGAACTCAAGATTTTATACTCCGAGGATCTTGATTTTGCTAAAGCATGGAAAGCTTGTAAAGAACCTGTTGCTATAGATAGAACCAAGTGGTTAGACTATTTGATTTAGGATGGCATGTTGTTCAAAGGTAGTCAATTGTGCACTCCAAGGAGTTCCATGAGGGAAAATTTGATTAAGGAGAAACATAGTGGAGGGATGGCAGGACATTTTGGTCAAGATAAGACCATTTCCATTCTTAGATAACATTATTTTTGGCTTCAAATTATACAGGATGTGAAGAAGTTTGTACAGAGTTGCCAGGTTTGTCAAGTTGCCAAGGGGTTTAGTCAAAATACTGGCCTATATCAGCCATTGCCTGTTCCACCAAGGCCATGGGAGGACATAAGTATGGATTTTGTTCTTGGATTGCCAAGGACACAAAGGGGTAATGACTCAGTATTCGTGGTGGTTGATAGGTTCTCCAAAATGGCACATTTCATTCCATGCCACAAAACTCATGATGTTGTCCATATTGCAGACTTGTTTTTCAAAGAGGTGGTAAGACTACATGGTCTTCCAAGGAGTATAGTTTCTGACAGAGATACTAAATTTGTTGGGTATTTCTGGAGGATGTTATGGAAAAAGTTGAGAACAGACTTGAAATTTAGTTCCACGCATCACCCACAAACTGACGGCCAAACAGAAGTGGTAAACAAATGTCTGGGCAATTCACTGAGATGTTTAGTTGGGGATAAGCCCAAGGGATGGGATTTGATTCTACCACAGGAAGAGTTTGCTTATAATAACTCTGTAAATAGGAGTACTAGAAAATCACCATTCCAAATTGTATATGGGAATAGCCCAAGGACTGCACCAGAGTTGAGGAAGATAGAACAAGGGGAGAGGACACGTGTTGAAGCTGAGGAATTTGCTGAACATATCAAGCGTCTACATGAGGAGGTTCAAACACACATTACCAAAATGAATCAAGAGTATAAAGCTAGGGCTGATCTAAGGAGAAGACATAAGGAATTCCAAGTAGGGGATCTAGTCATGGTGCACTTACAAAATGAAAGATTTCCAGCCGGTACTTACAACAAGCTGAAAATGAAGAAATTTGGCCCCTGCAAAATTTTGAAGAAACATGACTCAGGAAATGCATATGAGGTGGAGCTGCCAGATGGTATTCACATTTTTCCCATTTTCAACATTGCAGATTTAACAGAGTATCATGATGATGGTGCAGATGAGGAGCTGGTGTTAGAGCCATGTCCAATTCCTGCTACTAAGAAGGAGGAGATAGAAGACATTCTCGATCATCGTGTGGGTAGGAGTACCAGAAATAGGTAGTATGAAGAGTATTTGGTCAAATGGAAAGGACGGCCGATTGAGGACTCAACTTGGATTTCAGCAGCTGAGGTTTCCCATTTGGGATTTCCTCTACCATCCATAAAGTGACAGGGTCACTTTTCAATCTACTCTGGGTGTCTGATGCAGGAGCATCCAGAGGTATAAGGGCAATCCTGTGTCACACAAAAAAAAATGTACTTATACTTAGTTTTTTTTTTATGTGTTTTCATTTTTGGATACCCATTTGGGTCAAATAAAGGTTCCAACTCTCACAGTTCCACTATCAGTGCATTTGAAAATCCCAAAAAATAGGAGCATGTATTTGGGGCATCATTTTGGTAAACTAGAAGGTGTGAATTGGCTAGATGAATGTAATCATGATTTAGAGAATTCCAGAAAAAGAATCAGGTCAATAGGCCCCACAGTTTGAAAGTTATTGCAGTTTTTTGAGTTTTGGAGACCTCCTAAGAATGCTTCAAAGTCAGGTTTGGGGCATTAAATGACCTCAAAAATGGTCAAAAAATGGGGGATAAGAAAAGCTGGTCCATAGGGCTATAGAGTGCTTCGAGAGCTTTCCAAAAATGTAAACGGTTCGTCAATCGGAGCTACAGTTCAAAAGTTATGCCTCCCGAAAGTTCGGTTATCATTTCTGGATTCTTCTAGATTTGCACCGACTTCTAACACAGCTTCTGGAACCTTCTATTTTGTCGGTGGATGCCTAATAGCACTTTCTAGAATGTACTCCTAGTCCTTAACCCTCCGGGGTCTATTTAAGGAGATTTCTGGCATTGTAAAAGGCAATTCGAAGTGGAGTTTGAGAGGAGGTACTAAAAGGAGAAATTATCTCCAGATTTATGCTATTGTAAGCCTTAGGGCATGTTTCAAAGTTTATTTTCTCTGTGCTGAATGTAGTAGCTTATTTTTCAGTTAATACAATTTCCCCTTTCTGTTGTGTCCATTTTGTTCTTGGGTTGTGTCCCCATCATCTTTTGTAGTATTGTATCTGGTTTCCTTTTCTTTGATGGAATTCATGTAACTTTCTTAGCAAGGGGATGGGAAGTCATTTTTGTGGTGATAATGTTTCTCTATGGCCTCTAAGGTGTCACAATTTCTTCCATATCCTTTGTTAGGTGTGCCTTTACATTAGGATCAATAACACCTTTTTCTTCTTGTTAGCCTTAGGTTTTGCAACAGAAAGTTCTTCTCCTTTGTCTTCCTTAGCCTCTATATGATGCAAGGTATTTTTTAGTGGCTAATATTTTTCAAATGGCTAATTTTAGAATTTTTTTTCTATTAATTTGGCTAATAATTTAACATTTAATGCAACCTAAATTGCAACATTTTTATTAAATTTAATTCTAAAATATTTAAAATTGTTCAATAATTTATTTTATTAAAAAAATTAAACTCAAAGATTCACCCCAATATTTGATACATGATAAGATTTGATTCACCTAAATATTATATGTTACCAAAGAAATTAAAATTTATTCACCAATAATTATCATAATTATTAGTTACTTGAGGGATATATCACCAATATTTAGTTTTCACTATTAATTTAAAATATAATGTAATGATCCTCATAATTTTCATAAGGTAAAACATGTTCAATTTTGATTTGTAATATTCCATGGCAATTAGCAAACTTCCTATTATTATTGAGATTCACCAATATTTTATACTCAAAAACTATGATTCCAAAAATCATCGCCAATGTAAATAATATTTAAAACAAAAAAATTTGAGAGATTTGTTGATAAAAATAATATGGGTTTTTAAAATAATGAAAGATTCACCAATATTTTATATCTTTTTCTGAAGAGGGGTTTTTTAAAGTTTACCTTGATAAGTTATCTAGACCCTTCTCCTTGGTCCTGATTTCCACCCTCAAGAATCTTTTGGTTTCTTTGCTTCCCTTCTTTGGGTGTGCCAGATTCAGTAGTCATCTCAAAAATTATAGTTTCATATGTACTAAATTTCTCATCACTCACATGTATGTCCTCATCTAGAAGTGCAGTAACTATTACAGTGACCTCATCTACATTCACTTCATAGGGCATTCACCTTAGCCACGCTGTCCTTGGAAAAACTACTTGAGCATACACAAAATCTATATCTACAATAAAATACATTTCATGATAGCACTTGTCTATAATTGACTTAGGAATCCTCATTATGTTCCTCATATTTACCTTGAATTCTTCAAAGTAGATATCCATTATTACTTCAAATTTTTGTCCCAATCTACTAATTAAATTGGTAATCTTCTCCATGGTTGTTCAATTTCTATGCCAAGAAATTGTTCCAATGGTAGGAAAAGAATTTTGTACATGGAAAAATATACAAACTAATAAAGATCTAAACTTACAAGAGGTATTCTTCACTCTCCTTGCTACCTCTAAATTCTTTGTAAGTTTGTGAAGTTACAGCTTGGCAAGATCATACAAAATTATACTTCTTCACAATTTTGTAGCCCAAATCCATTGCTAAATAAGGTACCCTATTCAACTAGCTAGATTGATTAAATTTTTGTGTAATCACATGAACAACAAATTCAATTTATGGGTCCTTAATTCCATCAATTGACATATAATGACCATTCCACTTTTTCTTGGTTAGATTTTCAATTTCATTCTTTTTTGAACTTCTTATGCTCTTTGGTTGATCCAATGTAGGGTGCCCAATTACCCTATGAATGATAGCTTTATTTATCTTGACCGGCCCACCTTTTAACCATATTTTCATGTCATGAATACAACTAAGCACACTCTTTATCTATTCAACTTTATAAACCTATAGAAATCCTAGGGCATGGGTAAACCATTTCACAACAATGATCTTCTATTCACCTTTTAGGATTCCATCAACACATAGTTTATCATAAGCTTTTCTAATCTCAAAATTTCCAATTTCTCCTACTTTGCATAGATAATAAGATCTTGAATCCTGAAAAATCAAGATTCTAGGTCGAATAGATGATAAATTTCCAATATCATCAACAATTTTTTTGAGGATTACCGAATTTTTGAAGTTAAGTGGAGGAATTTTCTTATTTCTTATGAAATGTGCACTATTTTTCTTCATCATTTCACTTACAAATGCCATTTTCAACTAGGGTTTGAAACAAGACCTTTTGCAAAATATCTTCATAGAATATTTAACTTGATAGTGAGAGTAATACTTACTTTATTTCATATATTCACAACTAAATTATTATGATTCTTTTGCACTGGTCAATGAAATTGCTTCAATTGCCTTTAAATCTTCTCATAAACTCTTTTGATCACTTTTTAAATAAAAATTAATGTCCAAATTCAAAAGATGTCTTCAAACTTTCATTTTAGGTCTGTAATTAATGTCTTTTTACTTGGTTGGTATATGACAACTAGCTCAATCTCTATTTCAGCTCGGTCAAGATTACTCACTTGGCCACAACTAATTCATTTAGTCAATATATTACCTTCCTTGATCAATCAGTCTACACTGCAAAGATTAGTCAATATATACTATACCACTGATGCTTGTTACTCTATGATTTTCTTTCTTTTAAAGTTCTTAATGCATCTTTTCTTATATAGATATGAACCTTTATCTCTTTTATGCTAGGAACTAATGTAAAATATAACGTTGAAATATAGTTCCTATATACCTTCTATCTTTAGTGAGATGTGGCGTGATTCACCTAATCCATCAAACTGGGTGTTCATAGTTTCATCTTCTCTACTACTTCCAACTCTTACTATCTCTATCCATGTTTTCTCTCTTTCTAGTTTTTCACTCTCATTACTTGATGTTGGTGTTAGTGTTTTGGTTTTGTAGTTTATGCTAATATGTCAAACTTTTAGCCAACTAAAACATATTATTTCTCCATTCAGCCATTTCTTATAATTTCCTCTGAAATTTGTTCTGATGTAATTCTCTGGAATGTGTCCATATTCTCCACAATAGTGACAATTATACCATGTATTGTAATCCCAAATATAGGAATTTCCTTTCCTTGGTGTATGAGTTTTTTTCTCAGGTATCTAGTATGAATTTTTCTTGAATTTTTACTCATGAGCTCTATGTCCATATTTTTTATAGTTGTAACAATGACCTTGGAATTTAAATACATTTCTATTTGAGTCATTTTTATTTGATCTTCATTCATGTGTTTTATGTCCTACTTTCTTGCAATTAAAATAATTATCATTCAATTCTGGCTTAAGAGTTTGCTTAAAATTTTTGCTTCTGAAAATTTTTTTCCCACAGTAATAACATGTAGGTTTTCATTTGGTTTTTTTATTCCTTTTTTCTCCATATTTGGATGATTCTCCTTCTTTAGTAGATGAAGATTTCTTATTGTATCCAATTCTAGAGGTATTTTTTGTTCTAGGTGACTTCAATAGGTCTTCAAAGTGTTTGATTACTTCATCTGCTTTATTCAATCTCTCCATAAGTTCCAATTCATACCTTAACTCACTTTTCATTTTCTCATTTTGTAACATTAGATTTGTGATTTCCAAATCCTTTCTATTTTCTTCCTAATTTGCAATTACTAGTTCATTTATCATAGCTAGCTAATTATTTGTAAGATTTTGTACTTCAAAATAACCTCTCTTTAGGTTTGCTAGCCATCAATCTTTTGGTTTCTTCATCCATGATCTTGCCTTCCATTTCTCATTTATTTTGTTTCATTTTTTCACATATGATTATTGATTGAATTTCTTGTTCTAACTTGATATCTTTTGGTAGGGCATGATTCTTTTGTAGCAATTCTATCAATGCTTCATCATTGTTACCAATCTTTCCATTGTTAAGTAGTCCTTTTATATCAAATTATTTGTATTGAGTATCATTTTTTTGAATAGGTATTTCTCTCCTTCTTTTTAAGGTTTTCCTTAACTCTTCTTTTTGTTCTTCTAATTCTTGTAATACAATCTGGGTTTCAATCATCTAGTTCTCAATGATTTTTCTCATCTTATACACTTCCATCTCCATGATCTAATCCTCTCAAGCTATTAGGATTCCTAATAAGAGAACTATGATCTAACACCAATTTTCAGAATGAGTAAATGAGAACCAAGATGCTAAGAGGGGGAGGTGAATCAAGATCTCATACTTTTGATATCAAAACCAATTTCATAAATTTACTCTATTTCATCTCAAATAATATATCTACCATTAAAACTATAATGCTGAAACATAAGTGAAATATGTCACATCCATAAAATATTTCAACACATAACACAATGATTTGGTTACCCAAAAACACTTTGAGGTGAAGGTAAACCTAGGGTGGGGATAAAACCCACAAATCTTCATTGTTGCAACAATAAAGTTAACCTATTTGGGTTATAATGTTTGAGCATAAGATATGATCTACCCTATGGGAGGTCTTTCATATTAAAATATTAATATACTATTAGGTCTCACCTTGATTTTACTCTCACAATGAAGTAAGGACTGTATTAGGAGGTTTACAAAGGTCTGTTAAAACTTCTCTATTAAGATATTTACCTTGTCTCAATCAACAATAACTAATTCAATACTTGACCATCAATTTTCTCTATAAGCTGATCTTGGATCTCCTCTTTTCTATAGCTCAAATCTGATCTCCTGATCTAATAACTATGTTCAATCCTTCACTGTGTTGATTGCACTTTGTCTGATCTGCTTTCAAACTGAGTCTTCTTTTCTTTACATGTGCATACACTCAGTAATTCCTTCCTTCATACTTTTCATAAGGTGCATGCTACTCTCCTTAATAATTTCTCATTTGACATTATGATTTTAGGGTTAGAATCCTCCTTAAATAGATATTCTATGAAGGTTATAGATCTTGATCAACAATCTACACTTCATCATCTTTTGTTGTTTCTATCCATTTTATGATTGGTTGAGTTGCAAGCCTTGGAATCTTTACATTATGAAATGATACATGATCACCTTTGTAGTTGGCTCCACAAATATTAAATATCATTAGAATTTGACCAAAATGGTTTACATGTGTGTTTGTACCATTACAAACTTATATGTCAAAATTGAACTACTTGACACTTGAATGCTATGATGCTTAGTCATGTAGACTTCTTCATATTGTCACTTGGCTTCTATATACTTGTCTTCTCAACAATAAATGATTTTTCAATGTGCTCAGCCTTAACTATACTGCTTGGCCACTACATGTGCTCAGTCACTATTGAATACTCAGCAATCACTATCCTGCTTGGTATTATCTTTGTATGCTTGACCTTTACTAGATAACATAGTCACAGTGATGACCTTGTAATCTTGACTAGTCAATGACTTAGTATTTGGATACTAATTTATAAAATAGTCTTAGATATCAACACAACAAAAATTGTAGCATATTTTACAACTCATCTCATTGTATAGCCATGGAAAGTGCACTTAAATGAGAGAAATTTCCATGCAAAAACTCAAAGGTGATCCTTTCTCTAATTCATCACAATAGAGGAATTTGTTAGCAAATGAGAATCACTAGATCTAATTAATTGCACAAGCATTAAAACATAATAAAACCATTGGCTCTGTCTCTAGTTATGAATATAAAATTCATAAAATAAATGCATATTCCAACATGAAAAACTACACAAATAATGAAATCACCAATAGAATACTTTATTGCATCAAAATATTGGCCTTGAATTCATATTACATCTATGTATATATAGAGAACCCTATTATTAATGCAATTTTTGGCTCTATGGATTCTTCCTTGCAAAAAGAATGGTAAAATCACTAAATTAAAGAAAATTGTGTACAAATAGACTCCTAACTATATGCACCCTAAAATGGTTGCCTAGACTATGAGCCCCCATTATTCAATTTATCAAATTTTATAAATCAATGGTTTGCAATATTTTCTTAAATCAATTCAAATCAATTTCTTTGATTAGATTGTAATTAATTCAATTATTTCAATATTTCCTAAGGTTTGATCATTTTATACTAAGTCTTATTTAATTAAAAGAAAACCTCTCTTTTAATTAAATAATTATTCGAGATTTAATTAATTAAGAGAAAAATCCCTCTTTTAATTTAATCAAATAGTTCTTATTTAATTAAAAGAACTTGCTCCCTTTTGATTAAATTAAACCCACTTGAAAAAAGAAATTAAATAAATAAAAATTAAACTTGTTGGAATTATAGATGGAGTAACTGAGAGGGGAGGTGAATCAGTTACTAAAAAAACAATTCACAGATCCCTTAGATTTCTTACATAACTAGTTACTACTGATACTCGGTAAACACTACAAAAATGTTGTAACTCGATAGGTTAACTTGTTACTGATCTCCAAGCATTCCAAATATTTAACATGCATGCAAAAGAAAATAACATGAACACAAGAGACATCGGATGTAACGTGGAAACCCAATATGGGAAAAACCACCAAGTAACTAGCTACCAATTTTAACTCTTCTGAAGTGAGCCCTGTTAGGAGCCAACTTGGTTAAAGGTTACAAAACACACTATTAGGTGTGACCCTGTTAGAGGATTTAATCACCTTATTAAGATTGGTCTTGCTAGAGGTCTTTACAATAATTCAACTAAATTGTCACCTTGTTAGAGGATTTACAAAATGGCTACTAAACCAACTCTATTAAGATATTTTAAAATCACTACTACAATGGTTAAAAAGTAACAATGAATTGACCTTAATAAATGCAACTAAATTTGCTAATTACAGATCTCTATTCTCCACCAATAGATCCTCCTTGATCAAATATAGCTTTGCTACTCCTCAATGATCTTTGATCATCCTTCAAAATTTTCTCTCACAATAATCAATCCTTCTTCACATTCATATTACATCAAATCGATCACACACTTGGAATTCACAACTTGACCTCTTATATATACCATTCAGATTATCAAGTCAGCTCATTAACAAGTTACATTTACCAATAAACCATAAATTAGTCAGTTACAAATATTACATTAAACAAATAAACTCTATTTCAAAAAATAATGAAAGCCTTCATTGGCTGACCCTACTCGATAGACACTGTTCCAGAAACAATTTCCTAAGTTGACCATCTCAACTTGGTTAACACTATAATTTTTGTGAAATCCTTTGGCTACTAAGTGAACTCGATAAGAATTGAATTTCCTTTGCTATCCATGAGAGCTCAGTAAGAACTATTTTTTGCTATATTTTCCTTTGATGACCGAGTAAGCTTAGTAGACACTAAACTGCCTTGCTTAACCTTGAAAGCTTGGTAACAACTATCTGCATAAGGTAAAGCTTGAGAATGCTTGATAGACACTGTAAACCTTCTGAGCTTGGTAGACTCTAATTGATAGCTAATATGACATTTGTGTAACATCAAAGACAACACAGAATTGAACAATTGTATCCAACAATCTCCCTCTTTGGCATTGATGGCAACACAACATGTCATAGAAAAATGAAATTTGAAAACAAGTCTTCACTAACAAAATGCTTCACCTTCTTTCATTTCAATCCACAAAACTTATCAAATATAGTAATCTCCCTCTTTCATAGTAATCTCTCCCTCTTACATAAATTCTCTTCTTGTAAATTTTAGAAAGATATGATAGTTAATGCTCCCTCTGTGACAACACATGCCAAAGACAACACAACTTCAAGTGAAATTTAATGTACCTTAAGTACTAATTCATATGCAATGTCTTCATTATTTTGTTGCATCAACTGATAGATCTTCAATTCTATTCCTATTGATGCATCACTAAAACTATATTTTAGTGAGCTTCAGATAGGAGAATGACCCCTAACTTACCTCTTAGATACAAGAATTCATCCTTAGGTAAAGGCTTTGTGAATATATCAGCAATTTGTTCCTTTGTATGGATATATTCCAATCTAATCTCCTTATCCTACAACAATTCTCTGACAAAGTGATACTTTATAGCAATATGCTTGGTTTTTGAATGGATCAATGGATTCTTGGATATGTTAATTGCACTTGTATTGTCACAAAACATAACAATAGGTTCTTTGATTTCTTCCTTCATACCTTTCAATAATTGTTTGAACCAAACAATGTTTGAATAATTTACTATTGAAGCAACATATTCAGCCTCTGTTGTGGACTGGGATGTATAGTTCTACTTTTTACTTGTCCAAGAGACCAACTTCTTTCTAGGAAAGAAAGCTCCTCCACTTGTACTTTTCCTATCATCAATATTCCCTGCCCAATCTGCATTAGTAAACACTTTTAAATCTAAATTTCCTCCAAGTTTATACCATAATCCATAATCTTTAGTTCCTTTCAAGTATCTCATGATTCTTTTGATTGCCATCATGTGATTTTCTTTTAGTTTTGCTGAAAATCTAGCTACAATACCAACTACAAGGGCAATGTCTAGTCTTGTATGTACTACATACTACAACTTTCCAATCATAGATCTATATAATGTCTAATCCACTTCTTTTGATTCATCATCCTTGGTAAGTTTCAATCTAGTACACACAGGAGTCCCAACTAGTTTGCAATCTTCCATGCCAAACTTTTTTAGTATCTCCTTGATGTATTTAGATTAAGTGATATAGATTCCATTCTTATTCTATTAAATTTGAACACCAACAAAGGATTTGATCTCACTAAACATTGACATTTCAAATTCCTTGTTCATTTGCTCTGAAAATTCTTTGCAAAGATCATCATTTCCTAAAAACAAAGTATCATCTACAAATATTTCTACCAAAACAATTTTATTATCTGGTCCTTCCTTGATATACAAGCTACTATTACCATTAGTTCTTTGAAAACCAATATGTATAATATAGTTGTGTAGTCTTTCAAACCATGCTCTCGGGGCTTGCTTTAGACCATACAAAGCTTTATGCAATTTGCAGACAATGTCCTTCTTGTTTGGATCAACAAAACCTTCAAGTTGTTCAATGTAAACCTCTTCATCTAGTATACCTTTGAGAAATGCTAACTTGACATCCATTTGATAAACATTGAATCTTTTGTATGCAATATATGTAAGTAGGGTTCTGACACCTTCCAATCTTTCAACAGGAGAAAAATTATCTCCATAGTCTATACCTTCTTCTTGAGAATATCCTTTGCATAATATTCTAGCTTTGTTCCTTGACACCTTGCCATATTCATTTAACTTATTTTTGAATACCCACTTAGTATCAATCACATTTTTGTCTTTTGGCCTAGGTACAAGAGTCCATATTTTGTTTTTCTCTATCTGCTCTATTTCTTCATTCATGGCTTCAATCCAACTTTCATTTTCTAATGCATCTTTGACATTTCTTTGTTCAAAATCAGCAAGTAAACAAGTACCTTTCAACATACTTATTGTCATAGTTTCTTCAAATTTATCTCCAATAATATGATCTAGTGCATGATGCCTCCTGACATACTTAGCTAATACAAGTTCCTTTCCTTTTGAATGCTTTGCATTTTCATCCTCTTGCACTTCAGCTTCAGGTTCTCTTTGCTTGAGCTCAATAGCTATTGATTTAGTAGCTTCTGTTTGCAACTTGGGTCCTTGGAGCTCAGTAGGTATTGCCTCAGTTTGAACTTCCTACAACTTGGTTAATGAAGACTTAGGAGTTGAAGATTCCTAATTGACAAGAGTATTTGGCATTGTATCATGTTCAATGTAAACAAATCTCTTGTAGTCTTCTGGTTCTCTTTTGCTTTCTTCTTTAATTCTTTCTACAAACTCATCAACTTTCGTAGTGCACTTTCTATGACTTTGTGAGTAGATAATTCAAACATTTATATGCTTTACTTTTGTAAGAATATTCCAAAAATATTCCTTGATCACCTTTTACATCAAATTTACCTTTTCTAGATTCTTTCAAAATGTAACATTTTCTTTCAAATACTTTTAGGTAACTTACATTTGGTTTGTAGCCATACCATAACTCATAGGGGGATTTGCATGAGTCCTTCTTCATCTGTACTCAGTTCAAGGTATGAACTATAGTGCTCATACCTTCATTCTAGTATTTGATAGCAATGCTCTTTTCAATCATTAAGGTTCTTGCATAGTCCATGATAGATCTGTTCCTTCTTTCAACTATTCCATTTTGTTCAAGAGTTCCAGGTTCTAAAACTTGTCTTTTGATTCCCCTTTCAATGAAAAATTTATTGAACTGATGTGAAATGAAATCACCACCTCTTTCAAACCTCAAACATTTTAGTCTTTTGCCTATTTCCTTCTCTACTCTAGCCAAATACTATTTGAACTTTTCAAATGCTTCTAATTTCTCTCTTAGGTACATGATAGTCATCATTCTTGAATAATCATCAACAAAAAGAATGAAGAACTTTTCACCAGAATAACTTTCAATTCTAATAGGTCCACATAAATCAATATGCACAATTTTTAAAACTTCTTCAGAATGATAGTTTTTACTTTTAAAGCTAGTCTTTCCCATCTTGCCAATTTGACAATTCTTGCATAGACCAACCTCAAGTTTCTTTATGTTAAGAATGCCTATCACTTTCATAAATTTACTTATTTTCACCAAGTTATCAAAGTTCACATGGCACAACCTCCTATGCCATAACCAACTTTCTTCAAATTGAGCAATAAAACATTAACATTCACCAAGTTCAAGATAAAACAAGTTACCTTTAGTTTGAGTGCCTGATCCAATAAGCTTTCCTTTGCCATCTAGTTGTCTTACTTTTCCATGCATGAATTCCACTTTGATTCCATTATTGAGTAGTTATGCCACACTTAACAGATTGTGTTTTAGTCCTTCTACCAAATATGCATTATCACATACAAGTTCCTTGGTTGGTGAGATTCTTCCTTTTCCTTTTATGCAGCAAGATTCATTATTTCATAACCTTACACTACTACCATCATAATCTTCAAAATGTTCAAACTTAGTTTTATCACCAATCATGTGATGAGAATAACCACTATCTATAATCCATGTATCATTTTTTCTTATATGATAAATAAGTGTCATTTTCTCATCATTATCAGATTCATCCTTTACAGCAATGTAAACAATTTCATCTTCTTCTTCTTCATCAGAATCATTAGAATCTTTATCCATGAAACATGTTTTCTTACCTTTATCCTCGAATAATTTGAAGTCTTTCTTGCACTTGTGACCTTTCTTCTCATCCTTGTTCTGCTTATTCAGGCACCTAGTAGCAATATGTCCAATTTCTTCACAAGAAAAATAGATTAGAGGAACCTTACCTTTGTATTTCCTTTTTCCTCTAGAATATTTCCTTGCTAGTAGAGCTTCAACCACCTCAAGATCACTATCTAAACTGTATTATGATTCTTCATCACTATTTGACTGAGAATCCTTTATCTTCTTGCCTTTATCCTTGAGTGAAAGCTTGGCTTCAAATGTTGATTCAATGTTCTTGGCAGCTACAACATAATTATCATAGTTATCTAGCTCAAATGCAGTCAATCTTCCAACTATGGCCTCTAAATTTATCTTATGATTTGCTTCACATCTTCTTTCTTGAATTGTAGAAACTCTGATTGTATCAATGAGAAGTAGTGTTCTAAGAACTTTACTTATAACTATTTCTTCCTTGATATCTCCTCCAGATGCTTTGATGGCACTAATACATTCTTTAACTCTTTCAACATATTTTGTAATGTTTTCATCTTCTCTCTTCCTCATTTGATCAAATTTCTCTCTCAAAATTTCTGCTTTGGCTCTTCTCACATTATCATCACATCCATAGATCTCTTTCAGCTTGTTCCACATTTCAAAGGAAATTTTACAATCCTTGATGTCATCAAATTCTTCATAACTTAAGGCAGATGCAATATCTATCATCATGTTGTTGTGAGTCTTCTTTTCAACAATATCATTGATAGATAATGTACTAGTAGGTTCTGCATATTTTTCATCAAGGTACTTCAGCCTTGTATCACCAATAGAAGCTAGATGAAGTTGTCCTTATTAAGTCTTCGAATTCCCCTCTTATAAGACATCCTAATATTTGGCATAGATCCTTGAAATCTTTTCTTACAAGCACCAAAAGCTCTGATACCAATTTTTGGAATTATAGATGGAGTAACTGAGAGGGGGGGGTGAATCAGTTACTACAAAAAAAATTCATAGATCCCTTAGATGTATTAAATAACTAGTTACTATTAATACTCGGTAAACACTAAAACAATACTGTAACTTGCTAGATTAACTTGTTACTGATATCCAAGCATTCATAATTGTTAACATGCATGAAAAAGTAAATAACATGAATACAAGAGACACCAGATTTAATGTGCAAACACAATATGGGAAAAACCATCAAGTAACTAGCTACCAATTTTCACTCTTTTGAGGTGAGCCTTGTTATGAGCCAACCTGGTTAAAGGTTACAAAACACATTATTAAGTGTGACCCTATTAGAGAATTTAATCACCCTGTTAAGAGTGGCCTTGCTAGAGGTCTTTAGAACAATTCAACTAAATTGTCACCTTGTTAGAGGATTCACAAAATGGTTGCTAAACCAACTATGTTAAGAGATTTTAAAATCATTGCTACAATGGTTAGAAAGTAACAATGAATTGACCTTAATAAGATGCAACTGAATTTGTTGATTAAAAATATCTATTCTTCACCAATAGATCCTCCTTGATCAAATATAGCTTTGTTTCTCTTCAATGGTCTTTGATCATCCTTCAAAATTCACTCTCACAAAAACCATTCCTTCTTCACATTCTTATCACATCAAATCCATCACACACTTGGAATTCGCAACTTGACCTCTTATATATACCATTCAGATTATCAAGTTAGCTCATTTATAAGTTACATTTACCAATAAACCATACATAAATCAGCTACAAATATTACATTAAACAAATAAACTTTATTTCACAAAATAATGAAATCCTTCATTGGCCAAACCTACTTAGTAAACACTACTCTAGAAACAATTTCTTGAGTTAACCATCTCAACTTAGTTAACGCTACAATTTTTGCAAAATCCTTTGGCTTCCAAGTGAACTTAGTAAGAACTAAATTTCCTTTGTTGTCCATGAGAGCCCGGTAAGAACTATTTTTTGCCATATTTTCCTTTGATGACTGAGTAAGCTCGGTAGACATTGAATTGCCTTGCTTAACCCTGAAAGCTCCATAACAACTGTCTACACAAGGTAAAGTTTGAGAATGCTTGGTAGACATTGTAAACCTTCTTTGTTAGCCTTCTAAGCTTAGTAGACTTTGACAAATAACTGATATGACATTTGTGTAACATCAAAGACAACACACAATTGAACAATTGTATCCAACAAAACTCACTTAAAAAATAATAATTAAATAAAAATAAATAGATAAATCATTTTTCTATTCACTTAAATGCACATATCTCTAAATGGGATTTCTCCTTTTCCTCTTTCTTCTCACACACTCCTCTTTTCTCATTGGAGGAATTTTGTCTCACATGGATCAAACTCTATTATCCCATTTTGGTTGTGAGAAGCCTCCCACCTCCACATTTTTCTTTATAAGGAGATCTATCCTTCTCATTTTGATATAGAGCAATATAGAGCAATAGAGAGAGATGTAGAGAAAATAGCTCATTGCTATAGTAGTTTTTATGCTATAGGTTTAAAGAGAAATTTTGGAGAAGGAGTTTGAGCCTTAGGGTCTAGATATTGGAGCTTCATTGCAACTTATCTCTTCTCTTCTTGTTCTCTCTTGCATTTATAGCTTTCATCATGAGGTTTTATCCTTGCATTTTCATATTATCATAGAGTCATATTTGTTTTCATAGATCAATATTGCATTGTTATCATTTAGATTAGATTACATGTTCTTTTGCATGCATATTTTGATCTTTGAATCTCTCATTTTATGGTGTACTTGTATGGGCAAAAACTAGGTCAAACTAAGGGCCTCCATCAAAAACCCTTGCACTCCATGAATAGAGAACTATGAGACACCATTCGAGACCTCATTCTTGAGTAATATTGGATATAATGACTCATAGAAGTATCCTCACATTTTTAGGAATACACTAACTAGGTGCTAAGCAAGCCTATACTCTTGGTTTTATTAATTGCAAGCAGGGGTAACTTTAAGAAACCCCCCTTTGGAAAAAAAATTATAAAATTTTGGTGAATCGAACACTAGTTCAGGGGAAAAATAATAATTTCTATTCATGAATTATTATTTTTAAGTAGGAATTTTTAAAATTTTATTATGATTGTTTTGCAATCATATGAAAATTCTATAAAATCATAGAAAATCTTTCATTATTGATGAAAATCATGAAAAAAGGTACACATGCCTAGAAATAATAATTTTATTATTATTATTAAATGGAGCCTAATTTGTTGTTAAACTTTAAGGTTAAATTAAGCTCACTTTTACCATTGTAGTTTCCCTCCAAAATATTGAATGGTGGTTTGAGGGAAACACCCCTATTATTTTTAACCATTGGGTGATCCTAAATCAATGGACTAAATCCTATTTTAAGCCAATATTTTAAAAGGATACAGAGTTTTATAGAAATTCTCCAAAGTAAAGAAACATGTCCCCAATCAAATCTATTTCATAGAAAAGTGACAAAGAATAAAAAGCTTCATAAAAAGTATTCAGGATAGAGACACATGTTGTAACTTAAATTTTTACCATATAGTGGAAGATATGACCATCAATTAAGATAAGCCTTAAAAATTTTAGGCAAAAATATTTAATTTACTATGTAGAAATATTAGACTCCATTAGGGATTTCATCACACAAATACTTCTATATTATTATTGGCAATTAGCCTATGAATGTAGCCCAAATTTGGTAAAGTACAAGCAACATGGACACACAAAAGTACAAAACATTAGCCAAAATTGGGAACCACGATGAGTGAGATTAGCCCCACTAAAGTTATCCTTGATTGCAAGGTGCATGGACCTTTACATGACTCAAAAACTCCTAAAGAAGAAGAAGGTAAGAAGATGGAGAAGTTTTTAGATGGTTTGGGAGTCTTTGACACTTGTTTGGATATAAACTTGGGCTCCACTATGTGTCTCTATCAGTAAAACTACCATCAAAATATATTTTTAATGCATGAAATGCTCAAAAAATAGAACTAGTAGTTAACTTTGGATGCCATCTCAACTGATCAAAACTATGGGTGTACCTTTGTGTTTGGTGCACTATAGTATTAGTCGTACCTTATGAAAAGTGCACCTCTTTATTTTTCACACCTTTGCACTAGCGTGCCTCTCAGTGGTAGGACCAAAATTGAGAGATTTTTTTCTAAGTGTCAAAATCTTGATTTCCAGCATCTAGGCTCTATGAACCTTCTACAAAAATGATGTCTGGTTGTGTCACTTTGAACTTTTGAATAATAGTGGTTCTCTCAAGGGTATTGGAAAATTCCAAAGATTCATGCTTTGTTCTCATCTCTTGGTGATACTTGCCAACCTCTTGTCTGATCCTTAAAAAATCTTCCAATTTGGAGTCTAACTTTGAGAGTGTTTCCTCGGTCCTAAAAAATTTCCTAACATCATCTTCTAAGGATTTAGTCTCAAAAAAAGATCATAAATATTGTACCACTACTTCACTTGATCACAATCATGTCCTAGGTCATCTTCAAAAACTACCAAGTTGGTTAGACAATAATACTTATCATCTTCAAAAATTTGATCAAGGGCCCTATTCTTTACATCTTAAATATCTTCATACAACTTGACCATCATCCTATTTCCTTCCATAATTTTCTTAATACAATTATCTAATTTATCAAACTCTTATATGGAATATATATCTGTTAGTATTTAGTGTCTCTAGCCCTTGACTTTTTGCAATGCCTCCAAGTCTTTGGTCTGTGTGGCACTTCATCTATTAACATGATATCATGTTCTACTATAGTAACAAGCCTATCTATCTTATTCTATGTACCTAGTAATGCATCCATGTTGGCCTCAATAATTTGTAGTCCTCTATCCTCAAAACTTTGACACCATCTTTGACATGCATCCAAAAATGAGCTTGTGGGTGTTGGGGTTGGAGCTCATTTTTTTAGAGTAGCCGCTAGGGTGATCTCAGGATTATTAGAGTCTAATGGAATGACTACCTACTTTACATACTCCTAAAGAAGATAACACTTCTTTCTTAATTCCAAAATCTAAGCCTTGTCCTTATCCAAATGTCAAAATACTTACTTAAGGTTCATGGTAGTCAAAACTTTGGCAGTGTCTAGCATGGTCTTCCCCAACACTACTTCCTACATCTAGTAGTATTTAGGAGAAACATCTTCAATATGATCATGGGGAGGATGAATAGCTATATTTTCTATCAATTGGTTTCTTTGATTCCTCATGACAAACTAGGTGTCGGTGTCTTGACTGTCTTTATCAATGTCTCTAATCCCTTAGTCTCTATATATTATACATATCTTTAATGGTGAGTTGGCACCTCTTTCTTCATCCATGTTGGAGTAGTACCCATGGGAGAAATGTAATGGCCTAGAGACAAGGTCATTTAAAGAAACTATCCTCTTGCTTCTATCACTCTTTTTTGGGGTTTTTTACCATCTCAATGGCTCAACTGACATAGTTAATGTTATATTCCTTGGAGGATGGGTTTCTAATCCCTCTATGAGTGGTGTTTTCTCTCTATATCCAATTATCTATCCTTCCTCTAAGACCTCATTGGTGTGTAACTATTGGAAATCATCTATGTTGGTGTCTAACTGTCTAATCTAATGATTGGTGGTGGTAAAGGAGTGGTTTCCTTCTCTGATGGTGGAGAAGGAGGAAGAAAAGGTTGTTTTCCTAGAAGTGGGAGTGGTATACACATTGGAACTTGCATTAATGGCAGTAATTAATTCCAATCATAACCTATTAATTCTTTCCATGGAGTTTCCCTTATCACTCCACCCTCCAAATGTGTCCAAGTTAGTATAAAATCAAACTATGAGAGGTAAAAGACATAAGAGTCATCTCCTTCTATAGAATTTTTCCATCCCTCCTAGTATATGAACTCTTTGAGCTAGATTGGTTGCTCGAAAATAGAAGGATGCATCTAAGTTGCACTCATCCATCTTTCTTCTTTTGTGCCCTTGGCTAACTAGGTTCTCCATTTAAGTGGAAGATATTCAATTTATTCCTCTTTCTCTTCCTTTTCCTCTTTAAGTATAGTATTTGAGATTTGAAGAGATGAAATGCTCTTCTTCCTTTTTAGATTCCTCCTCTTTTATCCTATTATTATGATTTTAGTCCTAGCCCTCATGAGTACTAATGGAGAGGCCTCTATTTAGACCAAGCCTTCAATGGGTGGAGCTTGAGCTTCTTCTCCCTGAGTCAAATCTTCCTCTCTCTAAGCCTCCTCTAGTTGGGTTTCCTAATCCTATGTATCCTTTTTCCTTTTATTTCCATTGTCTTTATCACTGTGAAAGTAGGGCACTTCTTTTTCATGCTTTTAAACTATCTCTGGTCTTACTAGGTAATTTTCTTGATAATTTAGAAAATAAATTTTGGTCACTTTTCCTTTCCTGGGCCTTGTAATAGCCTGCAACATTGGCATGTTAAGAAATAGCTCCAAGTGAAAGGGGTTCCTTAAAAGATATCTAGTCAATTGAATGATATGTCTAGCCCCATGTTGAATATCATCATTTTTCTCCTAGCCAATATTGATATTCATTATAGGCCTATCAGAGATCATATCCCTATTGTATACTACATCCAACACATTTGGATTATGTTAGTTCCATATTTTTGAAGCAATGTGAAAATTAAGAGTTCTTTCTTTCAGTTATAGACTCATCCTATAATAGTTCCCAATTTGGACAATGTAGTCATCTACACATTTCATCTAATCATCTTAAATAGTAGCATCTAGTATGAATTTCTTCCCTATGAGATGTTGGGTCATCTATATGTCATCAAAATTGGGTCATGACACTAGATAGTCATCTAAGGGGAATTGGTCCCATTGAGCCTCATAGGTGGGTATATCCTTCTTTTGTTTGACCTTGAAAGCTTCAATGGTAATGGGTCATACCTATGTCTTCTTTTGTTTCTTTCTAACCCTATCGTAGGCTAAAGCCAATTACCTAGCTATCGCTAGTAATATCAATCTATTTGAAAAATATAAGGGAAGCTTCTTTGGGAATAGGAGGGTCCCTACCACTCAAATATACATGAATGTTTTAAACTAAATAAAGTAAGCCTTCACTTGTGTTACATAGGTGGTACCCTCCATAGATAATCTCTTTGCACAGTCCCCTTCAATGAACCAAACTATAGAAAAGACTAAACCATCATTTAGTAGTGTGTACTTTGGGCTCCTAAATAGGAGCTTTTTCCATAGTAACTAAGGGTGCACTATATATGGTAAAGAATTGGCTTCCTACATTCTTCCTTTATTTACCAATCCTAGATAATCAATTGGCCTAGTTTCTAGAAGGTACACCACATAGGAGGTCATGTAGAAATGAGGGTGAGACTTCATTGACATAAGTTTTTCATCCATATTATTGAGTATGATGGTAGCCCAATAAATTGGAAGTTCCCTCCTCTTAATGGTTTTTATTAAATGAACCATCCACGTTTCAAGATGACTAGTTGAGGGGAGTCCCATGACTCTACTTATGAGCACTATGTTATAGCCAATATCATCTACAATATATCCCTATGTCAGATTGACCTTTCCAATTCTCCTATTGTCAAGGGGTTGAGAGATGAGATATTTCTCTTGCACTATATATTTTACTTCATGTTCATGCTCCCTATACCACCTATTAGCTACGTCATAAGTAATCTTTTGGAATTAATATGGAGGTGGTAGGGGAATAACCCTTCTCTATGGTACTGGGGTATATGTCCAAGACCCTCTTCTCTATGATGATTTGTGACACCTTCTCCTCTAGTATATAATGATGGGCTAATTCCATGATCAATTTTAACAATTGAATGGACATAGGTTAGGAAGTTTCCTTCACTAACCTACTTATGACTAGTGATGAGATCATCTCTAATCTCTCCCTTGGTTTGTTACACAAGACCAGGAATGTGTTCCAATTAATATGTCCCATTTATGTATCTAAGACCTCTAAATGTTTATCCACAAACTAATACTTCTTTAGGATTATTTGAAACATAAAGGTGGCTAGTTTAGGTGCTATCTTCACTACCATAAAGGATGATGAGGATGCCATTTTAACTTGCACAAAATACACATGTCAGTATATCAATGTTAAATATTGAAAGACACTAATAGGTACAACCAAGCTATAAAAAAATAATGAGAGACTTGACCAAAATAGATAAAAATAACAAAATTTCTTTAAAGAATACTATCACACCATGCACACATAGTGCACCTACATGGATTTACAAGGTTTACTTAGTGCACACCTTCCATAGTTAACACACATGCACACATGCACAAGGTACAAGTTTGGGTTTTGTAGATGGCCATATGGCTAGGCCTTAAAATGGGGAATGCACACATCTATCACCTTATACATCCATGAAGGTGTGAAATGTTCACATATGCACTCATCTATTTACCTTGTCTGAGAGAGAAGGATGCACACTAGTCGAGGTATGAAGGTGTGGTTCTCTAAAGATGATGAATGTAAATAACCTATTCAAAAGGGGGGTTCACCTATTTGTAAGTGTCATATCTAAGAGGTGTACACCTACCACACCCTTGAGGTTATGTAAGGTGCACATATGCACATATGTGCCCCTCTTTGGAGTTTCTAGGGAGCACACTAAGAACACCTTTAAGGGGTGTGCATGTGCATACTTTCTTATGTCTTATCAAAATTTGATCCTCTAACCTCCTAACCTCATTTTACACTAACCAATTAGACATCCTAGACTAACCTAGACCTGTAGGGAGACCTCACTGCTGAGGTGCCTACCTAGGTGGCTTGTTATGGGGAGTGGGATCCCTTAACCTAAAAGAAAAGAAGGGGTCCCATTTTGAGCTGTGCATTGTAAAATCACACCAAGTTACTATTAGGTTAACAACTAGGTTTTTTTTATAAAATTTAGTGTCATTACAAAACTTATAGTTAGTCAGATCCAAAATGTTGATGCTAAAAATATACACAACCAAATCCATAAAAGAATTCCTTTATTAATGGATTATAGAAATTTGATAATGTTAACGTATACTTAGTGTTAGTGTTATTATTACACCTAACATCATTATTAGTAGAATTCCTAGGTTCTATTTAAGAAGTTTGCAAAGGTTTGTTTTATTATTGTAGTTAAGGTTATTGTTAGGGTTACTACTCCTAATATGGTTAACATTGGTGCTATTACTGCAAATTGAGTTAGTGTTGATTTAATTATAAAGTTAATTTTTATGTGGGTTAGCACTATTATAACACCTATGATTATTGTTATTGTGACACCTATGATTAATTAGAATTAGAGTTAAGATCGAAGGTTTATAATTTTATTTATATGACACTTAGTGTTATGGTTAGGGTTGAAACATGGTTTAGTGTTATACTAAAATAAGGAGCATGGTTAAGGTAAGTATGATATTTATGTGTAGTGTTAGAGTATTTGTGTAGAACTATGGTCAAAATTGAGATATAGGTTTTAAACATGACTTGAATAGTGAAAAAAATTAATTGTATATTGTTCATGAAAGGGGAATTATATGTCCAAACACAACTATTTTGATATGTAAAAAGTGTGAAAGAAGAAAAAAAATCAATTGTATGAAAAATATTTCTCCATTACAATGTGAGAAAAATGTTATATATTGTAGAATGTTTAATAATACTAATGCAAGTTCTACTATAATGATTAAAACTTGTATTAAATATATATATGACTATCATTGGGGACATCAATGCAAAGTTATAATTTTCTATTAAATTACTAGAATAAGGGTTACATTTGGAATAAAAATGTTTCTTAAATTAGAATATGGATTTGATACTAAATTAATATGTAACATATATATCTGAGATGTTCAAGTTTTAATTAATATATGTATTGCACATGTCTTTTGAAGATATCTTTTATAAATAAAAAATTATTAATTGTCTTATTCTTTTGTTTGTGAAAGTTACGTAGAACAAACAAGAAACACAACTCCTAATACAACTAATTAGAAGAAGAAAACCTATAAAATAGAAGACAAGAATTAAATATATATATAAAACATTTTTTGTAATGATTTAAATATAAGACATACTCTTTAATTATTAGGATTGTATTGTGGCCTTTACTTGTATAATGATCATGTAATACTTCTTTCGTCATTTAGGAAAACCCATCCACTTTTGGAAATATTGTGTAATACATGTGCTTTGTGGCATCTTCCATGTAAATTATTTCAATTTCCTCAACATAGTCAAATGAGAATGTTACACTTGTTGAAGTTGATGAAAGATCAACCCCACAACTCCCAAGAATCACCTACATGCAAACACCTATCACAAAAATAGAGAAGCAAAAGCTATGGAGGTTGGAATTTCCAAATCCATGATGAGACATTCTTGATGAGAAAAAAGAGATATTTATATTACCAAATGTGAATGAATTAATAATTACAAAGAGAGGTTGTCCTTATAAAGGAGATCAAAACCCTAAAAAGTTCTAACCTATATTGCATAATAATAATTAATTGATGGGGAGATTCTTCACTCTAGAGGTTTTTTTCTCTACAAGGATATTCCTAGCCTACATATGGATACTATTCTAACCCCAACCTAGAGGAATCTCTTCATATCCCTCTCTCTGAGAAACTCACCAAACAACTTAGGTTTCACTCCCTCCCACTCCACAACTCTAACTATGCATCCTTTGGCCTACTGAGCCAAAACTCCACCAAATGAACTCAAAGGACCAAAATCAAGTTTATTCCATCTTTCTATGGTTCTTGATTCTTTTCACTTCATTCTACATATTTTGGGTAGGTTTACCATACCCATAACTCCAATTTCCCCTAAGAGCCCTTATTAGCCCTCCTTAAAACAAGGAACTAAAAATCATGCCCAAAATTCCTTAACAAGGCCTATTGATTCCTTCTATAAAAAAATTCTTAATGACCTAAGCTTGAAGATTTTCTAGGTATTAGGCCTCCATGGTGTATGTACAATATGACTCCAAAAAACCCTTATTTTGAGGGTTTTAAAGGAAATGACAATAAAAATATCTCCATAAAACTTTCTCCTCTATATTTTGAACACCTGATATCCTACTCCATCATTTCCTATGCAAGATTGGCTCAAGCCAATCCTTTGTTTTTATCAAAAATTATTTACAAGCTTTCATTGCACCCAGCCAAATCTTCTTTCCTTGCTTAGGGATCACTTCTAAAAATAGCTACTTGACTTCCACAAATCTAAAAATCACTATTTAAATAATCTATAGGGTCTATTACTTGATTTCCAAATGCCATAGTATTTTGACCATAGAAACTCAAGCTATAGCCATTTGAATGTTGGTTACTCAAAACTAGACAAAAAGAACACAAGAATTAACTAAATTTGTAAACCTTATAAAATGAAATCTCAAGATCAAAAGAAGAATGAAAAAATTTAATACATGATATCAAGACACTACTTCTTTAAAAATAGTAAGCTATTCAATCAAGTTTCTTTTCTCAATCCTTCAAACTACATTTTCTAACAAAAAAACTCTCCTTTGCACATGTGTTATCCATACAAAAGTATCTCCAACCCCTAGAAATCAGTTGGAAGGTATTTATATGGTTATCCTAACCAAATTTTTTTTTTTATGCAATCCATAACTACCTATGTTTCATCTTTCCCCAAATTGTGCAAAAATTGCTATTGCAATTTTGCAAAAACTACAAAGTTGTCAATGAGCAATTTTGACAACTTTTGTAATTTTGCAATCTAAGCCTCCAAAATTGACCAGTTTGATTTCCACCTTCATACAATGAACCTAGGACATCTAATGACCTATTCTGAGAACTTCTTTTCCCATTTTAGGCATTTTTTAAGCTTTGCCTCATAGAGCCACTTTGAGCAATTTTTGGGCTTATCAACACCTAATTGCTTACAACTTGACTCAACCTAGTATCTCACCTAAGCACACACCTAAAACCTACCTTGGGACTTTAAATGTAGTACTTATTATCTAAATGGTTGGTTAGACCATTTACAAACCAAAACTTGAGTTAGGGTTTTACTTTACCTCTAGGTTCTCCTACACCATTCTCCCCTTATAAGAAGAAGAAGCCTAAGGTATCTTTGGAGAGAGGAATTCCTTACTAATTATATGCTTCTTTAAATCACTCTCAATGATCCAATTTTCCTTAGCTTTAGGTGTATCTAATTATTTAATTAGAATTTCTTTATAAATCATTTTCATTGTACTCTTTTTAACTCTAGAGTCCAATATCCTCTCCACCTATGATTGCTTCCTTTCAGGTACCCACAGGTTTGATATATCCCTATTTAGCTCTATATAGTATTTTTCTTCATCCACCTTTGGACTCTTATAAGGTATCAAGTCTTTGACATTAAAGATGGGAGAGATGACCATGTCTTTAGGTAAGTCTGATTTGTAGACATTGGGTCAATATTTATCTAGTACCTTGCATGGCCCAATCCTCTTCATCTACAACTTATTAGGGATTCCCTTCTATAACTTGGCTTTGTTCAAGTATACTATCACCAAATATCCCACTTGATATTATATTTCTCTTCTCCCATCATCCTTCTTCTCCTTCAACTTTTGATTTTCCTCCATCAAGGTCTGCTTAACCTAATCATGCACCTCTTTCATAGACTAAACAAATTCATCAGCATGTCCACTAATGTTGTCATGTGTTGGTAGGTCCCTTAACTCCATTATGACCCTTGGATGTGTGCCATAAACTACTTTAAAAGGACTTTATATTTTTTTCTATTCTCATTATCATTGTAGCAAAATTATTCCTAAGGTATGACTTACTCCCAACTCTATCCATACTCCCTGGTAAGACACATTAAGATATTTCCTAGGACCTTGTTGATGACCTCTATCTACTCATCTATTTGGGGATTGTAGGAAGAGCTATGAACTAGGTTTGTACCCAACCTCTTCTATAGGTTATTCCAAAAATTCCCCATAAATTTTACATCTCTGTCTACAACTATGGTCCTTGGTAAACCATGTATTCTAACCACCTCAAAAAAAAGATTGGCTATATTGTTTGCATCATGTGGTTTTTTTCATGGGATGAAATAGCTTGTCTTGCTAAACCTGTCTACCACCACAAACACACTATCTAACCCTATCTATTCCTTAGCAATCCTGCTATGAAATCCATGATGATGCATTCCCAAGGCCTATTAGGAATGGGTAGAGGTTGGTAAATTCTTGCATTGGATGAAGTTCCCTTTTCATTCTGACATATACTACATTGTTTTGCATACCTCCTCACATCCCTTTTCATCTTGGGCCAATAGTAAAATCTTTCCAAAAGGTCTAGGGTCTTGTTAAGGCCAAAATTCCCACTCATGCTCCTATTGTGCCTCTCTTGTATGGGATTTTCCCTCATAGATCCCCTTGGGATGCACAATTGTTGATCATTAAATAGTAACCCATTTTGCAAAGTGTATTAAAAAAAGCCACTATGGAAATGATTTTCAAAGCTATTATATTCCTTGTAGGCATTTGAAAAATCAATATCCTCACCATACATGTCCTTGTATCCTTCTAGTCCTATGCACTACAATTTGACCTCTAATATTGTCAACAATCTCCTACTCAAAGCATATGCCACCTTGTTATTGGTGCCCTTCTTGTGTTTAATACTGAAAGTGTAGGACTCTAAGAACTCCATCCATTTGATGTGCCTCAAACTAAGTTTCTCCTGGGAATTAATGAAACTTAGTGCTTAGTTATCAATAAAGAAAACAATCTTCTTATGCAATAGGTAATGCCTTCACTTCTTAAGAGCTTGAACAAGTGCATAGAGGTCCAAGTCATATGCTAAATACCTATTTTGGATTCATTAAGCCTCTCACTAAAAAATACAATAGGCCTATCCTCTTGTCTTAAAAATATCCTAACTACTATGTTACAAGTATTACACTCTACCACAAATGGCTTCTTGAAAATAGGAAAAACAAATTCTTGTTGAGTTTCCACTTCCTTCTTTAATCTCTCAAAAATCTAATCTACAACCTTGGTCCATGTGAATTTGGTCTTCATGCCTCTTTTGATTGTGTCATTCATTGGTACAAAAATCTCACTAAACTTCCTCACAAACTTTCTATAAAATTGTGCAAGGCCATGAAAACTTCTAACCTTAGTAGTAGATCTAGGAGTAGGCCAACTTAAGATTTCCTCCACCTCACTATTATCCTTTTTTACCCAAATATAGTAGCTCTTCCTTCATGAACTCACTCTTCTCAAGGTTTACTATCAACTTTTCCTCTTGAAGCTTCCTCAACTCCATTCTAGATGTTTCATGTGCTCATCCTTTGTCCTATTGAAGATGGGGATTTCATACAAATATACAACATTAAACACTATGTATAAAAAATTTCAAGACCTCATTCATGACTCTCATAAAGGTACTTGGTGCATCGGTAAGGCCAAATTGCATTACCAACCACTCATAGAGACCCTTAATAGTCTTAAATGAAGACTTCCATTCATCACCCTCATTATTTCTAATCTGATAATGGCCACTCTTGAGATCAATTTTAGAAAAGTATCTAGCTCCACCAAGACAGTCCACTAGATCTTCTATCCTAGGATTAGGAAATTTATATATAATTGTGATTCTATTTATTTTCCTATAATCAATGCATATTCCCTACTAATGCTTTTCCTAATCAACTCCTAATCAAGAAAGTCTTGGACTTGTCCTGAAATCTTTTTATTTAGCTCTGGAGTCATCTTATATGTAGCTTTTTTTGGTAATGATTCTCCTAGTATGAAATAAATTTTATGACTTATGGCTCTCTTTAGAGGTAAGGTTGGTGGTGATCCATCAAAAATTATGTCCTTAATTTCATCTATTAATTCATACACTTTTTCAGGTATAGGTGCTTGTGTTTATGACTTCTCCTCATTGGGCTTCACCCTGATGGCATACCCTACTCCTTCTCCTTCCTTCAAGTCCTTTAGGAACTCTTTCACACTCATCAAAAATTTCTTGGAAATAGCATTATCTACCTTATATTCTTCCATTATTGATTGTATCTTATAGGTGACTCCATCCTTCTTGAAAGATTTTATGCTTTCCTTCCCATGATGCACTACCTCCCTATTATACTACAAAGGTCCTCCTAATAGCATATGGAAAATATCCATGGGAATAACATCACATAGGATCTTATCTTGATACTTATCAATAGTGTTGTCTTCACATACTTATTCATTCACTAATATGTTCTACCCCTTGTTCAACCAAGTCACCTTATAAGGACACACATGGGAAATCTTTGTTAGGAAAAGCTTTTGGACTACCTCCTCTAACAATACATTATCACTAGACCCTTAATCTGTGATCACTTTGCATACCTTACCAAGTATCTTGCAAGTAGTTCTAAAATTTCTCTTCTCTACTTTGGTTCCTCCTTTATTGGCTCCTTAACCATGACTCTCCTCAATATGAGGTTCTCACCTTTCTCTATGTCATGGCCGCTTCTCCTATTTTTTGACTGTCTTCCTCTTGGACATAAGTTATCTTATTCTCTCCATAATATGTTGATGTCTTCTTGGATTTTTTAAGGTAGGATTCCACAACATAGCACAATTGTAACATTTCATATTAATGAAGTGTGAACCTTTGTTTTTATTCCCTTATCTACCTTTGCCACCATTATTGGATCCTCTACCTCTACGAGAGCCTCCCATTTGATTGGTTTGACTATTCTGCTCATTCCATTACTCTCCATATCTCCTTTTTTCACTAGTCCTTCAACTAGAACCACCTCTTGAGCCACCTCTAAAATTTTTACCTTACCCTAAACCTTGGGAGCTTGAGTTAGCTTTCTTCCTCAATTTTTCTTCCACCTTCCTAGCCATCTAAAAATAGCTCTTCAATGTAGTAAGGCTGAACAAACTTAGCTCATCCTAGATAGGCCACTTAAGGAAATTTAAGTACCTTGCTACCTTGATACTCTATGCCTCTTGCACTCTTGACCTTAGATCCAAATTCTAAAACTCTTTAGTGTAGGTAGCTACATCATGATCCTTCTACTTAAGATTTTGACTCTACTTGTGAATCTAAATCTCATAATCTTCTAGTGAGTAGGTTTCTCTTATCTTGGCTACCATAGCCTTCCAATTAGAGATTGGTTTCTTCCATTTAGTTTGTCTTTCTTCTTGCACAAACTTCCACCAAGTTAGTGCTTGTCCCTTCAATATTTACTTTTCAAATCTCACTTTTTAGGCCTCTATTGTTCCTTTAATTCAAAGTAATTCTCAATACTCTCAATCCATTCTAGCACCAACTTTGCATGTATCTTGACATGGAATAATGATAAATTTTCAAGACTCTTTCCTGCAAATTCTTTAAGGGCTTTGTAGAATGGTTCTTACTCACCAAGTGGAGGATTAGGTTTAGGTATTTCATCCTCAAAGTTTACCTTCTCTTTACCCTTATTGATGTCTTCATCTTCTTTTGTTTGGATTGCATCTTCCATGTCTTTCAACTTATCTTTTAATTTTTCTATGGCCTCATCATGAAGCCTTGTTTTCTCCTCCATGAGCTTTTTTTTTTATCTACCTCCTTTTCCAACTCTACATTCATAACCATCTTTGAAGATCCACTTGATTTAGTGGAATACAACATACCACCACAAGCCATAGTCATATGGCTCTTATACCACTTTGAAGGGGAGCTTCTTCACTCTAGAGCTTTTCTACCCTACCAAGGCTATTCCTAGCCTACCTAGGGTTACTAATCCAACCCCAACCTAGAGGACTCTCTTCCAACCCCCTCTCTCCAAGAAACTATCCAATAAACTTAGGTTTCACTCCCTCTCACTTCACAACCCTAACTATGCATCTTTTGACCTAGTGAGCCAAAACTCCACTAAATGTATTCAAAGGGTCAAAATAAATTTTATTCTATCTTTCTATGGTTCTTGATTCTATTCACTTCATTCTTTATATTTTGGCTAGGTCTACCATACCCACAACTCCAAATTTCCATATTTTCCCTTCTAGCCCTAAGAGCCCCTATTAGCCCTCCTAAAAACAACGAACTAACAACAACCCCCAAAATCCCTTAGCAAGTCCTATTGATGCCTTTTGAAATTTTTTTTCTAATGAACTAAGATTGAATATTTTCTAGGTCTTAGGCTTCCATGGTGTCCATATAGTATGACTCTTAAAAACCCTTATTTTGAGGGTTTCAAAGGCAATGACAGTAAAACTCTCTCTAATTATTCCAAACTCTCCATCTAGCCTTATCCTCTAAATTTTGGACCCCTCATATCCTACTCCATCATTTTCTATGCAATATTGGCATGTGCCAATCCTCTATTCTTATGATAACTCATTTACAATCTTTCATTATGCCTTGCCAACCCTTCTTTACTTGTCTAGTGTAATACCTCAAAATTAGCACATTGCCATATTAACCAATTCTAGTCTATTCAATTCCTCCTAAGTCCTATTTTACTAGGCAATTCTAATTTTGACACTCACTACTTGACCTAGGTGTCAAATATAGAAAACCCTAAACTGCATTAATCAACTATTTATTTTATTCCTAAGTATCGACTCAAATTAGCTATAATAAACCTATTGATTTAATTTAATTTAATTATAAGTGTTCATTCTTTAATTAAATTAAAATTACCTCTTTATCTAATGTACAAAGGAATTAAATATATTTGATTTAATAAGATATCTCCTCTTTTTAATGATTGAATTTAATTATTCAATTAATTAAAGTTTATCCATTTATGAGGACATATTCTATTTCATTAAATTAAATATTCTCTCCAAATCCTCTCTTCAGTTTAGAAACATAAACTCTGGGTGAACTAAAATTAGAAAAGGAATTAAATATGTTAACTCCTTATTCCACTCGAAATCAAATCAGTTAACTACTTTTTCCACTCAAAAGCAATCAGTTAACTCCCTTTTCATAAGGAATTTTTCATTATGACTAAGTCTCATCTTCAATGTTGATTGTCCATTCCAATTAATCTTGATTTTTGATTGATTCTAAGGTTCTATTTAAAAAGCCTTCAATTCCTCATTAGGAAGGTTGATTTGAATTTTCATCAAACTTATGCTAGAATATCTACTCATTTGTTCTAGTATTCTTAGCTCAATATTCTTGCATATCAATCTCATATAGTTTAATAGTTCATCCATTTAGATTAATTATCCTTTCTTATTCTTAGAATAATCTTACATACATTTAGATTAATCTTTCATATCTCATATAGGTTAAAATCCTTCATTCTAGAGGTTTGGTTCCCCACTTCTAATTCTGAGACCAAAGGCAAAATCCTTCTAGTTAGAAGGCAACAGGTCAAACTATTGGATTACTCAACTAAATAATTTCATATTTATTCAAGGATGATCTTATAGATAAATATTGTGTTGAAGTGTGTATGTGAGGATCTGAGGCCCACATTTCACATATACATTTTTGGCACCCATCGTGGGGCCAATAAATCAAGTTTTTTGGCCTCATTTACTCTATTTTCTACATTTTTAATGATTTTTTCATGGTCATCTGTACCATTTTCTAGATTTTCGCATGAGAAATCTCATTTTCATGCAATTTACTAAGGATTTTTCCCCTTTCATTGTACTTCCTCATGCTAAAAAGTTCATAAATGTGTGGTTTCTCACACGATGCATGTCATTTTCTAACATTAGCCTATGTGTGATTTCACATGAAATCTTGCAACAACATATACAAATATAGCTTCTTGAATTTAGATTTATCATTATGTATTTGACTAATAGTATTTTCTAAAGAATTCTCTTTCTGATTTTTAGTTTTCAAATAGCTTGATTTTGGTTTTCAAGATGCATGTCAAAGACACCTTAGTGAAACACTTGAAACAAGTACTAATTGTGTAATTATAGGATGCTTTGTAAAAGATACTCACATTGAAGACTCATTTCAAACCCACTTAAATGTCATGTTTTCTTTCATTTCTTTCCACACATAGTATAAATAGGGCTTTTGAACTTCATAGTATGTAAGATAGGGGAATAGGGGAGGATGCTTTTTACTACTTGAACGTGATGCCCAAGAGTAAATCAAAATCTTAGAAGCCTCTGAAAGATGGTACCCAAGGGAGGTAAAAAACTTAGTGGTTCTCCCAAATGAAGTCTTTTATTGAAGAGATGATGATCTCCTTGTAGGGGATCAAAGTCTTAGAATAAGACAAGGTGAAATCTATAAGCTAAATCAGTGAGGTAGACAAGTATGCTCTTTCCCCTTGAGGGAAATTAGAAACTTGGACCCTTAGATCCAAACCACCAATCTGAGTCAACCTTTAGAGGGTTTTTTGGAGTGATCCAACCTTTGCAAATGACCCAAGTGAGCACACTCCTTTCATCAAAGATTCCAGCTCACTATAATAAAGAAGCTTTGTAGAGAAAAAGGCTCCAAATCCATATTACTTTCCTCTTCTTCATTTTGATATCACATATCAAGAAGGGGCTCTATCTACTACACTAACCAATGTTAGCCCCAATTTTTCTAGTTAACTATGTGCACTTTCAGATGTTGGTGTGTGTTGATGGCCTCAACTTCACTTGTGAATCCATCAAGGGTTAATATGAATGGAAGCCAAGTAAAATACTCTTAGTTGCTACCTGGTTTACCTCCAAAAGGGGGCATGATCTTTATGCAAGGACGGGGAAGAATCTCTCCTATAGAACTCACTATAGGCATATACTTGGGTGTTGGAAGGTGGTATACATGCTTGACACCTACCACATGGGTGTTCATTCAATATATATGTTATTGAACCCTTGTAATACACCAAGAACATGGGTGCCCTCTAGTGGGGTGACACAACTATGTAAGGTAAACGCATGCACATAAGTTATGGGAAAAAAGTTTTTCCTCTACCATTTTTTATTATTGGGATAAAGCATGTTTATTATTGATTCTTTTAACTTGTCAAAACCTGTCGAATAACAAAAGTTCAAGACTCCCCCATCCCTCAAAGTTGCTTTGTCCTTAGTTGGATTGTTTGCAACTACTGCTTGATTCGTGTGTTTATCTAAAAACAAACTATCTTTTTGAAACCAAAATGTTGTTTAACAACTTGAAAATTGTCTTGCTATCTATCTAAAATCTACCAAAACAACTAGCAATCTGTCTAGAACTATCTAAAACTTGCCAAATCCCTTCAAAATTCTATCTCAATTGTCAGTCTAGTCCTTATTTTTATATCTAGTTTTGCAAAATTTCATGCAAGGAGCTCACACTTCTTCATGTGGCCCTATCCAAGTCCTCACATAGTCCTATGTAAATCTTTGTGTGAGATCTTGCAAATCTATACATTTATATTAGAATCCCATCTTTTTGTCAGTATAGCACATCCTCATGTGGCTTTATACAAGTCCTCACACAAGAAAACTATCTTAAATTTTCTATTCTAAATTTTCACCTAGTTCTTTGGGCCTTTCCATGTGATTTCCTAGGAATCCTCATGTAGAATCTTGTCTTAAAACTATCAAACTATTTGTCAAAGCTATCTGCACTCTAAGTTTGGTCTGTACCTACAACATTTTACCTCTTTTCTATCTGCAAACAGTGTCAAAGAATAACATCTTGCTTAGCTAAAAACTTGTGATCTATATGCAAACTAGTCTCATCTCTTAGTTATCTTGTTATTGTCCCCTCTTGTTTGTTATAATTTGTTTCATGATAGTCATAATCTTTGGTTGTTCTAGCCATTACTCATAAAACTCATATGCTAGTATACAACACTCGTATCTTTCTTTTTTGAGACTATGTACTAGTGTGGACCTTTTCTAGGCTTTTACTTTTTGTCCTTGCCTATGCTTGTGGAAATAAGAAGTGAAAATGTGTTTTATCCTTCTAAATTTAGATGAGGTAGAGCTAGAGGTTTTAATCATAGTAGAGGTTGCACTTTGGTTTATGCCTGACCTATGTAGAATTCATCTAGTGAAGAGTTTTCATTATCTCCTTCACCTATTAGATCTCCTCATGTTTAGAGAATGTTTTCTATAAACTTACAACAAACTAGGAATCCCTTGTACCAAGAGGATCCCAAAACTAGAAAAGGTCATACATCTCCAAATAACATAGCTGAATTATTATTCATGAAACCTTTTCAACCAACATATACTAAAACTTATCACATCCCTAAAATGGCTGATCAAGAACTAGGACATGGAGAACATAGTAGAGACTAGGATCAACACAGGGCTGAAAGACATAGGGAATCTTTTACTAATGAGAATGGAGAAGAGGTAGAAGTACTCCCTAAGCATGTCAAAAAATGTTGTAAGGAAAAAAATTCCAAAAAGTAATGGAGATCTTGCCTAACAAAGAGAAAGAGAAACACTTTTTCAAACTTGATCAAGAGGGAGCCAAGCTACCTCATCATTTTAATATTGAAACTATCATTACACCTGAAGAGGAAACTGAAATGTCCAAATTGCAAAAAAAATTGAAGATCATGCAAGACCAACTAGCCCAAATGATGCATGATAAAGACAAACCTAAAAAACATATACTCTAGATGCTCTTTGTCCATTCACTTTTGACAAGAGTATAGTTATTCCTCCTTTTCCAAGAGGAGTTGAGTTACCTAAGTATGATAAATACTTTGGAACTATGGATCCCCAAGATCATGTGCAATAATTTAATGCCTTGTCTATGGAATTTATGCATAATCAGACATATCTCATGCATCTATTTCCAAGAAGTCTAGGTGGTTAGGCTATGGAGTGGTCACACTTGCCTAAGGGTATCAAAATATTCAATGAGATTGCAAACCTATTTGCCCAATAGTACTCTCACAATATACAACACCAGGTTAACATTCAAGACTTGTGTAACTTAGATAGAGATTTGGGGAACCTTTCCTCACATTCCTTTAGAGATGGAGACAAATTTACACCAAATACTCATGTAAAATCCCCAAAATGGAAAAGCTTGATATCTTTATGAAAAATATTTTACATGATTTTGGGTATAAAGTTCAACTTCAAGGTCCATGTACCTTCGAAGATACGATCACACAAGCTATCCAAAGAGGAATTCATAGTCAAAAAGGGTGAGTCAACCTTCTAAAAGGATACTAAACAAGGAGCCACCTCTAATAAGGAAAAATCCAAGTATGGGGACAAAAACCAAGAGGTTGTACATGATAGAGTTGTTGATAACATTAATCCTCAACCTACTAAGGTAGCTTTCAATCTCATAGACAATCTCAAAGCTTCCAAGAATGTTGAGAAACCTCCTTCTAAAATCAAGACATTTGAAAATAAAACAAAGAGCTCATCTTAGGTTACACACCCAAAACAAGAATTCACACCTCTTTGTAAACCTTTGGATGTGGTCTATAAGACCTTACTACAAAACAAGATCATTTTTTCGTTGGATAACTCTCATCCTTATAATCCACAAGCACAACCACCATGGTGGAACAAAACCACATTTTTCAAATATCACCAAAATAAAGGTCACAAAACTAGTATTTGCATCAACTTATGTCACAAAATCTAGGACCTAATTGATGATGGTGACATTTTTGTGGATGGACATGACAAGAATGTAGATCACAAGGCTTTCAAGGAGCCATTCCCATCTTATGAAAAAGGAGAAAACTCAAAATAGAAACCTCATAAGAGGATCAACTATATGTACTCTAATGATGATGATGAGATAGCCCACATGGTTGAACCCATGGATGATGATTATTGTGATGTTATCACCATCAAGGGAAAACAAAACAAAATTAAACTTAAGACACTATTTTTCATAAGGAACCCTACTTCCAATACATCTGACAGTGAACCATTGCAATCTTGTGCCAATATTGTTATGCACTCTCATACTAAGTTGGTACTCAAAGGCCTTGCACCTTCTACTCCTGAGTTTGAACAACACAAAGACAAACCTCTTGTTGGTCCATATGCAAAAGGAATAAAACTTACAAAAACTTCAATGGATACTAGCTATAGTATCCTTGATCGGTTACAACAAACAAATGCTAAAATCATGGCCTTTGAACTGCTCAAAATCTTGCCTTCTCATAGGTAGATTCTCAACAAGGCCATCTCTAAGGAAAATGTCCCTCAAGATCTTGGTCTTGAGAGGTTCTAATCTATGGTAGGTCATCTGACCTCACTTTACTATATGTCCTTCTCTAAGGAGGATGAAAATTCACTAAGTCATTCACATAATCAACCTCTACATATTGAGGTCATGATACACTAGAAATTTATCCATCATGTACTCATCGATAATGGAGCTAGTTTAAAAATTGTCTCTACTACCCTACTTGGATAATTGGACTATTTTGTAGAGTCCATTGATCCCTGTCATAAGATAACTATCAAAGCATATGATGAAGTTGAGAAAAAGTCTTTAGGTCTTGTGGTGTTGCCTCTCCAGATTTGTCCTATAGAAAGGGATGTCACTTGTTAGGTCCTAGACATTCCCTTAGTTTACAATATTCTGGTAGGAAGACCATGGATACATGAGATGTGAGCCATTCCCTTCACTTATCATCAATGCATAAAATTTCCATTTCATGGCTATGAAGTCACCATACCTGCAAGTACTAGATAGCTATAACATATTGAACTCTACTGAGACATTTGTACCTACTAATAGCAAATCTATAGACCATCATGAAAATAAGCTAAAGAAAATTGAATAGTCACTCAAGCTAAAGGAAACTGGAATGGGTGAATATCACATAGAACCAATTCTATCTTTCACATCTCTTTTGAGTCTCCCCATCATTATGGGAGACCATCTAAAGTAAAGAAACCTTTTGTGTTGACACCTCAAACTAAGTATGATGGTACTTTTGTCAAAGATATTGTTCCTCTCAATGAGGAAGCTAAAAATAGAGCTATTGTTACATGGATATCGAAAAGGAGACTTCAATTCACCTCACAAAATAGATTCATAAAATTACTCCTAAGAAGTATGGTCCTAGTCTTAGACTCATGAATCACTTTGGCTACAAGGGGACTGGTCCTATTGGATGCAAAAAAAATTATTTGATTGAACTTGTCAAAGAGATAGCTAGAAGGAATCAAGACACATCTAGTCTAGGCTTCAAGAAGATTCCCTTCCATTTAAGGATTAAAAAAATTTTACTAGAACCTGAGAATTCATTTGAAAATGAGTCACAAGCTAAGTCAAACAACCATGAAGATAATGTTGATGATGAAGATCCTTATCCTTATCCAATTCCTAATGATCTTGCTAAAATAGTTGTGGAACCAGATGATTTTGTACCATGTATTAGTACCATGGATTGTGATAGTGATTCTTCCAATTACACTATTGATTCTCCCTGCATTCAATAAGAACAAGAAGAATCTAGTCATGCTCTATGCATTAAGTACCTTTGAAGAAATTTAGAAGATGAAAGAGAGTTTGTCTCTATCACTATTGGAAAATTCTATAGTTTCTCTCCATGTAACATAGATTCTTGAGAGTATGAACTTGACTCTCTCTCAAAAGCAACTATAGACCATGACATAGATCAAGTTCATGCTTCTGAAAACCTCCTCAAAGTAGGTGAATTTTATATATTTAGGTCAGATGAGTCCTATCTAACTAGTGTCCTTGAGTCTTCAATTAATGATGTTAGTGCTCAAAGGAATTCAAACACACTTGTGAACAAAGCCACTCTAGGCCTTAAATTGCTTGTCCAAGCATTTAATGATTATATTGTGAACATAATCAAACCTATCCCATCGCTTTTAGTCACTTATCTTGAGCTTGTAGATTAGAATTCCAATGCATCTAATGAAGTCCCTACATTCTAGAATGACTATGCTCTTGCTTGTTACTTAAATGTTGTCAAATCTGTAACATCTTCTACTAGCAAAGAAAGCACCAATATGAATGAAGCTGACATCAAATATCTAAGTCATACAATCATAAAGAAAAGAAATAAAAGGTTTGATGGTGAAAACCACATTGTGGTAGTGTTAGAACTTAAAATAGTAAAAATAAAGATGCATCCAAGGGTGAAAACCTCTCTGAGGCACCTATGGATGAGATATTTGATGCACTTCCTAGTCATTTTCAAGAAAGATCATCGGTGTTGATAGAACCAATGTAGCCAATCAACTTGGGAATAGAGGAATAGCCTCACATGATACACCTTGCATAGTCACCATCCCCAGAAGAAAAAGAGGAATTCATTTCCTTCTTCCAAGAGAAAAAGATAAAATTTGCATGGGCATACTTAGACATGCCAGGATTAGATCATGATCTCATAATGCATTACTTGTCTATTACACTAGGAGTTAAACTAGTTAAACAAAAACTTAGGAAAATGGATCCTTATATTACATTATTGGTTAAAACTAAACTAGAAAAGCTTTTGAAAGTTGGTTTCATTTGCACTATTGATTATGGTGAATGGATATCAAACATTGTTCTAGTCTCCAAGCATGACAAATCTATCAGAGTATTTACATATTTATGAGATCTAAGCTTAGTATGTCTGAAGGATGATTTTCCACTACCTAAAATTGATATGATAGTGGACATGACAGTAGGATATAAAATGTACTCACTCATGGATGAATTTTTTTTTTCACCAAAAGATCAGGAAAAGATTGCCTTCATTTTTGCATGGGGAACTTTCTATTGGAACATGATGTTATTTGGCTTGAAAAATGCTAGTACTACATATCAAAGAGCAATTACTACATTTTTTCACAACATGATGCATAAAAAAATAGAAGACTATGTGGAAGATACTTTGGTTAAGAGCACAAAACACAACACTGACCTTCAAGATTTGGGACCTATCCTAGATAGCATGGAGAAATTCAGTCAGAGACTTAATCTCAAGAAATGTGTGTTTGGTGTAACATCTAGAAACTACTTGGTTACATTGTCTCTAAAAAAGGGATTGAGGTTGACCTTGAGAAAGTTCAAGCACTCATAGATATGCTTCCACCTCATAATATTAGTCAGATGAGGGGCTTACAAGGTATACTTCAATCTATTCATCGATTCATCTCACAACTGGTAGATAGGTCACAACCTTTTACCAAAACTCCACATAAAGGGGTGAAATATAACTAAAGCCAAGATTGTGAATAGAGTATAGCATAGATAAAGAAATCCCTTTCTCATCCACTAATTTTGATGCCTCCTCTTCATGGGAAGCCTCTTATTCTAGAAATATCAATAATAGAAACATCTCTAAGTTTCCTACTAGCTTAAGAAGATAATGATAATAAGGAAAGAACTATTTACTATGTAAGTCGTACAATAATCTCCTATGAAATGAATTGTAGTATTATTGAGAAATCTTGCCTGGTAGTTATCTTTGCTTGCCAAAAGTTGAGACACTACATGCTTGCTCATACTATGTGACTAGTTGCTAAAATTGATCCACTAAAATAATTACTTAGTAAGGCAGCTCTAATAAGGAGGTTGGCTAAGTGGGTCATGATCTTAAATGAGTTTGATGTTCAGTATGTTTAATAGAAGGCTATCAAAGGACAAGAAATTATGATCAATTAGTAGAGGTACCAATGTAGAATCTTCTTCTGCTACACATTGACTTTCCTAATGAATCAATTCTAATGCTTACACACCAAACTTCGGTGATGTTCTTTGATGGTTCCTTCACACAACAAGGATCTAGTGCTAGGCTACTATTCATAATAGCTTAGAAGTATTCATTTCCCAAGGCATACAAGATTTGGTTTCCTTGTATGAATAACATCACAAAATATGAAGCTCTCATTAACAACATGAAGATGGCAATTGAATGGAGAGTAGACCAATTGAACATTATTGATAATTCACAACTCATAATCAACTATGTCAATGACATATATTAGAAAAAATATGAGAAGTTGATCCTATATAAATGTATGGTATATGACCTAAAGAAATACTTTTCTCATATCACTTTTCAAAAAATTCCTTGGGTAGACAATAAAGCAACTGATGCCATAGCCACTCATGCTTCCATGTTATAAATTCTAGAGAATGATCTTTCACATGAGTTGTTGGTGGAAACATTACTCTACTTTGCCTATAACTCCCCTAAATCTTGAATGATCTATTATATTGTAGGACATGATTCATCCTACTACCACCATATATACTCCTATCTACATAACCAAACAATTCCAGATGGTCTAACCTAGAATGAAAAATGTCACCTTATCTGCAATGATTCATAGTATTTTATTATTGTTGACAACCTATTCAGGAGAGGTTTTGATAGAATACTCCTTAGATATCTATAACCTAATGAGCCCAAACATGCATTAATCAACATCCACAAGGGTACTCGTGGATCTCTCTAATAGCTTGACACTAGCTCATAAACTTATTAGGGCTAGTTATAATTGGCCAAATATGGAGCAAGAGACAATCAAATATGCCAAGTCCTATAAATAATGCTAGCTCCATGGGAATTTGGTTCATGCTCCTACTAGGGAGCTAATTCCATCTATCACATTGTGGCCATTCCAATAAAGGGCCTTTGATCTTGTGGGTCAGATTCACCTGTCATCTTCAAATGGACACAAGTTCATTATTACAGCTATAGACTACTTCACTAAGTGGGTAGAGGCAGTTCCTCTCTCTATATCAAATGGAAAAACTATAACTCTATTCATAAAAAATTACATCATATGTAGGTATGGTGTACCTTCCTCCATTATCATTGTAAGGATCTTAAGAAGTTATGCATAAAGTTCAAAATTACATAATATTGGTCTTCTATCTATTATCCTCATGTTAATGGTCAAGTGGAGGCATCCAAAAAGGTGATCCTTAAGATCTTGTACCACACAGTTAGAAAATCTAGAAGGGACTGGAACCTTCAGATTAACCTAGCTTTATGGGCTTATAGAAAAAGTATCAGAACTCCAATGGGTACAAGAACTTTTTCTTTAGTATATGTAGTAGATGTTGTTCTTCCTTTTGAGGTTGAGATTCCTACTTTGAGAATCTCTATGAAGGGCATCATTATAATAATGACTATAGAATATCTCAACTTCAAGAGCTAGTATTGTAAGATGAACATCAGTAAGTGGCGGGTGATCATCTTTGAGATTATCAGCGTATGTCCAGAAGTTACAATAATAAAGTTAAGCCATGTGACTTCCAACTAGGTGTTCTCATTCTAAGAGAAAACCCTAAGTATTAGCAACAAAGAGTACAAAAAGGAAAGTTCAAACCAAACTAGCTTGATCCCTATATAGTCACTATAGTGTTTGGGTCTAGTTCTTACCAACTTTCTATAGTTTAGGGAGAGGTGCTTAAGGAGCCCATCAACACTCTTCACTTGAAACTATTCTACAACTAATCTAGTTTCAAAAGCTCTTTGTATATATCTAAAATTCCTGAAAAAATATATTATCTTGGTGAAAACCTAGCAATAGGCACCCAGGTAATACCAAAAACATTTGAAAAACTCAAAAATATCAAAAATAAATAAAAAGAGAAAAATACAAAAAAAATGAAAAAAAAGGTGCCATTGGTGAAAAGTTGGAAATAGGCATCATGGTAGAAAAAAAGGAATCTCTGCCAAGAAGGTGAAAACCTAGTAAATAGGTGCCTCTTACTCCAAATACTATATCTTGCAGCACATCTTTTGGATCAAGTACAGTTACTTTCCTAATTTAGTTTGCTACTTTTTCTCATGTATCCATGGATTGAATCTTGTCATAACTTGGGGGAAACACCCTACAATTTCATAAGAATCTCCCTCTTGAAATTCACCAATTGTTCTAATTCCATCTACCTCTTGTTGATAGTGTCACTTTTGAGATTCTTCTCATGAAAGATCTCTCTAATGTTAGTCATCAGTTGTTCTAACTGTATCTACCTATTGTCACTAGTGTCACTTTTGGTATTTCTCTCATAGGAGTCTCTCTCACAAAAGTCACCAGTTGTTCTAACTACATCTGCCTACTATCACTAGTGTCACTTTTGAGATTCCTCTCATAGAAGATCTCTTTTATGATAGTCACCAATTGTTCTAATTGCATTTTCCTATTGTTGCTAGTGTCACTTTTGAGATTCCTCTTATAGAAGATCTTTTTTCTCAATCACTTATTCTAACTGCATCTTTCTATTGTTGCTTGATTCCTACCAGGTTTCTTCTTATTAAAGATTTCTCTTTGATATCATTCACCAATTATTCTAACTTCATTTGTCTACTATCATCACCCTTCTGAAGAGATTTCCTTCATACATGTTCTGAACATTGACACTTGACATCAATCCTATAACAAACAAAAACTGAACTCAAAACAATGAATTTGTTTTGGATATGTTGAGCTTTTCTTTGTTTTCTTTTCTTTTTTCTTTATCATGTCTCTTTGAGCAACTTGATGATGTCTCTTTTGACTAGGGAAGCAAGAACTGGGTCATGATCTTATTTTTGTTTTTCATTTGCAGTTTAGTTCCAATGATCTGAAGTGTTCTTATAAAGAGGGGTGTCCACTATAAGTGCCTCCATCTCATATTAGATGGCTATGTGTACCTTGACTCTTGTTATACGGACTCTTCATTGAGGTTGGTTCTTTTCCTTGCTTGCTTGAGTGAATTATCTATGCTACAATACCTACAGATACTCATCTTGCTAAGTGAATGCATGGGTCACTATGAGTATACCCAACACACTTTTGTATCAGGTTATGAATGCAAGGGTTGTTATGGACAGAATACTTACTAATTACTTAGCATAAGGATCTCTCATGTGTTTCGTGTATCTACACACAAGAAACATTTTGGTTATCCTAGCATTTATGCTTTGATGCTTATGTTAACTTGCTATATTAAAAGGGACAAATGTTCTAGTCATTTTGGCTTCTTGTTCCTCGAATGCTTACATTTAATCCTGAAAAAACTAGAATAGATATCCTATTCATATTCCTATGATTACAATATCAGTGGGGATTGTATGATATCTAAGGTTTAGCTACATGCTCAATGATGATAATTATCAAAGGTTGGTAACTAGACCTAGGGTTGCATCTAGTTTAAGGTTGCATCTAGCATAGGATTGCATTACATAAGCACATGGTTCAATTATAGATATAATTACATCCTTTGTGATTAGAAATTGTTGGTTTCTTCAAAGTATCATGCTTTTCCATGACTGCACAAACATTTGGTTCTTTGGTTTGTCCTCTCAATCTTCAAGGAATGCCTGTCACTATCAACAAAAACATAACAATACATGAGATGTTAGTTCATTCACATTTTGCATTTCATACATAATTTCATGATTCATCTCATCTACACTATATTCACACATCACATCATCTCATTTTTACTAGTCCATGGTACTATGTCATATACCAGTCATGGTCCATGGAAGGGTATGTGGAGTATCCTATAGATGTCCTCTAGAGTCATTTTCATCTCTCCCTATGGCAAGTGGAAGGTGTTCATCTTTGAATGGAAACACTCCACTAGTGTTGTCAGAAGGTCATGATTCACCAACACTGGTAGAATCTAAAGAAGATATGATAATCCCAATCTATCAATGTTTTCCATGTCAGAATCATCAAGCTATCATAATAGAGCTCCATATGGTGGGTAATGGGATTGAAATCTAGCATCGAAAAATGTAACCTGTGCACACAAACACTAAGCAAAAGGTGCACAAGAATTAGGGCTTCTCACTCAACACATGGGTATCTCCCATGTGAGAAAACCCATTATACCAAGTGAAGAAGTGTATTCTTGGTACTTCTTCACATGAGAAGAGATTAGTCCCACATGAGGAGAGACATCCTCATGTGAGAATTGATACACAAAAAATTAAAGATTCCTAAAACATGCTAAAATTCCTCTAAAAGTGTGAAAATTTGAATGCAAAGCAAGGTTATCGACTACTCATTGGATGCCCATAGTCTATAGGTCAATTGTGTCATTGGAAGCACTCAAATTAGTGTAAAGACAAGGGGACCACCATTTTTACCTCAAAGCTCTATTCTCCACAAAAGAAAAAAGTGCAAATGATCTGAAAATGACCCTTTGCGCCCTTATATAGGTTTTGACCTAATTTTTCAAAGTACTATGATAGGTGTGAAAAAGAACCCTTTGGCTAATTTGACCATTTGGAATCCATTTCTAGGATCAAATTTGAAATCTAACACACTTAACAACTCAAAAACACATTTTAAAATTTTGGGACTGAGATGATTAAACACTTTTGTAGTCCAATTTTTCTGATACTTTTTGAATCTTAGAATATTTTCATATCACATTTTCTTCAAAAATTCTAAAATTTATAGAAAAGTCAACTCAAGTCAACTTTGGTCAAACTTTGCCTTGTAGTCCTTTAAATCAATCTGGATTGACTTCGAATTTTCTTTTGAATCTCCACTTTTTTTAGTATCTCTTAACATACTACTCTGCATTTCTATTTTTGGTGTATCATCTTTCGATTTTGCTCTTGTGGGGGTAGGATGATTACATCATTGAATCTAAATTTTCATGTATTTTGAACCTTATGTCCTCATTACTTAGGGAATCTCATCACTTGGGGTATCTTGCCCCCCTCTATCTGACATCTATGGTGTCTATCTCATCTTTTAATTAGCTAATCACATCTTATAGCAGTCCTTATTAGAGCTCGATGGATAGGTGTTGGGACAAATTAAACCCCAACTCCTAAGGAACAAGCCTTATTCTAGGGATGATTCTATGACTCATGATTGGATCTTGTTATATTTTATGGATGAGTATCTAGGTGCTCTATCTTGACTCTAGGGGATTAAGCTTTGTTTTGGAGATAATTCAAAATTCTTGCTAAGGATTGAGCTTCATTCTAGAGATAATCCTATCTTTTTGTTGAGAATTACACCTCATTCTAGGGATAATTCTATGAATCTTGTTTAATCTCATCATATTTTAATGGATAGCTATCGAGACAATCTAAACCCTATCTCCTAAGGATTGAGTCCCATTCTAAGAACAATTCTATGAAATTTGACAATCTTTGTTCTATTAATCTTGGTATCTAGATGTTTTATCTGGATCCCCTAAGGTTAAGCTTTGTTCTGGAGATAATCTTTAAAAGCTTATCAATTTTAGTATCTAGGTGTTCTATCTAGATCCCCTAATTTTAAGCTTCATGCTATAGATAACCTTTAAAAACTCATCAATTTCAATATCTAAGTGTTCTATTTGGATCCCCAATGGTTAAGCTTCATTCCGAAGATAACCTATAAAATCTTATCAATTGGTCTTCATCTCATTAATTTTAGAACCAATCTCATTTCTTGATCTATGCTTCATACTTTTGATTTCTTTGGATCGAATGTGTTGCTCACACATTCATTCAAAGAGGGGAAAAATGTAATACCCCAAAATTGGCACATTGTCATATTAACCAATTCTGGTCTATTCAATTCTTCCTAAGTCCTATTTTACTATGACATTCTAATTTTGATAATCGCTACTTGACCTAAGTGTCAAATGTAGAAAACCCTAAATTGCATTAATCACACTATTTATTTAATTCCTAAGTATTGACTCAAATTAGCTATAATAAAATTGTTGATTTAATTTAATTTAATTATAAGTGTTCATACTTTAATTAATTTAAAATTACCTCTTTAGCTAATGTACAAAGGAATCAAATATATTTAATTTAATAAGATATGTGCTCTTTTTAATTATTGAATTTAATTATTCAATTAATTCAAGTTTATCCATTTATGAGGTCATATTCTATTTTATTAAATTAAATATTTTCTCCAAATCTTCTCTTCAGTTCAGAAATGGAAACTCTAGGTGAACTAAAATTAGAAAAAGAATTAAATCGGTTAACTCCTTATCCCACTCAAAATCAAATCAGTTAACTCCTTTTTCCACTTAAAAGCAATTAGTTAACTCTCTTTTCATAAGGAATTTTCCATTATGACTGAGTCTAATCTTCAATCTTGATTTTCCATTATGGTTAATCTTGATTTTTGATCAATTCTAGGGTTTTATTTAAGAAGCCTTTGATTCCTTGTTAGGAAGGTTGATTTGAATTTGCATCAAGCTTATGCTAGAATATCTACTCATTCTCTCTTGAATTCTTAGCTTAATATTCTTGCATGTCAATCTCATATAGTTTAATGGTGCATCCATTTAGATTAATTGTTCTTTCTTATTCTTAGAATACTCTTGCATGTACATTTAGATCAATTTTGCATATCTCATATAGCTTAAAATCCTTCATTCTAGAGGCCTGGTTTCCCACTTCTTATTCTAAGAGCAAAGGAAAAATCCTTCTAGTTAGTAGGCAATAGGTCAAACTATTAGATTACTTGGCTAAATAATTTCATATTCATTCCGAGATGATCTTACAAATAATGACCATGTTGAAGTGTGTGTGAGGATCTAAGGCATGCATTTCACATATACACCTAGGCCTTGCTTGTAAAAATAGCTACTTGACTTCCACAAACCTCAAAATTACTTTTTACATAATATATAGGGGCTATTACTATATTTACAAATTCCATAGTGTTTTGACCATGGAAACTCAAGCTATAGCCATTTGAATATGGTTACATAAAACTAGATAGTAGCAACACAAGAATTGACTAATTTTGTAAACCTTGTAAAATGAATGGTCAAAATTAAATTAAGCATGCATAGAGTTAATGGATGATCTTAAAACACTACTAAATTCAATAACATAAGCTATTCAATTAGTTTTCTTTTCTCAATCCTTCAAACTACATTTTTTGACAACAAAACTCTCCTTCACACATGTGATGTTCGTATAGATCTATCTCCAATCCTTAGAAATGAGATGGAAGGTTTTTTTATTAGATCTCCTAACCACCTTTTCCTTTGGTTTGAACCATAACAACCCATGTTTCCCCTTTTCCCAAACTATGCAAAAAATTCTATTGCAAATTTGTGAAAGTTTCAAAGTTGTTAATGAGCAATTTTGACAACTTTTGCAATTTTGCAATCTAGGCCTCCAAACTTGACTAGTTTGGTTTCAACTTCACAAAATTAACCTATGAAATCTAAGGATCTCCATTGAACACTTATTGCCCCATTTTAGGTATTTTTCAAGTTTTGCATCATAGAGCCAGTTTGAGCAATTTTTAGGCTTATCAACACCTAATTGTTTACAACTTGACTCAACCTAGAATCTCACCTAACCACACACCTTAAACCTATGTTGGGACTTTAAATGTAGTTTTTATTCTCTAAATTTTTGGTTAGGCCATTTACAAACCAAAACTTGAGTTAGGGTTTTACCTTACCCCTACCTAGACCATTAATTAAAGGATTAATTATTATATGCCTAAAGTTTAGCTTAAGTAGACTATAGTTTCATAAACAAATCTAATTACACTAACAACATCCTCTATAAATTTAATTATAACTATGCATGAACCTTTAACTGTCCATAGGTTATTGTCAAACCTTGTGTCTAAGAAATCATTTGAGGTCACTAACATAGTTGAGATAGTATCAATCATATTTGATTGTCTACTTGAGAAACCCATAGATCAAATAGTAATCTATAAACTTATAAACAAACATCAACATATAGAAATAATTACAATAAAAAAGTATTAGTAATTAGAATTAATTTTTTGAAATGAATAATGCTCAAAATAAGATTATAAATTAAAATTGTTTTAAATGAGATATTTAGATTGTAATATTTGAAATACAATGGAATTTCCTTCCACTTACCAAACATTACTCACACGCACACATACACACATGCACATATGCACACACATGCACACACACACACAAGAAAATACTTAATAAAACACATACCTAATCTAATCAAATAACGTCAAAATATAAACTAAAAATGTGGTTAGTCTTTTTATTGAATAAATTGTTAAGTTTGAAAAACTATGAATTTCATTAACATGGTAGTATTGTCATCCACATTAATGATAAGACTAAATATGAAATACCCAAATATAAATACATTGAAACATGCAAATGCAAAACTATTATGAAACATAAAAATATAAAATATGCAAACTGAAACCATTTTGAAATATGAAAATCTAAAACTAATACGAAACATGCACATTAAGATTATGCAAATGAAAAGTATTATCAAAAATTTAAATCAAATATATTTTGAATGCAATTCTAAATATAAATGAAATAAATTGAAATTGAAATCTAAATCAAAATAGAATATCAAAATTAATTTTGTAAGTAAATCTACATCTAAATCCAAATGCTCAACTAAATCTAAATTTAAATAAATAATTAAATCTAAATGGAAAACTAATTTATTTATTTATTTTTTAAATACAAATCTCACTTGCCAAAAACTTTCTCTAAAACTTCAATTTACTTCTCTTCAAAAACTCCAATCTACTCCTCCAAAACTCTCCATCTCTTTATCCTTATATAAACAAAAAAAATAAAAAATGAAATGAGGAGCCTCAATTTTATAACTTGTGAGAGACTCCTCATATCCCCCAATGGATTTATCTTGACATTGTACAAAGTTGTTTCAAATTCTTTTACTCTCCACAAAAAATAAGCATGCAAAAATATACTTAACAAAGACAAAAATATTTCATATTTAAAAAAAAATTAAAAATTCTTTTTTGCCCTATTATTTTAGGCCACTATTTTTTGGGTCCCTACTTTTTCAAACCCTAATATTTAGGCCCTATTTTTTTGGATCTTGTGTTATGGGCCCTATTTTTTTGGACCTATTATTTTGGCCTTCTCATTTGTCTTCCTAATATTTTGGCCAACTATTATTTTAGGAATGTTCTTTTTCATAATTTTATAAATTTATATTGAATTAAATTATTTGTAACCACTTAAATTTTTTTTTTATTGATGGAGGATGTTTTTTGACATATTCTCATACTTAAATTTGGATTTGTATTCTCATTGTATAGAACACCTCTCGACATAATTAAATAATAAAGTGAAAAAAAGATATATGTGTGTGTGTGTGTGTGTGTGTGTGTGTGTGTGTGTGTGTGTGTGTGTGTGTGTGTGTGTATGTATATATATATGTATATATATATATACATATATATATGTATACATATATATATGTATACATATATATATATATACATATATATATTCATATGTATATATATATATATCTATGTATATATATATATGTATACACATATATATATGTATACATATATATATACATATGTATATATATATGTATGTATGTACATACATACATACATACATATATCATTATAAATTTTAATACTACAAAATTAAACTTTAATATAAGTGAAAAATATTACAAATTTTACTATTATAAAGTTTTAAAAATTGAAAATAATTCCATATTGAATATTTACATTTTCATTTAATTAAAATAAATTAAACAATAATTAGCATATTTTAATTCTTAAAATTAGATGTATATTACATGTATATTGCACATGTATATTTTCACTTTAAAAAAATCAAGAAATATAATTAAATTGTAAAATTACTTGATTTTAATTGGTCTAGATATAATATTATTAATAAAATTAAGAAAAAGTGATTACAATAGCACGTAGCCTACGAAAAATACTAATAATAATATGGTTTAAATTTATTGTGAATATTTTAACTTTTTTATCCATACCAAAAACCTTATTGTTATTTTAACATCATGATATTATTAAATTTTCATTAGCATTTAATATATGATAGTGGACATGTGTCTCCTTTCTATAGGACACATTCCTCAAATTGATCTAAAGTACACCTCAAGTCATTGATCTATGTTGATTGAATGATGGTCAGTGATTCACGTTATTTGTAGATTTTAGTTCACTTAGATTTCATCTATACCTCTAACATTTTCCACATCATTTTATACACATCATAATAATTAGTGATTAGTGACACTAGACATATGTAAACATTCAAGAAGTGTTTTGCAAATTCTGAATTAATTTTATTATGAATATTTTTTAAATTATTATTATACACAAAAATCCTTATTATTTTATTCTAGTAATGTTAAATTCTCATTAGCATTTAATATATGATAGTGGACATGTGTCTTCTTTTTGGGAGACATTTGCAAAAAGGAGTGTCCCCTAAATTGGCTTGAAGTAGATCTTGGGCCATTGATCTATGTTAATCAAATGGTGGTCGACACTTCACCTAATTTATATATTGTAGCTCATTTAGATGTCACATGTGCATTCTCTAAAGTGGGCACACTTCTATAAACCTTTATGTCCAAGATATCCAAGGATGATGGAGTCTTTAATGGTGGCTTATAGCTCTCTATCTATTATTTGTAAGGAATCAAGAGATGTGATAATGGTAGCTCTAAAATGAAACCAAGATAGGATACCCTTGCAAGGTGCACCATATAATAAGAGATTCAAAGAGTACAAGCAATAAGGATGCAAGTATACAAGAATCAAAGTGATTGTGCAATGTAAAACTAACTAGAAAGAGTGCAAACATTAAGCTAGTATGATGATATAGTAACCAAAAAGGAAATCTAAGATAACAAAATCAATATTACTTTCTTCCTAATTAAGCTATGTGAAATAATATAATTTCAATGAAAGGAAATACTAAACTAGGATTCAAGTATGAGAGTGCAAAGTGAGTACTGAAGTGCTCAAGAAATTGAGAATCAAAGGAGAAACATAAAAATAACATGAAATTCTAAGATCTAAGAGAGTGAGGAGAGAGATGCCTTTTAATGAGATATGGATAGTTGGAGATTAAGACGTAAAATAAAGGGTGTAGGTTTATTCTCATTTTGACTTACTAATCAAGATACTCAAGAGGAAAAATAAAGTCCTATAGAGAGGTGAGCAATAGTTTATGTTTCTATGTTTTGGGTGGGATTATGGATGTGATTTTTTTAATATTATAATTGGGATTTGTGCCTTTTCATTCCTATTGTCAAGCCAAATTTTATATTTTAAAGGTTTTTCTCTAGAAGGGATGCCTTTTTGAAAGCTATTGGGTGGTGACCCAATTGATTAAACCAATATTGTGTTATTTAAAAATTTACATGATGGAAAAAAGAAATAACACAAGATCCTATGATAAACAACATTTAGATGTTGATTTGGAAAGTGATTTAACTAAAGCGGACAAGAAAATCTAGATGAAGGTAAAGATTCTAGAAATGTTCTTACATGGAGATAGAAGAACAATAATATGAGAAATATTTTCCACACTATACTAGAAGAGAATGAGTCTTCTAGTAGGATTTTAATGTATAAGAGTGTAGGGTTTCTTGATGGGTTATTTGATACACCTTCTCAAGTGGAGACTTCTTAGTAGGATGAAAAAATTATTGTAGTGAGTTATAATGAAAAGATAAAGAATAAAGAATATAGAAGTGGTAATCTGTATGGTGATGTATCTAATGTGAATCCTTCCAAACCTTGGTGTAGGGAGCTTCTTTATGCTAGATTTGTAGACTAGTGTAATGTAGATCTAATAGACTTGGAGGATACTAGAGGTTCTACTATCACTTTACCAAATTCTAATGAGATATTTGGAGATTTAAATTCTCTAAGAAGATAGTTTTTAGAGAAATAATCAATGAATGTGTGACTTAAAAAGGAAAGGTAAGTCAAGATTATAAATGCCTTGATAGAAATAGAATTTGTTAAGGAGAATAGAAGAATTAAAAGAGATGACTAAAATTTTTGGTGTAGGACCAAAGCCTTTAAATCATGAGATTTTTGGTGACTTGAATGCTTTGAGAGATAAATGACAAGGAAGAGAATTCCTCTTATAGGGTAATGAGTTTGAAGAGGAAGATTCTAAGATAAGGAAAATCCATGATACTAAGATACCTTTTGGATACTTTGATAATAGAAATGAGATCTTTACTACTAAGCCTATGGAAAATGACAATAATAAAGGGAAGAACAAGGTATTGAGAGTTAAGATTAATGATCCTATTAAAGTATCAAAGAAATGTTAGATAATTGAGAGGGGGAGTAAATTATTTATGGCTAGTTATCTCACAGTCCCTTCAAACTTATCAATACCATCAAAGAAACATAAACATTAATAGAAGTATCCTTAATACATGCAATCACTTCGTAGACATATTCAACTTAATACTTAACTAAAACATCCACATCTTTTAAAATTGTTATCAAAACATTGCTTGCATTACCCAGTATTAGTGAATTATTTTGTAATTAGCTAGCAATATTTTAAAGTTATTATTGAGTTGTAGTAAACTATTAAAATATGTAAATCAACTTGCAACACAAATAATATTCACACAATTTGACACCAATATTTAATGTACAAATCCTATTAAAGGGGAAAAAAACACCTAGGAATGACAACCAAAAAGATTCAGTCTTCTAAAGTGATCTTTGTTAGGACACAACCTTGATAAAGGTTATATGCACATTGTTAAAGAGACCTTGTTTGAGGATTTCACCAAAAGATCATCTAAACTTTATCACTCCCTATCTAGGATTGGAAGAGCGGCCTAATTTAAAGGACTTACAAATACCACTAATTGATGTTACCATATAGGATTTCACAAACTTGGTAAGTCCACTTAGCACTTCCAAGATTTTATACTACAATAGTTAAACAATAATAGTATAAAGTAAACTATTAAGAATAACAAATACTTTTACTTGTTCAAATCTTTGTTCTTTCTCTTTCTCTATCTTTTACACACTCTACTAATTTTATTCTTCCAAAAACTCTTCATATTTGTGTTCTGTTGACTCTTCTCACTTTACTTGGCTTGATATTTAGTTGTTTACCTTCAACAATTTCTCTCTTCACAACAACCATTAATTTTTTCTCCAAATCTTATGTAGAAATCATAAGGCATCGTTAACCCTTCTTCATTCTTAAATTAACAACCTAAACTATATTGATCTCTTCTTTAAATATATTTCTCAATGCTTCTAGATCCTTTCATCTTTTGTATCTTAATCAGAATCATCGATATTAGGTTTAAAACATTATTCCTTCATACAATGAATTTAGACACATAGAAAATATAACTTTATAAAGAACTTTGTGTCCATTCTTATGCTTCTTTAATTTCCATTATTAGATTCTTCTCGATTTTCCTCCATCATATATCTTACAAAAAACTTTGACTCTCATAGCAGACCTTCTTTAACTTTCCACAATTTTATCAAAAGTTATCCTTAGATTCCAATTTCCCAAACTTTTTCATCTTGTTGTCACTCAAAAAACATTGTAAATTTACTTGAGAAACATATAACTCATGTAATACTAACTTTCTTAGGCAATACTATTTTTTTCTTTCTTCTTAAAAATTACCTGCGCAATATTGTAGGCACTCTATGAATACATTATCCCTTCATTAACCATGTGACTTGATTAGGCTTGCAACCTTCATTACTTCTTAACAATATATGATTGTAAAAAATTCAAACCAATATTACATAATATTGTATAGCTCATTCAAGTACCCATTGAATGCCTTACATACCAACTCTATCTTCATCACTCTTTCTTTAAATCCACTTCATCAATATAATCATCTTAATCAATATAATGGTATGGTACTTTCTTGAGTTAGTATAATGTCTAGTCAACTAAGACTTTGACATCAATGATAATACAACTCTTTTATATACATTCATAGAATCATCAATTAAAATATCAGTTGGAGATAACAATCTCCCCTTTGACATTGATTTCAACACATAACATAAGATTTTATATTACATAAGATAATCAAATGTATGCATTGTCAAATTCTAGTTCGTCAAACTTTTATTGAGTCTATATCTTCAGCAACAATAAACTCTTCAACATCATCAACATTAAATTCCCTTTACTATGATCTTTGGTTTAGGTTTAGTCTTCTTCATTCTCCATTGATTCTCTCTCTTTAGTTACACTTCTCCCCCTTTCTCATTGATCTCATCATTGTTTCTCTCTTCATTTATTATCTTTCTTTGACAAAAATACCAAAGGTCATTATAAATTTTAGTATGAAACTTATTAAACCTTGTAGTTACGTATGTCCTTGCATGTACAAATTATATCAGTTTCATCACAATGAGCTTTACAACTTCAAAAATATTCCTAAAGTCTAAACATTTTTTCATAAGAAAATATTTCAATTCATCTATGAATTGATACAACATGAAGCTTCACCTATTGAATTTTTTATAGGGGCGGGACCCCCAATATACCTCTTTGGTACTCAAAAGCATCCTTAGGTAGGGGATTGGTAAATATATCAAAAAATTTCTCCATATACTTTACATACTAAAGACTTACTTTCCTTTCTTGAACTTATTCCCTCAAATAATGATAATTGATTAATATGTTCTTTGTCTTTGCATGCATCATCAAGTTTTTTGATTTATTTATAGCACTTGTGTTATCACAGTAAATAGTGATAGGCTTGGTTAATTCCTCTTGCATTACTTCCAACAATTATTTAATCCATACTATATTTGAACAATCATATTCAGTTTCAGCAGTAGATTGTGAAATGTAACTTTTTTCTATTCTTATCCATGTAATCAACTTTTTTCTAAAAAGAAATCTTCTCCACTTGTTCTTTTTATTTCATCAATATTTGCATCCCAATCAGCATCTATATAAACCTTAAGATTAAATTTAGTTTCTTATGTATACCATAGGTCATAATATTTAGTTCCCATGAGATATCTAAATATCTCTTCACTACAATCAAGTTTTTTCCCATTGGATTAGATGATATCCTTGTAATAATTCCAATAACAAAGGCAATATTCAATCTTCTATGTATAATATATTATAATTTTCCAATCATAGATTTTTATTATGTTTGATAAACTTCACTAGTTGTTTCTTCTTTTGATGATTTCACTTTAGTCACCATAGGTGTACTGACTAGTTTAGACTCATCCATCCTTTAAAAAAATCATGATTTCCTTCACATACTTGGATTCAGTAATGTAGATACCTTTAGGTGTTTGATAGACTTGCAAAAAAATGAATAATTTTATCTCTCCAAACATTGACTTTTCAAATTTAGTTATCATTTGATCAACAAATAACTTATCATATCATTTCCTCCAAATATTACATCATCAAAAAATATTTTAGCAATCAATGCCATATCTTGTGATTCATTCTTCAAATATAGATTACTATTTTCACTGGTTCTATCAAATCCAATCTTGATCAAATAAGAGTATAGCTTTTCATGCCATGCTCTTGGGGTTTGTTTCAGTCCATATAGTGTTCTTTTCAACTTGTAGGCCATATCCTTCTTTCTTGGTTCAACAAATCCTTTAGGTTATTCAATGTAGATTTATCCTTTAGGTATTTCATTCAAAAAAGTAGATTTAACATCCATTTGATATACCTTGAATGTATTGCATGTAGCATAAGCCAATAGAGTACTTACACCTTACAATCTTTCCATAGGTGAAAAAGTCTCACCCTAGTCATTTCCTTCTTCATGTACATAACCTTTGAAAACCAACCTATCCTTTTTTCTTACCACTTCCCCATTCTCATTCATTTTTTTTTTATAAAAATCAACTTTATTCCTATCACATTTTTATCAAAAGGTCTTGGTACAAGTGTCCACATGGTGTTCTTCTCAATTTGATCAATCTTCTCATTCATATAATTAATCCAACATTCATCATCCAATGAAACTTTTACTAATCAAGGCTCAAAATTAGCTATTAAATATGTACCTCCTCTTATTTTTCTTCTTGTTCATACTCCAACACTTCTATCTACTATTATTTTCTTAGGTGAATCATTCTTCTTTGCATATTTTGCTAATAAATGTTCAATTCTCTAATTCTCATCATTTTCTTTTCTTGATAGGAGTTTAGCTTCCTACTTGGGTTGTACTATTTGGTGCTTGGGAGTTATTGTCTAATGCTCAAGTAACTATCTAATGCTTAGTAGGCCTATGATGTAACTTAGGTAGAGTATCTAGTGCACCATCATAGACATAAAAAAAATATTAGTCTTCAAATTCCTTCTTTCTTTCAAGATCATTTCTTCATGCCAAATCATCATACCTTACATACGACATTTAAATAATCTTGTTAGTAGGCTTGTTCAAATAGTTGTAACCTTTTCTTTTAGATGTATAACCTAGGAAAAAACCTTCATCTCCTTTAAAATAAAAATTTCCATTCCTAGGATCCTTATGAGTGTTACATCTACTTTGAAAGACTTTGAAATAAATTGCATCATTGTGTGACCATACCATATCTCATAGTGTGTCTTGTTTGTACCTTTCTTCAAATGAACTTGATTGAGAGTGTACACAAGAGTATTTATTTCTTCTCTCTAGAATATCTGAGAGACATCCTTTTTAATCACCAATGTCCTTACACAATCCATGATAGATCTATTTCTCCTTTTATCAATACCATTCTATTGTAGTGTCCTTAGTGTAGATAGCTCTCTTTTGATACCATTCTCAGTAGAAAAGTTAGTGAATTTAGAAAACATAAATTCTCTACCTCTATCAAATCTCAAACATTTAAATGATTTACTAGTTTCTTTTTCAACTCTTTCTTTGTACCACCTGAACATATCAAAATCATGTGATTTTACTTTCATGAACATTACAATAATCATCCAAAAACAATATGAAGTATCTATCACCATAGTAATTGTTAGAGTAAATCATTAATTTCATTTCATTTATTAAATTACCTTTACTCCCTTCTTAAGATTCCACTTGATGCACTTTTCATTTTCATTTAATAATTAATTAGTAATTATTAAAATTCATTTTACCTCTAGGGTTTTTGATCTCCTTCTATAAGGATTGTTCTTCTGTAAATATCTCCCATCTTTTCAGTCTAATAATATAATTTCCATATTTTCAGAGCAAAACCCTTGCCTATTATTTGTCTTTTCTTCTCTCTAATAGGTTCTTTCATGCAAATCTTCTTCAGGTTTTGTGGTTTTTCATTGCTCAAAACCTATAGGGAATCAACTCCTAACCTATTGTAGCTTTTTCTTATTTGGACAAAAAAGAACAAGGGTTTGATAGAACAAATCTAGGTTTTTAAAGTATTTTCTATGAAAATAGGGGGGTCTCTAATTTTTAGAGCACTTTGAGACCAAACAAACGTCATGATTAGATTTAGAAGGCATCAAAGCCCTTATTTATATAATAATTTATTAATTTTGGACAACATTGACTGGGGAGTCAAAACTAATTTGCATACTAGGGCCATATGGCCTATGGCATGCAATTTGAGGAAAAAAAATCAACAAAATTGTAAAAATAAAAATAAAAAAATGCACGTTGTATGAAAAATACTGTTGTGGTTTGTTAAGCTATCAGTGATCACTATTAATTGCTAGCAATCAGAGTTAACTGCTAGCGATCAATACTGCTTAGTCATTGTTGCTTCTTTCTTTAGCCTCCACCACACTTCTTAGTCACCACCCATGTCCCACTACCACTAGCTATGCCATCCAATCTCTCATCCTACTCTACTCAGCTACCAACCTATGGTCACATGGGATAGTCAAGGGCCATTCTTTAGCCATGATCAATTATTTTGAGGTTATTTGCAAATTTATATTTTTTATAGAGGCCTTGTTGGTTTTTTTCTCTAACTTGAGCATACAAATGCATTTTTTGGATCTAAAATAAGCATCATAAAGTGGATTCAAAGAGATAATGAAACTTATTTTTGGATTTTTTTCTAGTTTTCTACCTAATTTTTCACTTGAAGTCAAAGGATGCTTTCTATCTTTCAAGGGGTATAACTTGCTTGTTTTTGCTCCATTTTTTGATCTGATAGAAGTGTTGAAAAGATATTCTCAAGCCCTATCTAGATTATCTATTATTTTCATAGGTATTTATCAAAAGTATATGTGATTTTCAAACTGAATTTTTTCTCTCTCTTCTTGTTTATGTATTCCTTCTAGTAGCTAGGGTTCAATTTTTTGTATTATGGAGGGTGTTTTATATTATTATTTCTATTATTTACATTACTAAATGAGAATTTTAAAAAAAATAATCCAACACCTTCTAAATAAAGGTTGAGACCTCTCCTTATCTACAATTTCTAACCCCTCATAACTATCACACATGGAAGTCCCTAAGGACATGGCTTCTCTAGTCAAAAGGGTTGTGGTTTTTTTAGATGTAATGTAACCAATTTTATAGAGGCCTTTTGAGGTCATGCATCACATGAACAAGATGGATGAAGTAATGGGGTTGATTTCTTTATAGGTATCTAATAGTCTATAATTTCATCATGATGGGTGCAATACCCCTCCAGGTATGTGGACCAAGCTTGATAACTTGTTTGGTATAGTGAATGAGTTCAAGGCTTCTTTATGAATAAGTTTGGTATGTGGACCTCTCTTGTACTAGATTATTTTCCATCCATTAAGGACTTATTTATGAAGTTAAAACAATAGAGATATTTATTTTAGGTTTGTAGGAAAACCAAGATTGATAGTAAGTACATTTACCTAATTCTTTCTAAGCTCTGTGGAACTTTCAAATTTTTTCTTTTACCTTCTATTCCATGAGAGATGCTTTGGGTAATAGATTTACCATGTCATCCTTTGAGGCTTTTGTGATCACTTAAATTGAGAGAAAGATAAGCTCTCTTATTTGGGTTCTCTCACATGCTCATAGACTTATACATTGGTAGCTCGACTATCTTCTGGGATGAAGGAGAAGAAATAGAAGTCACATCATACAAAGTCTTAGATTTATTATAGCCCTCACATCACATCAAGGCCACCTCCTCCTAAGGGATACAAACCAAAGCCAAAAGGACCTAAGTATGCTTATTGTATTAAAACCAATCATGATGAACCATATTTCTATGAGAAGAAGTTAGATGGCTATGCCAAATAGGTTTTAGATTTAATAGCTCTCCTTTAGAAGAGAAACATTGATATTTCTTCTACTTCTCATAGATCTTCTTCATCATCATCATTTTAGTCATATGGTAAAGATATAGGAAAGGTTCATACACTATGTGAAACTACCAGTCTATATTATTCTAGAATATTACTATATTAAGGTAATTCACACCATATGGCATCTTCTTAGTATTTGTTCTCTTCTTTTGAGGCTTCTCCTAATCCACACATTTTGATGGGGAATAACATTGTTATAAATATATGTGGGAAAGTTTATATTGGCATCGATAATGGTATATTTCATGATGTATTTTGTGTTCCATCTTTGTCCTAACCTTCTTTCTATCTATCAAATTATATAGAGTGGGATAGGGTAGATAGTTTAGTTTGCACAAGATTCAATGCACATAAGAGATAGTGAGACAAGCAATATTATTTCTATAGGGACTGTTGATCACTCTTCGTACCTATACTCTTTCTCTCATTTTGGTCCACCATCTCCACTATTGGAGATTCACTCTCCTTTACAAGAGATTGTTGAGGTGAAGTTGGGTCACTTGATCTTATGTGTTGTTCCTAAGACCATTGTTGTGACTTCTACACCTCCACCTCTTATTAAAATTCCATTTATTACATAGGATTTCTCTTCAACATAGATATCCTCTTAGATGATGGTTTCAACAAACCTATTATCCCACCTCCATTGGAGATTACATTTCAGGATTCACATGCATTCTCATTTGAGCATCTGCCAGGACTTTCATCTTCACCTTACATTCAGGTGTTTCACCCTCCTTTTCTATTTCCTTTATTTCATTTAGATTGGAGCCACATTGGTATGTTCATCAACACATGATTTTTTCCATTTTGGAGGGGGGGCTATGGAGTCTCAAGCTTCTATCATGAGGGTTTCATTGTACTTATGGTCTTGAGAGAGTCTCTTGAGATATTTCTTTTGTGTATCCTATTCTATCTCTTTTTGGAGTAGGGTTCTTCCCACTAAGTTTTCTCTATTTTTTTGTTTCATAGAGATTTGGTTGTGATTGGGTACTTCATCAGGCCTTGTTACCAGGACCCAAGTTTTCTTTTAGCATTCCATTCTAGTTGCACTATTTCTCATCTTAAGTGTAGTATTAGAACAAAATGTTAATTTAATTTAATTTATTAAATTACCTTTACTCCCTTAGTAAGATTACATTTTAGGCACTTTATAGTTCCATTTAATAATTAATTAGTAATATTAAATGTCATTTTACTACTTAGGGTTTCCCTTTTAGGTTTTTTGTCTCCTTCTATAAGGACTAATCTTTTTTAAATATCTCTCATCTTTTAGTCTAAGAAACTAATTTTCATATTTTCAAAGAAAAACCCTTGCCTCTTCTTTGTCTTTTCTTCTTTGTGACAGATTCTTACATGCAAGTGTTGTTTGGGTTTTGTAGATTTTTATTGCTCAAACTCTACGGTAACTATCAATACCAATTAGACCAAATAAATTGATATGAACTAATTTGAGAATATCATTAGAAGTGTTCGCATTGCTATAATAACATGACTTTTTCTTTCTATTAATTTTTATCATATTTTCAAAGTTTACTTGAAGCAAACTTTTATGCCATAACCACACATCTTCAAGTCTAGCAAATAAACATGTATAAATTGTAGGATCAAGGTAGAATCTAGTTTACCTTTTATTATCATTCCAATTCCAATTAGATTAGCTTTATCAACAAAAATTTTAACCTTCCTTTTCTCGAATTCCATCTTCATGTGACTTGAGTTATTCAATTGAGAAACACTTAATAGATTATATTTTTAGAGTCCTTAAACCCAATATGAATCATCACATTTAATCTTATCATTCAACATAAATGATCCTTTACCTTTCAATGAGTTTGGAACATCACTACCAAGCATTCCACCATCATCAATTTCTTCAATTTTGTCAAACTTAATTAAATCACTAGTCATATAATGTGAACAACCACTATCAATAATCCATGAATCATTCTTAGTAACATGTAATCTAAGGGCAGTTTCATTTGAATATATTTCATCATTAGGATCTTCTTTGATTACAACATAGACCATTTCAACTACTTCCTTAGCATCATCAGGACTAGTCTTATTGTGATCTTCATAAATGTAACATGAATTCCTTAATTTGTCATTTTAATTCCTATTCTTCCTATACTTGTAATATTTCTTGTCATTTCTGTCATTTCTAACACACTTTCCTTAGTTAGTGATGTAGGAGCATCTTGGATCTTGGAGCAATCTTTCATCAACCAAAAATATCTCTTGTTATTTGTACTAGTCTATTTTTGTGAGGTGGTTGTTGCTGCTATTGGTTTCATATTATGCATGGTTAACATGATGATGAGGATGTATCATTGGTCATCCTCCTAAGTGTGTAAGCCTTGATAATTTGTATTTTTTGAATTGTGATTTGTTATTTGTGGTCTTTAATTCTTGTGTTTCTCTTCTAGCAAGGCATTTTTTTTTTTTTGGTCTGGTTTTGTATGTTAACATGGCATGTCGTGAAGTTAAGAGATGATTCCTCAGTCACATATGGATCTACCTTTGAGTTCACATTGATTTATGTTTCATTTGATGATGGTTTTGGTTTACTCTTACTAGGTTGGATCTATAACGTAATTAAATGCTTGACTAGCCAACTTAAGGCTTACCTGGTTAGATAAGAAGCTTGATTAAATGTAGAGAAGGTGATGGGAGTAGCATCAAATATCAAAGAGGATGATAGGGTAAAATCTTAGACTCTAATTTAATAATTTCCTTTTTATATGACCGAAACGTGGAATGCTTCACAGTCAAGCATGTTGATAGATGTCTTTTAATTATTCCATTAATGTGGTTGTTAGTTTCTTGCCCTCATGTAAATCATTTTTTCATTGTGTGTGTGTGTGTGTGTGTGTGTGTATTGTGTTGGAATATCTTAACGGAAAGAATGCTTCTAAGAGGGGGGGGCGGGCGGGGAGGGTGAATTAGAAGTACTAGCTTCTAACCTATTTTTCATAAATCCTTAATAACATAATATTGAAATGTACATGCATGCATATCAACATTAAGCAATAATGAAAAACACATGTGCATCACCACATAGCACTAGAAATTTTGGTAACCCAGAAACCCTCTAGGAATAAGAAGGTAAAACTGGGGTGGGAATGATACCCACAAAATTTACTACAGTAATAATGTTTAACCACTTCTAATGGTCTGCCCTGTTAAAGGCCTGCCCTATTAAAGGCTTTACAATTTATCAAGAGTGACCTAGTTAAAAGATTTACAAACAATTTACATGAAGTGTTACCCTGTTAAAGGATTTAATCACCTATTTAAAGGATCTAAAAAATAGCTCTTAAGCTAAACTATCACCATAGGGTTTCCTTTCTAATACAGTTGCTAGAGAGTATTAGGTATAATAAACTTGATAGTTTACAATCCTTTGATTGCTGAATATAGCCACTTGATCTACTTTCTTTTATCCTGATCCTCTAAGATCTGATATTCTTCACTCTGAAAATAGTTTGCCTTCACACCTTTGTCCATTCACACATACAATGAGTTTTAGTCTTCCTTATAAAGATATTTCAAGACTTAGGGTTAGATGTGGATCTACAATCCATATTGAATCTCTATTTCATGCTCATTCCTTGCACTTTTATTATTGGTTGCATGCCTTCTCCATTTTTCTTATTGGTTGCATGTAGATTGCATAGGAGATATAAAAGATTTGATCTTATCATTTTAATCCTTCAAGATTCATCATATGTCGACCATGAAAATGGTTTACATCTGCATTTGTAAAGTTATAGACTCATATGTGCATTCGGTGTTGCTCGGCACTTACTGATTCTAGATGCTTAGCACATGTAACAAACTGGCTTACTCAGCTTTTGTTGCAATTCTATATTGCTCGGCATTGTCTGTGACTCAGCACTCAAATATCACTCAATAGTTGTATCATGCTCAACATCTAGAGTCACTCGACACTTGTTCTTTACTCGGCACCTAATCTTCACTCGGCACCTAAAGGCTGCTCGGCACCTGAAGACCACTCGGCACCTATTGAATTTCCTGACTTGGCTTATGTTGTGGCTTGGCATACATAATATGCTCAGCTCCAATGTATAAAATGGTTAAGTGTGATGACACTCAAATGTCAAAACCATTTTGAGACTAACAATCTCCCCCTTTGACATGAGGGACAAAAACACTTAACTGACCTTGAGTACATTTAGATTTTAAAAACCTTGATCAAAATTTTTTAATATACAATATATACCTCAAAATTGTTGTAACTCCACCTGAGTTGATTGTGCCATTATCTGTGCTATCTTGGTAACCAAAAGTTTATGCTGTATATCATGCTCCACTTTTATCTTGTTTCCCCCTATTAACTTGTCTCTTTGTCTCCCTCATTCATCTTGTCTTCCCCATTCATCTTGGCTCCTCCTTTTCATCTTGTCTCCCCCTTTTTTGACACTTATGTCAAAGGATTTTAAGGGTTAAGACCATATTTTTCCAAAAATGTGTTATTTACCTCCATAATCATCCTGAGAGCTACATCCCAATTATGCAAAGCAATTTCCAATGACTTGTGTTGGATGGCAGTCTTGACAGCAAGGTGAATAAGTCCTTCTAAAGTAGAAAGATTTGGATCTTTCTTGAGAATAGCTTCAGCATAGACCTGTTCGTTATGGAGTAATTCTAAATGTGGGGTAATGGAGGATTTGAGTTGTATCAATTTTGCCTTGATGGTGGCCTCTTCTGCTGTTAATATAGCTATTTCTTTCTGAGTGTGAAGCATTTGAGAAAAAGGCTTCTCAATTTGAGTTGGATCTTTTGGTAACTGCATGCTTGAAATATTCAAATTCCTCTCCGTGCTCATTATCTTTTGGCTTGTCTCCTGTGTGAAGTATGAAAATTCACACAACTTTTTGTACAATGAGAATATATTCTCAAGTACCTTTTTCACTTTGTCTATGACCTTTGCCAATTCAATTTGTGAAGGTGCTATTTCACTAGATATTTTCTCATTAACTTTCCCTTGAAATTTTCTTTCAAACCATTCCATAAGTTTTGCATTAGTCTCTTGGTCTGCATTTGTCACCTACTCAACAATATTAGATAATTGTTCCATGATATGCTTGGACTCATCTGGTGACTAAATACTGAAGGCATCCATAAATATGTCTTTAATTTCATGTATAGTTTGTTTTTGTTGATACTCCTTCCTAAGTATCTCTTGCCTCTTTCTTCTGTTTAATGCTTCCTACACCTCATTGATTTGATCAATGTTTATTGTTTTTGAGTCATAACTTGGTATGACTATCTCCTCATCTAGTTCAGGGTCTCCATAGTGAAGTACTCTTGCAACTTTTGTAGAATTGGATCCTAGTGCTGATATTTGCAATGGCTTTTGTGAAGGAGTTCTTGAGGTTGTCAAATTTATCAATTTTTGTATTGCCTCCTTCTCTTTAGGGGTTTCCTCTATTTTCTCCTCCTATTTTCTACTACCTTGATCAATAATAGTAATTTTAGGAAGTGCACCTTGTTTTTGTGTTGTACGATCAGATGTAATAGTCTGTCCTATTTGTTCTATTTCCTTGTTTGCTGCTGCACTCAACTTTTGTATTGTTGTGTAAACTATTCCTGATGAAACAACTATTGGCATTTGAAGTTGACCACTAGTAGCTATAGAGATGAAGGAAGGTGGTTCTTGTGGATTCGCCTTATCTCTAACTATTTTTTCTACTAGTTTTTGTAATTCATCCATACTGACCAATACTAGATCTGCACATAATCTTGCTTGTTGCATGGATTGGTCAAGGATTCTTTTGAGATCCTCTACAGTTAATGGATTGATGTTCTAAACATAAGTGTCAAGAACATCTTGTATTGTTACAGTTTTTGCAGGTGTGATGGGTACATGAGGAGGGCTAGTAGGTGGCAATTATGTGTCTTGCACACTCTAGTCTTGTTGCTGCTCTTGCTCAACTGTTGCTATTTCATCTTGCTTTTGTGTCTCCTTATCTTTTTCTTTCTTTTCTTCTTCCTCCTTCTCTTCTTCTTTTTTCTTTTCTTCTTCCTTCTTTTCTTCTTCTTGTTTCTTTTCTTCTTCCTTCTTTTCTTCTCTACCTTGCTCTACTTTTGTCTTCTCTTCTCTCCTTTTTCTTCTTTCTTCTGGTGGAGCAGTAGCTTCTTCCTTGTTTTCTTCTTCAAGAAAATCTTCAATATTTTTTTACAAGTTCTTCCATGATTTTGTTGTTCTTTGTACAATTTATTCCATTTTGTTTTGGAGAATGAAGAATGCCCTATACTTAGGTGTAATCCTAGTATTATGCCTTTTGACTGCTTTCTCTATTTTCTCCTTAGTAAAATTAGGTAGTATGCTTTCTAGGGTTGATTCTCCCATCTCCTTCTCCATTTTCAAACAAAAATGTCATCTATCTTCTACAATTTTAGACAGTTCATTTGGCAATTTTCCATCTAGTTCAAGAGGAGTATACTTGAACTATGCCATCATTCCATACACTAATTCTTCTATTCTATTTTGTTCATATTTAGTGAACTTATTTAAATCAACTTTATTTATGTTTCTTAAGTCTCCATTTACAACATTTTTACATAATGTATCGACTGAAAAATGACTTGCATTTTCAGATTGATCTTCTTCATCAGTATTAGCTTGAGCCACATATTTTCTTCTTTTCCTTGACTCTTCCTATGTCTTCTTGATTGTTTTCTTCTTTGTGGCTTCCTCTTTAGCTTTTTGTGCGGAGGCCCTCATTGCAGCTCTCGTTGTTGGCTTTTGGCATAATGTCATGGCAGTTTTCTTTGGTGTGGGCTGAGCTAGAAGCTGTTCTATTGCCTTTCTCCTCTTTGGCTCGGCTTGGATTGGTGCTTCCTTGGCTTCTTCTTCCTCAGCACCTTCCTCCTTGTCTTCACCTAGGCCTTGGGTTAATTCCATTAGGCCTTGTTCTTGTTCATCCTCATCATCATCATTTTCATCATCATCTTCTTCTTCAGCTTCAACCTCTATTCCTTCACCAAATTTCTTCTTAACTTTCTTCATCAATTTTTCTTTCTTTTTCAATGCGGAGGCAGTTTTTAATTCCATATTTATCTTTGACCTACCACATCATAAGTGCCAAAGTGTGGGGCACTCTTATCTTTCTCTTCTACCAACAATGTAGTTATTACTGCAGATACTTCATCTATGTTGATCTCATAACCAAATGGCCTTAGCCATCTCACCCTTGGAATTACTGCATTGATATAGGTGAAGTCAATATCAACTAAGAAGCATATATCATTAATATTTTTTTCCACTAAGGAAACTGGTATTCTCACCCTTTGCTTCATGGATTTCTTAAAATAATCAAAATAGCTTGTCATTAGGGTATCAAAATTGTCTCCCATTTGTTCTACATATTCATTAATTTGGGATATGATAGTTCTATCACTTCTCCATGTGACTTTGACAAAAGAGGGAAATTCATTCTAAACATAAAAGAATACACAAACAAGAATTGCTCCAAATTTACATTGAGCACCCTTTGTCCTTCTTATGGCTGCTAGGTTTTCATTAATTTGTTGTAGTTGCAGTTCTGCAAGATCATAAGTATGATCCTTTTTCACCAGTTTGTAGCCTACATCTACTGCAATACATGGCACATTGTTGAGTCTACTGGATTGGTAGAATTTGTGGGCAATAACTCTAACAGCAAACTCAACTAGAGGATCCTAAATGGTGTGAATTTTCATTCCTCTTTTGTTCCATTGAGCACATGTGTTATTTTCTATAACCTCCTTGGATTCACTTCTCAAGGTCTTGAACTGATCTAGAGTAGGATATCTAGTTACCCTATGAATGACTCTTTTTGTGATTTTGATAGGGACATCTTCTAACCACAGACTACCATCATGAATTTTTCTCAACACAAGTTTGATCCATTCTATTTTAAATACAGTAGGAAAACTCAAAACTCGTGTTAAACCCTTCTTTTCAGCAATTTTTGTATTCATCTTTCAAGACTCCATTGAAACAAAGTTTTGTATAGGCTTCTCTTATGTCCATGTCTCCTATGGATCCTATCTTACAATTATAGCATCTCCTTACATCCTAAACCATAACAACATTTGGGGGTATGCAAGAAAGGGCTCTGACAGGATCATTTTTGTATGCAACTTCAGGGATAGGGCAAAAGTCAGGCTGCCTAACCTCATTAGATACTAATTGGACTTCAAATGACTCTTTGTCCTGGGTTGTCTTAGAACTTGAAGCCATTTATGAAAACTAGTGTTTCCTTGTCACAGAAATATGAAACTGTGTAGCTCGACACAAATGAAAAATACCTCAAGATAGATGAAAATGCATTGTAAGAGGTTGCAATCTGCTTGGAATGCTAGATTCACTATTATGAAGTCACTCTGCTCTCTTTCTCTTCTCTGCTTCTTGATCGTGATGAGGAAGAATGATTAAAATCATGATAATATACCCTATTTCCATTGCATTAAATGCTCAACTGCAAACTCGACCTCTGGAGGATTTTTGACATTACTCAGCTTACACTACATTTCCACTTCACTTGGCTTCCATAGGAGTTACTCAACTCGGCACCAACTATCAACTCGATCACTGTTAGGAACTCAACATGTATTGGAGTTTTACTCAGCATCCAAAGATAGCTCGGCATCATCATTTAACATTTTGTCTTTGCATCTTGTTTCATGCTTATTTCTACTTTGCATTGCTTCTTCATGGTTTAGGGCTGATGTATGATACTCTCTTATATGTATAAGCCCTATAGTCTCTTTCTTGTGTTTAATTGAATGAGAAATGATCACTTGACCTTGTGGGTGAAGTGACCCTTTCATTGGATGAACTTGATTCATTATTTTTCTGCCATGTTTTCTTCATGTCTGTTCTTGTGTGTTTCACATCAATCTTTTCTTTGCCCTTGTTTACTTCAACCTTTGGTGCCTTTGACCTTGTAGGACAGTTTCTACTAATATGACCAATTTTCAGGCAACTAAAACATGTGGTTTGGTTCAACCATCTTTTATAGTTCCCTTTGAAATGTGTTCTTATGCAGTTCTAGGGTATATGTCCATATTCCTAAAAATAATGACAGCTATACCTAGTGTTGTAATCCCAATGGTACTGAATTTTATTTTCTTTTGTTTTTGCTAGTTGATTTGATGCCCACATAGGCTTTTATCTACATTCAAATTCTCTATGTCCATACTTTTTACAATTATGATAATGTCCATCAAATCTTTGTGTCCTTGTGACTTTGGATTTGCAATCTTGTGTCATATGTCCTTGCATGTTACACTTGTGATAGTAACTCTTTCTCTTGGGTGTGTTTTTCTGATTGAATCTTCTACTCCTACAAATATTAGTAGTATGCCCCTTTTTATTATAGTAATGACAAATGGGTTTAGAATCCTTACCTTTTTCACTTCTTTGCACAACACTCTTTGATGATTCTCCTACTTCAGTGCTGTTGTATCCAAGTCCTAATGTATCATGGGTTGATCTTGGAAATTTCATCAACTGTTCAAAGTACTTGATGGCTTCACTTGACTTGTTGAGATTCTTTGCTATTTTTTTTTCTCTATTTAATTCATTATGTAGTTGCTCATTATGCATCCTTAAGGTAGAGATCTCAATATCTTTCATATTGAGTTCATGATGAAGGTTCATCATTTGGGTAAGTGTATCCATCTGCATGTTTGAGATCCTTGTTAATTCAATACATTTTTCTTCAAGTCTGTTTGCAAGATTTCTTTTGTCATCTTCCATCATGACTCTATCCTCAACTACTCTTTTCTTTTGTTCAATGATTTGACATAATATTATGGCTTTTGATTCATGTTCCATCTTGAGAGATCTTATCTCTTTTGCTTGAACTTTTTTTTTCTCTATCAGTTCTTCTATTGCTGCATCAAACTCTTTAGTGTCTCCATTGGTAAATAGTTTTGTGGTATCTATCTCTTTGTAGTTTTTATCATTTTCAGCTATGGCTATATCCTTCCTTCTTTTCAAGGATTTTCTCAGTTCCTCCCTTTCTTCTTCTACTTTGTGTAGAGCTAGTTGCACATCAATCACTTGATTTTCAATAATCTTTCCAAGTTTGAAGACTTCCATATTTAGACCTTTTTGTCCAAGCTATTAGACTTCTCCTTGTGAGAACCTTGTAGCTCTGATACCAATTGTTAGAATATCTTATTGGAAAGAATACTTCTGAGAGGGGGGGGGGGGTGTGAATCAAAATTACTAGCTTCTAACCTATTTTCACAAATCCTTAATAACATAATATTGAAATGTACATGCATGCATATCAACATTAAGCAATTATAAAAAACACATGTGCATCACCAGATAACACTAGAAATTTTGGTAACCCAGAAACCCTCCAGGAATAAGAAGGTAAAACTGGGGTGGGGATGATACCCACAAAATTTACTGCAACAATAATGTTTAACCACTTTTGATGGTCTGCCCTGTTAAAGGCATTACACTGTATCAAGAGTGAACTAGTTAAAGGATTTACAAACACTTTACATGAAGTGTTACCCTATTAAAGGATTTAATCACCTATTTAAAGGATCTACAAAATAGCTGTTAAGCTAACCTATCACCATAGGGTTTCCTTTCTAATACAATTTCTAGAGAGTATTAGGTATAATAAACTTGATAGTTTACAATCCTTTGATTGCTGAATACAGGCACTTGATCTACTTTCTCTGATCTTGATCCTTTGAGATCTGATATTCTTCACTCTAAAAATAGTTTTCCTTCCACACCTTTGTCCATTCACACATACAATGAGTTTTAGTCTTCCTTATAAAGATATTCAAAGACTTAGGGTTAGATGTGGATCTACAATCCATATTGAATCTTTGTTTCCTGCTCATTCCTTGCACTTTTATTATTTGTTGCATGTCTTGTCCATTTTTCTTATTGGCTACATGTAGATTGCATAGGAGATATAAAAGATTTGATCTTATCATTTTAATCCTTTGAGATTCGTCATATGTCAGCCATGAAAATGGTTTACATTTGCATTTGTAAAGTTACAGACTCATATGTGCATTCTGTGTTGCTTGGCACTTATTGATTCTAGATGCTTGGCACATGTAACAAACTAGCTTACTCAGCTTCTATTGCATTTCTGTATTGCTCGGCATTGTCTATGACTCAGCACTCAAATATCACTTGGTAGTTGTATCATGCTCAGCATCTAGAGTCACTCTGCACTTGTTCTTCACTGAGCACCTAATCTTCACTCAGCCCCTGAAGGCTACTCGGCACCTGAAGACCACTCGGCACCTATTGGATTTCTTGACTTGGCTTATGTTGTGGCTTGGTATACATAGTGTGCTCGGCTTCAATGTAGAAAATGGTTAAGTGTGATGACACTCAAATTTTAAAACCATTTTGAGACTAACATATTGCTTCAATGTATATATCTGAGTAGAGCTTTTTCTTGTCCCTCTATTTGTTGGAAATATTCAAGACTATGCTCGATTATAGAGAGGGGAGGGGTGAATCGATAACCTTAAAAATTTATCAAATTCAGATGTTAATTGCAATAGACCAATAATCATTTAATTTATTAAATTAGATCTAACTGCATGCATGAGAAACTGAAAACATGACATTTATGACACATGAACACAATAATTTAGTGACCCAAAAACCTTCCAAATAGAAAGTAAAACTGGGGTGGAGATGACACCCGCAAAACTTCAATATTGCAGCATAAAGTTGGCATGTTAAGGCTTACAATGATCACTTCTAATGATTTTTTCTGTTAGGAGCAATTAGGGCTACTAGGTCCACCTTGTTAGAGGTTTTAAAAATATACAATGAAGTATGCACTCAATAAAGAGATTTGACAAAAGACTATTAAGTCTACATTGTTAGAGGATTTTGGAGGTGATTCACCTATTAGGATGAAATAGTAGATCTTTGACTTACAATTTATTTGTTGATAGGGATTATTTGAAGTATTGAGCACCTTAATGTGATAGATATGGCTATGTTTCTCCTTTGCTGATATGGCCTTACAATACACTTGTTGTTGATTCACATTCATATGCTTCTTACATATTCTTCACTCTCACTTTTCATTTAGGCATACATACATCTATATGGATATGATACAATACATTACATATTTATATCAATCCAATTTACCAAATTATAAAGTTGGCCAATATACAAGTTAAATATTACAAAATCAAATCAAATGAAGACACTTGGGTTCTAAAGGCTAACTTGGTGAAGTTCTAATACATGACATCCACTGTCATTACTCAGTATCATCATGCATTTGGTAGAAGTGGAAGATTGGTCCATACTAATCATCTCAGAGTAGTCTAAAACTTGGTCTACACTAGCAACTTAGTAGATACCGTGTAACATGGTAGAAACTAAATTCCATGTTTACCATACCTAAACTCGGTAAACACTAATCATCTCATTGCTCAGTTAATAGTAACTTTGCTTCACATGAACTAATGGCTTAGTAGAAACTACAAAACTTGGTAACCAATGAACTACTCGGTAGGAACTATAGGACTTCATACTACCTAAATTTACTTGTTACCACTAGAATTCATGGTAGGAACTGTGAAGCTTGGTAGCTACTGAATTACATGGAAAACACTATAGACTATTTAATGAGCTTGGTAGCCATATAGAATCTAAATAAGTGTTGTCACTAATAACAAACTTGACTTAATGTCAAAAATCTCCCACTTTTCCATTAGTGACAAAAACACTTATCATCCAAAACTTATATACATTATAGTGTGATATTGGCTTAGTATTGGTATACTATTTTTGAGATTTTTCAAAATTTGTCTTTGTAAGTATATACTTTCCTTTCCTTTTTTTTTGATGATTATCCCCCATACAATATGCATACTATCTCTCATATATATTTTTTGTTCCTCCCCCTTTTTGACAATAATGCCAAAGATTTATTCAAAACTTATTTACATAGAGATAAAAATATAAGAAAGAAACTCAAAGTCTACATTAAGTATGAGTGCTAAAGTCTCATCCAAATTTTCTTGCAAAACTTTGCATTTATGTAGAGCAATTTTAACTTTTGCAGAGAGTTCTATCATGTAATCTGCAATTGAGAAGTTGTTGTCATGGATCAATATTTTTGGGTGAACAATGTGCTTCTGCATTGTGTCCATGATGGGAAGGATCATATTTTGAATATATATCAGTGAAGACAAGATCCTTGCTTCTTCTCTCAACAATTGTGCTTGCATATCAAAAAAGAATCTAATTTTCATATGATGTGTAGAGCTTGAACTAGGGTCAAGTTTCAACTGTTGTGCACTAGCCTTAAGTTCTTCATCAATCTTTGTTATTTTTCTCTTTATTTCATTTGTGAACTTGGTAAAATTGCATAATTTTCCAAAAAGTGATGTTATATTTGTGCAAAAATTTTCAAGATTGGTCAAAATTGAGGAAAGCTCCACTTGTTGAATAGCAATTTATTGAGCAATGTGCTCAAGCACTTTTTTATCAAATTTCTTCTCTACTTTCTCAATCAATTTTTCTTGACCACTGGAGTCCTCATTAAATTTTTGAACTACTTCTTCCAATTGAAACAAAATGTTTTGAGAAGTATCAACTTCAACACCTATTACCTCAGTCAAAATATTCTTAACACTTTCTATGATTTTATATTCTCTATCTCTTTTCTCTCTTAATTTCTTCTGTTTCACTTTCTTTTGGAGGAGTTGACTAGCTATTTACATTTGATCTGTAGTGACATTATCAAAATCCCACTTTGGAATCTTAATCTCCTCATCTAGCTCAATATCCTCCTTTATCTCCTTTCCACTTGAAATTCTTATACATGGTTGAGCCTTGGGTTCAATTGCCTTTGTACATACTACCTTAGAATCTGGAATGGAAATAATAGTAAAGATAGTAGGACTAATAGTAAAAATTGATATAGTACTAATAGATGGAATACTGAATTGTATGCTTATTGAATCCAAAATTGATATACTTAAAAAAGTATCCACATTTGTAGAAAATAGAGCTATAGAATCCAAAATTGTAGAACTCAAAACTGTACTTACTACTGAAGAACACAAAATTGTAGAACATGTTGTACTCATTATTGATAAACCTAACTTAGGAAATGAAGAAGAGGGAGGCTATAGCTTGGTAGTGTTGGAATTATAGATGGAGTAACTGAGAGGGTGGGTGAATTAGTTACCACAAAAAAAAATCCACAGATTCCTTAGATGTCTTAAATAACTAGTTACTATTGTTACTCGGTAAACACTATAAAAATGTTGTAACTCGGTACATTAACTTGTTACTAATCTTCAAGCATTCATAATTATTAATATGCATGAAAAGTAAATAACATTAACACAAGAGACACCAAATTTAATGTGGAAACCTTACATGGGAAAAACCACCAAGTAACTAGCTACCAATTTTCACTCTTCTGAAGTGAGCCCTATTAGTAGCCAACCCAATTAAAGGTTACAAAACACACTGTTAGGTGTTACCCTATTAAAGGATTTAATCACCCTATTAAGAGTGGCCTTGTTAGAGGTCTTTAGAACAATTCAACTGAACTATCACCTTGTTAGAGGATTTACAAAATGGCTATTAAATCAACTCTATTAAGAGATCTTGAAATCACTACTACACTGGTTAGAAAGTAACAATGAATTGACCTGAATAAGATGCAACTAAATTTTCTTATTACAAATCTCTATTCTACACTATTAGATCCTTCTCGATCAAATATATTTTTGTTGCTCCTCAATGATCTCTTATCATCCTTCAAAATTTTCTCTTACAATAATCATTCCTCCTTCTCATTCACATTACATCAAATCCATCACACACACTTAGAATTGACAGCTTGACCTCTTATGTATACCATTTAGATTATCAAGTCAGCTCATCCACAAGTTACATTTACCAATAAACCATACATCAGTTGGCTACATGTATTATATTGAACAAATAAACTTTATTTCACAAAATAATGAAATCCTTCATTGGCCGACCCTACTCAGTAAGTATTGCTCTAGAAATAATTTCTTGAGTTATCTATCTCAACTCGGTTAATACTGCAAAATCTATAAAATCCTTTGGCTGCCAATTTGACTTAGTAAGAACTGAGTTTTCTTTGCTGACCATGAGAGCTTGGGAAGAACTATCTCTGCCATATTTTCCTTTGATGACTAAGTGAGCTCGGTAAGAACTGAATTTCCTTATTTAACCTTGAAAGCTTGGTAACAACTATCTGTACAAGGTAAAGCCTAAGAATGCTCAGTAGACACTGTAAACTTTCTTTGCTAGCCTTCTAAACTTGGTAAACTCTATCTTTTTCCTTGCTGACCAACTGTGCTTGGTAGACTCTAACTGATAACTGATATGACATTTGTGTAACATCAAAGACAACACACATTTGAACAATTATATCAACAATCTCCCTCTTTGGCATTGATGGCAACACAACATGTCATAGTAGAATGAAATTTGAAAATAAGTCTTTTCTGATAGAATGCTTCTCCTTCTTACATTTAATTATAATAATCTTCCTCTTTTATAGTAATCTCTCCCTCTTACATAAACTCTCTTTTTCTTGCAAATTTTAGAAATATATGATAGTAAACTCTCCCTCTTTGATAGCACATGCCAAAGACAACACAACTTAAATGAAATTAAATGTACTTTAAGTATTGATTCATATGCAATGTCTTCATTACTTTGCTACATCAACTGATAAATCTTCAATTTCATACCTATTGATGCATCACTAAAACCATATTTTAGTGAGCTTCAGGTAGGGGAATGACCCCTAACTTACCTCTTAAGTACAAGAATGCATCCTTAGGTAAAGGCTTTGTGAATATGTCAGCAATTATTTCCTTTGTATGGACATATTCCAATTTGATTTCCTTATCTTACACCAATTCTCTAACAAAGTGATACTTTATAGCAATATGCTTAGTTTTAGAATGCATCATTGGATTTTTGGATATGTTAATTGCACTTGTATTGTCACAAAACATAACAACAAGTTCTTTGATTGATTCCTTCATACCTTCTAATAATTGTTTGTACCAAACAATGTTTGAGCAGTTTACTACTGCAACAACATAGTCAGACTCTGCTGTGGACTAGGAAGTATAGTTCTACTTTATACTTGTCCAAAAAACCAACCTCTTTCCAAGAAAGAAAGCTCCTCCACTTGTACTTTTTCTTTCATCAATGTTCCTTTCCTAATCTACATTAGTGAACACTTTTAAATCTAGATTTCCTTTAAGTTTATGCCATAATCCATAATCTTCAGTTCCTTTCAAGTATCTCATGATCCTTTTGATTGCCATCATGTGATTTTCTTTTGGTTTTGTTGAGAATCTTGCCACAATTCCTACTGCAAGGGCAATGTTTGGTCTTGTATGTACTACATACTACAACTTTCTGATCATAGATCTATACAATGTTTGATCCACTTCCTTTGATTCATCATCTTTGGTAAGCTTCAATCCAATACACATAGGAGTCCCAACTGGTTTGCAATCTTCCATACCCAACTTTTTTAGTATCTCCTTGATGTATCTAGATTGAGTGATGTAGATACCATTCTTATTCTACTAAATTTGAAGACCAAAATTTTTTTTTATCTCACCAAACATTAACATTTCAAATTCTTTGTTCATTTGTTCGAAAAATTCTTTACAAAGATCATCATTTCCTGTGAATAAAGTATCATCTACAAATATTTCTGCCAAAAAAATCTTATTATCTGGTCCTTCCTTGATATACAAGCTACTATTATCATTAGTTCTTTGAAAACCAATCTGAATTAGATAGTTATGCAGTATTTCATACCATGCTCTAGGGGCTTGTTTTAGACCATACAAAGCTTTATGCAATTTGCAGACCATGTCCCTTTTATCTGGATCAAAAAAACCTTCAAGCTATTCAATGTAAACCTCTTCATCTAGTATAGCATTGACAAATGCTAATTTGACATCCATTTGATAAACTTTAAATCTCTTGTATATAGCATATGCAAGTAAGGTTTTGACACCCTCCAATCTTGCAACAGGAGCAAAAGTCTCTCCATAATCTACACCTTCTTCTTGAGAGTATCCTTTGCATACCAGTCTAGCTTTCTTCCTTGACACCTTACCATCTTCATTTAACTTGTTTCTAAATAGCTACTTAGTTCCAATCACATTTTTGTCTTTAGGTCTAGGTACAAGAGTCCATTTTTTTTTTCTCTATATGTTCCATCTCCATTCATAGCTTCAATCCAACTTTCATTTTCTAATGCATCTTTGACATTTCTAGGTTCAAAATCAGCAAGTAAACAAGTGCCTTTCAACTTACTTCTTGTCATTATTCCTTTTGATTTATCTCCAATGATCTGATCTGGTGCATGATGCTTCCTGACATACTTAGATAACATAGGCTCCTTTCCTTTTGAATGACTTGCATTGTTATCCTTCTATGCTTCAACTTCTAGTTTTGGTTCTAGTTGCTCAAGCTTGGTAGCTATTGATTTGGTAGCTTTTGTTTGCAACTCAAGTTCTTGCAACTCGATAGGTATTAGCTTAGCTTGAACTTCTTGTGACTCGGTTACTAAAGACTCAGGAGGTTAAGATTCCTAATTGATAGGTGCATTTGGTACTATATTAGGTTCAATGTAAAAAAATCTCCTATAATCTTGTGGTTCCCTTCTACTTTCTTCTTCAGTTCTTTCTGCAAACTCATCAACTTTCACATGTGCACTTTCTATGAGTTTATGAGTAGACAAATTCAAACATCTATATGCTTTACTTTTGCAAGAATATCCCAAAAATATTCCTTTATTACCCTTTACATCAAATTTACCTTTTCTAGATTCTTTCAAAATGTAACATTTGCTTCCAAATACCTTTAGGTAACTTACATTTGGTTTGTAGCCATACGATAAATCATAGGGGGTTTTGAATGAGTCCTTCTTCAGTTGTACTTAGTTCAAGGTATGAACTATAGTGATGATAGCTTCATTTTAGTATTTGATAGAAATGCTCTTTTCAATCATTAAGGTTCTTGCATAGTCCATGATAGATCTATTCCTTCTTTTAGCTATTCCATTTTGTTTAGGGGTTCCAGGTGTTGAAACCTATCTTTTGATTCACCTTTAAATGTAAAAGCTATTGAACTCATGTGAAATGAATTCACCACCTCTGTCTAACCTTAAACATTTTAGTCGTTCAGCTGTTTCCTTTTCTACTCTAGCCAAATACCATTTAAACTTTTCAAATGCTTATGATTTCTCTCTTAGGTACATGACAGTCATCATTCTTGAGTAATCATCAACAAAAGGAATGAAGAACTTTTCACTAGTATAACTTTCAATTCCAATAGGTCCACATATATCAGTATGCACAATTTCTAAAACTTCTTTAGACTAATAGTTTTTTCTCTTAAAACTAGTCTTTCTCATCTTGCCAATTTGACAATTCTTGCATAGACCAACCTCAAGTTTCTTTATGTTAGGAATGCCTCTTACTTTCATAAATTTACTTATTTTTACCAAGTTATCAAAGTTCACATGACATAACCTCCTATGCTATGACCAACTTTCTTTAACTTGAGCAATAAAACATGAATATTCACCAAGTTCAAGATAAAACAAGTTACCTTTTATTTGAGTGTTGGATCCAATCAGCTTTCCTTTGCCATCCAACAGTCTTTCTTTTCCATGCATGAATTCCACTTTGAATCCATTATTGAGTAGTTGTGCTACACTCCAAAGATTTTGTTTTGATCCTTCTACCCAATATGAATTATCACATACAAGTTCTTTGGTTAGAGAGATTCTTCCTTTTCCTTTTATGCAACAAGGTTCATTATTGCCAAATCTTACACTACCACCATTATAATCTTCAAAATGTTCAAACTTAGTTTTATCACTAGTCATGTGATGAGAACAACCACTATCTATAATCCATGTATCATTTTTTTCTCACATGATAAATAAGTGCCATTTCCTCATCATTATCATATTCATCCTTTACAACAATGTAAACAATTTCTTCTTCTTCTTCATTATCAGAATCTTTAGAATCTTTAGCCATGAAACATGTTTTGTTACCTTTATCTCTGAATGATTTGAAGTGTTTCTTGCCATTTCACTTGTGACTTTTCTTCCCATCCTTTTTTTGCTTATTTGGGCACCTAGTAGCAATATGTCCAATATATTCGTAAGAAAAATTAGATTAGAAGTACCTTACCTTTGTATTTCCCTTTGCCTCTTGAATATTTCCTTGCTAGTAGAGCTTCAACCACCTCAAGATGACTATCTGAACTCTATGATGATTCTTCATCACTATCTGACTAAGAACCCTTTTTCTTCTTGTCTTTCTCCTTAAGTGAAAGCTTGGCTTTAAATGTTGATTCAATGCTCTTGGTAGCTGGAACATAATTGTCATATTTATCTAGCTCAAATGTTGTCAATCTTCCACCTATATCTTCTAAATTTATCTTGTGATTTTCTTCACATCTTATTTCTTGAATTGCAGAAACTCTGATTTCATAAATGGGAAATAGAGTTCTAAGAACTTTACTTATAATTGTTTCCTCCTTGATATCTCCTCAAGATGCTTTTATTGCACTAACACATGCTTTAACTCTTTCAACATATTTTGCAATGTTTTCATCCTATCTCATCCTCATTTGATCAAATTGTCCTCTCAAACTTTCTGCCTTGGCTCTTCTTACATTGTCATCACCTCCATAGATTTCTTTCAGCTTGTTCCACATTTCAAAAGTAGTTTTGTAATCTTTGATATCATCAAATTCTTCATAACTTAGGGTAGAAGCAATATCTATCATCATGTTGTTGTAAGTCTTTTTTTTAGCAATATCACTGACAAATAATGTACTACCAGGTTCTGCATATTTTTCATCAAGGTACTTCAACCCTGTATCACCAATAGAAGCTAGATGTAGTCTCATCAACCCTTTCCATGCTAAGAATTTGTCCATATTAAGTCTAGGAATTTCCCTCTTATAAGACATCCTAACCTTTGGCTTAGATCCTTGAAATCTTTTCCTGCAAGCACCAAATTCTCTGATACCAATTGTTGGAATCATAGATGGAGTAAGTGAGAGGGAGGGTGAATTAGTTACCACAAAAACAAATCCACAAATCCCTTAGATGTCTTAAATAACTAGTTACTACTATTACTTAGTAAACACTATAAAAATGTTGTAACTCGATAGATTAACTTGCTAGTAATCTTCAAGAATTCATAATTATTAATATACATGAAAAAGTAAATAACATTAACATAAGAGACACCAGATTTAACATGCAAACCTAATATGAGAAAAGCCACCAAGTAGCTAGCTAGCAATTTTCACTCTTCTGAAGTGAGCCCTATTATAGTCAACCTGGTTAAAGGTTACAAAACACACTGTTAGGTGTGAACTTGTTAGAGGATTTAATTACTCTATTAAGAGTGGCCTTGCTAGAGGTCTTTAGAAAAATTCAACTGAACTATCACCTTGTTAGACAATTTACAAAATGGCTATTAAACCAACTCTATTAAGAGATTTTTAAATCACTACTACAATGGTTAGAAAGTAACAATGAATTGACCTGAATAAGATGCAACTAAATTTGTTGATTACAGATCTCTACTCTACACTATTAGATCCTTCTCAATCAAATATAGCTTTGCTTCTCCTCAATGATCTCTGATCATCCTTCAAAATTTTCTCTTACAATAATCAGTCCTCCTTCTCATTCACATTACATCAAATCCATCACACACGATTAGAATTCATAGTTTGACCTCTTATATACCATTTAGATTATCAAGTTGGCTCATCCACAAGTTACATTTACCAATAAACCATACATCAATTGGCTACATGTATTATATTGAAAAAATAAAATGTATTTCACAAAATAATGAAATCCTTCATTGGCTGACCTTGCTCGGTAAGTACTGCTCCAGAAATAATTTCCTAAGTTAACCATCTTAACTTGGTTAATACTGCAAAATCTACAAAATCCTTTGGCTACTGAGTTGACTTGGTAAGAACTGAGTTTTTTTCACTAACCATGAGATCTCGGTAAGAACTGTCTCTACCATATTTTCCTTTGATGACCGAGTGAGCTCGGTAATAACTAAATTTCCTTGTTTAACCTTGAAAGCTCAGTAACAACTGTCTATACAAGGTAAATCCTGAGAATGCTCAGTAGACACTATATACTTTCTTTGCTAACCTTGTGAACTCAGTAAACTCTATCTTTTTCCTTACTGACCAACTGAGCTCGGTGGACTCTGACTAATAACTGACATGACATTTGTGTAACATCAAAGACAACACACAATTGAACAATTGTATCAATAGGTAGATGAAGTGGTAGATACTTCCATTAGTGATGTGCTGAGCTATGAGGGAGTGAAGAGTGATTAGACATTTGATGTATCTATTGTGTTCACAATCAAACTTGCTAAAGTTGACTCTGAACTTGATGTAGCTACTAATTTTCTTGGAGAATGAGGAAGTGAGGCAATGATTGCTACAACTAACCTCATAAGATCAGTCTTTTCATTATCTTCTTTGACTTCCTTAGTGGCTTCTTCCTCTTTATCTTCTTCAACTTCTTCATTGTCAAACTATATTGTTTCAATATTTGTTCCTTATTCTTCATCATCACTTTCATCATCCTTAACTTCTACTAGAGAGTCACTTTGTTTATGCAAGTGTTAAATATTCTTCCACATGCCTATAGCATTCTTGACTACATTCTCTATATATTTTTATAGGGTTAAACAAGTATTGAATCCAAGAGTCATCTTGTCTTCAATTTTGTTCATAGACTCTTTCACCTCAACATTGGTAAAGCTCAATAACAACTACCTCAAGATTTGTTCATAGATATCTTTTTCTTTCTGCATGGCTAAGTCCCATCTTGGATTTAGTCTCTCTAATAGATCATTAGAGATCTAAGAGGCTATCTAATCAAGGGAATACATCTATTTACCCATCTTGGTTAGCACCAATTCCTTAATCTATTTCTCCTCAGCCTCTATCCTAGTCTCATACTTTAATGATTTCAAGTTGGTTATGCTTGCACCTTCTTCAATTTATTTTAGTTTTTCTTGGAAGGTGAGAGGAGGTTTGCTAGACACAACTTCACTACCTTTCTTCCTAGATTTTCTAGTAAACACTATAGTGGATGGCTTGGGTGGCTTGGTGATGATCACCTTTCATTTCTTCTTCACTAGCTCTTCTTCCTTTTTTGACTCATATTCATCCTATGCTTCATCATCATCATCTTCTTCTTTACCCTCAATCAACAAAAGAGGTGTGTTGGTTTTGAGTTTTGTTATTCTCCTCTTGCCTTTATTATGTTGCTTGCAAAAGCTTGATTTCAAGCTCTATTCTTGCCTTGGCCTCATCATATGTCCCAAAGTGTGGTGCCTTTAGATCAATAGGTTCATTTATCAAGGCTTCAATTATGTCTTCTGATTCATCAATGTTCACCTCATAGGGAAGAGGTTTTACCCATACAACTTTTGGTCTAACTACCTAAATGTAGACTTTGTCATTGTCTACCATGAAAAAAACATCATCTTTGCAATCTTCAACCAATTTCTTAGGAATCCTGAATCTATTATTCATTTTCTCCTTGAAGACATCATAGTAGTTATCCATTAAGCTGACAAAATTCTCACTCATTTCTAAAATGTACCCTTTAATCTAATACAAAGCTGGCACATCCATTCTCCATATGCCTATACATTTATAGGGGAAAAACATTTGAACATAGAAAAATAGATATATCAAAAATTAACCAAATTTACAAGGATTGTTCTTGGATGTCCTTATACTTTCCATGTTTTTGTTGAATTGTTTCAATAATAAGTCTGCAAGATCATATGACAGATTATTTTTCATGAATTTGAATGCCAAGTCTACTACTTCACATGACACACTATTTAGATGACTAGAACTATAGATCTTGTGAGCTATCACATGTATGCCAAATTTCAATTTTGCATCTATTACACTATTAATCTTCATACCTTTGCCATCCCACTCAGATAAGGTTTTCTTCTCTAACTCCACCTAACCTAGGGTTTTAGTAGTTTTAGCTTTGGAGAGCATGGGAAGGCTGGTGATATGATGAATCATCTTCTTAGTGATCAAAATTAGTTGCTCAAGCCATAACTGACCACTGTGAACTTGGCTTAGGATGTATCTAATCCATTGGACTTGGAAACTTTGGGGCAGGTGGGGAATGTGGGTTAAACCCTTATCTTCCAAGTGCTTATGCTCAGGTTTAAGAATACCATTTATATATAATTCACCTAGGGCATCATCCATCTCTAGGGTTCTAATTTCTTGAATTGTACACTTAAAATGAGTTTGGATATCATTAATGAGTAGTACTTTAAGAGAGATTTGTGATTGCACTCCATTTGGATCGAGGGTTTCTATAATTCCTAGTACAAGTTTGAAATTTGGTGGTTTTCATTTGACTCCTTGGACCAAAATTTATGATCCTTTCTTTGCCTTGTTACTGCTACTTGATGCTTCCATGGCTACTCAATAGGTTATGAAAAACTTCAAAAAATTTACTACAAATTTTGCTCGAAATTGCTTGATCACTTTCCAATTTACTTGATCACAATAACACTTTAAGATTTTGGTGAAAAATGAATTCAATCTCTTACCTTTTGATTAAAAAATTCCATTAATGCTTAGTACAAGAGTAGCTATGATGATATCATTATGAATGACAAGCGATCATCCACTATTTGTTTGGATCGCTTGGTGAATACTTCATAACTCGACAACCAAACATGTGTGACTAGTTACTCTCGACCTTACTTAGTAGAGTCCATGATCCAACCTTAATTGGTGATAGCTAATACTAATCTTCTATGATCCCCTTGTATATTGAATACTAATTTGGATCTTTTCTTCTTTTTAATTTTGGAACTATTTAGGTGTGATCATGATAATACAATTCTAATTCTTACTTAAGAACTTAGTTGGAAATGGTGGAGTCACCATGACATGACCATCATTTCTTGGACTAGCTTCCTCGATGGATTTAAGAATCCATTGCTACCTCATTTTCTTTCTGATGTTATCTACTTTTTCTTTCTTTTCATCTTCAATTCTACCTATATTCATGGAATTCTTGGCTAGATGACCAAGTTCTATACAAGTGAAACATCTTACAATGGTATCTCTATTCCTTGTGTAATGTTTAACATAGTTCATTCCAATGTGTCTATACTCTCCATAGTAATGACATCCTCACTAGGTGTTATAGTTCCAACCAAATAATGTTTTCACAATTTTCTCTACTAGATTGAATGACTTAGTTCTACAGTTTGATGCCTTGTGACCTTGTTTCTTGTTTCTTGTTTCTTTCATTTGTGACATTTTCCTTCAACTTTTGGTTTCTCTTTACATTCATTAGCCTTGTGACCATGTTGATTGCAATTGTAACATTTACCATTGAATTTTTCTTTTCCATTACTACAACATTTGTTTGATGTATGACCTATCTTACCATAGTGATTGCAAGTAGGTCTTTGATTCCTTTGAGCACCTTGTTTGGAGGATTCACCTTCTTCTTTGTATCCAATTCCTACTTTACCCTTTTGTCTATAGAGATTCTTATCGTTCAATTGATTCAAGTCTACTTGGGATTTCATCATTCACTCATTGACTTGCTTTTCAATGTTTAGGTCATTTTTCAATCTTTCACTAATTTGCTTTTCAGATCTCATCTCACTTCTTATTATTTTATTGATTTTTCTTTCTGAATGTAGATCATTCCTTAATATTTCATTGATCTATCTTTAACTCATGATTTCTTTATTTCCATTGGAGATTTGATCTATAATATCTTCATGATGAAGGGATTGGTTCTGGATCTCATTGTTTCTTTTATCCATATCTTCTTTCATCTTATTCCTTTGCTCCAAGATTTCACATAGCCTTACTGACTGAGTTTCTTATTCTCTTTTGAACTTTCTTATTTCTTCTTGTAGGGAACCATTCTTCTCTAAGAGTTCTTTGATTACATCATTTTCGTCATCTAAACTACTTAAAGGGAAAAGATCTTCAATATTTTCTTCAATGTATTGGTGATCATTCATTTGATTTGCAAGTTCCTTCCTTCTTTTTAGGGATTGGGATAGTTGCTCCTTAGCTTTCTTGAGTTGTGCAATAGCCATTTCTAGATCTAGCTTTTCATTGTCAATTGTTTTATTGAGTCTAAAAATTTCCATTTTCCTTGATCTTTGCTCAAGCTGTCAAGCTTTATCTTGAGAACCACAATGCTTTCATACCAATTGTTAGAAATATTCAAGACTATGCTAGGTTACTAAGAGGGGAGGGGTGAATCAGTAACCTTAAAATTTTAACAAATTTAGATCTTAATTGCAATCAACCAATAGTCATTTAATTCATTAAATCAGATCTAACTACATGCATGAGAAACTAAAAACATGACATTTATGACACATGAACACAATAATTTGGTGACCCAAAAACCTTCCAAATAGAAAGTAAAACTGGGGTGGAGATGATACCCACAAAACTTCAATATCGTAGCATAAAGTTGGCCTGTTAAGGCTTACAATGATCACTTTTGATGATTTTCCCTATTAGGAGCAATTAGTACTACTAGGTCCACCTTGTTATAGGTTTTAAAAATATACAATGAAGTATGCACTTGGTAAAGAGATTTGACAAAAGACTATTAAGTCTACCTTATTAGAGGATTTTGGAGGTGATTCACCTGTTAGGATGAAATAGTAGATCTCTGAATTACAACTGATTTGCTGATAGAGATTCTTTGAAGTACTGATCACCTTAATGTGATAGATATGGCTCTACTACTCCTTTGCTGATATGGCCTTACAATACACTTGATGTTTATTCACATTCAAATGCTTCTTACATATTCTTCACTCTCACTTTTCATTCATGCTTACATACATCTATATGGATATGATAGAATACATTACATATATATATCAATCCAATTTACAAAATTACAAAGTTAGCCAATATAAAAGTTGGGTTCAAATGAAGAAACTCAGGTTCTAAAGATTGACTTGGTGAAGTTTTGATACACAGTGTCCACGACCATTACTTGGCATCATTATGCATTTGGTAGAAGTGGAAGCTCACTCCATACTAATCATCTTAGAGTAGTCTCAAACTTGGTCTACACTGGCAACTCAATAGATACTGTGTAACTTGCTAGAAATTGAATTCCACGTTTACCATACCTAAACTCGATAAACACTAAGCATCTCATCGCTTCACATGAACTAATGGCTTGGTAGAAATTGTGAAGCTTGGTAACCATTGAACTGTTCGGTAGGAATTGTAGGATTTCACATTGCCTAAATTTACTTGGTAACCACTAGAATGCTTGGTAGGAATTGTGAAGCTTGGTGGCTATGGAATTTCATGAAAAATATTGTAGACTATTTAATATGCTCCGTAGCCATGCAAAATCTGAATAAGTGTTGTCACTAATAACAAACTTGACTTAATGTAAATAGTGTTAGGTGGTATTAGATCCATTTTCTTTCTTGTGGACTAGATTGTGGAAAACCTTTTAGATTAGTTATATGGTGGTAGATTAGAAATATGACATATAACTTGTAGAAGGTTACAATCTTGTAAGACCTATTGTCAAGATGGTTCATGGCAGAGGAAATGTTGATAATGTTATAATGGATTTTTTGAGGTAGACTACAACCATACTTGGAGATGTAGAAACAACCTAGAGAAGAGGTGTACATTTGAAGATGTTAGTGATGAGGAAAAGGCAACAATTTTTCATCAACCAAAAATATCTCTTGTTTTGTGTACTATTTTGTTATTTACAAGGTAGTCATTGTTGTGTTTGTTTCATTTTATGCATGGTTAACATGATGATGAGGACCTATCCTTGATCCTCCTTCTAAGTGTGAAATCCTATATCATATTTTATTTCTCAATTTGTGAACTATTCTTTGTGGCCCCTTTTTCATGTGTTTCTCTTCTAAAAAGGCGTGTTGTTTCTTTTGGTGTAGTTTTGTATGTTAATGTGGTATGTTGTGAAGTTATGAGATGATTCCTTAGCCACATGTGGATATGGCCTTGAGTGCACATTGATTGATGTTTCATTTGGTGAGGGTTTTAGTTTACTCTTACTAGGTGGGACCTATAACGTAATTAAATTATTAACTAGCCTAAGAAGCTTGGTTAGATGTAGAGAAGGAGAGGGGAGTAGAATTAAATATTCAAGAAGGTGATAGGGTGTGAGCTTGGACTCTAATTTTATAATTTCCTTTGTATATGGCTGAAACTAGAAGGCCTCATAGCCAATCATGTTGATAGATTTCTTTTAATTATTACATTTGTGTTGTTGCCAATTGTCTAGCCTCATGTAAATTGTTGTTTCAATATATGTATGTATGTATGTACATACATATATATGTACACACACACACACACACACACACACACACACACACACACACACACACACACACACACACACACACACACATATATATATATATATTGTTGGAATTAACAATGGGAAAGCCAACTCTAAGGGAAGGGGGGGGGGGGGGGGGGGGGGGGTGAATCAGTACTTTATAACTTTAACCATAAAACATTCACCACACATCTATCTCATAATTTTTATGTAAACTAAAATAACTAGTTGCACATGTTCATCCATAGCATGAAATAAATAACACGTAACATAGTAAATTTGTTACCTAGAAACCCTCCAGTGAGAAGGTAAACTAGAGTGGGGTTGACACCCACAAATCTTCACTACTACAATTGTAAAGTGTATCTAATAAAGGTTACAATTTTTTTTATCATAAACTATAATCTATCCTATTAATGGTCTACCCTATTAAAGGCTTACAAAGACTATTAAATCGTATCCTGTTAAAGGATTTCAACACCTTGCTAAAAGTGTGCCTAGTTAGAGCACTTTAACTTGCAATAAAGTAAGAACCCTATTAAAGGATTTACAAAAGCCTAATAGGACTACTTGGTTAAGATATTTTTACCAATTCACTTTTTAGAATGTTTCAGCCTAGATCCTTTGGTTAGCACTAGGTTGCAAGATGTTAGATCTTCTCTTTCCTAGTGTGTACTTGATCCTCTTGATCAAATTTATCTCTTATGTCCTTTAACTACTTTGCTATGTTCTCTCCATTGATACTATAATTCATACTTCTCTCACAACCTCCTTGGTCACCATGAGATTTCTCTCTATACTTAGCACTTTCCCTTCTCTTCTCATCTAAACATATACAAACTAATGTAATGTAACCAATAGTGGGATTAGAAATAGGGTTCCAAGAATCCTCTTCACTGAAGGAATGATACAAATTGTGTCTTTTCAATTTGGAATACCCAAAAACTTATCACAAGTGTTGAACAAGGTGGATGAGGTCATCACAACCCAAAACCACTCCTGTGGAATTCCAATCACAAGGAAAACCTATTACAAAACAACTAATCACTAGTTGCTCTTAAGGGCATTAAGAAGGCTTATTTTGATACAAAACTCCCCAAATATAAAAAATGACTAGAGGTGACCCTAAAGCACAAATATGGTCTATTTAGGTCCTAAAAAACATGAATCAAGCATTAGATTCAAACTATGTGACATTTCTTTAGTAGTTGATTTACAAATCTAAGATAAGGCTTGTAGCCCTTCCAAAACTAAAAACTTGATATAACTTCTACAATCTCCACACAACCCAAGTAAATAATCCTAGATTTAGATACCCTTTTGGAGTTTGTGCAACATGCCAAGGCACTAGGATCCCAAATTGATAATGATGCAAGTAGGACTTGAAATCTCACTTGGGGTAATCAAGCAATTAGGCCTCCCATAACAAAGGAAGCACAAAAATATTGATCAAAACTCAAGTTCAACATTTGGAACATGAGGAGTCTTACATAACATGATCACAAATCAAATCTTAGGCCTTATAACAATATTTTTCTTAAGATATGGAAGATGTTGCTACAGATTCCTAGCATGCACATGGATCTTCCATTCCTAGGGAATCAAGTTTCTCTCTCATGCCTGCCTCTTTTATCCTTGATGAAGGAACAAGCCACAACCAAAATTAATGAAAATGGAAAAAAGGGGAATATTATTATCAATTAAAATCTGCTACTACATTCAGCACATATAAATAGACTCAAAGATGTCCTATGGGCTTACAATGGTCAGATCCTAGAGAAAAGTCCTTCTCACAGTACCTTCTCTCAAACTCCACTAAGAACTGGCTTTACAATGCCATAAATATTCTTAAATAAACCCCAATTAGGTTTACGGTTAGGAATGCATTCTAAATTATTCCATTTGGCATCCACCACCCAAAAAAAAGGTTCTACAAATCACGTTAGAAGCTAGTGTAAAATTAGAAGAATCCAAAAATGGTAGTCCAACTTTTGGGAGGTATAACTTTTGATCTGGGACTCTGATTGACAAATTGTTTACATTCCTAGAAATATCTCAAAGTTTTCTATAGCCCTATGTACATCTTTTCTTGTCCCCCATTTTTTGGGCTCGTACAAGGTCATTTAATGCCTCAAATCTAACTCAAAAGCACTCTTAGGAGGTCTCCAAGCAAATTAAAACTGCAATAACTTCCTAACTATAAAGCCTTTTGACCTGACTCTTTTTCTAGAGTGTTTTAAATTACAAATATAATCATCCCTCCAACTTACACCCTCTAACTCATCGTAATTATGGCTCAATTACAAAATAACCCATTTTTAGCATTGACACACATCTCAAGGTGCTCAAAAACTCTAATAGTGGAACTATGAGAGTTAGAATCTTTATTTGACCCAAATGGGTATCTAGAAATGAAAAAACTTTAAATAGAAACTAACACTAAGCATATTTTTGGGTGATACAAGATTGCCCTTATTCCACTAGATGCTCCTACATCAGACAACCAGGGTAGATTGAAAAGTGACCAAGTCACTTTATAGCTGGTAGAGGAAAACCCAAATGGGAAACCTCTATTGTAGATATCCAAGTTGAGTATTCTATTGGTCATCCTTTCCACTTCACTAGGTATTCTTCATACTGCCTTCTTTTGGTACTCCAACCCACACAACTATCCAAAATGTCTTCAATCTCTTCCTCCACCAAAGTAGGAATTGGACATGGCTCCAACATCAACCCCTCATCTACACCATCATCATGATATTTTGTTAAGTCTACAATATTGAAGATAGGATAAGTGTGAATTCCATCTAGCAACTCCATCTAATATGCATTTCCTGGGTCATGTTTCTTCAAAATTTTGTAGGGACCGAATTTCTTCATCTTTAGCTTGTTGTAGGTACCCACTGGAAAGAATTCCTTCCTCAAGTATACCATAGCTAGATCCCCTACTCAAAACTCCATATGTCTCCTCTTTTGATTTTCCCTAGCCTTATACTATTGGTTCATCTTGGTAAAATGTGCATGTACTTCCTTATGGACATTCTTAACATGTTCAACAAATTCTACTACCTCAGCACTTGTCCTCTCCCCTTGCTCCATCTTTCTTAGCTCTGGTGTAGTTCTTGGACTATTCCCATACACAATTTGGAATGGTGATCTACCAGTACTCCTATTTTTAAAAAAATTGTAAGAAAATTCTACTTGTGGTAGAATAAAATCCCATCCCTTGGGCTTATCTCCCACTAAACACCTCAACAAATTGCCCAGACTTCTATTTACCACTTTTTTTTGTTTATTGGTCTATGGATGATGTGTAGAACTAAACTTCAATTCAATCATCAACTTCTTCCACAAGGTCCTCCAAAAATACCCACAAATTTAGTATCTTTGTTGGAAACAATACTCTTTGGGAGACCATGTAGTCTCACCACTTGTCTAAAAAAAAAATCTGCAATATGTACTACATCATGAATCTTATGGCATGGAATGAAACGCACCATCTTGGATAACCTATCAACCAACACAAATACTAAGTCATTACCCCTTTGTGTCCTCCGTAATCTGAGAACAAAATCCATACTTATGTTCTCCAAAGGCTTTGATGGAACAAGCAATGACTGATAAAGTCTAGTATTGTGACTAAATTTGTTGGCTGGTTGACATACTTGACAACTCTGCACAAACTTCTTCACAACCTATGATAATTGAGGCCAAAAATAATGTTCTCTAATAATGGCAATAGTCTTATCCCAACCAAAGTTTCCTGCCATTCCTCCACTATGTTTCTTCTTGATCAAGTTCTTCCTCATAGAACTCCTTGGAATACATAATTGGCTGCCCTTGAACAACATGCCATCCTAGATCAAATAATCTATATAGAGCAACAGGTTCTTTACAAGCCTTCCATACTTCAGAAAAATTAGGATCCTCAAGGTATAGATTCCTAAGTTCATCAAACTCACCCACTTCAACCTACCTTACTATCAACAATAACTATCTCTTTCTCAATGCATCTACTACCCTATTAGACCTTCCACTTCTATGTTTCAACACAAATGTACAGCTTCACATGAACTCTACCCATTTCAAATGTCTCTTATTCAATTTACCTTGGCTATTTAGGTACTATAATTCCTAGTGATCAATATACAAGACAAATTCTTTTGGCAATAAATAATTCCTCCATTTCTTTAAGGCTTTAACTATTTCATAGAACTCTTGATCATAAATAGAATACTTCTTCTTTGCATCATTCAATTTTTCAATAAAATAGGTAGTAGGCTTACCTTCTTGGCTCAATATAGCCCCAATAACATCACAATCCACCTAGGACACTTTATTGAAATTAGGAAGTGCCAACATAGGTTCCTCTATCACCTTTTTCTTCAACAATTCAAAACTCCTTACAACTCATGTAGTCCACTTGAACTTTCTTCTATCCCCCCTCATTGTTTTAGTCAAGGGTGCACATATGCCACTGAAATTTCTAATGAACATCCTATTAAAAAAAAAAATAGACCATGCAATGACCTCACCTTAGTAGCAAACCTTGGAGTAGGCCATTCCAGGATGTCCTTTACCTTCTCTAGAACCATTTTGAGACCCTCAACTAATACAAAAAACCCCAAATAGACTAACTCCTTTTTGACGCAGCTACATTTCTTCAAATTAATCAATAATTTCTCTTCCCTCAACCTTTTTGGGACACTATGAATGTGAAAAAAATTTTCATCCAGAGACTTGCTAAAAATTAAAATATCATTGAGATAGATAATAACAAATTTTCCCAATAATTTTTTTAGTACCTCATTCATAAGCCGGATAAAGGTGCTTTGTGCATTGGTCAATACAAAGGGCATGATTAACCACTCATATAGACCCTCCTTGGTCTTGAATGTAGTCTTCCACTCATCTCCCTCTCATATTCATATCTTGTGATAGCCACTCTTGAGATATATATTTGTGAAGTACTGAGCTCCACTCAAATAGTCCATAAGATCATCCATTCTTGGCAAAGGGAACCGATACTTAATGGTTATTCTATTTATAGTCTGAGAGTCTGTACACATTCTCTACTCTCTATCCTTCTTTGGTGCTAGCACTACAAGTACTGCACATGGACTCAAGCTCTCCTGAATCAAACCTTTCATCAATAGTTCCTAAACTTGTTTGTTTAGTTCCTTAGTTTCAGTAGGAGTCATCCTATGAGCAACCTTGATAGGAAAACTAGCTCTAGGGATTAAATCTATTTGATGACTAATTTTCCTTACTGGTGGTAACCCTTCTAGAACATTATTAGAGATGACATCTCCATACTCAATGGTCTTGAAACATCAAGTGGAATTTCACTACTACCTTCCTTACCTTTTCTAGGAATCAATGCATAACACATGTGTTGATGTTTGATGCCATCCAAAAAAATTCTTCCATCAACAAGATATACCCTAACACTACTACATGTCTTTTCACCTTCCTTTATCAAGGGCTTCAATTTGTGGCAAAATCCATCCTTTGTTAGAGAGTATGTATTTTCATGACCATCATATATAGCATGCCTATCAAACTACCACAACTGTCCCAAAAATAAATTGTAGACAGCCATTGGAATGATATCATAGAGAACCACATATGGTAACTCCCAATCTTGAACATCACCAGACATTGTTCACTAACCAAGACCTTATGATCATCCTTCACCCAAGAAATCTAATAGTGTTGGGGATGTTTCTCCCTCTTGAGCTTTAGCTTTCAAACCATATCTTCTGAGACTAAGTTGTTAGTGCTTCCACCACCAATAATCACATCACAACATTTACCCTCACATTTGTAGCTACTATGAAAAATACTCCTCCTTTGTCTAGGTTTAGTCTCACCAATTAGTAATACCCTTTCATTTACTAGAACCTCTCCTCTTTTTTCATCCTTTGAATGTGATGACTGTGCATCCTCATCCACATGAGCAACCCTTTCTTGTCCATCAGCTCTCCTATCTGTCCTTCCTTGGCATTGAGGGCATTCAAAGGCATGATGACCTTCTTCATTGGAATGAAAATAGGTACCATAGAAGCCTCCTCTTCTTGAACCTTTTCCATGGCCTCTACCTCTTCCTCTTTGATCTCCAAAGTTCTAATCACAAGAGTGGTTGAAACCCTCGTTCCTCTTGTTTCAGCTAGTTCCCACATCTTCATTTTTCCTCTAGTTCTCATTACAACCTCCAAATGACCTGCCACTACCCCTTCCTCCTTGACCACACCCTCTCTATCTTCCATCAAACCTTTTGTTTAGCTTCTCCTCAACTCATAGGGAAAATTGGTATGCCTCTTCAATGCTAGTCATTCGAACCAAACTTAACTCCTCCTTAATGCTAGGTCTTAACCCACTAAGGTAATGAGAAACCTTCTCCTTGCTTGCTTTTGAATGCCTATCCCTAATAAGAACTCGATAAAATTTCTCTATATATTCCTAGATATATTTTCCTACTTGCTTTAATGCTTGCATTTTCTTGAACAAATCAAGCTCATAATTAACAAGAATGAATTGCTTCTTTAGTTTGTCCACCATGCAATCCCATCTTGTGATTTTCTCCTTTCCTCTTCTATTTCTTTCCAACTGAATCTCTTTCCACTAGATTTTGGCATGGCCTTTCATTTTGGATTTTTCAAACTTAACCCTATTTGGGTCCTTGATATCCTCATACTCAAAATATTTCTCTAGTTCATTGCTCTAGTCGATCAACTCATCTAGGTTCAGACTTCTTGAAAACATACCCACATAAATTTTAGGTATTTTTCCAAGCTTAGCAATGGCCCTAAAAAGCCACTCCTCTACATAGTTTAGGACTTCTCCATCTCTTTCCCCTTCTGGCCCAATATTTCCTTCTTCATTTTCTTCCTCACTTTCATCACCTGTGGCAACAATCATTCCTCTACAAATCTCCTCCTGCAATGCTTGGACTTGTCTCTGGAGGGCTCTAACCTTAGGAGTAATAAATCTGGCCCTTCCACCATGATCCCTTCATGGAGGAATATTCTTGTCTCAAACCCACAATCACAGAGCCCTAGTGCAAACTACCTCATAGTCGGCACTCTGTCTACTCACTCAAGAAAACTTTCTCTGATACCACTTGATGAAGGCACAAGGCACAACCAAAATGAATGCAATAGGAAAAAAGGGTAATATTATTATTATTAAAATCTACTACTACATTTAGCACATATAAATAGACTCAAAGACATGCCCTATGGTCTTACAATGGTTATATCTTGGAGAAAAGTTCTCCTCATAGTACATTCTCTCAAATGCCACCAAGAACTGCCTTTACAATGCTAGAAATGTTCTTAAATAAACCCCAAATATTTTAGGGTTAGGAATACATTATAGAATATACCATTTGGAATCCACTACCAAATAAGAAGGTTTTAGAAATCATGTTAGAAGCCGGTGTAAAATTAGAAGAATCTAGAAATGGTAGTCCAACTTTTGGGTGGCATAACTTTTGATCTGGGACTCCAATTGACGAACCATTTACATTTCTAGAAAGCTCTCAAAGAACTCTATATCCCTATGGATAGCTTTTCTCATCCCCAATTTTTCATCTCATAAAAGGAAATTTAATTCCTTGAATCTGACTTAGAAGCACTCTCAAGAGGTCTCTAGGCAACTTAAAACTGCAATAACTTTCAAACCGTAAAGCCTTTTAACCCGATTCTTTTTCTGGAGTGTTTTAAATTGCAAATATAATCATCCCTCCAACTTACACCTCCTAACTCATCATAATTATGGATCAATTATAAAATAACCCATTTTTTGCATTGACACATATCCCAAGGTGCTCTAAAACTCTAACCCAAGAAACCAATAGTGGAACTATGAGAGTTGAAATCTTTATTTGACCCAAATGGGTATCTAGAAATGAAGACACTTTAAATAGAAACTAACACTAAGCATATTTTTGTGTGATATAGGATTGCCCTTATGCCATTGGATACTCCTACATCGGTCCCGAAACTAAAAGAATCATATAATACATTTTTCTAACTTTGATTCCACCAAGGGTCATTAAATTCCCATGGTGGAATCTTGGGTTATCAGAGAAAATAGATCAAACCCTAGGTATAGATGAAAAACTAGAGTAGAAATTAGCAATTTGAGGATATTGGAGTTATAAAATGAGTTATAAAATAATTCCAAGTGAAAATGAAGGTTTATTCACCAAGATATTCAATGATATCAGATTTTTGTACATGTGTGTTAGTGGGCATTCATACAACTTGCTACAACATCAAATTTGGCAGAAAACTTGGTATATTTTATTAATTCAAGGAAACATTACACATTGTATACCTAGAACCCACTTGAAAGGGCTTTTAGGCCTTCCTAATGGTTACTAAAACCATTTGAAATAGATATGACCATTGGGGATTCAAAATACAACTTTTACAAAAAGTTGCTAAAAGTTATTTGACAACTTTTTAGCAACTTTTTCTCTTAACCACTAAAGTTGGTTTTAATTTATCCAACATGAGTAATAACATGTGAAAAAATGAAATAATAATATATCCTAACATTTTAGGCTATTTGACACCTTTGACCATAGTTGACCAAGGGCTTATAGTGCACCAATCTTGGAACTAGGTCTCATAAGTGGGTCAAAATGAATAGCCATCATTCCTAACTAATCCTAAGGATTTAAAAGGCTTCAAGAGAGTCTTCATATTGTATTTTAATAGAATTTATTAGGGTTACACTACACCAAGTAGCCTCTGCTACACTTGATTTGTATTGAATTTTATCTCTGAAGCTCGGTAAACATTGTGTAGCTTGGTTAACAATGCAAACTGAATGATAAGTTTGATAGCAATACAAACAATTGAATAAGTGTTGAGTCACTAATAAAAAAATTGACCTTAATGTCAACACTTTTCAAAAATTTTGATAACATTTTGAAGGTTAGTAGCACTTTTGCAGTCAGAGACCTTCCTAAGATTACAAAGCCTACTAATTTTATGTGTAAAGAATCGATTTTGGCTAAGCAAAAGAAAGTATCATTTCTTGGTAGGAATTTCACTACCACAGAGAAGCTAGAGATCATTCACATAGATCTAAGTGATCCCTCTAGAACAAGAGGATTCTATGGTGAAAGGTATTTTATGATTTTTGTTGATGATATCACTAGAATAATGTAGGTAGCATTTCTCAAAGAGAATTTTGAAGCTTTTGAGAATTTTAAGATAATTAAGAATAGAGTTGAGAATGAATATGGTGTTAAGATAAAGTGTTTGAGATCAAATACAGGAGGAGAATTCACCTCTAGATATTTAAACATATTTTGTGAAGAGAATAGAAAAAAAAGGTAGCTATCTTCACCTACAACACCTAAGAAAAATGGGATTGTTGAAAGAAGGAATAATTTTGTAGCAAGAGCAGCGAGAGTGATGTTGTTTGAGAATGATGCTTCTAAGACATTTTGGAGAGAAGTAGTCAATATAATAGTACACACTCTAAATAGAGTACATATCAGAAAAGAAGACAAAGACATGCTATGCAGATTAAAGAAAGCTTTATATGGTCTAAAGCAAGCACCTAGAACCTAGTATACAAGGTTGGAAAATTACTTGGAAAAAATTGGATTCACTAAAAGTATGGCAGATAGTAACTTGTATTTGAAAGAAGTTGAAAATGATTTGTTAATTATTGTTATATTTGTTGATGACACCATTTTTAGAGGAAATTATGAAGCAAGTGATAAGTTTGTTGAAGAATGAATTTGAAATGAGCATGATAAGAGAAATGAAGTTTTTCCTAAGATTATAGATTGTATAGAATAGTGATGGTATATTCATTTCACAAGTAATTAATTGAAATATTTATTGAAAATTTTTGGCTTGAAAAGTTGTAAACCTAATGGTACACCTATGATAACTAGTCACAAGTTATCTAACAAAGATGAGACACCTGCAGTAGAGAAGAAGTATAGATCCATGATTGACACCAAACTAGATATAGAAAATGTAGTTGTGATTGTAGCTAGATTTAAAGATAATCCTAAGGAGTATCATTTTTTAGTAGTAAAGAGAATATTTAGATATTTGAAAGGGACATCTAAATATGGAATTCGGTATGACAAATCAAGTGATTTCACTCTATGTGCATATACTGAAGTAGATTGGGCAGGCAGTATGGATGATAGAAAGAGAATTAGTAGTGGAACATTATTTCTTGGAGGAAGATTGGTTTCTTGGTTAAGAAAGAAGCAATATTGTATCTTACAAAATACTACTAAGATAGTGTATATTGTAGTAGCAAATAACTATAATCAAGTTATGTGGATGAAGAAGATGTTGAAGGATATCAGAATTCAATTTGAAGAACTTATTATCATTACTATGATAACACAAGTACAGTGAGTATATCTAAGAATAATATATTGCATTCTAAGACTAAGCATATATCTATCAAGTATCATGTGATGAAGTAGTAGAAAAGGATATTAGATTGTAGATATCTTTATGAAGCCTTTTCCTAAAGATGCTTTTAAGTACATGAGAGGTATGCTTGAGGTTACGCCCTTGCCTACTTCTTTGTAGATGACATAGAGAGTGCATTAGTCTAGTGGTATAGAGCACTATTGTTATGTTGGATTGAATGTTGATTCTTGAAAGTATGTATGATGAACTAAGTCATTAAGGACTCTTCGTATTTGGTATTGAATAATGTCTTTGGATAGTCAAGCTAGTTGATGAGTTGGTGCAACATATTAGCAATTCATATGTTGTAACATTAAGATTGAGACCTTTGATAATGTCAATGGGGGATAGAATATGCATGAAATGTCTCCTAAGGCATGGGGGAGAGTATGCATGAGAAGAACTCCTAAGAAATGGAGAAGTGATCTCTTTACAGTGAAGTAGGAATATGCACTTGATATATTGTGAATTATTTAGTGTGAAGAAAAGGAGTATGCACCTGTTGTGCACCTATTGTGTTGAGATCTTTTTAGATATGGACAACTAATGTCAGTCCTAAAATCTAGAGGATTTCAAACTTTCTTGATGGAGAGGATTTGAGAAGATGAGAATAGCAGTAGTAGTAAAATACTATTTGGTATTCTTGGAACTTAGATATTTTTCATCTATGTTTCCATCAATACCAAAGGAGGAGATTATTAACATGAATATTGATGATACTGCATTGGGGTAGCATCCTAAGAATTCGAGAGTATTGACATGATGCATTCATGATTGTGATTGTTATTGATGTCAACATATCACAATTTTGTTAAAGACTAGCCAAGTCGAAGATAGAGATCTTGATGGTACAAATAATGGTTTCATTATTTATTTATGTGCAATTATGGACATGTTTGGCATAGTTTCCTAATGACGTAGTCAAGTGCAAAGAGTCTCGGTCTAAGATGTATGAAAGATGTACCTATTTTATAGAGAGTAATTCAGAGATAAAGTATTGGGAAAACAGTTTCTTATATTTGTTTTCTAGATTGCATCTGAGATGTAGTAAGAGGATGTGTAGTCATAAAGTTATAGAAGATAGTTAGCTAATAACATCAATGAGTGTCAAAGCCCTAGTATCACATGTGTAAAAATTTATATAGACTATGAATCGACAATACATAATCAATTAATTATCTTGTTGTAATTAGTTGGGAAAGCCTCAAGGCTAACTGAAGGAATTATCATAAAGATATGGTAAAAAGGAAAGATGTGTTCCTTATTTTTAATGTATGGTGATCATTGTAAGAAGTGTGAAGTATGAAAAGAAGTAGAGTGCTTACTGAATGCATGTAAGTAATCCAAAGCATTATTGGATGTGAGATTTGTGGTCTAGTTACAAGATCACAAGAAGCAAAAGTTTGGTTGACAAGACATAGAAAGAGGAAGGAACAATATAATAGAATTCTATTATTTTGCAAGGAATAATTTAGAGATCATTTGGACAGTGGGTTTATTGGTCTTTCCTTTGAAGTTGTTTGGGCAGTAGGTCTAGCTATCTTCCATAGCTCCTAATAAGGTTGGAATCTCCTAATTGGAATTCAAAGTCTCCTAACAATTAGTCATATGTACTAAATGTATTCATAGACTCCTAATAGGGTCCATACTCTAATAGGGAATATTTATATTATTACATCATCTTGTGGGTACCATCCCCACCATGTTTTTCCCTCTGGTAAAGGGTTTCCCTAGTTAACATATTTGGTGTTATTGTGTATGAGTATCTTGTTGTCATTTCAGTTTATATTAATCATATGGTTATGTTTATTTAAGGTTGACAAGAGTGATAATAGTTGGATAATTGATTCATCCCCCCCCCCCCCCCCCCCCCCCAACACCCCCCACCCCCCCTCTAGTTATATCAGTGGACTATATATTCTAACATATATGGTTTTCAATTTTTCCCACATTTTATTTGCATTATCACAATATTTTAATTCATCAAACTCATCATAACTTAGGGCTTAGGAAATCTACAACATTTCATGATTGTGTTCTTTCTCTTGCTTTAGTTGATCAGCTATCAGAGCAGTATTTGTTACCTTTACATACTCATTGTCCAAAAACTTGATAGCAGCACTACTGATACTAGATATATGAAACATCATCAAGGTTTTCCATGTAGAAAAGTTCTCCTTGTTTAGCTTTAATACATCTCTTTTGTGAGACATGACCTTTGGCTTTAAGTACCTTCAAACTTTTATTTGTAAGCACTAAGCTCTAATACTAATTATTAGAGATGTTTAAAATGACTGAGAGGGGGTGATTTAGTTACTCAAGGTCCATAAGTACCATTTGAACAATTAAATATAAAACTCTTATTATTTTGATTATCTTGTTGTTTCTCAGTCTCTATTGTATTGATAAATGAAAATTATTGTTCCAAACATAACATACATTGTTGAATATAAAATATAAAACATATAAAGCATTCAACACAATATTTGACACTAGGATTTTATATGGAAACCCAATTTGAGAAAAACCACCAACAAAATGTCACCTCTTTTTCACTCTTTTGAAGTGAGCTCTATTAGGAGCCAACCCTATTAAAGGTTTGCAATAAACACTATTAAATGTGACCTAGTTAGATGATTTAATCACCCTGTTAGGAGTGGTCTTGTCAAAAGACTTTTATAATTTCATTTATATTTTCACCTTGTTAAAGGATTTACATAGACTATTAAGTCCTTCAAATAACTATTAGGTCAACCTCCATTAAAAGGATTTCAATACAAATTGTTTACAATGATTAGATAGAAAATAGTAGGGTTTTGATCTATATGATTAAAACTCACTTTGAAAGTTCATATCACTATTCCATTTATTTGTTAAATCACTCATAAGATCTCCATTTTCATCTCTATTCTTGATTCTCTTAGCAATGCTTCAAGAAATTAGTCTTCCCCATTCAACAATACTTAAGCCATCTTTCTTAGATTTTACTTATCAATATCAAAAGCATCTACATAAGCAATATCTTTTAGCTTCCCATTCACTATTGCACTTTTTCATATCTAATCAACCTTCTTCTTTACTCACCTCACACATTTTGACATTATAGTCATGCTTTTTATTAGTGACACACACTTATTCAGATTGTAAATATCTACTGAGCATATTGCATAGTTAATAGAGTTAACCAAACATTTTAGTCTCTACCAGGTTCTACAATCTCTACCAAATCCAAAAGATAGTATTCAATTTACACCAAGTAGTTTCTACCATAATGGTGATCAGCAGTGTAAACCAAGCTTCATAAGGTTTACCAAGTTCCTTGGTGCAAACTAAGTTATCTAGTGCTTACCAAATTGATAGTATTAATAATGAGAATTGAGTGTTGAATGAGCCACTCAGTATTAATCAAGTTATTCAATTTATACTAACCTCATAGTGATAGAATTTATTGAGCCATGTAGTATGAATCAAGTGATTTATTTTATATGTTGAGTTTCACAGTATTTACCGAGTCACTAGTGTAGACTGAGTTCTGACTTCTTGGAAAGTGATCAATATGGACCAAGCTTCTACATCTACTAAATGCATGACAATGTGAAGCATTGATTGTAGATTTCGAGTATCAAAACCTCACTGAGCTAATCTTTAGAACTAAAGTTCCTACAGTTTGGGCTAACTTTGTGTATTTTGTGTAAACTTGTATTGTAGCCAACTTTGTTGATTTGTAATTAGATTTTTATATATATAATGTATTGTATCACATTCAATGCAATATAAAAAAGTAATGTAACAAACAAAGAAGAGTAGAAGAGTGAAGTACAAGGCTACAAGAAATATGAGTAGCAAAGATTTATCTATCACTACAACGTGATCATTACACTCAAAGGTATCTCATTCAACAAACCAAGTTGTAGATCAAAGATCAGCCACTATTTCATCCTAACAGGTGGATCAATCAAATCCTTTCACAAGGTAGACTTAATAGTCTTTTGTAAATCTCTTTACCAAGTGCATACTTTATTGTATTTTGTAAATCCTTTTTCAAGGTAGACCTAGTAGTCCTTATAGCTCCTAATAGGGTAGATCATTAGAAGTGATCATTGTAAGCCTTAACAAGAAACTATATACTATAGTACTAAAGCTTTTGGGTGTCATCCCCACCCCAATTTTACTTTCTATTTGGAAGGTTTTTGAATCACCAAAATTGTGTTTGAAAGTGTTTTGAATGATTAATGTTTTTAGTTTCTTATACATGCTATTAGATTAGAATACATATGAAGGATTAATGTGTAATTAAAGAGTAAATTTTTCTAGTTACTCATTCACTCCTCCCATCTCAATAACTTAGCCTATCATATATGTTTCCAACAATTGGTATCCAAGATTTTGTGGTTTTTAGAGAAAAGTTTAACAACTTGAGAAAATATCAAAGGCTATGGAGGTATTCAAAATTGACAAGGCTATTGACAATGAGAAGCTATATTTGGAAATAGATATTACACAAGTCAAGAAAGCAAAGTAAAAATACTCTCAATCTTTGAAAAAAAAAAAGCTCTTGCAATCCAGATGAATGACCATCTCTACATTGAAGAAAGAATTGAAGACATCCATTTAGCAAGAAATCCAGATGAAGATAATGAAGAAATCAAAGAACTATTAGAAAAGAATGGTTCACTTCAAGAGGAAGTAAGAAAACTAAGAAGAGAGTAAGAAATGTAGTTAGTAAGACTATGTGAAGTTATGGAAGAGAAAAAAAAAAGATAAAAGAAGAAATAGAAGGAAAGAATAATGAGATTCAGAATTTATCCCTTCAACAAGAAAACTTCATTAATCAACTTACCAATTCAAATGAAGAAATCATGAATCTAAGATCAAAAAATGAAATATTGTTGAATGACTTAAACACTGAAAAGCAAACCAATAAGAGGATGATGAAATCTTAAGTAGACATGAATCAATTAAATTAGAAAATTCACTCTAGAAAAAATGGTAAAGCAAAAATTGGATATACAGAAGAAGGTGAATCATCCAAGAAAGGAGCTCAAAAGAATAAAAAGCTTACTTATAGCCACTGTTGTAAGTTTGGACATACATCAAACAAATGTTGGAGTAATGGGAAAGCTAAATTCAATGGAAAATGCTACAACTGCAATCAATATGGTTATAAAGCTAATGAATGCAAAGAAAAACCTAAATTTGAAGGCAAATATCATAAATGCAAGAAACATGGGCACAAATCCTTAGAATGAAAAACTAAGATACTAAACCTAATAGAATAGATTGTAAAAGCTATATTTGGTTGTGACTGTAATACTTTGTGTATATGTCATTACTATGGAGAATTTGGACACATTGGAATGAATTGTGTAAAACATCACAGGAGGACAAGAGACATCACCAAAAGATGTTTTTATCTATATAGAACTTGGTCATCTTGCTAAGAACTATATGAATACTAGAAGAAATAAAGATGAAAAGAAGGCAAAAGCTGATAACATTAGAAAGCATATGAGACAACAATGGATTCCAAAATCTTATGAAAATGTAAGTCTAAGCACTAATAAACATGTCACTCAAGAATTGGGTGACTCAAGCATTTCCACTTAATCTCTCAAGGAGAAATTGAACTAGGATTTTGAAGAAGACATCTCACACCAGTTCTAGTTAGTAGAATGAATGATTCAAATCAGCATTCAAGATGCAAAGGGATCACCAAGCAAAAAGATGCCAGTCATTACCGAGAAAAGTCAAATTCCAAGACCCCACCAAGAAAGGTCAGGAGTAACTAAGTTTTGTGTGCTTGTCGAGTCATGAATAACTTTACCAAGATTTCAATGCAAGTGAAGTGGATGAAAACTTGTAATTTGAGTGAACAATAATACCAAGCATTTATGGTGATCAAAAGGTGAAATTTGATAAAAGGATGAAATCAAAGTCATTTATCACCACAAATTTTACAAAGTTACTTGTGCAAGGTGACTTTTGTGCATTTGAGCAACCTAAGCGAATCACTATTAGAGATTTTTGTGTTTTCACAAAAACCTACTAAGTGAAATAGCATCAACCAATATAAAATGAAAGAAAGGATCTAATATGTTAGTTTGAGTTGTGGAATGGAAGGCACCAAATTTTAAGCTGAGTCTTGTCATTGTGGAAACCCTAGATCAGAGCAAAGCTCGATGAAAAATTCCATCAAAGGTATTGTTAATAAATGAAATTCATCCATATTTTAAGTGTTCTATTCAAGATATTAGAACATTGGAAATGGATGAACTTTGGAAAAGCTATGTGTAAATAGTGTGTTAAAACCTGAACATCAACACCTTTAAGCGAAAGGTTTGACTCACATTCCACATATGCCACAGGATTTATAGATTAAATGGATAAGATTCATTCTTAATAATGTGCACAATAGTCAATTTTGGTTGGAAGAACCTATTTTAATAACCAAGAAGATGATCCATAGGATCGCTGGTCTTCCTATGTTGGGAAAAGCTAAAATGACCAAAACCCTAAGTCGAGTGGAGCTTGAGAAGAAAACCCTTACCGAGTGCGATGGAAGGGGAATGAAGATCAACTATGTAATAGACATGGAATTTAATTTTTGGGATACATGTCATCACTCACAAGATTTACAGTTTGAGTAGACTCAACAACATGTCATGCAAAGCAATAGATTTAGCATACAAAGTGGTCAAGAATAACCTATCACTTGACCTCATTGAGTTGATGCTAAACTAATTTAACAAGAATATGGGTAGTATGAGAACTTCAAAGAATAATCCTTGTAAGTTCAATTCACTTTTAACTTGTCTATTTTTATATGTAAAAAAGTTCTTCCCATCTAAATGTACAATTGTATGGAGGAAGGATGTAGCTATGCTTTATCAAACTACTGAATATATAGTTGGAATGGGAGAAAGTTATGTGAGTATTATGGACAATTACTTTGATGCATTCAAAGATAAGATGAATAATGGATTTAGGATACGCAAGAAACTCATTGATGATTATAAAAATGATGTTTGCTTCATGGTTGATAGTGACAAAGTATATATTCAAGCAATTAGACCAAGGATTGTATGGATCAAACCTTTAGGTTATGAGGTAAACATAGATGAAACCAAGGACATTAATTGAGGCACCGATTAATGAGCCTATTGACCCTAAAGTTGCTTACTTTGGCACTTATGATGAAGCAAAGGGTTGAATTAAATTAGAAATCAAACTCCCTTAGTAGTCGACAAAGGGAAGAAGAGAATTGCTAAACTAAAAAATAGTTCCACTCTTCTATTGACTGAAGGAAAAGGAGAAAACATATAGGAAGGTGAAGCAGAAGGTGAAGAGAAATTAGAGGAGGAAGAGATAGTAAATAAGAAAGGCAAGGTTATAATAACCAAGCCTACCAAACCATCTACTACTGTGTTCACAAGGGGAACATCAAGAAAGAAACTTGACAAAGGAGGAGATGTGATATTTAGAAGACCTCCACCCACCTTCTAGGAAAGGATACAAGATATAGAGTTAGGAGCTGCCATAAAAAAATTCAAAGCTCTAAAATATGAGACTAGGTAGAAGTAGATAAAAGATGTGATAATGTGTAAAATAGGAAAGTGGAAGTATTCCCTAAACTAGATTGCTCAGTAGATTTTGAATGAACTATTGGAGAAAGTCAAGCCAAGATGGGATAGTGCCATGAAAACTTAAAGAGACATATATGATTGTACCCTGAGGCAACTTATGTCAAGCCTAAGTGATAAAGAAGTAAAACAATCTCTAAAGAAGAATGAAGAAAAACTTACCTTGAGATTCAAAACTTGTCTTATACTAACAAATGACATTGAACATGTAGTGAAGAATGCTACAAACACATGGAAGAACATTTATCATCTTCACAAGCTGATTGATTTTGTAGTGTTAGATTGTGGTGACTGATCAGGAAAGTACTGTACATACTTCATAATTAGTGAGGTTCAACAGTGGCCGACATGGTAGCCGACATATTATGGTCGACATATGGCCAAAATGTTATAACCCTAAAGCGGTTTCATACTTGTATAAAAGGGCTTAGGTTTGGGTATTTTTTTAATAATGTTGTGATACGAAATTGGTTCTTGTGGTAGTACTGAGCTATAAGGGATTACGGATTGTAATCAGGTTGTAATCACTGGATTGTAATAAGATCGGACTACTTGTTTGGTGGACGTAGCCCAGGGATTGGATGAACCACGTTAAATCTTGGTGCCTTGTGTTCATTTCTATGTGTTCTATTATTTTCTATTATTGGTTATATTTGCATGTAGTTTTTATTTCTGTCCGTGGTTTATCCTAACAAGTGGTATCAGAGAAAGGTTGTCTTTTAGTTATCCTGTGCAGGAAAGTCTCACGGTTAAGTGGGAGTCTCACAGTTGAGTGGGAGCGATGGCAAATGAGGGTAAGCTGAGGGTTGACAGGTTTAATGGGCAGAACTTCTAGTTATGGAAGATGCAAATGGAAGACTATTTATATCAGAAGGATTTATGGAAGTCGTTGGAAGGAAAAGCCAAGAATTAGGGAATTATGTCAGAGGCTGAATGGGATCTTTTGGATAGAAAGGCACTCGGAAGCATTCGGTTATGCTTGGCACCATCGATGGCATTTAATATTACAAAAGCAAAGATGATAGAAGATTTGATGAAAACCCTAGCGACACTGTATGAAAAGCCCTCCACTTCAAACAAGGTATTTCTCATGAAGCATTTATTTAATATGAAAATGGCAGAAGCTGGATCTATTGCAAATCATTTAAATGAGTTTAATACTATTACTAGTCAGTTGTCTTCTATGGGTATCAATTTTGATGAAGAAATTAGGGCTCTCTTGATTTTGTGTTCTTTTCCTAAAAGTTGGAATGGCTTGGTAATGGCGGTGAGTAATTCTGTTCCTGGATCTAGTACCCTAAAATATGATGATGTGATCGGTGTTGTTTTAAGTGAGGAAACTCGTAGAAAATCCTCAGGTGGATCTACATTAGGAAGTGCTTTGAATGCACAAAGCAAGGGCAGAATGACTAAAAGAGGAAGTAACTCTAGAAATCGTGGGAAATCAAGAGGAAAGTCAAAGGGGAGGAGGTCTCAATCGAGAGGACCAAATGATTGTTGGTACTGTGGGAAACTAGGGCACAAAAAGAAAGATTGTTGGAATCGAAAGAAAAATGAAGGAGATAAATTAGATGGAGACAAGGAGACAAATGTGGTAAGTAACAAATCCAAAGAGGATGCTTTGCTTCTGTCTTTAGAGAGTGTTGATGATTCATGGGTTTTAGATTCTGGTGTTTCATTTCATACTACACCTCATAGAGGTTATTTCATTGATTATGTCCAAGGGGATTTTGGGCTTGTTTATTTGGGGGATAATGAACCTTGTCAAATTTTTGGAAAGGGAAAAATTAAGATTAAGTTGCAGAATGGGAATCATTGGCTACTACATGAGGTAAGACATGTTCCAAAGTTGAGTAGGAATTTAATTTCTGCAGGGCAACTCGGTGATGAGGGTTGTGTAGTTACTTTTGATGATAAAAATTGGAAGGTTTCAAAAGGTTCCCTTGTAGTAGAAAAAGGTGTGAAAGTAGGCACCTTATATCTTTATACAGGTCATATTGTTCCTTCTACTTTGATTGTTTCAGAGAAAAATGAATATTCAAGAACAATTACTGCAGTTGAGCAAGGAGAACAAATAGCTGCTGTAGATTCTGATACAGCGCTGTGGCACAATAGACTTGGGTACATGAGTGAGAAAGGTATGAAAGTACTTCATTCAAAGAAAGTTTTACCAGGTCTGAAATGTGTGAATATGGATTTCTATGAAAGTTGTGTGTATGAAAAACAAAAGAGAGTGAGTTTTGTAAAGACAGGGAAGGAAAACAAAAAGGAGAAATTAGAGCTTGTGCATACAGATGTATGGGGACCAGCCCAGGTATCTTCCCTTGGTGGCTCTCATTATTATGTTACATTTATTGATGACACAACTAGAAAAGTATGGGTTTATTTCCTTAGACAGAAATCTAATGTATTTCAAACTTTTAAGAAATGGAAATGCTTGGTTGAAAATGAGACTGGTAAGAAATTAAAATGTCTCAGATCTAATAATGGTGGTGAGTATTGCAGTCATGAATTTGAAGATTATTGCTCCACTAATGGTATTCATAGACAAAAAACTATTCCAAGGAGTCCACAGGAAAATGGAGTGGCTGAACACATGAACAGGACTATAATGGAGCGCGCAAGGAGCATGAGGTTGCATGCTGGGTTGCCCTTACACATGTGGGCGGAGGCTATCAATACTATAGTATATTTGATTAATAGAGGTGCCTCTACTCCTTTGGGCTATGGTATTCCAGAGGAAGCATGGACTGGTAAGAAGGTGAGTTATTCTTTTCTCAAGACCTTCAGTTGTGAAGCTTTTGCTCATATAGATTCTGAAAATAGAACCAAGCTAGAAGCTAAATCAAAGAAATGTGTCTTTTTTGGATATGGAATTAATGAATTTGGTTATAGGCTTTGGGATTTTGAAAATCTTAAAATTGTTAGAAGTTGGGATGTCATATTCAATGAGAAAGTGTTGTACAAAGATCTGTTGCAGCAACATGAGAAGAAAGAAGATGGTTATGTAGTGCTGGATGATACTCCAAAAGCTGATGTTCCAACCATTCCTCATGATGTGCAACAACTACAACAACAAATACCACACACACCAGTAAATATTAGATGGTCAACAAGGAAAATTAGACCTCCACAAAGGTTTTCTCCCTCTTTGTATTCTATTTTACTTACTAATGCTGGTGAACCTGAAAGTTATGATGAAGCTGTGCAGGTGGATACTAAGATTCAGTGGGAGTCTGCAATGAAAGATGAAATGGACTCTTTGCTAAACAATAAGACATGGGATTTGTGCAAGTTGCCTGTAGGTAAAAAAGATTTACAAAATAAATGGGCTTATAGGTTGAAAGAAGAGGAAGGAGGTAAGAAAAGATTTAAGGTTAGGTTAGTTGTAAAAGGATTTGCACAGAAAAAGGGAATTGATTTTGATGAGATATTTTCTCCTATTGTTAAAATGACTTCTATTCATACTATTTTAAGTCTTGTGGCTACTGAAAATTTGCATTTAGAGCAGATGGATGTTAAAACAGCCTTTCTTCATGGTGATTTGGATGAAGAAATATATATGGCTCAGCCACAGGGTTTTGAGGTCAAAGGTAAGGAGAACTTAGTGTGCAAATTGAAAAAAAGTTTATATGGCTTGAAGCAAGCACCTCGGCAATGGTATCTGAAATTTGACAGTTTTATGCATGAGCATGGATATAATAGGTGTCATTCAGATTACTGTGTTTATTTTAAGAGGTTGGATGATGATAGCTACATTATTTTATGTTTATATGTTGATGATATGGTTGTAGCTAGGTCTAACATGGATCATATTAAGGGGCTGAAACGCTAATTAGCACATGCATTTTCTATGAAGGATTTGGGGGCAGCAAAACAAATCCTTGGTATGAAGATTTGTAGAGATAGGAAGAAAAAAACATTGACACTATCTCAAGCTGATTATGTTGAGAAGGTGTTGCAACATTTCTCTATGGAGAATGCCAAATCTGTCAGCACACCTTTACCTGATCATTTGAAATTGACTAAGGAGATGTGTCCCAAGACATAGGAAGAGGAGGATAAGATGTCCAAGGTACCCTATGCTTCAGCTATAGGAAGTTTGATGTATGCTATGGTATGCACTAGGCCAGATATTGCACATGCAGTGGGAGTCGTTAGCAGGTATATGAGTCATCCAGGATTTGAGCATTGGAATGCTGTCAAGTGGATTCTCAGATATTTGAGAGGAACATCCAATAAGTGTTTACACTTTGGGGCCTCTACTACTGATTTATAGGGCTATGTTGACTCAGATTTGGTTGGGGATATTGATACCAGGCAAAGTACTATAGGTTAAGTCTTTACTATTGGTGGGGCAGCCGTGAGCTGGGTTTCTAGGTTACAGAAGATTAATGCTCTCTCCACTACAAAGGCAGAGTATTTTGCTACTACAGAGGTAGCCAAGGAGATGATATGGCTTCAATTCTTCTTGGAAGAATTGGGACATCCTCAGAAGGATAATTATTTGTTCACAGATAGTCAGAGTGCCATTCATCTTGCTAAGAATTCAGCTCTGCACTCTAAGACCAAACACATACAGTTGCGGTACCATTTCATTCGGTCAGTTTTGGAGGATGGACAGTTAAAGCTGGAGAAGATACATACCAATGACAATCCAGCAGATATGTTGACAAAGGTTGTAACAAGGGAGAAGTTGAACTCCTCTTCAGCTTTGGTAGGTCTTTTAGACTGAACATCAATAAAAGAATAGTAGAGTCCAAGATGGTTTGATCTAGTGGGAGCCCCATGTGGTAGTGGTATTGCTACAGGATCAGTCTCCAAGTGGGAGATTGTTGTTTAGTGTGGAGCCTGATCAGTCCCCAAGTGGGAGATTGTTAGATTGTGGTGACTGATCAGGAAAGTACTGTACATACTTCATAAATAGTGGGGTTCGGGGCATCGCCCTGAAAATTTTTTTTGGGCAGTGGCTGACATATTAGCCGACATATTATGGCTGACATATGGCCGACATGTTATAACCCTAAAGTGGTTTAATACTTGTATAAAAGGGCTTAGGGTTGGGTATTTTTTTAATAATGTTGTGATACAAAATTGGTTCTTGCGGCGGTATTGGGCTGTAAGGGATTACAAATTGTAATCAGGTTGTAATCACGGATTGTAATAAGATCGGACTTGTTGTTTGGTGGACGTAGCCTAGGGATTGGGTGAACCACATTAAATCTTGGCGCCTTGTGTTCATTTTTGTGTGTTCTATTATTTTTTGTTATTGGTTATATTTCCATGTAGTTTTTATTTCTGTCCATGGTTTATCCTAACATGTAGTTCATGTCAATGACAAGGATGATGATAATCAAGAAAAAGATGAAGAAATCAATGATGAAGAAGTAACTCATTATGACAATGTAGATGATGAGGAAGAAGAATAGGGACAAGAAGCTACCAAGGAAGAATTGCTAAAAATTCAAAGCAATGAGGAGACTGACCCAAAGAAAATTGATACAATGATCATAGCCTCACTTCCTCATTCTCTGAGCCAAACATTGAAAAAATCAAGCCTAGAGAAAGCTACTATAGGATTGACTATATTAAACACTATAAGCACAAGAACTCAATCAATTTTTGCACCTATCCAGCTTAATACTTCATTGAAAGAAGTAACAAGCACTTCATCTACTAAGAAGAGATCACCTCTCTCTAAATCAATTTTTGTTACATTAGGTATTTCAACAATGAGTGTAGTATCTACTTTTTTAGCAAGTCCCACCTTTTTTACAATTATTTCCATTCCTAGCATGGAAACAATAAGTACAAGGATAGTTGAGATCAAGTCTCAACTGAGTACAAAATTTTTGAGTTAGGGAAAAGAGAAGGAAGAGGAAGTTGATCTTGATGAGGAGATTGTCATTCCTAATTGGGACATCTCAGATCTTAACTCTAATCAAATGCAAATATTTCAAAAACTTCTTTAGAAGAAAGCTAAGCAGTAGAGGCTTAGAGAAGAAAGAAATAAGGAATTTCAAATAATTGAAGATGCTAAGAATATTTTAACTATGGCACTAAATATAGAGTTTGACACTTCTCAACCATTTTTTATTCTATTAGTAAAGGCAATCCATAAATTCAATGAATATTTGAATGGAAGGGACAAATTTTTGTAGAGAGCTAAGAAGAAGTTTGAGAATAAAGTTTTGGAACTTATTGCTTAAAAGATTTCTATTCATCAAGAAGAGCTATCTACTACTCTAGGCTCATTGGAGACCTCCTACAACAATGTAACTACATTATTCGATAAACTCTGTGATACATCAAGTTTCACCAAGAAAAGAAAAATTGTCAAAGATTGATGAATAATTGCAAGCTAGTGCACATCAACTAAAACTTGACCCAAGTTACAACTATGCCCACTATTCAAAGATTAGATTCCTAACTGATATGTAGGTAGAATTGGTAAGATAAGAAGTTAGGATAAGATCTATATTGGTAGACATTCAGGGCATGATTCTTCCAAAAATGGATGCATTATAGAAACATATTGTACATGCCAAAACACTCATCCATGATAACAACTTCTCAATTGTTGATCATATGATAGAACTTTTAGTATAATTTTAGGTTTGCATTGCACACATGGAAGGTGTTGCAAGAAAATTGGGACAAGATAATGACACTAATCTTAAAGGTATATTCATATTTCTTGTCATATTTTGACATTATTGTATAGTATATAGCATACATCTTTGGAATTAATGTCAAAAATGGGGAGAAGATGTATTTTATGAAGGGAGTATACCAAAAAGAGAGAAAATATATATATCAAATGTAAAAAGATTTAAAGTATATTTACATATGAATGGTGGAGCATTATATGTATAGATACTTAGAAATATGTCTTCTAAAATGTTAGAATTTGTAATCTTTCCTTGGTTATATTTATTAAATGGGGTAAATCAAGGTATCCCTTATGTTGTTTGTCCTCTAGTCCACATATGAGGACAAGTATTTTTTGTAATTCCTTTATTAAGGAAAATAGTTTATTCCTCCTTAAGAGGATTATGACACTTGTTATGCACACACTTGTGAATGTGGCAATCATTCACATAGAAGTTACAAATAACTCCTCTTCTCATCTCTTTATAAGAGATGCTTCTCTCTTATTCTTCACCACACAATCATGATGTAGTTCATGTAATGAGCCCTATGGCTCCACATTATCTCCTTCTCTCTCCCTCTCTCTTCATTCTTAGACATTTGCATCATTCATATAATTCACAAGGGGTTTTCTTTGCTTTCCCCTTTCAAAATCTTTGTTTCCTCTTTGTGTTGATCTTGGAAAGCTCTTGTAAAGTATGGTAATTATGTTCATCACAAACTTTCTTGGATTAAATCATAATACTTTTTTTTTAGTTCATTTCGATTTTATTATTTCTAACATGGTATCAGAGAAAATTAATCATTATTTTGAGTTTTGTGATGAAGGATTGGAGTACACTTTATTTCAACCTAGGTATCTCTATTTTAAAAAATATAATTCTTTTTTCCCTTGTTTTAACAAGTAGCATTTATCAATTTTAGTTTAATATTTTTTATTATTTATTAAATACTTAAAATAAAAAATTACATTATTATTGTCCTAACATTTGATTGCAGGGAACACTTACATAATAATAATTAATGTTTAGGTTTAATCTTATTCATGATTATTATTTTTAAATAATTTTCTCTCATCTATATTATACACACACACACACACACACACACACATAATCTTTCATACATAGCATTTATATAACATTTTTTTATATATAATGTGCAAATTCTTAAAATATTCAATCAAAATCTCTCTATTACACTATATTATTATTATTATTATAAAAAATTTAAAATCACAAATACAAAACAAATCATATTATTGCAAGGAATATTTGAAAATGCTTATTTATGATTCTATTTTAAAACCTATTTATGTCATTTTGAATATATACTATATTGTTTCTCTTTTTTAATTATTATTTTTCATTTATTAGTTATTATTTTTTTTAGAAATTTTGTGACCTTCTAATCCTTTCAATTCTAGACTACACTATTTTTTAGCAATTTCTATTCTTTTTTGTTCTGATCCTCTTTCTTTTAGAACCTTTCTCTTTTTTTCTGATTTTCTTTCTGCTCAATTCATCTATTTAATTGTCATCCTCTTCCCTTCATTATTTTTTGTTCATTTTTTTCCTCCCTTGTTTTCTTTGTTATATTTTGTTTGCTGCTCTACATGATTCATTGTGTGAGTCATGTGATGCTGGTCAATTCTTGTTGTGCTTGTCGCATGCCCCTTCCCTCTTCCAAATATCCCATTTTGGCACATGGTGGAAGGACACTTGCAAAGATTTTTATTATATGTATACTATTTTTTAATTTTTTCTTTATCCTATACCCATTTTTTTGGTAATAGTTGTGCATCATAAACCTCATTCAGGGGCCACCAGAATCTTTTCAATTGTGATCAATCATAGTAGCTTGAAACCTTGAGACTTGTAAATTTTGTTTTCATTTTCATTAACTATCAATAGAGTGAAGCAACCGCTATAGGGATTTGTTTTGGTTTCCTACTTGTGTGCTATTTGATGATGATTCATCTTGCACCAAAGCAAATGACAAAAGCTTTTCCAAAGGAATGATCCTATGCCAAAACTACTGAGGTGTCAATATCTCATAATACCATAAAGTAGTAGCCATAGAGAGATAAGATTTTGGTTTAGACAATTTGTTGTGGCTAGATTTCCCAAATTTGTTCAGTGCATTATGTTGCTAGAAGTTGATTCTGCTTTTGTGGCTCTAGGGTCATTGCAATATTCAAAAGAATAGACTAGGCCTTAAAACATTACCATTTGGATTACTGAAAGTGTAGTATACTACAAGCCTAGTTGAGAGTATTGTCCCTTCTTTTGCAGCCTCCCTTTCATTCTCACAATTCCTCCTAAAAAGTGCATACATGCATGCAAGTAGAGCAAGTCTTTTGTCCATCTCCTCTGACTAAGAAAAAGTTTGAGTTTGTTTTCAAGTTGTAGTAATATATCCTCACTCTTTTCTCCCACTACTACAAATTAGAAACCTTCATGGTTTTCATGCCTCATGTGTTTGGTATTAGTCAAACAAGTTTTATGTATTTGCATTGTGTATCTATCACCACATGCATCCCTTCATTGCCTAATTTTTGGCTCCTCTTTTTCTCTCCTAGTATTGTTGCGCAACAACTACTCAGTGGGTCAAAGTGTGGGTAAGAGGTCTTTTCTTTCTCCTCTTTTTTTTTTGAGTCACCTCATTCACTCTAATATATCCCAATTTCCCCATCTCAACTGAGTAAAAACAATTTTTCTTAGTTATGTTTTTTTTAAAAGAGGGGTAAACGCTTTGACTTGGAGCTATGAACCAGTAAGGCCACAAACAAGGGACCTCATCCCCATTAGATTTGAACCTTGATGGCAAGGATAACAACTCAACAACTTAACCATCACAATATGCCACTATTGGCTTTTTTTTTAGTTATGTTAATAACTAGTAGGTGGGTAAAAAAAAATTCATATTAAGTTTTTTTATGTATTGTTTTAAGTGACTGTTTTAAGTTTTTTTTGTTATTAACCATAACAAAAGTTCAAACTATCATTTTATTTATTGCTTTATTAATATAGTTCTGTTTTGGTTTGACTTTTCTCACAAACCTTTTTTATATCATTATTACTTTATAAAGTTTTAATTATTACTTCTTTAATAGCATTTTTTTGTTGTTAATCTAAAAACCTTTTTATCATTAATCATTGATAAGTGTTTTTTACATTTGACATTTAAACTTTTATTTAATTGTTTTATTAATAAGAGTTTGAGCCATTAATTTATCAATAAAGTTTTTTAGATTTTCACTAATCTAATTATTATTATTTTTATCATTTAATCATTTATAAGATTCAAATGGTCATATTGTAGGTTATAAAACTAATTTATAACTTCTATACTTGGCCTTTGATCACATTCAGAACTCTATTATAAAATTAACTTATAAGTTTGGTTATTTACTTTAGTTTAATTCAATTTTTTATGGGTTATAAATTATTACATTACTAATTCATTTATAACTTATTCATTTGACTCTTATAATTATAATTTGTATTCAGATATGTCTAGCTTCAAGTCTTTTAAAATAGTTTTCTTTAAAGTTTCTTTTAAAGGATATTTGCAGATTCCTTAGTAATTTAATAATAGTTCTACATCAATTTGATTCCTTGTGTTGCAAAAGAATTATTCCTCTACCAATTTTTGCAGGTCTGCATTATTATTTACTTGTAACAACATCTATTTTAAGTTATTCTCTATCAAGGTTTTTTTTAACTTGAAACTAATTTTTTTAGAATACTATTCATAGTCTCATGAGGGAAGAATAATTATTAATGCTTTCATTTGTAGCATCACCTTAGATAAAGAGAAATCTCTGCTAACAAGAGAAGTCATTCCTAATCAACAAAGTTAAAACATTTTTTTTATGTTAAAATGAATTCATGGGTCCTTAATATAGACAATTAATTCAATACTCTTCATCCTTTCATTAGTTAATTTCAAATAAAAATAGGTACATAAATGTTTCCTTTTCTCTCTCTCCTTCTATCATAATTAAACCTAAACCTATTGCATGCCTAACCATTCTTTAACCCTTTCCTCTAGACCCCCTACACTTGGTTTGTAGAACCTACTAACTCCACTATAACCCCTATGTTGTCATCCCCTAAAGAGACCCTCATCTAAGGATGAACCCTTCAACTTTCATAGTATTGGACCACCACTAAGATTGCATCAAATAATGCATATGCCCTAGCTACCATATCTGTTCGTAGTAGCCCTACAATATGAATCATCTCCCTTTTGAAATACATGTGATTCCTTAGCTGCAACCCTATCCTCATAGCATCCAAAAGAGTCATTCGTACCATATCCTCATCAAAATTCTTGATGAGAATAATTCCTCCCACCCATGCCTTTGAACCATGCAACATAACCAATGATTTCCTCATCCAATAAAACTGCATTCACAAATAATAGATTAATACAAATCTCTTGAATCTTCATCAATGTTTTGTACTCAAGTAACATATCATATATGTTTGAGTACAATATGGACAATACTTGAGTCTGATAGATAGGTCATAGTGCCTTTGGTTTCAACACCCCATCTCCTATTATGCTCCTTATTGCATGTTCCACCTCTCCAGGCATTGCTTGAAATAGTTCATCAAAATCTCTCCTCAGGTATGTTGACTCTAGAGGAAATTCCCATGTTAAAATGGGAATCATCACTCAGAGATTCAACACTTTGTGATCCATTTCCTCTCTGCAACCTACATTCAAAATACATAAGAAATATAAGTGTTTTTTCATGACAAAAATGTACTTTTGCATACTCTACTTTCATATGCTTTACCTTACCCTAGAATCAGCTCAACTGAAGTTTTTTGAGTAAGACTCCAAGTGCTTCTCTCAACTTCATTCTCTTTGTTTGAAACTTATAGAAGTTTTTTTTTTTGTTTTCTTCCTTTCTCTTTGATTACACTGTTGACTGCCCAATGCATTTTAGTGGATTCTTTTTCAGCTTACTTGTAACTATCTATTCTAGTTATATTCTTTTGTAACTGCTAAACTTTTCTATCATTGCTTTAATGTCTCTGTCCATGTATGTGTAAAAATAAGAGTTCTTTTTTGTTCATGTGATATGTCTTAACCAAAGCTTTTTCAACTTTCTAAAAATTTGATTATGTTATTTTTTAACAAAAAAAAGAGTACTCTATTTTTCTTTGGCAAGTCATTCCTATGTTATTCATAATAATAATACATTTCTTTGATTGTGATTATACTTCATTATTTCAATTTACCAAACTTCTATAGATAATTACTATTTAAGACATTTTGTCTTTATTCAAAATATTCATTCTACTTGAAATATTTTTTATAAAAAGGATCCTCTAAATTTTTTTTGTTAAAAGTAGATATTGTGACTTATCATATATTTATTTAAGTATATATGGGTGCACACATATATACCTAGATAAATATATCATTTGATGACTATAATGATTCAGAAATTGATATATACCTTCACAAAATGAATTAAGTACTCATGTTTACGCTCAATGGAATTTTATACCTAATATCCATATTGTGTTTATTTTTTCATTGATCATCCTTGGATCTCTACATTTACCTTAATTCTGACTGGATTATGAGTTATCTTACACATTTTCCTTCAACTTTATTGTGATCTTTTGATGTGCACATAGTTGCACTTTTATGCTTTTATAGCATTGTTTTATTCCCATGTTGGCACTTTATGATTTTATACCATTGATTTAATATGAAGTTTTTTGAGTTGCATAAAGAGCAATTTTTTTTAAAGGTTAACTATGTACGTCCCCTTAGTATAACTGATATATAGTTTCCTTATCTAGCCCATGGAGTATCCCTCCATCCTATATTGGTGTGCACTCATTTAATGTGGAGTTTCCCTCCATTTTGTTCTATTTTTTCTACTTTGAAAGGATGATATTTTATATGGAGTTTCCCTCCATTTGGTTCTACCTATTCCACTTTGAAATGATAATATCTTTATGGAGTTTCCCTCCATTTGGTTCTATTGGTTCCACTTTGAAAGATTGATATTTATATGGAGTTTCCCTCCATTTGATTCTATATGCTCAACTTTGAAAGGTTGATATTTATGGAGTTTCCCTCCATGTTATTCCATTTTGTTCCTCAATGAAGAGGATATTATTATTGGAGTTTTCCCTCCAAATTCATATAATTTGATCCAATTTGAAGGACCACTTTGAAAAACTGATATTTATATGAAGTTTCCCTCCATTTGATTCTATATGCTCAACTTTGAAAGGTTGATATTTATGGAGTTTCCCTCCATGATATTCCATTTTGTTCCTCAATGAAGAGGATATTATTATTGGAGTTTTTCCTCCAAATTCATATGATTTGATCCAATTTTTTTAAATCCTCATAATCCATTCCTTTTAGTATCCTAACAAAAATCATGATAATACAAATTTGATCAGCAAGTCTCTCCTTTTACATTATTTTCATATATTAATGTGATAATGATATGCATACTTTATTGTTTAGATCATGAGTCATGCACGTTATGGAGGGACACCACCATTAACTTGCAATGGGATGATTCATTAAGTGGATTGTCTATATCCACATGATTGATGCAATGTTGGTGCATGTATCATTAGTTGGCCTTGTCTGTGGTCATTAGTACATTAGTATAAGATACTTCTCATGAGAACATTGATCAAGCTTTTTTTTCCTTGATGATAATATTTTGAGCATATAATTTATCTTGATATCAGGTTAACTCCATTGCTTTGTGGTAACATGTTGTATTTTCCTCATTGTTTCTCTATGAAAGTTTTATTATCCTTATTCAAAGGATTTCTAATTTAAATATAAGATGAAATACTTCTTGTGGATAGTTGCCTTGTTTCTCATGTATATGTTTTTTTAGGTAATCCATCCAAGCACATACAAGACATTATTATTTGGTGTACTTTAATGACCTATCTACTTCTCTCCTGGCTCTACAAAGATCTACCTACACTCACAAGAGACCATTTGCATAATTGAAGACATTCTCAAAGATCAAGTTGCTGCTATTTGGAATTTCATCGTAAAATTTTGGGTTTAATACCCTTTGATGTAATTTCCCCAAGTAAAGATTAAAGGGGGTGTTAGAATTTGTAATCTTTCCTTGGTTGTATTTATTAAATGGGATAAACTAGGGTATCCCTTATGTTGTTTGTCCTTTAGTCCACATGTGAGGACAAGTCTTTTTTGTAATTCCTTTATTAAGAAAAATAGTTTATTCCTCCTTAAGAGGATTATGACACTTGTTATGTACACACTTGTGAATGTGGCAATCATTCACATGGGAGTTACAAATAACTCCTCTTCTTGTCTCTTTATAAGAGATGCTTCTCTCTTATTCTTGAACACACAATCACAATGTAGTTCATCTAATGAGCCCTATGGCTCCACGTTATCTCCTTCTCTCTCCCTCTCTCTTCATTCTTAGGTATTTTCCTCATTCATATAATTCACAAGGGGTTTTCTTTGCTTTCCCCTTTCAAAATCCTTGTCTCCTCTTTGTGTTGATCTTGGAAAACTCTTGTAAAGTATGGTAATTATGTTCATCACAAACTTTCTTGGACTAAATCACAATTATTATTATTTTAGTTCATTTCAATTTTATTATTTCTAACATACAAAAACAATTTTGAAAAATCTCAAAATAGAGTACTCTACCAAGTTGGAGAGACAAGGTGATGAATAAATATTGTTCTTAAAATTTAGTTTTAGCTAATAAGTTTTTTTGTCACTAATGCCAAAGGTAGAGATTATTGAAATTATAGTCATGTTTGTTATTAGTGACACGTTCTTATTCAAATTGTAAGTATCTACTAAGCATATTGTACAGTTAACAGAGTTAACCAAGCATTTTAGTCTCTATCGAGTTCTATAATTGCTACCAAATCTAAAAGATAGTATTTAGTTTGTGTCAATTAGTTTCTACCATAATGATGATCAATAGTGTAAACTAAGTTTCATAAGGTTTATCAAGTTGCTCAATGTAAACTTAGTTATGTAGTGCTTACCAAGTTTGCAGTATCAGTAGTTAGAATCTAGTGTTGACTAGGCTACTTACTATTAACCAAGTGATTCAATTATACTGAGCTTGTAGTGATACAAATCAAGTGATTTAGTTTATATGTTGAGTTTCACGGTATTCACTGAGTCATCAGTGTAGACTGAGTTTAGACTACTTGGAAAGTGATCAATATGGACCAAGCTTCTACATCTACTAAATACATGATGATGTCAAGCATTGACTATGAATGTCGAGTATCAAAACCTCACCAAGCTAGTCTTTAGAACCTGAGTTACTATAGTTTGGGCCAAATTTGTGTATTCTGTGTAAACTTGTAGTATGGCTAACTTTGTTGATTTGTAAATTGGATTGGTATAGATGTAATGTATTGTATCACATCTAATACAATATAAGAAAGTAATGTAACAAGAAAAGAAGAGAGGAAGAGTGAAGTACAAGGCTACAAGTAGTATAAGGAGAAAAAAAGATTTATCTATCACTACAAGGTGATCATTACACTCAAAGGTATCTCATTCAGTAAACCAAGTTGCAGATTAGAGATCAACCATTGTTTCATCATAACAAGTGGATCAGTCAAATCCTTTCACAAGATAAACTTAACAATATTTTGTAAATCTCTTTACTGAGTGCATACTTTATTGTATGTTTGTAAGTCCTTTTGCAAGATGGACCTAGTAGTCCTTATAGCTCCTAATAGGATAGATCATCAAAAGTCATCATTTTATGCCTTAATAGGCCAACTTTATACTACAATACTAAAGCTTGTGGATATCATCCCCACCCTAGTTTTACTTTATATTTGGAAGATTTTTGGGTCACCAAAATTACGTGTCAAAGTGTTTTAAATGCTTAATGTTTTCAATTTTTTATGCATGCAATTAGATAGGAATACATATGAAGGATTAATGGTAATTAAAGAGTAAAGTTTTATTAGTTTCTATAGCTCCTCAAATAGGAAGTTATTTCTTTACCATTTTTTATGATCATCATAGTTCTTAGGAGTTACGATTAGGTTCAACATAATTCATTGTATTTATCCATCTTCTTGATCTTCCTCTAGAAAATTCTTTGTAATATGTCTATTAGGTAATCCTTGCCTATCCTTGCCTAGAATTTAATGATCCAACTCATCAATCTTATCTTCAACATAGTTTACATCTCCCAAGAAAAAAACTAAGTTGGCTAGGAATCATGATTTCCTCAAATTCATTCTTAGTAGTGCTACTGACCAATCACTAAGTTCTAGCAATCAAACATTGTAATTCTTTGGCTCAATATCAACTATCTTTCTCACTCGATATTGATGCTCAGTCAAAACTAGATTTTTTTGGAAATTACTATGGCTTAGTTAACACTAGCATCATTCAACATTCATTACCATTTACTCCATTTCTGATCTTAGCTTATAATATAAATAATCACTTTGTCTCATCAAAGTCTAACTAATCAAAGGTCTGTTGTAGCTTTCTTTTCATAACTCAATCTTTCCTCTAGGTTCCATTGTTATGAGAAATTACTCAAATCCTCTTCATTAATCAAATAGATATGACATTTACATTAGGTAGAAATATGTCTTATCAATAGATTTGACATCAATGACAAAACAACAATTGTTCCAATTGCACGTTTCCAACAAAACTAGTATGGTAACCAATTAGGAATTAGCCAAGATGGTCAAAGAGTAGGGAAGAGTGTCCTAAGTAGGAAAGTTGGAAAATTAACCCTTGAAGGGGAAATTAGTAGCCATGGAGAACACACTAGGAGAAGTTGAAGGTAAATCTAAAGAGAGTAGTGGAAAGATCAAAGAGAAGGAAGATAAGGGTAAAATACTAGATTTTAAGGATGAGATCCTTGAACCAAACCCACCATTGCAAGAAGAACCATTTTAAAGAGTCATTAAAGCTATGGTAGGAAAATCCTTCGAATGCATTCTGTTGGTGTTTTAAAATGCACTAAAACTACTAAGCAATAAAATGCTTAATACCAGGATGACAATACATACACAATCTAAAGACTAGACAATTCTTATTAACAATTGCATATGCAAAGTACTTGGACCCAACTTCAACAAAACCACAGCTGGTTTTCTACTATTTTGACTTTGCAAAACTAGGGTGGGTATACCCAGGGATGATTCAAAACTGAAACAACTGTATGAGGATTATTCTTAGTTTCATTCTGATTCTCATTTCAAAATCCTCAGACACATACATAATTCTTAATAACTTGATAAACACATCCCATATAACAGATATGGCCAAAATTTCTTCTATAGGTCTGCAGATTTTCTTAACAATAGTGGCTAACTAAAGTTAAAACATTCCATGCAGACAAGTGCTGGCTAGCTTTGAAGATATACAGGAAATAAAAGTAAAATTTTATTTGATGTTGCATTTTGATAATCATTTATGATATATTTCTCCTTTAGCTAAATCAATTTGATCAGTGCCTAATCCATTGGGGTTCAGAGTCTATAGCAAATTCTCAGATTTAGTTTGTTGCCTTACAACAAATTCTATCAGCAATTCTTATTAGAATTCATCATTCAAAACCCTTTCCACTACTAAAGAAACCTTACCACATTTACCAAAGCTTTTATTTAATCCATTGAATTAACAACAATGATAAACAAATATACAACCTAACTAGATTGCATTCAATTGCACAAGCCTTTACTTATACAATATCAAGATAACCTAGTAATAAAAAGGAGACAAGATTTAGAAAAGAATAATATGGGGATAGATCACAATTTGTATTTATTTTCTTTGAAAACTTTATACCATTTACAATAGACTCAGAATGACCTTCAAAAAGGAACACAGCTCACTTTATATTCATGTATCCTCAAAGAATTAACAGAGAAAATACATCATGAATTTTCTTTCAAAAATTTGGATCAAAGAAAGACTAAGCATATTACTTAGAAAAATAGAATTAAAACCCTTCTTTTTCCTTGGAATCTCACTTAAATAGGGTGAGATGCAACAAGCTTTAGGCTAAAAGAAAGTGACAGGTGTCCTTTACAAAGAATATTTACATACACCTACCACAAAATGACAAAATGTGGGTAACAGAAGATATCTAGATCAAAACATTCTTTTAAGTGAGTCAGCTTCTATTCTACATTCTAGTGTTGCTTATTGGTTATTGATCTATTTTCCCTACATAATTAACTGCCAAATTAGCCAACGATGAAGCTTGTTCTGATGATGGCACATTGACTTCCACCTATAGGCTTTCTTCATCTTTATCTTGGGTGGTAGGAACAACTTCTATCTTGTCCTTTTCTCTAGCCGTATCAGCATCCTGTGGTCCTAGGTTTGTAATTGAAAATGACAGGTTTTTCTTGTCTTCTTCTTTTGATTGGGTTTGAGAAATGATAGTATCAGTGATTTGGACTTCCTCATCCTACACGTCATCACTGTCAGTTTCATCTGCATCCAACTGTTCACTAGAAGCCATTTCTGCCATCCACCTATCAAATAATGCATCATCTGGCCAATTGAAATGCAAAATATCCTTCTATTTTTTATTACATAATCAGCCACATTATTAATATCAATGAAATCCTATTTTAAAGAATCAAAGAATATTTTGGATTTCACCATCTCTTCTGTTGTGGTGGCCCACCATGCATGCCTGATTTCATTTACTACTTGATTCATTCTTAAATAGAATGCATCATCAAGTTCTTTCACCAATTCCTCTTTTCTTTTTAAATTATTTTTCTTATCTAGGGCATGAGGAAATAATTTGAAATTTTGACTCTTATATTTGTCTAAGTGGCTTGTTGTTATCTTCTATAAATGTATCCTTTTAGTATCAAAGTCAGCAAGGTTAGAAACAATATCAAAGATTTTTTCAATCTGATCATGAAATTATCTATAACAGATAAGCACAAAAATGTTACTGCTTTTTCCCTTCTTACCCATTTGTTCACAATAGGCTTTAGAGCTTCATCATTTCCTTTTAACTCCTCCCAAATGTTAATCACCCTGACCAATTGATGAAGGATTAGTGGCCATTCAACTTTCTCTCCTAGATATGTAAGAGCCTTTCTTAGTTTATCTTCATACTTAGATTCCAACTCTATATGTAAGGCCCATAGTTTAGCCTTTTCTTCTTCAAAATCCTTAGCAGTGTAATATCGTGGCCCCTAGTGTGTATCTGGCATTTCAATGAGGGGGGTAGACTTAAAAGGTTCTACTAGGGGATGAGGGTATGTTATTCTAGGCCTGGTGGATTGTTCTAATAGCTTATTTTCAAGCTAAATCCTCCTCTTTACGTCTTTGTTGTATGCATCCACCACTGTCTCATAATTGCTCTATAATTTAGGCATGACCTATTCCTCCTACTTAGCAGTGGCCAAAAGAAACTAGAAAGCATCCACATTCCAATAGGCTGCTTGTACATGGGAGGCATCAATAGCCCTTCTTACAAGTATGTTGCCCATCAATCCAGACTCATCTGGTTGTGATGATGTAGCTTTAGATCCTCTTTTCAATGACCAACTGACCAATGCAGCTTGATCCTCAATAAATGCAATTCCTTGGAAATCCTTTTTATTTGGGTCTTGCAATTCCAATTTACTTGAAACGGAATTGAAAATTAAGGCATCTGCAATATCCCAATTTGGCAACAATAATATGTTAGACGTCTTTACCATTTGCCTTCCTTTTTTAGGAGTAATGTTTTGGAATTCCTTCATCATTTCTTCTTTAATCTGGTTTTGTATGGAAGTTTCATCTATTTTTGGATGCTCTGTCTTCATCCTTTTACATTTCTCCTCAAAGATGTTCATGTTTGTCCTCCATGCAAATTGTTGAAAAGCTCTTGATTTTACAAAATTGTTATCAGTCAAAAATTGATGACTTTCTTGTTCTAATACAGGGTCCAATTCCCTACCTCTATAATCAGCTCTTGTTAGATCCAAACTTGGGAGAGGAGGCTCTGGAGGGTTACCTTCATCCAATTCTACTTGGGTAATAAAAACACCTTCTTGTGGTCCAATTTCTTTAACTTGCTCACCTATGAGCTGCTCTTCTCCAATTCTCAAAGGAGATTGGGTGGGTGAATATTCCTCAGTTTGAAGTCTCCCTTCTCTTATTACCTTCTACCTCTTTGGGCTAGGCTCATCAGGTCTCTCCTCTAGAGCTATGATGGTGGATCCCATTATTTGTTTGCCCTTATCTATAGGAGCCCTTTTATTTTGACTGTACAATTATTTGACCAGCCCCTATAGTAGGAGTGAAAACTAACCTCTTCATGACTTCTCTGGCCTTATTAGGAGAAGAATTAATAAAAAATTGCTTCTTCTCATTCATGGTTTCCATTATTGCAGGGAAGTTATTTATGAGCTTGTTTATTCTGTCAACCTCTGTATTGGCATTGTCTAAAGGACTATAATTCTGATCAAAACAATGAATAAATTCTAGGACCCGAGAGTAAACTGTCCATTTTTCTTTTTTAGTTTCTTGTTCTTGTAAAGAAAATTCATTTCTTATAATGTCTTCTGGGTAATATGAATCATGGTTTACCGGTCCCAACTTCATCCTATGCCTCAGAGCCTAATTGAAAAATCCCTCAGAATCACAAAAACAAGGGTGGGAGACAGCCATCATATACTGATCCAAAATTTTGTACAAAAAGAGCCATCCTCCTTTAGTAATCACAAACTGATGGGCCACTATGCAGGTAGGGAAAACTGACCCTAGTTGCCTTTTTGACAAGAACATTTCCTCTACTCCTCCTAGTTGCCATAAGATTTCTGCCATTCCTACCTTTAGGGGCACTTGGTAAGGAAAGACATGAGGACTCCCTTTAAAACCATAAATTTTGAAAACTGTAGAAATAGGGTAAGGAATAATATCTCCCCAATTGTGTGAAATTTTCAAATTATGGGGGCTATCCATAGGTCTAATGAGATTCATCAATACTTTAGGGATCCTGGGATTATCACTCAATAATAGACATCTCAATTTAGAAGCAAAATATCAATCAAATCTGACAAAACTAGCTTTATTTGCATCCCAAGTCATATCTGCACTCCACAACTAGACTGACAGTATTTCCCCATTTTCCTCTCTCTTCAATTTCATCTCACTACCAAAATATGTTACCCCTTTGAACAAGAACATATGCATTAATAAGGAATAGTGGCCAAAAGTTTTCTCCACCTTACCTCTCGCAATTCCAACTAAACCGATGTGAATTTCTTCAACTAGAAAGGAGGAAAAATCAAAAATGACATCTACATCGAAAGAGGCAATTTGAATCATCATATACATAAGATCAATGGGCATGAAATCTTGCTCATCTTCACCAAGAACACGGCACAGGGTCCTGTATATCTCTACATCCTGAGAAGTGAAAAGGCTCTTCTTAAAAGGTTCTTTAGAGGCTACAGTTATTACTAGCAGAGCTCCTATGGTACCAATGTGTGCCGTCAATGCACCTCCCCTAATTATATCTCTCTTTGCTTTGTATTCCTTTTCTAATTCTAGAAAATTGATTGGCACATGGAAATCTGATAATGGTTCTAAGTGAAAAACCTCTCTAATTTCTTCAGGGCTAATTGACACTAGAGGCACACCATCATTTCTTCTCACAACCCTAATGGCTTGTTCATAATTCTTGGCAATGTCTTCTAGCAAGTCGTAGTCCATGAAAACACTAGGAACTACTAACTTTCCCAAGTCAAAATTCCATATATTAGCATGAGGGGCAAACAAATTCCTCTTTAAAAACCAATTTTTAAATAGAACAAGGCCAGTCTGATTGGTTACTGCATCCCTTACCTAGTTCCCCTTCTCATATAAGCCATCAACAATTTTAAGCCTAGGATTTTATGAAATTAATCTTTTGACCTATGCAAACTCTGTAGTGGATCCTGGGAGTAATTCTAAGAAATCATCATGGATATTCCTATTCATATAGTTAACTTACCCAGATAATGATTTCTTAGGAGGCATCTTGATTGTAATAATGGGAATTAGAATGTTACAGAGGTTATGATCGAGTACTTACTTGATTTTACCAAAATTATCCTCCTTTGAACTTCTGCAACTGCTTTCAAAGAGATATAGAATTGTTGTTGCATCTTCACCAATGATTAATCACAACATGATCGACGGGTGCTTATGCTCAGAGAAAATGAAATCTTTGTTGGAGTGGACTGTAATGAATAATAAAAGAAAATCTTACAGATTATACTCTTCTTTTTTCTCACACGTGAAGTCTCTGTTCATCATAAATGCACAGGACAAAATGTCATCACACTTCCCCTTTTTTTAAAAAAAAATGTGCCGTCAATTCTTGGAAAATCTTGCGATCTGGTAATGACAACCAAGCTGGCTTATTTTCTTATTAACATATTTGCAATCAAACCAATAGAATAGCTCCACCTGCACCTTTCCTTCAATGCTGGCACATTAGACTAGGCCCATGGATGACCACAGACACGTGTCATCACGTAGCTAATTCGCTATACTTATACCTCTAGTATCTTTCCATGGCGAGCTAGTGATAACCTTTGATCTTATGTCAATTGTGTGGTAGACATTTGAAATGACTTTTCAAGGAATCAATGGTGGGCCATCACTCGCTAACTCACCATGCTTAACTTCTGAGCACTTCTTCATAGCAAGCTAACAACAACCCTTGATCTTGGCCCAATCTCACAGTCAAAAATCCTTGTATTACATTCCTAGGAAGTGAGTCCATCGTACCATTGTTGTTGAGCTAGCATGATGCACTAGCATACATATATATATTTTAATCATCCTCTATTTTAGGTTCTACCATGTTTTTAACTTTAGGGTTAGTTGTTATGTCGCTACTGGCAAAACACAAAAATACTTGGCTAGCGATGCAATGACCCACCAAAAAATAGATGCTGGGAAAAGTAGCACAGCCTACACAAATTTTTTTTGGGACTTTCCAAATCATTTCTGGTCATAAAAGAATGCCACTTTTGGTGATGATTGCATCCTCGCTATGTCGCTATCGGCAACTCGCTTGTATATTCTGATAGCGACTTAGCGACTTGTCAGAGTTATTTGGATGCCAAATTTATTATTCTCGATTGTCATAGACACATGTCATCATGTTGCTAATTTGCTACACATATATCTCAAGTATTTTTCTTTAGCAAATCAACGACAACCATAGATTTAAAGGAAATCCGACGGTGAGGTAAAACATTTTCACAAGGATTAAGACTGGTTTCAACAAAGGTGAATAAAGATCATTTGCTTAACCCGCTTCCCCCCTTTTTTTAAAAGAATTTTTGCGCTAAGGAAAATTTAAAAGGAAAAAAAGGACTAGCCAGAAAATAACACAAACTTAGTTGAAAACCTAGTCACCATTAAGGGATCACAATCTGAAATTTTTTTATCTAAGCAAGATGAAACCTATTATACAAAAATTTAGACCAACAGTGGCTCTATCTAGGGGTGATAGACTACTTGAGTCTATGCAAGAATTCAAAATCTATGGGAGAGCATACCACATACTTTGTAAAAATGACAACTTCTTCAGAGAGCACTGAGCAACACACAAAAACAAGGAACCAAACTACACAAGGATACTAACAAAGATTTACAAAATATACAAAATGTACAAAACAATAGGAAACCCTAAAACTATTGTTCATGGAGAAAATAAGTATTTTTCAAGAAAAATACCTCTTCAAGAACTATCCATGAACTAGCAATTCAAGAATACTGTTGAATACATCTTTGAGTATATAAGAATCTTCACCCTAAGTATTTTCAATTAGATATGGGCCTAACCAAATAGGATCAAATTTTCCATGTTTTCCTTTATCCTCAATTTTGGCATTCCACATTAAGACTAAATCTCCATCTTCAAAATTTCTACTTATAGTTATTTTATCATAGAGTGTCTTAACTTGCAGTTGCAACTTTTGGTTCTTTAGAGATGCTTCTCTTCTGGTTTCTGTCAGTCCTACCAATTCATCCATTCTTTCTTGCATTTCATATGTAGTATCTTCATCATACAACTAGATGTAATTGTAGAGTCCCATCAAGTTTTTCTAAGGCATTCTAGCTTGAATTCCATACACTAAATCAAATGGAGCTACACCAATGGATTTCTTTACAGTTACTTTGTCAGCCCATATTGCCAACTGTAACTTGGAATCCCATGCCTTTTTATTATCATCCAAGGTTCTCTTAATGACCTTCAACAGGCTCTTATTTGTGGACTCAGCTTTTCCATTCACTTGTGGATGATATGGAGTAGATGATGACCTTGTTATTCCATATTTATCACAAAATTTAATGAATTCCTCAAACTTGAAGCACATAGCATTATCTGTTACAATTTTTTGTGGACAGCCAAATCTAGAAATAATATTATTCAGTAGGAAATTATTGACAACTTTACTTGTTGCATTTCTTGTGGGGATAGCCTCTACCCATTTTGTAAAGTAGTCAGTAGCCACCAAAATCCAAGAATAGCTAGTGCTAGACTTGGGGAAAATCTCTCCTATGAAATCTAGACCCCATTGTTGAAAAGGTGCTTGAATCTCTACTGGCTTTAATGGAGTATTTCCTGAGAACTTTTGTTTTCCAACAAACCTCTGACAAGGGTCGCACTTCCTAACCATAACTTGGGCATCCTTGAAAAGGGAAGGCCACCAAAATCCAGCCCTCATTATCTTATGTGCAGTAGTTTTTGCCATATAGTGTGCCCCACACACTCCAGCATGCATTTCTTTCAAGACCTCTTTTTCTTTTTCTTTATCAACACATTTCAACAATACTCCCTCAAAATTTCTCCACCATAGGTTGTTTTGGACAATTACATACCTGATGGCTTGCAATTTAGTATTCTCCTTTTCATTTTTAGGCAAATGGGGAGGAGCTTTCATGTGTTGCAAGTAATATATGACATTGGTGTACCAATCACACTGGTCCATGTCACATAAGTCAGCTCTGAGATCATCATTTACCAGATTTATCTAATTAGCCTCTAGATTAGCTTCAGCCATGAGTTTGGCCAAACCTTGACCCCTTACTAACTTAGTTATCTATATATCAATGTTGAATTCTTGGATTCTATTGATCCATCTACACCTTCTGCCTGATACTTCCTGTTGAGAAAATATATCCTTGACTGCAGCACTAGGTAGAAAAGCAATAAAAGTAGCACCTACCAAGTAACATTTGAAATTTTTTATAGCCTTTACTAAAGCATATGCTTACTTTTCATTTATTTCATACTTTAGTTCAGCAGACTGCAGTGACTTACTGAAAAAGGCAATAGGCTACTCATATCCTTCTTGATTTTTCTGCAATAAGAGTGTAGCTACAGTGTGGAAGGATGCAAAAGAAAAAATATGCATGGGTTTTGAATAATCTGTGGTTCTTAGTACTGGAGCATTTTTTTATTGCAATTTTAATATCCTGGAATGCTTGTGAAGGCTCACCATTCCAATCTATAGTGGCTCCCTTCTTGAGCATCTTTGAGATAGGTCTACTGATTTTAGCAAAATTGGTAACAAACCTCCTAAGAAAATTTACTTGGCCAAAGAAGGATTGAATTCCTTTTACATTTTTTGGCTTGGGGACTTTATCAATAGCTGCTACTCTTTTAGGATCTATTTTCACCCCATCCTTAGACACTATATGTCCTAGTAATTTGCCTTTTGTGACCCCAAATGTGCATTTCTTTGGGTTTAAAGATACTCCATATTCCAAAGCTTTGATAAAGATTTTTTCCAAATGTTTGTAGTGATCCTCAGCCTTATTACAATATGCTATAAGATCATCCTAGTACACAACCATAAATTTATCAATACAATAATGAAATGCTACATCCATGACTCTTTGGAAGGTAGCTCCTACATTAATCAGGCGAAATGGCATCCTCACATATACATATGTTCCCCATGGGGTTGTGAAGGCTATCTTGAATTGTTCACTTTCCTTTACTAGAACTTGATTATATCTAGAGAAACCATCCATCATTGACATTAACTCAGAGCTAGTCATTTGCTACAACATGGCTTCCATATTTGGTAACCCATAATTATCTTTCAGAGATGCAATGTTTAAATTTCTAAAATCCACGCATAGCCTAATATCTCCATTCTTCTTCCTGACAGGAACCAAGTTTGAAACCCAGGTGGAATGCCTGATTGGTTTGATTATCCTACCATCCCTTAGTTTCATCAGCTCTTCTTGCATTTTTGGGGCCAAGGTAGGATTCACTGGTCTCTATTTTTACCTGAAAGGTTTTATATTGTCTTTTAATTGTATAACATGTTGCAACAGATCCTCCCTATAAGCCTTAATGTCATCATATGGCCAAGCAAAAACATGTCTATATTTTCTAAGTAGGTCAATCAATGTTTTCTTGATTTTAACAGGCAGATTTTGGCCGATATAAACCCTTTTGGGAACTTCATCTGTACCCAAGTTTATCTCTTCTAACTCCTAAGGTTTGGGGTCATTAACTCCTGATTTTACTCTATCCTAGTTATCAAAAATATTTTTCAAGACTACTAACCCCTTCGGCACCTTATTTGTTTTCAACTGCATAATCTCTTGACCAAAAATAGTTTCCTTTCCATTTATGGTTTCAATCAATTCACTGCAATCCATTTCCTGACCATGGTACTTGTCTTCATTTAACAAAACATTTGTAATATCTTTGTCATCTTCAAAGACCTACCAATTTTCAATGGTATCAAGTATGGAAGGTCTATTTTGTACCTCAATCTAAGAGATTCCTACAAATGATATCTCTTTTTTCTTGATTGCTACATTCGCTAACAAATCAGCCATCTTATTTTGAGTCCTATCTCTCCATGAGATCCCAAATGCATCAAAGTATTCTATCTGATCCCAAACTACATTTCTATATTGCTTCAATCTCTTATTCTTGGATGAGTAGTTTCCTTTGATCTGAGAGATAATTAGTTCAGAATCCCCTATGACACATAATTTCTTAATTCTATGATGTGTGGCAACTTTCAATCCTAGCAACAAATGCTTCATATTCTGCATTATTATTTGTGCAGGAGAACTTCAAAGTGAATGAATACCTAAAAGTGTTATTTTCAAGGGACACAAAAACTACACCTGCCCCTGCACCCTCTTTAGAACTAGCCCCATCAAAGAACATTGTCCATAATTTTGGTGAGTTCATGCAACATTCAACTTCATGTTCAATGATAGAAGGTAAATTTTTAACTTCTTGAATAATTAATTCAGCCCTGAAAGCATTGATCCCAGTATTTAAGAAACAAGTGGCATCTTTGTCAATTTCTTCCCCTAAAATGTGATTAACCCTTGGCTCTCTATTTACCCTGACAGCTTTGTCCCCTATGTGAAAAGTGGCATAAGTTAGATCACATTGCAGGCTTCCCCACATGGCAGCACTCCATTTCTTGGAGAGTAACATTCCACAGTGTGGAGGTATATCTACCACAAGGATAGACATAGTTAATTCTACTTCAGGATATGTAGCCAATTTGAATGGTAAGGCATTTATGGTACCTATGACTAGGACTTCCCTAGCATCCATTCGTCTGCATCTTCCCTGCTTGGTATCCACCTTCAAACCTAAGGCTTCCATTACTTTGAAAGGCATTATAGTGTTGGAAGCTCCCGAGTCTATCATGCAATTTTTTAAGGTCTTCCCCTTTATGATCACGCTAAGGAAAAAGGGGTCAATATCTTCTATAAATGCCATTGAGGAATCATCTAAAAACATCTGAGGAATCTGAGATATGATACCACTTTCCTCCACTACTAATAGGGTTTGTTGGGAAACTATTTGATATACAATAGTATTATTGTTTCCTATCCGACCCAACCATGATAAAGCCTTTCTCTTATGCTCTTCAATTCTAAAAAGTTCGCACAAGGGCACTTTTATAGTAATTTGAGATAACATAGATATCATATCAACAGGTTCAACAATAGTGGGTTTTACAAGAGTACCTAGAGTTGGAATCTTTTGAGTAGCAGGCACCACTATTTGCTTGATAATATTAGGTTCTGATTTCTTTGGTTGCACAACTAGTTTTGTTGCTTCACTTATCTGAAATTGAACCTTCTTCTTTGGTTCCCATTTCTTACCCTTATTGTCCTTGATCTTAGGCACATCTACATTGACTTTCTTGTTTTGATCATTCATCTTATGAGTGATATCTTTGATGAATACACTGGATGGCTTTCCTGCATCATTATTTACTACTATATTTCTCAAATTGTAGTTACTGTGGTCTTGTGAAATCATTTCTGCTGTAATTCTATCAATCTCCTCTTTGGAGGGCATTCTTAACCTTGTGAGACCTACATCAAAAAATGTACTGCATACCTTATCTGTATCATACCCTTCATCATCTGAAAGCACTTGCTGATGATGTAGATGGTAAGCAATTCTCTGGCTAGTAATATCATTTTTAGGCTCTTCTGAATCAAAATCTATCAAATCATCACACATGATTACCATATTGCAACTTATATCATCATGACTTTTCTCTTTAGTTTCTTCTTCAGGTTGCACTCCTTGACCTTGGGCAAATGACTGAGCAATAGCACAATAATCAGCAGAATGAGGTGATTGACATATAATGCACCATGGTACATCATCATTCATATTTACAGTGTTCCTTTGTAGGGGATCTGGAGTACCCTTATCCTTCACATTGTTTGTCTGGTTTAGAACTAGCTTACCATCTTTCCACTGAGTGTTGTAAGGGTAATTTTGCATTCTAGGCTACCTATTGAAACTATTGTTATTCACAGGTGTTCTCTCAGCAATACTTGGCTTATTAAAATTAGTGGGATTCATCTTTTTGAGCAATTCCAAAACTTGGCCTATAGTAGGTTCTTCTAGCTTTTTTCCTATAAGAGTTTTGTCACCCTCCCTTTTATTATTGTTCTTAGGATTAAAAAGCTTTGGATCATCCCTCCTACCTAGTTTTCCAGATGCCTTCCTATTATTCTCCATATTTGCTGCAATTTTATAGGCATCCCTTAAATTTTTGGGATCCTTATCCCTCAATTGATAATCCATTTTGGTATCAAAAGCATTGAAATACGTTGTAAGATAGACATCCTCATTTAATCTCCTAACTTGAAAAATTCTATACATACCTTTTTGGAATCTTACATTGAAATCGATGTGGATTCATTGGGATTCTTCTTGATGTTATTGAACTCATTCAACATGAATCCTACATTAGTGTTGTCTCCATATTGCTCTTTGAACAATTTCTCCAAATCATTCCATGAGGTAATACTGTCATCAGGAAACCTCCTAAACCAATCCCTTGCATCCTTAGTTAGTGAATACACAAATAGTTTCATTACCATATCTTCATGTTCAACTTCATAATCATTCAACATATTAATGAAAATTCTCAAATGTTCTTCACTAGTAACATCATTATTCCCAGAGAACTTAACCACTTTGTCTCGTAAATCAAACAATATGGGATGTGGAGCACCAGGAATACCAACAAATGATATTTGTCTATACTTTTCCAGGTATACAAGTTTCTTCTAGAAACTAGGAACATTTGAAGTACTAGCTATATTAGCTTGACTCAGAGGAGCAGCTTAGGATTGTTGAGGTGCGACAAATGGGACGAGTGCCAATAGTGGAAGATGAGGTAGGACCAGATTGGGGTACTCGCTGAGTTGAAATTATTGGACCACTAGCTGGTGTAGGAATTGTAGGTGGGATAGAAAAATTGGGCCATGAAGCCAATGCAAAATTAGATTTTATGAATTGGATTTTTCTCCTAGTTTCTGCAGCTTGAGCTTCATTCTCAACCTTCTCGAGTTCTTTTGCAAGATCTTCCCTCTCTTTTCAAGCCCTCTCCAGATCTAGATCTAATTTTTACATGGAGGGTTGTATGGGTTTCCTTGGTATAGCTAGAGGTTCATTTATTTGGATTCCTACAGCTTTTCCCTTCCCTTTATCTGATGCTTTTGCAGTGGGCTCTATAGGATCCACTTGAAAAAGTTTATAGGCTTGGATTTGAACAATAACTAGTTCTTGCCTTTGATTTAGGCATTTCTCTTGTTCTTGAACTTTAGCTCTCAGATTGTCTACATCTCCAAATACATTAGTATGGAGAGTTGTGGTATTTTCTTCTAACTTTTTATTCTACTCCTTCAAAGTAGTCGTCCTTCTTAGCAAAGCATCCCTCTCTATTACGGCATCCAAAGTGGCTTGCTCTTTCTCTTTTTCAAGACAAATGCATTTAGCTTCTTCCTCAGTGATCCATTTCTTCAAAAATCCTATATTAGAGTGCACTTCTTTAGGATCAGCAGAAGTAGCTTCTGAATTAGCAAGATCATCCAGATCTATAAGGTTTGGTTCCATGTATGGGGCTGCTCTGGGATTAAAAGGATTATCGAATGAACTCCTAAATCCTAGCCTATAGTTCATATCTACTATAGGATCCGGCCTTGATGAAGCAACTCCTATTGTAGACACATCTTTGTCTTGAAAGACTCTCTCATCTGGTAATGGGGTACTGAAAATGCCTCCTAAGAGTCTTGTAGTTTCAGATTTAGAACTAAGTGAAGAAGACTCTCTTCCTACCACTGGTTGATAATGGGAATTGACAGATGCATTACCTCTGGGTTTCCAAGTGGGATTTGGATCTGTCTTCTTCTTATTTTGGTTCTTCCTACCACCTTGGGGTAGATCAGTATACATTGATACATCGAGATTGGCTCTTATGTAAGCTCTTGTGTTCTTTCTCTTGTCAGCCATATTCACCTTTTGTTACAATAAGCACTAGCTTCAAAACCTTGACTGAGTCACCACCCTATTTCAGGAAAATATGTAATGACACTTATTGCCGACTCAAGGAAAACAATACACAAGTAGAAACAAAAATATCTAGCATAGATAGACCAATCACTGATGTTGTAAGACTGCAACTCTTGCTTGTTAGATAAGACACTTGGATAGGCTAGATATGTCAGTGTGTAGCAATGGTACTTGGGCTTTATCTTCTCTAAATTCTCAACGTTTGTCACTAAAATACTCCCTTATAACCATGGGAAAAACTTAGATAACATGATACACACGTCCACATCAGGACCAAAGAAACTGCAGTACTTTTCACAGATGTGTTGGACAACTCCCCAACAGAGTCGCCATTTTCTTGGTGTTTTAAAATGCACTAAAACTGCTAAATGATAAAATGCTTAATACTAGGATGACAGTAAATACACAATATAAAGACTAGAAAATTCTTATTAACAATTGCATATACAAAGTACTTGGACCCAACTTCAACAAAACAATAGCTGGTTTTCTACTATTTTGGCTCTGTAAAACCAGGGTGGGTATACCCAGGGATGATTCAAAACTGGAACAACTGTATGAGGATTATTCTTAGTTTCATTCTAATTCTCATTTCAAAATGCTCACAGACATACATATTTCTTAATAACTTGATAAACACATCCCATATAACAGATATGGCCAAAATTTCTTCTATAGATCTGTAGATGTTCTTAACAATAGTGGCTAACTGAAGTTAAAACATTCAATGCAGACAAGTGATGGCCAGCTTTGAAGATCTATAGGAAATAAAAGTAAAATTTGATTTGATGCTACATTTTGATAATCATTTATGATATATTTCTCCTTCAGCTGAATCAATTTGATCAGTGCCTAATTCATTGGGATTTAGAGTCTGTAGAAAATTCTTAGATCTAGTTTGTTGAGTTACAACAAATTCTATTAGCAATTCTTATCAAAATTCATCATTCAAAACCCTTTCCACTACTGAAGAATCCTTACCACATTTACCAAAGCTTTTATTTAATCCATTGAATTAACAACAATGATAAACAGATATACAACCTAACTAGATTGCATTCAATTGCATAAGCCTTTACTTATACAATATCAAGATAACCCAGTAATAAAAAGGAGACAAGATTCATAAAAGAATAATATGGGGACAGTTCACAATTTGTATTTATTTTCTTTGAAAACTTTATACCATTTACAATAGACTAAGAATGACCTTCAAAAAGAAACACAGTTCACTCTATATTCATGTATCCTCAGAGAATTGATAGAGAAAATACATCATAAATTTCCTTTCAAAAATTTGGATCAAAGACAGACTAAGCATATTACTTAGAAAAATAAAATTCGGACCCTTCTTTTGCCTTAGAATCTCACTTAAATAGTGTGAGATGCAACAAGCTTCAGGCTAAAAGAAAGTGACAAGTGTCCTTTACAAAGAATATTTACATACACCTACCACAAAATGACAAAATGTGGGTAACAAAAGATATCTAGATCAAAACATTCTTGTAAGTGAGTCAGCTTCTATTCTACATTCTAGTGTTGCTTATTAGTTATTGATATGTTTTCCCTGCATAAGTAACTGCCAAATTAGCCAACGACGAAGCTTCTTCCGATGATGGCACATTAACTTCCACCTATAGGCTTTCTTTGTCTTTATCTTGGGTGGTAGGAACAACTTCTATCTTGTCCTTTTCTCTAGCTGTATCAGCATCCTGTGGTCCTGGGTTTGTAACTGAAAATGACAGGTTTGTCTTGTCTTCTTCTTCTGATTGGGTTTGAGAAATGATAGTATCCATGATTTGGACTTCCTCATCCTGCACGTCATCACTCTCAGTTTCATCTGCATCCAACTATTCACTAGAAGCCATTTCTGCCATCCAACTGTCAAATAATGCATCATCTGGCCAATTGAAATGCAAAATATCCTTCTATTTTTTTATTACATAATTAGCCACATTATTAATATCAATGAAATCATGTTTTAAAGAATCAAATAATATTTTGGCTTTCATGATCTCTTCTATTGTGTTGGCCCACCATGCATGCTCAGTTTCATTTACTACTTGATTCATTCTTAAACAGAATGCATCATCAAGTTCTTTTGCCCATTCCTCTTTGCTTTTTAAATTATTTTTCTTATCTAGGGCATGAGGAAATAATTTGAAATTTTGACTCTTATATTTGTCTAAGTGTCTTATTGTTATCTTCTGTAAATATATCCTTTTACTATCAAAGTTAGCAAGGTCAGAAACAATATCAAATATTTTTTCAATCTAATCATGAGAATTATCTATAACAGATAAGCACAAAAAGGTTACTATTTTTTCCCTTCTTACCAATTTGTTCACAATAGGCTTTATAGCCGTATAATTTTCTTTTAACTCCTCCCAAATGTTAATCACCCTGACCAATTGATGATGGATTAGTGGCCATTCAACTTTGTCTCCTAGATATGTAAGAGCTTTTCTTAGTTTATCTTCATATTTAGATTCCAACTCTATATGTAAGGCCCATAGTTTAGCCAGTTATTCTTAAAAATCCTTAGCAGTGTAATATCATGGCCCCTAGGGTGTATCTGGCATTTCAATGAGGGGGGTAGACTTAAAAGGTTCTACTAGGGGATGAGGGTATGTTATTCTAGGCCTGGTGGATTGTTCCAATAGCTTACTTTCAAGCTCAATCCTCCTCTTTACCTCTTTTTTGTATGAATCCACCACTGTCTCATACTTGCTCTATAATTCAAGCATGACCTTTTCCTCCTTCTTAGCAATGGCCAAAAGAAACTGGGAAGAATACACATTCCAATAGGCTGCCTGTACATGGGAGGTGTCAGCAACCCTTCTTATAAGTATGTTGCCCATCAATCTAGACTCATCTGGTTGCGATGATGTAGCTTTAGATCCTCTTTTCAATGACCAACAGACCAATGTAGCTTGATCCTCAATAAATGTAGTTCCTTGGAAATCCTTTTTATTTGGGTCTTGCAATTCCAATTTACTTGAAACAGAATTGAAAATTAAGGCATCTACAATATCCCAATTTGGCAACAATAATATGTTAGAGGTCTTTACCATTTGCCTTCCTTTTTCAGGAGTAATGTTCTAGAATTCCTTCATCATTTCTTCTTTAATGTGGTTTTGTATGGAAGTTTCATCCATTTTTGGATGCTCTGTCTTCATCCTTTTACATTTCTCCTCAAAGATGTTCATGTTTGTCCTCCATGCAAATTTCTGAAAAGCTCTTGATTTTACAAAATTGTCATCAGTCAAAAATTGATGACTTGCTTGTTCTAATACAGGGTCCAATTCCCTACCTCTATAATCAGCTCTTGTTAGATCCAAACTTGGGAGAGGAGGCTCTGGAGGGTTACCTTCATCCAATTCTACTTGGGTAGTAAAAACACCTCCCTGTGAGCCAATTGCTTTAACTTGCTCACCTGTGAGCTGCTCTTCTCCAATTCTCAAAGGAGATTGGGTGGGTGAATATTCCTCAGTTTGAGGTCTCCCTTCTCTTATTAGCTTTTGCCTCTTTGGGCTAGGCTCATCAGGTCTCTCCTCTAGAGCTATGCTGGTGGATCCCATTATTTGTTTGCCCTTATTTATAGGAGCCCTTTTATTCTAAATTATAGTGTAACTAGGTTTTTTCTGTACAATTATTTGACCAACCCCTCTATTAGGAGTGAAAACTAACCTCTTCATGACTTCTCTAGCCTTATCAAGTGAAGAATAAATAAAAAGTTGCTTCGTCTCATTCATGGTTTCCATTATTACAGGGAAGTTATTTATGAGCTTGTTTATTTTGTCAGCCTCTGTATTGGCATTGTCTAAAGGGCTATAATTCTAATCAAAACAATGAATAAATTCTAGGACCCAAGAGTAAACTCTCCATTTTTCTTTTTTAGTTTCTTGTTCTTGTAAAGAAAATTCATTTCTTATAATGTCTTCTAGGTAATATGAATCATGCTTTACAACTCCCAGCTTGATCCTATGCCTCAGAGCCTGATTGAAAAATCCCTCAGAATCACAAAAATGGGGGTGGGAGATAGCCATCATATACTAATCCAAAATTTTGTACAAAAAAAGCTATCCTCCTTTAGTAATCACAAACTGATCGGCCACTGTGCACGTAGGGAAAATTGACCCTAGTTGCCTTTTTGAAAAGAACATTTCCTCTACTCCTCCTAGTTTCCATAAGATTTTTGCCATTCCTACCTTTAGGGGCACTTGGTAAGGAAAGACACGAGGACTCCCTTTAAAACCATAAATTTTGAAAACTGTAGAAACTGGGTAAGGAATAATATCTCCCCAATTGTGTTAAACTTTCAAATTATGGGGGCTATCCATAGGTCTAATGAGATTCATCAATACTTTAGGGATCCTGGGATTATCACTCAATAATAGACATCTCAATTTAGAAGCAAAATATCTATCAAATCTAACAAAACTAGCTTTATTTGCATCCTAGGTCATATCTACACCGCACAACTAGACTGGTAGTGTTTCCCCATTTTCCTCTCTCTTCAATTTCATCTCACTACCAAAATATGTTACCCCTTTGAAAAGAACATATGCATTAATAAGGAATAGTGGCCAAAAGTTTTCTCCACCTTACCTCTCACAATTCCAACTAAACCGATGTGAATTTCTTTAGCTAGAAAGGAGGCAAAATAAAAAATGACATCTACACCAAAAGAGGAAATTTGAATCATCATATACATAAGGTCAATGGGCATGAAATCCTGCTCATCTTCACCAAGAACACGGCACAAGGTCCTGTATATCTCTACAGCCCGGGAAGTGAAAAGGCTCTTCTTAAAAGGTTCTTTAGAGGCTGTAGTTATTATTGGCAGAGTTCTTATGGTACCAATGTGTGCCCTCAATGCACCTCCCCTAATTATATCTCTCTTTGCTTTGTATTCCTTTTCTAATTCTAGCAAATTGATTGGCACGTGGAAATTTGATAATGGTTCTAAGTGAAAAACCTCTCTAATTTCTTTAGGGCTAATTGACACTAGAGGCACACCATCATTTCTTCTCACAACCCTAATGGCTTGGTCATAATTCTTGGCAATGTCTTCTAGCAAGTCGTAGTCCATGAAAACACTATGAACTACTAACTTTTCCAAGTCAAAATTCCATATATTAGCGTGAGGGGCAAATAGATTCCTCTCTAAAAACCACTTTTTAAATAGAACAAGGCCAGTCTGATTGGTTACTGCATCCCTTACCTAGTTCCCCTTCTCCTATAAGCTATCAACAACTTTAAGCCTAGGATTTAATGAAATTAATCTTTTGACCTGTGCAGACTCTGTAGTGGATTGTAGGAGTAATTCTAAGAAATCATCGTGGATATTCTTATTCATGTAGTTAACTTGCCTAGAGAATGATTTCTTAGGAGGCATCTTGATTGTAATAATGGGAATTAGAATATTACAGAGGTTATGATCGAGTACTTACTTGATTTTACCAAAATTATCCTCCTTTGAACTTTTGCAACTACTTTCAAATAGATATGGAATTTTTTTCGCGTCTTCACCAATGCTTAATCATAACATGATCGACGAGTGCTTATGCTCAGAGAAAATGAAATCTTTGCTAGAGTGGACTATAATGAATAATAAAAGAAAATCTTACAGATTATACTCTAGCTTTTTCTCACACATAAAGTCTCCGTTGATCATAAATGTGCGGGACAGAATGTCACCAACACTTCCCCTTTTTTTTAAAAAATGCGCAGTCGATTCTTGGAAAATCTTGCGATCTGGTAATGACAACTAAGTTGGCTCATTTTCTTATTAACATATTTGCAATAAAACCAATAGAATAGCTCCACCTGCACCTTTCCTTCAATGTTGGCACTTCAGACTGGGCCCACGGATGACCATGGACATGTGTCATCATGTCGCTAATTTGCTATACTTATACCTCGAGTATCTTTCCATGGTGAGCTAACGATAACCTTTGATCTTATGTCAATCATGTGGCAAACATTTGAAACAAATTTTCAAGAATCAATGGTGGTCCATCACTCGCTAACTTTCCATGCTTAACTTTTGAGCACTTCTTCATAGCGAGCTAATGACAACCCTTGATCTTGGCCCAATGTCACTGTCAGAAATCCTTGTATTACATTCCTGGAAAGTGGGTCCACGATACTGCTGTTGGTGAGCTAGCGCAATGTGTAATACCCCAAAATTGGCTCATTGCCATTATACCAATTCTGGTCTATTTCTGATAATTTCTAAGTCTTATTCTAATAGGCAATTCTCATTCTGCTATTCACTACTTGACTTAATTGTCAGATGCAAAAAACCCTAATCTGCATTCATCATATTTCTTATTTAATTCCCATAGTATGCACTCATATTAGTCACATTAAGCCTACTTGATTTAATTATAATTTAATTATTAAGTATTTATACTTTAATTAAATTATAATTATATCCTAAGGCTAATGTACTATGGAATTAAATTTATTTAATTTAATAAATATGCCTATCTTGATTAATTAAATTTAATTATTTAATTAAATGGGAAAGGTATTTCTAATTAATTAAACAAAATTAATTAATTAAATGGAGTACTTCTAATTATTTAAACAAATTTATTTAATTGAATAGGAAGACATTCCTAATTAATTAAATGAAGTTATTTAATTAAATAAGAAAAGTGTCTCTAATTAATTAAAGATTATTTAATTAAATAGAAAAAGTAATTATAATAGCATATCTCATTTTATTAAATTAAATATCTCAACAAAATCTCTCTTCAGTTCAAAAAAGGGAAATTTCCAGTTCACTATTGATAAAAAAATGAGTTAAATCAGTTAACTCCTTTTTCTACTCAAATTGAAGCAGTTAACTCCTTATTTTACTCAAATTAAATCCGTTAACTCCCTTTAATTTGGGAATCTCCCTTTACGACTGAACTTCACCTTTAATCTTGACCGTCGATTGAAATCGATCTCAACCGTTGATGGATTCTAGGAAAGTCTATTTAAGAGACCCTCATCTCTTCATTTTGAGGAGGATTAATTGATTTGCTATCGAATTTCTGTTGAAATTCATGCTCACATTTACTTACATTTCTTGCATACATTCTCACTCTTAGTTTAATCTCATTTTAGTTTAATCATGCATATGCTTAATCTAGTTTGCTTTATTTGTTCTTAGATTACATTGCATCTTTTATTCTAGATTAATCTGCATACTCATTCTTAGCTTAATTTCATTGTCAAATCATTCATTCTTAGAGGGTCTGGTTGCTTAAACACCTCGGATCTAAGGATATCTAATAAGCAATTCCGTCTAGATAGAAGGCAACAGGTCACTTTGCAGGCTAATTTTTGGATTAACAATCCAATGTTCATTCTGAGATGAATATGCAAATAAGGACCGTGTTGAAGTGCATGTGTTAGCATAGGCCACATTTTCACATATACATTTTTGGTGCCGACCATGGGGCCCGAAAATTAGTTTTTCTAGCCTCTTTGTGTATTTTTTAAATTATTTTTTTGTTCTCTATCCATACTATTTTGTACAGATTCGGGAATCTTCGTGCACAGATTCGAGAATCTTCGTGCGAAGATTCTTTCCGCATCGCACGAGAAAGTTCTTTCGCACGCGAAACTTCGCATGAGTCGAATTTAATTTTGCGCGAGCCGAATTTGATTTCGCGTAGGCCATAAAACTTCTTTGCATGGACTGTCAGGAATTTTGCACGAAACTCTGCTGACAGAGGCAAATTTTTGCATTGATTTTTGTGTTTTTGGGTTTTTCTGCTGACTATTCATGGTTTCTAGTGTTTCTGTGTTTTCTAATTTTTTGGAACAACATAACAGTGGTTTGCAAGACAATGGGTAAAGTGTGATAAAGTCACTAAAAATAGGTAAAATCTACTAAGTGCATTGCGAGGATCACCAGGTAATCTTCCTTAGCTAATAACACTTCATTTGGATCTAAAACAAACATCTTTCGTGTTGAGCTTGTGTGTGTTTCCTTCTGTATTTTCATTTTACAACACATGCATAAATTGATACTAGGGTGTGATCTCTGTTAGTATTCATTTAGCAGACTTAGGAACTTGGTTAGATTTAGATAGCTATCTTGGGTTATTGGACTCGCTAATCCACTGGCCCCTCGTTCCACCCTGTGGTTGCAAGATCAACACCATGTTAAAGGGGAGGGGTCTATAGGACATAAGCGTTAAATGCTCCACAAGGCAACCCTTTTGTGCTTTCTAGAACTCACTTGTTTCTGAGTTGTGGACTTGCATTGGCTTGTGTGAGGGGTTAAATGTTCCAAATCTTTGGACTCACCTCACATTAGTTAAAGTGTTAAATGTACCACCTTGTTCTCTTTGATTACTTTTGGATAGATTTGCTTTTAGAAATTAATGTCTGTACACACATAGTAATTAAGCCCCCATGAACACTATTCGTGGATCTTGAGGGAGTGGGTTCCTAGTGAAACTCCTCTCTAAGATGGATTCCTTGTAGGTGGGGAGGATACTTTGAGCATCTCGTAGATAGATGAATCTTCAACTTGTTGATTAAGGCATCCTTTCTCCAGAGAGGTTGATAGATCATGGGGAGATGATATCATAAATCTTTAAGAGATAATCTTAGTTTAGCATGTCAAATTAATCTGTCTATTTTGATTGGGCTAAAGGTGAAAAGGTGTCAAAACCTTGAATCTGGAAGCTAAGTCCCCTTGTGGTATACTATTGTGAGTCGGTCACCTTTAGAGAGGGTTAACCGTAGCAGACAATCCCTCTACAGGGAAAACTGCATTGACAAAACCTCAAGTGGTAATAGCCATTTTTTCCATGGTAGTGACAACTGCTATATAAATTTCCTTGTGGAAGAAATCTCCACGGGTGTGGTTCATTGTGGGTTGTTAGATCTCCCTAGCAGCTCTTGAAGATTAAGTTCTCAGACTGTGTCAAAACCTCGGTGCACCGAGATTGGAGGTCACCCCTATGAGTCATAAAAGTTGCAGAGTCAAACCATTACTAAATACCTTAGAGAAGCCAACTTTTATTTTCTAGAGATGTATCCGTGATTGCAAAACTCTTTGAAAACGTACACAAATAGCTCTCTTAGGGATTAGTGCAAACTAAGTCACTTGATTGTTCATGCGCAAGGTTGCTTTTTCCCATGCTCATTGTTTTCAGACATGCTTGAAATCACTTGCTTGCTGTTCTACATGCCTGTTTATTTGCCTGGTTATTGGAACGATCAAAATTTTTGTCAAAATCAGCCACTGTTGTGAAATTGTTCTGTCCTTTCGCGTGAAATCATTTGGGTCTCACACAAAATCATCTGGCTCTCATGCGAAGCCATTTTGTCCTCATGTGAAATTAAATTTTTGTTGTTCATCTTTGTGCAAATCAGTAAACATTCTCGTGCAAAATTAAAAATGGTTACTGACCTTCATGCGAGACAAAAAAATCTTCGCATGACCTGTAAAACTTCTTCGCGTGATCCGTAAAGGTTTTTTGCATGAGACTTTGTATCAGCATTTACAATCGGGGTCTATTCTAGCTATCTGTGGCCTATACACTGTCCTTTTTTGCTTCCATTTATCGCTCTCTATTTGCAAACAGTCCTGAAATAGTGACACTTCGCTTAACCAAAGTCTTGTGTCTTATACCTTGACTAGTCTCGTCTCATAAGTAATTTTGGTCCTCGTCTTAATGCTTGTCATACTTTGTGTCACAGTGGTCATAATCTCTGGCTGTTCTAGCCTTTAAATTAGACCATTTGTGCCTTAGTGAACAACTTTCTTGCTATTATCTTGTCTTTTTTGAGACTCATTCTTAGTGTAGTCCTTGTCCAGGTTCTAGCTTTTTGTCCTTGCCTATGACTGTCACAACCAAAAGCGGCAATGTGTTTTATCCTGATAACATTAGACATGGTCATGCTAGGGGTCATAATCGTGGCAGAGGTAGCTTACCTTTAGCTATGCAATCTATATCCAGTTTGGCTAGTGAGGCATCTTCACAGTCCTCCTCACTTGCAAGGTCATCTCAAGTTCAATGAATATTTTCCAATTTGCAACAAATTAGAAATCCTTTTTACCAAGAGGATACTGAGACAGGTAGAAGTCCTACATTCCCAAACACAATGTATGATCCTTTCTCCATGGACCCTTTTGAAACACAACATATGGAAACTAAACAAGTTCCTATAATGACTAGTCATGAACTTGAACAGGGTAGTCATAGTCAATATCAAGAACAATCTAGGGATGACAAGGAGAAAGAGAAAGAAGATGACACTGATCAAGAACAAGAAGAGGTGGAAATCCTTCCCAAACACATAGCAAAATTTTGAAGAGACAAAAACTTTGAGAAGGTCATGGGAATCCTACTCAATGAAGAGAAAGAAAAGTACTTTCTCAAACTTGCCCAAGAGGGAGCTAAACTACCCACACATTTCGATGTGGAGACCATTATCACATGTGAAGAATAAACTGAGACCACTAAACTCCAAAAACAACCAAAAATTACACAAGACCAATTGGCTCAGATGATGCATGAGAAAGAGAAACCCAAAAAGACATACACATTGGATGCTCTTTGTTCATTCCCATTTGACAAAAGTATAAACATGATGCCTTTCCCACAAGGCGTAGAACTACCCAGATATGACAAGTACTTTGCTACTACTGATCCCCAAGATCACTTGCGTGAATTTGGTGCTTTATCTATGGAGTTTATACACAATCAAACGTACCTCATGTGTTTATTCCCTAGAAGCCTAGGTGGTCAGGCTTTGGAGTGGTTCTTACATTTACCTCCTGGTATCAAGAAGTTTGAGAAAATTGCTAATTCATTTGTTCAGCAATATTCTCATAACATTCAACATCTTGTAAATATTCAAGATCTATGCAACCTTAAACAGAAGGTTGGTCGGCCTTTTCTCACTTTCCTCCAATGGTGGAGACAACTTTATACTAAGTACTCCCATAAAATCCCAAAAATGGAGAAGCTCGACATTTTCACTGATAACCTCTTACCTAATTTTAGGTATAGAGTCCAACTACAAGGTCCACATACCTTTGAAGAAATGATTACACAAGCTATCCATATTGAAGAATTTATGGTCAAGAAAGGTGAGCTCACTCTTCAGAGAGACTCAAAACAAGGTTCCACTTCTAACAGGGATAAAACCAAACATGTCAACAAGAACTCAGACATTGTACATGATGGGGTTGTTGATAATGTCACACCAAAACTTGCTAAAGTAGCATTTAATCTCACAGATTGCCTCAAAGCGGCCAAAAATGTTGAGAAGCCTCCTCCTGACAATAAAGTGTCTAGGAAAAAATCGAGAAACTCATGGGTAGCACAACCCAAGCGAGAGTATACACCTTTAGGAGAACCTTTAGATGTGCTTTACAAAACATTGCTACAACACAAGCTTATCTCACCAATGGATAACCCTCGTCCCTATGATCCACAACCACGTCCACCATGGTGAAATGAGACCTCATTTTTTGAGTATCACCAAAACAAGGGACACAAAACCAACAACTGTATAAACTTGCATCATAAAGTCCAAGACATGATTGATGCTGGTGAACTTGTGGTAGATGGACATAACAAAAACTCAGACCACAAGGCGTTCAAAGAGCCTTTTCTAGCTTATGAAAAAGGAGAGACTTCGAAACCAAAACCCTACAATAAGGTCAACTATACGTATTCCAATGATGACAATGTCATTCACATGGTTGAACCTGTAGATTCTGAATACTGCGACATTATTACTATAAAGGGGAAGCAAGATAACGATAAACCCAAGACACCATTTTTCTTGAGAGGCCCTACTTCCAATAACATGGATAATGTGTCTTTGCAACACTGTGCTAACGTTGTTACTCACTCTCATGCAAAATTGGTGCTCAAAGGCCCTACACCTCCTACTTCAAATCTTGAACAACACAAGGACAAAACCCTTGCTGGTCCATCCGGTAAAGGTGTAAAACACACAACAAACTTGATTGCAACCAGTTATAGTGTTCTAGATCAATTGAAATGAACCAATGCTCATATTTCCATATTTGAGCTGCTTAAAATCTCGCCTACTCATAGGAAAATTCTGGACAAAGCCCTCACTGAGGCAAATGTTCCTCAAGATCTTGATCTTGAGCGATTTCAATCCATGGTAGGTCACCTGACCTCACCTCATCTTATGACCTTCTCTGAGGAGGATGACAACTCACTGAATCACCCACACAATCAGCCTCTACACATTGAGGTTATGATCCACCAGACACGTGTTCGTTGGCTACTCATTGACAATGATGCTGGCCTAAACATTGTTTTTGCTACTCTGCTTAGACAATTGGATTATTCTGAGGACTCTATTGATCCTCAACGAAAGATGACTATTAAAGCATATGATGAAGTAGAACAAAAGTCACTAGGTCTTGTGACTTTACCAATTTGCGTCAGTCCTGTCGAAAGGGATGTCACTTGTCAGGTGCTTGACATTCCCTTAGCCTAGAACATTCTGTTGGGACAGCCATGGATACATGAGATGCGCGTTGTGCTATCCAAATACCACCAATGCATTAAATTCCCATTTCATGGCTCCAAAGTTACTATTCTTGCCATTACTAGCTACACTTGCAATATGCTCAAAGCTGTTGATTCTTTTGTCCTTGCTAACTGTAAGTCTACTAATTGTCACAAAAATAAGCTGCAACAAATTGAGCAGTCATTTAAATTGAAAGAAAATGGTATGGGAGAGTACCACATGGAACTAGTTCTGTCATTAACATCTATTCTAGAGTCTCCTCGACATTTTGGGAGACCCTCAGAAGTAAAGAAGCCATTCGTGTTGACACCTCAAATCAAGTTTAATGGCTCTTTTGTCAAAGCTATAGTTCCCTTAGAAGATGAAAGTGAAAACAGAGCCATTGCTACATGGCTTTATAAAGAAGAGGCTCCAGTAGACCTAATAGATCAAGCTCAAGAAATAACTCCTAAGAAATATGGACCTAGTCTTAAGCTTATGAAGCGCTTTGGTTACAAGGGAACTGGCCCTATTGGGTGCAATAATAATGGTTTAATAGATCCTATCAGAGCAACAGCTCAAAAGCAATAGTGACACAACTGGCCTAGGGTTTAAAAAGGTCCCTTTCCATTTGAGATCCAATAAATTCACACCCGTACCTGAGAGTTCATTTGAAAATGAGTCACAATCTGAGTCAGGTACTCGAGAGGAAGAATCTGAGGATGAAGATTCTTACCCTCATCCTATTCCTTATGATCTTGCTAAATTCTTGGCTGAGCCAGATGACTTTGTGCCACATGTTAGCACTGTGGATGATACTAGTGATTCTTCTAAGGAAAATGCTAAGCAACTCAAATATCATTCAGAAAAAGGAGAATCTAGTCAGTCATGCCATATTGAGTATTTGTGTAAGAAACCAGAAGTTGAAGGAGAGTATGTCCCTATCACTGTTGGGGAGTTCTATAGTCTCTCACCATGTAGCACTGATTCTCATGAATATGAATTTGAAAATCTTTCAGAAGTGACTACTGATAAAGACATTGACCAAGTGCATGTCTATGAAAATCAAATCAAAGTGAGTGAAACGTCTAGGGATAGGTCACGGGGGTCTGATCCAACTAGTGTCCTAGAGTCGTCAATTCCTAATGTTAGTATTCTGAGGTATTTGAATACACCTATGGGTGAGGTTTCCATAGGTCTTGAATTGCTGGTCCATGCATTTAATGACTATACTATGAACGCAATTGAACTATTCAGTACTCTCTCACTCGCACATCCCGAGCTTATAGACTGGAACCCCAATGCATCTAACAAAGTCCCCACATTCTAGAATGACTATGCTCTTTCCTGTTACTTCAACACTATCAAACCTATAATGTCTTCCACCAATGAGCAGAGTGTCAACATGACTAAGGCCAACATCAAATATCTCAGTCACATAATTAGAAAGAAAAAATGCAAGAGGTCCAATGGTGAAAACCACATTGTGGCAGTGTCAGATCCCAAATAAGTAAAAACAAAAGATGTATCCAAGGGTGAAAACCTCTCTGAGGCACCCACGGATGAGATATTTGATGTCCTTCCTAGTCACTTTCAGGAGAGATCATCAGTATTAATAGAGCCAACACAACCAATTAATCTGGGCACAGAAGAACATCCTCATGTGATACATCTGGCTTAGTCATTGTCAACTGAAGAAAAGAAACAATTCATTGCCTTTTTCAAGGAGAAGAAAATAAATTTTTCTTGGACATATTCTGACATGCTAGGATTGGATCCTGATCTTATCATGCATCACTTGTCCATAGCACCAGGCATAAAACCAGTTAAACAAAAGCTAGGGAAAATGCATCCTCATGTTGCATTGCTAGTCAAAGCCAAATTGGAGAAACTTCTGAAGGCTGGTTTCATTCGTGCAATTGATTATGCTAAATGGATATCCAATATTGTCCCTGTGTCCAAGCACGATAAGTCTATCAGAGTTTGTACAGACTTTTGTGATCACAACTTGGCATGTCCTAAAGATGACTTTCCACTCCCTAATATTGATATGATCATGGACATGATGGTTGGCTATGAGATGTACTCACTTATGGATGGTTTTTCTAGATACAATCGGATAAAAATTGCGCCAGAAGATCAAGAGAAAATAGCTTTCACATGTGCATGGGGAACCTTTTGTTGGAATGTGATGCCATTTGGTTTAAAGAATGCTGGAGCTACATATCAGCGGGCTGTTACTACAATTTTCCATGACATGATGCATAGAACTATGGAGGACTATGTTGATGATACCTTGGTCAAAAGGGCTAAATGCAATCTCATTTGCATGATTTGGGACCAATCCTAGATCATATGGAAAAGTTTAGTCTTCGGCTCAATCCTAAGAAATGCACATTTGGTGTCACATCAGGAAAACTGTTAGGATATATTGTTTCTACAAAGGGAATTGAAGTAGATCCAAAAAAAGTACAAGCAATAATGGACATGCCACCACCTCGAAACATCAGTCAGATGAGAGGACTACAAGGAAGGCTTCAATCTATTCGTAGGTTTATTTCACAATTGTTAGATAAATCACAACCCTTCACAAAGACCTTACATAAGGGTGTGGAATTTAATTGGAGCCAAGATTGTGAGCAAAGCTTAACACAGATTAAATAATATCTTGTCAATCCACCAATCCTTATGCCTCCTATGCATGGGCAGCCTTTGCTTTTATACATTTCAGCCACTGAAACATCTTTGGGAATCCTGTTGGCTCAGGAAGACAATGACAACAAAGAAAGAGCTATTTATTACTTAAGTCGAACATTGGTCTCTTATGAGAAAAACTACAGCATTATTGAGAAAGCTTGCTTGGTAGTTGTCTTTGCTACCCAAAAGTTGAGACACTACATGCTTGCCCACACTACATGGTTTGTGGCTAAAATAGATCCATTAAAGTACTTGCTCAGTAAGGCAGCTCTCATAGGAAGATTGGCTAAATGGGTCACGATACTAAGTGAGTTTGACATCCAATATGTTGAACGCAAAGCTATAAAGGGATAGGCAATTGTAGACCAGCTGGTTGAGGCACCCATACAGAGTCTTCTACCAATACACATTGAGTTTCTAGATGAGTCAATTCTAACACTCACTCATCATACATGGGTTATGTTCTTCAATGGGTCCTTCACACAACAAGGATCAGGTGTTGGATTACTTTTCATCACACCACAGAAATACTCATTGCCCAAAGCATGCAAGATTCAATTTCCTTGTACAAATAACATTGCTGAATATGAAGCTTTGATCAATGGTATGAAAATTGAAGCTGAATGGAGAGTAGATTAGTTGGATATCTTCGGTGACTCTCAGCTTGTCATCAACCAAGTAAATGATGTGTATCAAACAAAAAATGAAAACTTGATTCCTTACAAACACATGGTTGATGACTTGACAAAATATTTTGCACACATCACCTTCCAACAAGTTCCATGCATAGATAATAAAGTGGCTGATGCCATGGCCACTCTGGCCTCCCTTCTACAAATGCCAAAAAATGATCTCTGACACGAGTTCTTGGTGGAAGCGTTACACTACCTAGCATATGAAACACCTAATTCCAAGATGATTTGTTCTATTATAGGACAAGAATCATCCCGCTACCATCACATTTATTCCTACCTTCGTAATCAAACCATTCCAGAAGGTCTAACCCAGAATGAGAAACGTTGCCTAATTCGTAACACTTCACATTATGTCATTATTGCTGACGATCTATATAAGAGAGGTCTCGACGGAACACTCCTTAGGTGTTTAAAACCTGACAAGTCCAAACACACACTAATTTAAGTTCACGAAGGCATTTGCAGATCTCATTCCAATGGCCTAACACTAGCTCGCAAACTCCTTTGTGCTGGTTACTACTGGCCTAAAATGGAGCAAGAAGCTGTTAAATATGCTAGGTCCTACAAGCAATGTCAGCTACATGAGAATCGCATTCACGCTCCAGCCAGAGAGTTGATTCCCTCTAGTACAACATGGCCATTTCAACAATGGGCCTTTGACTTGGTGGGACAGATTCACCCAACCTCTTCTAATGGACATAAGTTCATTATCACCACTACAGATTATTTCACGAAATGGGTAGAGGCAGTCCCTCTAACAATTGTTGATGGCAAAATTGTAGCGCTTTTTATCACAAACTACATCATCTGTAGATATGGTATACCGTCCTCAATCATTACTGACAATGGAGGACAGTTCAAAAATAAAGACCTTAAGGAACTATGCAAGAAATTCAATATCACACAACATTGGTCTTCCATTTATTACCCCCAGGGTAATGGCCAAGCTGAGGTATCCAATAAGGTGATCCTCAAAATTCTTCATCGCACAGTCAGTAAGTTAGGAAGAGACTGGCATCTCCAAATCAATCCATCCCTGTGGGCATATAGAACAAGCATTAGAACTCCAATGGGCATGACTCCTTTTGTGTTGGTATATGGGGCAGATACTGCACTTCCAATAGAGGTTGAGATTCCTACTTTGAGAATCTCCATGAAAGGCCTTATCACTGATGATGACTATAGGATAGCTCGGCTTCAAGAGCTTGTATTGCTGGATGAACGATGACAAGTGGCCTATGATCATCTATGAGCATATCAACAAAGAATGGCATGAAGCTACAATAGGAGAATTAGGCCATGTGACTTCCAGCTGGGTGATATCGTCCTGAGAGAGAATCCTAAGAATCAACAACAACAAATATAAAAGGGAAAGTTTGAACCAAACTGGCTAGGTCCTTACACCATTACTGCAGTATATGGATCTGGCACCTATCAGCTTTCCACAACTAAAGGAGAAGTGCTTAAAGAGCCTATGAATACTCTCCACCTGAAGTGGTTTTATAGTTGATTCAATCTCAGCAAGCTCTCTGTACATATTTAAATGTCTTGAAAAAAATCTAAAAATCAGAAAAAGTCCTGAAAAAAAAAAAAAAAAAAAAAGCTTTCTTGCTTCCTGCTCATGTATCCATGGATTGAGTCTTGTCACAGTTTGGGGGTGTTCCCCCTCAGTATCACTCTTTTTGAGATTCTCCTTGTAGAATCTCCTTTGCAACAATCACCAATCATTCTGACTGTGTCTGCCTACTGTCGCCAGTGTCACTCTTTTCGAGATTCTCCTCATAGAATCTCCTTCACGATAGTCACTAGTCATTTTGACTATGTCTACCTACTGTCACCAGTGTCACTCTTTTTGAGATTCTCCTCATAGAATCTCCTTCACGATAGTCATCAGTCGTTCTGACTGCATTTTCCTACTGTCGCCAGTGTCACTCTTTTCAAGATTCTCCTCATAGAATCTCCTTCGCGATAGTCACCAGTCATTCTGACTATGTCTGCCTACTATCGCTAGTGTCACTCTTTTCAAGATTCTCCTCATAGAATCTCATTCAGGACAGTCACCATTCATTCTGACTACATTTGCCTACTATCACCAGTGTCACTCTTTTCAAGATTCTCCTCATAGAATCTCCTTCGTGACAGTCACCAGTCATTCTGACTGCGTCTGCCTACTGTTGCCAGTGTCACTCTTTTTGAGATTCTCCTCATAGAATCTCCTTCATGACAATCACCAGTCATTCTAACTACGTTTGCCTACTGTCTCCAGTGTCACTCTTTTTGAGATTCTCCTCATAGAATCTCCTTTGCGATAGTCACCAGTTGTTCTGACTGCATCTGCCTACTGTCGCCAGTGTCACTCTTTTCAAGATTTTCCTCATAGAATCTCCTTCGCAATAGTCACCAGTCATTCTGACTGCATCTACCTACTATCACTAGTATCACTCTTTTTGAGATTCTTCTCATAGAATCTCTTTCGCAATGGTCACCAATTGTTTCAGCTGTGTTTGCCTATCATTGCTCGGGTCGTGTCTCAAGATTCCTTTATGGAAGATCTCTTTTGCATCAGTCACCAGTCATCCTAGCTGTGTCTATCTACTGTCGCTTAGTCCTTCTTAGGTTCTTCATCATGAAGATTCCTCTTTGACCTCAGTCACCAATCATTCTGACTGCGTCTACCTACTATCGTCACCCTACTAAAGAGATTTCTTTCTTACATGTTCTAGACATTGACACTTGACATCAATCTCGAAAACATTGAACTTAAAAAAAATGATATACTTGTTTGGATATGCTGAACATTTTCTTTTTTTTCTTTGTTTTGCTTTATCATATCTCCTCGAGCAACTCGATGATGTCATCTTCAACTAGAGAAGTAATGACTGGGGGCATGATCTTTTTCTTTGCTTTCTATTTGCGGTTTAGTTCTAATAAGTTGATCTATTCCTATAAGAGGGGTGTCCACTATAAGAGCCTCCATCTCATATTGGATGGCCATGTGTACCTTGACTCCTTTTATACAGATACGTCAATGACATTAGTTCTTCTCCTTATTTGTTGGAGTGAACTCTTCATGCTATAGTACATACTAATACTCATCCTATTAAGTGAATGTACAGGTCACTGCGAGTATATCTAGCACACTTCTGTCTCAGGTTATGAATGCAAGGGTCATTGTGAATAGAATGAATATTGAATACTTAGCATAAGAGGAATCTCCCATGTGTTTGGTGTGCCTATCATGCAAGCAACATTCAGGTCATCCTAGCGTTTATGCTTTGATGCTTATGTTAACTTGCTACATTAAAAGGGACAAATGTTTTGGTCATTCTGGCTTCTTGTGCCTCAAATGCTTACATTTAATCTCGACATCCCAATAATGTATGTTATATTCATATTTCCATGATTGCAATGTCAGTGGGGATTGTATAATATACCAATTTTATTTTATATCCAGTGATGATAAATCGTCGAGGCTCAGTAACCAGACCTAGGGTTGCATTTAACATAGTCTTGCATTACATACTTCACTTGCATAAGCATGCAATTCAATTGCAAATCTACTTTCACCTTCTTAGATGAGGGATTGCTAATCTCTTCAAAGTATCATGTTCTTTCATATATTGCACAAATGATTGATTAATCACCCTCTTGGCTACTTTGGTTTCTCTAAACCCATTTTTCGGGATCGAATTCGAAATCTGACACACTTAAGTGGCTCAAAATGCATTTTAAAATTTTTTGTGCAATCCAATCTTTCTAATACTTTTCAATTCTTGGAATCTTTTCAACTCAAACTTGGTCTTTTGGATCTCAAAATCACTTCGAATCAACCTCCAAATTTCTTTTGATCATTCTGATATCTTCATATTTCTTCGGATCATTTTGATCTCTTTATATTTCTTCAAATCATTCTGATCTCTTCATATTTCTTCAGATCATTCTGATCTCTCCAAATTTCTTCAAGATCATTTTGATCTCTTTATATTTCTTCAAATCATTCTAATCTCTTTATATTTCTTCAAATCATTCTGATCTCTTCATATTTCTTCAAGATCATTCTGATCTCTTTATATTTCTTCAAGATCATTTTGATCTCTTCATATTTCTTCTGATCATTCTGGTCTCTTCTTTATTGTTCAGATTGTTCTAATCTCTTCTAGATTCTGTTGAATATCAAATTTCTTCTATATCTCATGATATACTGCTTCAAATCATATTTTTGGTATGTCATCTTTCAATTTCACTCTCGAGGGGGTAGGATGATTACATCATTAAATACTTATTTCTCAGGACATCTAGTTCCCATCTTTCTGTCCTCATCACTTGGGGCATCTTGTTTCCTTCTATCTGGCATCTTTGCCATCTATCTTGTATTTTCATCAATTGATCAACCTTATAGTTCAACTCTTCTCAGAGTTTGATGGATAGGTATTGGGATAGTCTAAACCCTGACTCTTGAGAATCAAACCTCATTATGGGGATGATTCTATGACTCATGATTGGACCTTGTTATCTTGTAGCGATCTTAGGTATCTAGGTGTTCTATCTGGATCCTTGAAGGTTAAGCTTTGTTCTGGAGATAGTCTTCTAAATGCTTTCAATCTTAGGTATCTAGGTGTTCTATCTAGATCTTTGAAGATTAAACTCTGTTCTGGAGATAATCTTCTAAATGCTATCAATTTCAGGTATCTAGACGTTCTGTCTAGATCCTTAAAGATTACGCTTCATTCTGGAGATAGTCTGTTAAATGCTATCAATCTTAGGTATCTAAGTGCTCTACTTGGATTCCTTGGGATTAAGCTCTATTCTAGAGATAGTCCTTAAAAGATTATCAATTGGTCTCCGTGTCATCACCTTCGAAACCAATCTCATGTTCGCATCATACTTTTTGATTTTCTTTGAATTGAACATCCTGCTCGCACATTCATTCAAAGAGGGGCAAAATGTAATACTCCAAAATTGGCTCATTTCCATTATACCAAGTTTGGTCTATTTTTGATAATTTCTAAGTCTTATTCTAATAGGCAATTCTCATTCTGCTATTCGCTACTTGACTTAATTGTCAGATGCAGAAAACCCTAATCTGCATTCATCATATTTCTTATTTAATTCCCATAGTATGCACTCATATTAGTCACATTAAACCTACTTGATTTAATTATAATTTAATTATTAAGTATTTATACTTTAATTAAATTATAATTATATCCTAAGGCTAATGTACTATGGAATTAAATTTATTTTATTTAATAAATATGCCTATCTTGATTAATTAAATTTAATTATTTAATTAAATGGGAAAGGTATTTCTAATTAATTAAATGAAATTAATTAATTAAATGGAGTACTTACTTCTAATTAATTAAACAAATTTATTTAATTAAATAGGAAGACATTCCTAATTAATTAAATGAAGTTATTTAATTAAATAAGAAAAGTGTCTCTAATTAATTAAAGATTATTTAATTAAATAAAAAAAGTAATTATGAGAGCATATCTCATTTTATTAAATTAAATATCTCAACAAAATCTCTCTTCAGTTCAAAAAAGGGAAATTTCCAGTTCATTATTGATCAAAAATGAGTCAAATCAGTTAACTCCTTTTTCTACTCAAATTGAATCAGTTAACTCCTTATTTTACTCAAATTAAATTTGTTAACTCCCTTTAATTTGGGAATCTCCCTTTATGACTGAACTTCACCTTTAATCCTGACCGTTGATTGAAATTGATCTCAATCGTTGATGGATTCCAGGAAAGTCTATTTAAGAGACCCTCATCTCTTCATTTTGAGGAGGATCAATTGATTTTCTATCGAATTGCTGTTGAAATTCATGCTCACATTTACTTACATTTCTTGCATACATTCTCACTCTTAGTTTAATCTCATTTTAGTTTAATCATGCATATGCTTAATCTAGTTTGCTTTATTTGTTCTTAAATTACATTGCATCTTTCATTCTAGATTAATCTGCATACTCATTCTTAGCTTAATTTTATTGTCAAATCCTTTGTTCTTAGAGGGTCCAGTTTCTTAAACACCTTGGATCTGAGGATATCTGATAAGCAATTCCCTCTAGATAGAAGGCAACAGGTCGCTTTGCAGGCTAATTTTTGGATGAACAATCCAATGTTCATTCTAGGATGAATCCGCAAATAAGGACCGTGTTGAAGTGTGTGTGTTAGCATAGGCTGCATTTTCACATATACACAATGCACTGGCATACATATATATATTTTAATCATCCTTTATCTTAGGTTCTACCATGTTTTTGACTTTAGGGTCAGTCATTATGTCACTATTGGCAAAACATGAAAATACCCGGCTAGCGATGCAATGACCCACTAAAAAACAAATGTTGGGAAAAGTAGCACAACCTGCACAAAATTTCTCCAGGACTTTCAAATCATTTTTGGTCATAAAAGAATGTCGCTTGTGGTGATGATTATGTCCGCATTATGTCGCTACCGGCAACTCGCTTGTATATTTTGGTAGCAACTTAGCAACTTAGCAACTTGCCAGAGTTATTTGGATGCCAGATTTATTATTCCCGATTGTCACAGACACGTGTCATCATGTTGCTAATTCGCTACACATATATCTCGAGTATTTTTCTTTAGCGAATCAATGACAATCATAGATTTAAAGGAAATTCGACGGTGAGGTAAAACATTTTCACAAGGATTAAGACAATGATTTCAACAAAGTTGAATAAAGATCATTTGCTTAAACCCCTTCCCCCCTTTTTTAAAAAGAATTTTCGTGCCAAGGAAAATTTAAAAGGAAAAAAGGGACTAGCCAGAAAATAACACAAACTTAATTGGAAACCTAGTCACCATTAAGGGATCACAATCTAAAATTTTTTTATCTCGGTAAGACAAAACCTATTATACAAAAATTTAGACCAACACATTCCCTTGTTTTTTGTAAATATGGATTGATATTTGGTTATGGAATAGATTGAAGGGATAGAGAACCATTTTGAGTGTGAAGGCATAAATGAAGCATAGAAGGTGAAGGTAGAAAAGTCTAGAATGAGGGGACCACCCTTGAATTGTTGGAAGTTTATACAATTAGAGAGGGGAAAGAAATGTAAGCACTCCATAGACACATAGAAAGGTATGGTTTCCAAGATTAGAAAAAACTTTTTACCAAAGAATTATGAAATTCAACTCCATAGAAGGATATTGAATCTTAGGAAGAGAGACATGGATATGACTACTTATACAAATAAAATTTAGAGATTCTATTTGAGATCCAATGTCTAGGAAGATTAGAACATTAAAGTGGATAGGTTTTTGAATGACCTTAGATGGAATATTTTAGAGGAAATTAGCCTTTGAAGCCCCAACATTCTCAAAAAATGCTACCAGTTAGCCCTCAAGGTAGAGGAAGATACTACAACCAAATTCATAAGATATAGGTTTCCTATTCCTAGAGTAGAAGATCTAATTGTTAGAAATTTGGCTAGGTTAGATGCTATGAGGTTTACATCTATCACAACATATAAGTCATATGGAGTGAGAAAAGTATGAAGATATAGATTGGTATAGACTTAGAAAATTGTCTAAGTATCACAAAGTTTATCTAGCAGTACAATTAGATTTTTTCTTGGCACTATTCTTAGAGGAATTATTGGAATGTATGCACTTAGGTAAAAAAAAAGTACATATTATAAAGATACTACAAGTAAGAGCACAAGGAAATATAGATAGTATAAACAAAGTCATTGAAGTTTTTCCAATTGCAATATTGAGCTAACTAAATAGGAAAAAATTAAGGAGATTGATATTTTATATTAAGGAATTTATTTTTACCAAAATAAATACATGACTAATTAGGGATAACATCCTATATTTTAACCCTAAGTGGGAAAGCTATAGATTTTCATTTTTGAAAATGTGTAAAGGAAAGAAGGTTGACTAGACAAGCAGTTTGGTATAAAGGAAAGGTTTTGTAATGTAACGCTATAACATTGTAAATATGATAAGTATGAAAATATTTTGTAATGAAAATTTTTATGGTAAAGAAGTAAAGGATAGAGTATGCAAAGGTTATACAATGAGCTATAAAGGTCATATCAGATATTGAAGATATCAGCAATTGTAAAGAGGTTTTTGTATCTACTCTTTTGTATATTGTATATCATTGTATATTGTATATTGTATATTTGGGGAGTGGGATCACCTTTAATACATTCCAAAATTGTAATAATAACTTCTAATAGGTTTGAGGCTTCTAAAATGGCCCAGTCCTCTTACAAGGATTGAGACACTATGTGAATATTATAAGCTCCTAACAAAGCCAATATCTTTCACAAGATACTTTTGATTAGTGGGTCATTTTGTGGGTACCATCCTTATTGGGGTTTTCCCTTGGCCAAGGTTTCACTAGTTTAAAAAATATAGTGTTATGTGTTGCATTACTTTATGTTTATGTTTAGTATTCATCTTAATTAGTTTAGTCATTTATGCAAGTTGTAAGATTGTTAGTTATATCCATAACTTGGACAAAATTTTGTGAAATATTGATTCACCCCCACCCCAAACCACCACCCCCCCACCCCCCACCCCCCCATTATTTCCTATATATAATAATCAGTATCAGATCATAGTTACTCAAAAGAGGCCTAACAAGTTTAGTAAGATCTCTATAGATATGGATTAGCTACAAAGAACCTAGAAGAAGCTCTTGAACAACTTTATGTACTTATAGAAGAAAGAGATGCTTTAAAAGACACGTATGAAGATGTTAAGTACTATATTGAGAAGCAAAAAGACAAGATAGAACATATTAGATCCAAGAAAGAATGTAAAGATTGGTCTAAGTATTTCAATTAAGTTTCAAGGCTTAGAAAGAAAATGAAATCTTGAAGCATTAGCTAAAGTTAAAAAATTAAGTTGAGTCTAAAGGATGACGACAAGGAAATTGAATCAAATCTAAGATCAAAGAATTTAGATTTGAAATCAAAATTTGCAAAGATGACATCTAAACTTGAGTCCTCAAAGTTATAGTATGTAGAACTTGAGAAATATAATAAAATCATGAAAAGAGAGCTAACATAGTCTAATCAACATCTTAAGAAGTTGTATTCTAGTACTAAGAAAACATATGAGAAGATCTGTATGTAAAGATCCTCTTATAATAAGACTGATCTTTGATACTTTTGAGGAGAATCATGTAAGAAACATGAGGTAACAAAGGAATCAGATATTGTGATTCAATAACCTAAGAAAGAAAAAGAAGATCTAAACAAAATTAAGACAAGCCAATTTGAAGATGTACCTAAGCAATCTGAACAAGCTGAATAACCTAAAGAAGGAACTAATTTAGAGGAAGATGTTATGCATGCAATTAATTTGGTCATGTAAAGGATTGTAAAAGTAAGTATTTTAAGCCTATTTTTGGTTATTGTTATAATTAAGTATTTTAAGCCTATTTTTGGTTATTGTTATAATTGTCATGGTATTGATCATAAAGATATTGAATGTAATAAACCTAGATTTAATAATGATGAGAGAAAAATGTTTAGAGGTACTAGCCCTATTGATAATATACCTATCAGAGGAACCAATTTTGTAAGAAATGGTATCGTGTTCTATAAGTGCAAAAAAATTGGACATATTTCTACACATTGTAGGTTACACACTAACCAATCAAGTCCTAAATATAGAAATGATGCGACAACATGTAAGATTTGTAACAACTTGGACCATATAGCAAGATTTTTTAGGATGAACAATATGATAATTCCAAATAACATGAGAAAAATCATGATAAATAAAAACCCTACAATTAATATGAATAAAGATATTAGAAGAAATGAGAATAGTAGCAATAGTCAGAGAGATGACGTAAAAGAGCATGTAGAAAACCTTGATGAATCATTTGTTAGAGCTAAGGATCCATAAATTTCATATTTTTGGTAGAAAAAAAGCTAAGTAAAACACTTGAAAATGAAATGAAGTCAATTATTGTTACAAACTAACCCTTATTTATTTGAACAATTCATTTCATTAATTATTTTAAGGGAATCATAATCATAATATTGTTAATGCCCTTAGAGACCAAATTGGAAGTTGCATTATTAATAGGAGGTATAAATTAATTAAAGGAAGCTATGGCTAAGTAAACATTAGATTTGGAGTTCATATGTGAGTTCTTAAAGAAAAATAAGTTCTCTAGTAAAAATAAATAGCTTTTTGATGCTTGTGTACTTGCACAATTAATGCAGAAGTCAATTCAAAAATATTTAAGGATTGAAATTGGATTTGTCTATACAATTTGATCATCTAAAGTTTTAAGGACTAACTTAAGGAAAATTTAACATAAAATTTAAGTGATCTAAAGTTTTTGCAATAGAGAACCATAGTTCCATGATGCTTGAGGTATTTATGATCTTGTAAATGTAAAATTTGTAAAATTTGTTGACTGATGGAGATATATACAATATAACAAGATACTAAGAGGGGGGCTGAATTGGAATCTTAAACACTTTAAACTTTTCATCAACTCATTCACTCACATCTATTAGTAAACTTGTGCATGTAAAACTTGTTATATAAATCTATTGTAACATATAAATTTGATTAATCACATGCATAAAAATGAAATACATAACACAATATTTCTTACCCAAAAACACTCTAAGGTGAAGGCTAAACTAGGGTGGGGAAGACTATAATTCCCCACCAAGACTAAGTTTGGTAGCATTTTCTTTTCTTTTCTCACTACCACACAACCACGTGGAACCTAAATGGCCCACTCCCACCATGCTGAGGAGATAGTCTCAAGTCCCAAACAGGATATCAAATCACATAACATAGATACTATCGAAGTCCAAGAATTCTAAAAGTATGCTAACTCAAAGGTTCTAAGATAGGTTGAAATCTAATTCTCAGAGGCACACAAAGACACGTAGGAAATCTACTATGCAAGTAGGAAAGTGTCATCACATGACTCATGTTGGAAGTTACCCAAGTGATCCCCTAGGAATCTTGGGTCCCCAGTGATCCTTGCATAGGGCCATGCTAATCTTCTCTATATCGTTCCAATTTTATTGAATGTGTGTAATGCCCTCCCAAGGGATCCAAAAGAAATAACCTAAATTTTTATTAAGTTTGGTAGCATTTTTTTTTTAAAACATGAAAGATAAACCATTCACATCAAACACATAGTAGTGGAAGCAATAATATACATTCAACTAAAAGCATACATAACAAGTTACATTCCTTAAGGATCCCATGACATTGAATCACATTTAAATCTAATCTAAAACTAAGTCCATCAAATACCACATCCATATGAAAGAATAATGAAAAGTCCAATGTCCATTTAATATTCATTTGTTCCAAATGCCTCTTGGAAAATTAATTCAAAATGCTCATTCATCCACTATACATGTCATAGAGTATGAAAGGCTTTAAAAGAATAAACACATGTAAAAATAAAATATATCATCTTCTTTGGATCCATGATATGAACAATAAAATAAATGAAATCATCCACCATACATAATACATCCATACATCAAAAGATATAACATCCATCATAAAATGATACAACATCCATCATAAAATATAACCATCCATCATAATGATCCATGAACAAAATGAAGGTAAATTCCAACAAAGAATGCTCTAGCAATGGTGACCATGGATGGATCGCAATGGTAAGAGTGGAAAAGCACTACCACCCATATGGCCCACTCCCACTACGCTTAGGAGATAGTCTCAAGTCCCAAATAGGATATCAAATCACATAACATAGATACTATCTAAGTCCAAGAATCCTAAAAGTATACTAACTCAAAATTTCTAAGATAGGTCAACATCTAATTCCCAGAGGCACACAAAGACACGTAGGAAACCTACTATGCAAGTAGGAAAGTGCTATCGCATGAATCATGTTGGAAGTTACCCGAGAAATCCCCTAGGAATCCTAGGTCCCTAGTGATCCTTGCAACCACTAGTATCCTCTCATACTAATGAGGCAAACCATGGAATGCAAGGTCATAATCGAGTGTTCTCTCTACTCCCATCCTAGTCTGTACTAGCACTTGAGGCATGGGCAAGAACATAAAATTATCTTGTTAGGTTCATTTAAGTCAGTATTTAGGTGAGATGTTTTCACTTATTAATCAACTTACAATGGGTTTACTCTAGCAGCCTCTTAGGGCCTCGACCCCCATCGCAAGCCACTTCCTGACACTACACATAGATAATCTACCCTATGCTCATGAAATCACAATATCAATCAATTCCCAACGAGCAACTGGAAAGCATCCCAAAATAATACTAATCAAAGACTCCAACATGGTCAAGTCAAACATGTCACAACATGACATCATCAAGAACAAATCACTCAAAACACCTTAGTCCTCTCAAAGAAACTGGAAGGCAAATCAAATATGATTGATCAATAACTCAAAAATGGTTAAGAAAGGTATCTCATAAACATACACCTCTGCTTCACACAATGAAATGAGAAAGCAATAACAACCAGTAAATACATCCATCATAGAGCATATCAACACATCACCATGGTTGGGTTTAGAAAGATCAAGAATAGATCATCATAACATCACAATCGCACAACCCCCAAGCCTCTAGTAACAACCTAAACTGGTCATCACCTAAACAACCCCAAAACTCCCAAAGCATAGACAATACAAACAGAACAATACAATTTCGTAGTTTGGGTTTGATTTGAAAATACAAAGTTGAGTAGAACAATAAAGTTTAAGTTTCCAGTGTTACTATGAGTTCCTCAGTTAGTCAATTAAATCCTGTCTCGTTCTTATAATAGAAGAAATCGTATCTTGACTTAAAAGTATTAGTAATCATTTATTCAATAAAAATAATAATAATTGATTATTAAATAGAATAATCCCAATTTCATTAATATATGAGTTTTTTAAATAATAAATATATTTATGATATTTATTATTAATTCCAATTAATCCCAATACCAATTTACCTTACTAAATTAATAATTATTAATCATCTATTAATTAATAATCAATATCTATTAACAAAATTCTCTAAATAATATTAATTCAATAATATTAATAAACTATGGTTAAAATTCATTTAATAAATAATATTTAACAATTAATGAAAATTTTTAATAAATAATAAACATAATTTAAAATTTTAATAAAACTTAAATGCAAATTTATATTATTAAAAACTTAATCCACATATGAAAATTGAATTTAACTATCTTTAAAAAGGCATATTCTAAAGGTTTTTTTTTTAAAATAATACAAAGCGACTAATATAATCATTGCCTTCATTTATTTATGAAGTCGTAGCACATGGCTACTGTCGTAGTCGACCTCCATCAATAGGTACAACTGTGCAACAATCAACCTGCCTTATTAATATAAAGGGGGTAGGGGGTGGTCAAGTCACCCCTCTCCAATCTTTTTTTTTTAAAATATTTATTTATTTTTATTATATTATAATAACACTTTATTAATAATAAACATGTTCTTTTAAAATAATTTTACTTATTTTATAAAATTTATAAATAAATAAATTGATTAAACAATTTACTTTATATATGTATGTATACATACATACATACATACATATATATATATATATGTATGTATGTATGTATGTATGTATGTATGTATGTATGTATGTATGTATGTATGTATTGAAATTGATTTCATCTATACTCTTATGGAGAAAATATTATTAACCATCCAAATTTAGAATTTCATCTTTAAATTCAACCCCTTCCTAATTAAATCCTACGTTCTTTAATTTAGAAAACAATGGTTTTTTATTACTGTTCCATTCCCCATGTATACAGAAGTTAAATGACAACATTTAATAATTCACATTATTGAAATGTTTAAGCTTTCATCACAGAGAATATAGATTTACAATCCACAGACATGAAGAAGATAGGAAAGGAAAGAGTGTATCTAATTTATGTGAAATTCACAAGTGTCTACCTGGACACTAATGCTAATTTGCCACACCCTAGAAAAATATAGAGAACAATCCCCCTTTCAGAACTTTCTTCTTTCCAAAAATTTCTTCCTTCTCCAAAATTCATGATGGATTGAAAAATGAACCCCCAAGTTATGATAAGGAGTTCTTTCCCTAAAATCGAGGCACTAATTGTGCATTCACCCCAAATAACTCTTTGCTCACAACCTTTTAACTCTTTATTATCTTTTATTTGTCTTTCTTTTATCTTTTCCATGCACATACATTAATTAATTAAATTACTTTATTTGATTTTTACTTGACCTCTTTTAAATTGATTTATTTAATTTAGTCTCATGCACATATCATGCAATCATGAAACTTTTTAATAAATTAATTTCTTTTCTCACTTCTAAATTTATTTTTGAACATTAATTTTGATAACTATCTATTAATTTAAATAATAATATTATTTAGCATTTATTTTAAAATGCACTCTAAATATATTATTATTAAATTGACTAAATATTATCACATTCTAAATTTAAACTTATAAATTTGTTCTCAAATTTAATTCCTTTATTTAATTAATTTCTCAATTAATTAAATAAAATAAAATATTAAAATATCATATAAATTTTTCATTAAATTAAATCTTTTAATTAGACTTAATTAACAAAAAATTCACCAAAAACTCATAAAGTAAAATACGAAAACCCATCATAGTAAAACACATACAAAATCAAACTAAGGGGTTGAAATCATGAATTAACATCACCCAATGCATTCAAAAGGTACATGACTCAGATACTTGTCCTAATTTTCAATCAGGATGAATGGCTCAAAGGTTTAGGATTTGGACTTAAGAATTAATCTCCCCTCTCCTACCATTGAGATAATGTGATAGGGTCTGCTCATCCTAGCAATTCAGGGAAGTCAATACACAGTACCTACAACCTACATAAGATCTACGCATGTACACACACAATATATACTAAGCTAAATAGGCAATGGCAGGAAGTGGTGCATCGTGTAGATCTCGACTAGCAAGTTACTACGGCTCCCTTCCTTAACCACATCATAAATGCCATACATAAAGAAAACAAACACGCAAACCATACACATGCAGTATGGGGTAAGTATCCATAAGAAAACACATCTAATAATCCATCTAACTAAACATCATCAATAATTTAATAGCATTGTAATAATCATCATGCACATATGAAGTATAGAGTACCAAGTAATCTCATCATATATCAACTAAGTATGAGACAATATCTAATAATCTCAAGATAATGTTACTAATCATCAAACATAAAACTGGCTTAAAAGAGTTTGGCAATAATAGCATAAATATAAACTAGGAAAATGTAGACTAGGGGTAGGCACTATAATGACACCCAAAAATATTCACTACTGCAGTAATAAAGTTAACTAGTTAAGGTTATAATATTTAATCATAAGATATGATCTACCCTATGAGAGGTCTACCCTATTAAAAGCTTAAGAGAGTGTTAGGTCTCAATTTTTTAGAGAATTTAATACTTACAAAAAAGTAAGGACTCTATTAGGAGATTTACAAAGATCTGTTAGGACCACTCTATTAAGAGATTTACCCTAATTCAAGTTGGTTAAAACTAATTCAGTACCTAACTCTTGGTTTTCTCTACAAGCTGATTTTGAGTCTTCTCCTTCCTAATTGATCCTCTCCTCTAATCTAATAGTACTTATCTTTCCCTTGCACTTTACTACCATGAATAGTTCACTTTCTCTATAAGATGATAATAGAACCCTTTTTCTAACTTTTGATTTGATCTTAATCCTTCACTTTACTCCTCGTTTGCGTGTATACACTTCTCTACTCTTTCTCTTACTTTGCATGCTTCTCTCACACTCTATGATCTAGGTTAAGATTGTCTCTATTTAACAAGTTTCATAAAGATTTTTTTAGATGGTTCCATAATATCCTCTCCATTTGAATCATTGATCACACTACATAGGGATCCATCATCTACATCATTTAAATGTTTTGTAACAACCTCTACAATCTTTAAATGTTCCTTTGAAGTCAGCTTGTAAAATGTGCTACCTCAAATTCTATTCAATTTCTAACTTTTATGTAAACTCTGCATTGCTCAATCTTTACTATTTTCTAATGTTCAGCATTGTTGTTTCTCATCATGTATTGCTCTTCTGATGCTCGACATCTATTGTGCTCAGCACACACTATGTAACTCAACACTTTGATACTTGATACTTTCTCGATCGCTGATGAGCTCAACTCATATTAAAATACTTGGTGGCCATACACTTACTCAACTCCTATAGATCTTAGTACATACTTTTTTATGTACATGACTTGGCCTATGTAGAGTAGATCAGTCATAGTCATGAGCATCTAACTTTACCTTGTAAATGACTATGTGGTTGACACTAATAGACAATAATTGTTAGAGATACTAACAAACTTGTGCTTAGTACTTTGTCATTTGAGATAGATAAATCTATGATTCATAATGTGGGAGATGTGCCTAGACCTAAATTGAAGAGAAACCCCATTCAACCTTTGAAAGATGACCCTTTAGCCTCATTTTTGTAAGCCCCAAATGATGTCTTATATCCAAAGGACACCACTACTTGTTGTAGACACCTAAATCTAATTGCATCAATAAGTCATCATATTTAGTCATCTCCTAGGACATTATTGATTAAATATTTAATATTTAATTAATTAATCATCATCCCCTAGTTAATTAATTAATTTAATTAACTATAGTCCAATTGATAAAATCAAATGATCACCCAAAATCAATTTATCAATCAAATCCCAATTCCTCTATTAAATTGGGTAAATCATCAAATCTATTCAATTTAATTTCATACTCCCATTTTATTGGATAAAACATTTAATAAAATATCTAAAATCCAAAAAACTTTACTAAACCCTATCCTAACCCCAAATCCAACTCATTCACCCATACTAACCTCACTTAGCCTCCTAACTAACCCATCCCATCAAAGCTAAATCACTTACCCCCTAACCTCCCTTCTAACCTAATCCTAATTCCCTTCTACTCATGTTCACAATCATAAACATGGGTTAAGACTTGCTAACCCAAGCCAAAGTCAACAAACTCAACCATACCTCTTACATCCCCAAAATATCTCTTACACCTCTCTTAATGACTCTTACATGACTCTTACATAATCAAGCACCCTCATCAAGCATTTGACCAACCCTTATCCTATCTCATCCTCCTAGTGACAAGTGTCACCTCCCTATTGGTTCTAAATAAGCACAATCCTTTTGCTCCCTTTTGAGTGCATCCTGACCCTTCCACCATCTCATCATCTTGACATCTTGGCCCTCCATTCCTCCAACCCTTGGCCTATAAATTGAACCTCCTCCCTTCACAAAATAATCCACCTTTTTATGCAAAGTTATATATAATGCTATTTTGAGAGCTTAGAAACTACCAACATATCATTATAATCCTAAAATAACTCCATGACTCTCTTGTTGAAACCCTCACCCATGCACACACTTGGTAAAGACCCCCATCCATTGGAAGCTTGAGCATAATGTGAGCATACATCCCCTCTCATCAGGGACATAGCTTCATCATCATGAGAAGCATTTGAGGAGTTTACGATTCTTGGTCTACTTTCCTCCATATGGTTTTCTTTGGTCCTATCTTAAGTGTTAGCTTGTTTAGTATGGTTAAAACTTTTATTTAATAGTTAGTTTTCAATTTGCACTACTAAACTAGGTGATACATTTTGGCACGCTCAATGGGACTCCACATTTGGGTCAATCTAATCAATTTTTGAGTTTTTTGTGTTAACTAACCAAAGTAACCTTGCTTGCTTGTGTGTTTTTGTGATAAGTTTGCTTATCTTGTTGCAGGTATGTAGGTCATCCTTTGGAAATTGTGCTCCTAGTCATCTAAGCATTTTTCATTTTTGAACACTTCAAAAACCAACTTTCTACAATCTCATGACCCTAGGAATGCATCTATTAGAAGGTGAGAACATGAACCCACGACTGTGAGTTTGCAATTCATCTCAACCAATAGCTTCCATGATTTGCAAAACCTCTTTGCATCCTTGCTGGCCTTTTCTTCTGTGGGAACGCTATAAAATCCTGCAAGATCATTACTATTTTCCTATAGGAATGCACCTATTGTCTAGTCAAACTTGCAAATCGATTCCTACCATTGACCTCTCAAACCCGCCGAACTAATTTTTTGTGGGAACGCTCATAAGTATACCTACGAGATTGCTTGTCCACGGGATCGCACTATGTTTTTTAACCTGTGGCCTAAATTTTCATAGTTTTCACCAATTTTTGTCCTACTTTCCCACTAAACTTTTCCGCATTCCTACACCTGCAAGATCACTGCCTTAACCTATGGGTTCATGCTGTTAGTTGGTTTGCTCAAAATTTTGATAGTTTTTTGTGCAGGTTTCTATGTTGACATCTTTTCTGCAGGTTTTATCATCATAATTGTCTTTTAAAGGGCTTAAAATTGAACAAATTTTGCTTTTCATTTTTCATGGAATGAATGTTTAAAGATTAAAATTAACCATTGTGATGAACACTTCATTTTAAGGTGTTAAAGAAAATTATGTGCAAACACTTCAAATTTGGGGCTTAAAATAAACTTCATCAAATCTTGAATGCCCTAAAGGTTAAAACACTCTTATTCCCTCCTCTTTGAAGCTTTGCCATGCAATTTCCCTTTTTTTGACTTGATTTTTTTTTTGGCAAAGTTGTGAAGTTGGAACGAATCTTGGATGTTAAACACATGTGTTTTCAAAAATCATAGAGTAGAGCACTAAAGTGCCCAAATAGTAATGAACCCCATGTCTTATGTGTTTTGAGATTGTGCATTTTCGTGCATCTTAGACTTCTCTCTTTTCATGCAAAGTAAGACCTTTTAAATATGTGATGCATGTACCAAAAGTTGTTAGCAAGATCATCCCCAACAACCTAGGAGTGCTTCTAGTGAGTTCATCCACCTCTAGGAAGCACTTCCCTTTTGGTGAGAAGCTCAAACTGGTAAAAAGTATGGCTAGTATTTAAATGAGGGGAAATGTAAACTTTCTCATCCTATCTCTTAAGTTTGAGCAGCATGTTTCTGGGGGTAGCCTGAGGTGGGAAAACTTTCCCATGATTTTAGCATGTCTAGAATAGATTCTTAAGTGGATCACAACCAATAACAACCATTTAATGAGACTCCACATACCCATTTACAACCCTCTTAGTCAAAATTATCTCACTTATTTCCATGGCATGTTCATTCACAGTGCAAGAGAAACAACATTCCCCAAGATTACTCACCATTGTGCTCCCCTAGTAGAGGCATAAGGCCACTTGGGTTTCATCTCCAAGGGTTGTTGTTCCTGTAGAAGGGGAACTTCTATTTTTCATGCCTTTAATATTCTCTTATGTGTATCCTTTGTTGATCAACTCTTGTATCAACTCACCTCTTTGATTAAAGGGAAATATTGCACTAGAATTAGGAGACATCAAGTTGTGGGCCATTGAATAGCATATTGCAATAAAAAATCTAACCTTAGGGATAAAGTGTGTGTTTGAACTATTTTATTTTGTGATCAAGACCTGTGCAAAACATTTGTTGAACATACACAATTTAGTGGTTATTATCAAAATCCTTTTGCTAAAGAGATCAACTGTTTGTGTTTCTCAAAGTTACTTTGTCCTTTGAGAAATTGTTTTCTTATTCACCCTCATATTAGAAAAGAGAAGTTTTACCTTTTTCACCTTGAACAAAAGTTTTTAGCAAGTCCATTCGCAACAACTATTTGTCTCATTGGTCCAATCTATCCATTTGTCTCAAAAATTATGCTTGTTCTTTCAAAACACACCAAAAATCACTAAGTAGCTCCTAGTCACAAAATCCTTTTTTGGTCCAAAGTCTTGCTCTTTTTCAAAAATACTTTGCCATTTACCTTACTTGACTGAAAAGATCACATTTTATCTTTGAAAGACCTCACCTTCCCATATAAAAAAATTAGTTGTTAGCAAGCCCACTCACAACAATGTCTTTTATCTTGCTCTACCTTTTACCCATACTTGTTACCTAGAAATCCCTAAACATATCCCACAAAGTATAGTTACCCACAAACCCTTTGTTCCAAAATCCAAAAGTTTCTCTTTTCAAAAAAACCTTTTGCTATTAACCTACTTGACCGAAAATGTCACATATGTGCTTTCCTAGAAGATAGTTAGCCAAATTAATCTTGAAGTCTAAAACTTGTTATTTCTCAATTGGTTTATGTTGCAACCCAAGGTCCAAAAGGTATACTTAGCATAGTCACTACCTCCAAAACCCTACAGTTGTGATCAAAATCCCTTGGAAGTATCTCATGTCAGGCCATCCCAAGACTGAGTTTAAGAGGGTTAAACTTCCTCAAATACTAGATTATAAGGAAATTGAAGTAGAGCATAAGAAGCACACCCCCAACCCAAGGATTGCCAAATTAGATCAAATTGAGAAAGACAGAGCATAGGTAGCATTGCAAATAGAATGGGACTACAAAATCCAAAACCTAACTCTTCAACATGGTGTTAATATGAGCCTTATCAACAACTCTACTATTACTCATTCTGATTAGGTCCTTCCTTTTTCCACATACACTTACACACTTATAGGTTTATTCTCTCATCTAGGAACTGCAGTATCCCATTCAAGCATTTCAAGTTACACCATCTCCTCTCATCTTAGGTTGTTGAAGAAGAATCCTCCACATGCATTGTTAAAATCTTAGAGTTATTCCCTCACTCACTTAGAAACATTTTGCATCATATCTCTCATCATCTTAAGTATCCTTGAAACACAAAAATTCTATTATTGGTGTCCCACATCACCTTGAGCCAAAGGTTAGGGTCACACATTTCACATCACCATCACATTTCCACATTCATATTTTTAGAAAAACACAAGTCTCTTGCACTTAGCACCATATCATTTAGACTCCCCTAGCATCATACATATCTAGAATCATCCCTTGCTATATTTCCATCTTTAGAAAAATCATCCTTTCATGCCACCCACCACACGTTTTGGTAGGAACACATGAAAAAATGAAGATATGGATCCTAGTCAAAGTGGTAACACATCTCGAGCTCAGTCATACCCTGTAGTATCCATGACACCATCAGATCCACCACCATAAATCCCAAAAGAATTAGGATCATCTATAGATATTGAGGCATTCATGAACCAACTAGGTCATGCCACTATCATAAATGCCATCATATATCAAAACAAGGAAACCATCATGGAAAATTTCTTACGAGATAATGTTGGTGTCATTGAGTTTGGGAGACCACCACCTATAGACATAACATATCCTACTCACCCATTGTTTGGATGGAAACAACCTCAGGTAGAACTAGCAGACCCAAATATACCCTCGACTTAGGTGCTAGTTCCCATTCCATAGAACACCCATCCCACTCTCACTCAATCATTAGTGCATACTACATATCAACCAACCTCAAGTATACCATCTACATCTATTTCCATCACTCATTTTTCCACTCCACCAAATCCTCCATTTACATCCAGCAGCACTACATTTTTGCTTCCACCCATATCACATCTAGTCCATTTGCTACTCAAATACTGCCATTAGGGTCTAATATCCCATCTCCCATCCCACCAAAAATCACTATCAAACCCTTTTTAGCTACCCAAAGCTCTTCATCCACATTTCCTTTGGGACCTTGGAATATTGTTGTGACATAGGCACCTATCACTAGTCTTCCCCCTAGCATTACAGTCACATCTACACCTCTAACACTATCATCCACCACTTCACATAGCTATTCACTCCCACCCCTCACTAATTATTTCTCCATGCCACCTTTAGGCAATAGCCAAACCACCCTACCCTTGCAGTTCCCTTTGATGAATAATTTTTCACAAATTAACTACCTTACACCTGTTCCAAATCAGTCATACTCTCAAGCAAGCACACAACCCACATATATTGGGCATGGTATATATTCCTAGAGCATAGCACAAGCATTATCTACATTACCACCATTTTAGTCATAGTCTTCACACCAGCAGTATTCCCAAGCACCCACACAGAACTATCTCATAGGGTAGCAACCTCATAGTTATCTACCACACCAACCTCAGCAGATGCAACAGTATGCACAACCCACATTCCAGCAACCCATAGCATCCACTCCACCAATAATGCAAACTATTTTTCCACAAACACCATATGGCCATCAGAGTTCTCCATATCAAAATTCAGATTTTAGCACATATCCTACATGGGGGCACCTAGATCAGGGGCACTCGCTCCCCCACCTGTAAACTCTGAATGGGAAGAGATGAAAAATGCTCTCAAATCCCTCAAGGATGGAACAAACACCAAAATGTTCAAGTTTGAGAATGATTTCCCATATCCTTTTGATAGGACTATCATGATGACTCCATTTCCTAAACATTTTGAGATCCCAAAGTTTGACAAATTTAGGGGGAAAAGTGATCTAGTCACACATGTTAAGGTATTCTATATGCATTGTCAAGAGGTAGCTTATAATGATGTGTTCCTCATGTGGCTCTTTCCCAAAAGCCTAGCAAGACCAGCCTTGGAATGGTTATGTCATATCCCTCAAGGTACTATTAAAACTTTTACAGAACTTTTTGAGGCCTTTGTTGCTCAGTATACCCATCTCATTGAAACTGAATTGTCTATAGTAGACCTAGTCCACACTAAACAAAAAGGAGGAGAAAGTCTTACGGAGTGCTTACAATGCTAGAAGATCCTCACAACAAGGATCTCTTGTACCATCCATAAGCATCATCTTGTGAAGATATTCATAAACAATGCACACCCTAGCCTCACTCATCATATGGTTATGAACTATTTGTAAATGTGCAAGGAAATCAAAGAAAAAGTGATGGGCCTTGAGTAAGGCCTCATTAAGGGTGGTGTCATCAAATTGTACAAATAAAACACCTAGGACCAAGGTCTAAGAAATGAAAAAACTTGATATTGGAACAAAAATAAGAATACAGTGACAGATGGTGCCATCGACACTCAACAAGTTCATATTGTTGGGGCAACTACCAATGTTCCCACCACATTTTGCCAACAACAATCTTATCAACAACAATCCCCTATGTATCACTAGCCACCCATACAAGCTCATTAACAAGTACTAGTACATCATAATCAAACTAATTCTATCACACTATTGATAGGTAGTAAACCCCATGTTCAGAGGAAACCACAGACATACACCCCATTGGGGGAACCTCTTGATGCAATCTTTGAAAAATTAGCCAAGGATAACTTTTTCGGTATCCACAAATGCAACCCTTGGAGCCCAATCAGTCTAGAGCATCTTGGTACAAAGATAATGAATATTGTAAATTCCATCGTGTCAAAGGACACACTACCCTTAAATGCATGCAACTTAAAGATTATGTACAAGACCTCATTGACTAGAAAGAGATCATAATGGGGGCACAACCCTCACCTAATGTAGGATTAATGATGTATCAAAATGCTTTCCCTCCTCATAACTCAAACTTGGGAAAGGCACCTACAAACTCTCCTATCAAAAAACCTAATAATGCTCTAGGTAAATAAGGTGACAACTGAGATACATATCAAAATTATACCTCAGCATACTTAGACTATGGTAGCTTAATTGGTTACATATCACAAGTTGAGCCATCCATCAACATCATAAATATCAAAGGCCCAGACACTTAATGTGTAGTTGCTACTTGTCAGACACGACTCAATATAGCTGATCCACCTATATCTACAAAAATTATACCATGATCAGCACAACCACCTCCATCTCAAGCATCTCCATCAGAATCACCTTCACTAGGGCCACAGTATAACATCTTGAAACACCTTGGAAGCACACCGGCCCAAATCTCTATCCTGGATCTCTTATGGACAAGCCCACTTTATCAAGAGATCCTTGATAGTACTCTACATGAGTCATGCATCCCCTCTGACATAAATACCATAGAATTTCACAACTTGGTTGGGCATCTTTTGGCCTCATGTGCCTTATCCTTCAAAAACACTAATATCTTAGTTGTTGAATCCGATCACATCCTCCCACTTCGCATCACTATCATGGTTTCTGACTTTGCAGTTAAATGTGTCGTGATAGATAATGGATCAGCTCTAAACCTATGTACTCTAAAGTTCATCAAATAGACAGGATATACTAAAGAAGATATCATCAATGAGGTGATCACCATCAAGGCATATGAAAATTTGGAGTGTACTACTAAAGGAACCATCTTGCTCCCTATCAGAGTTAGCCCAACCACTCAAGAAACACTCTATCATGTAGTTGATCTTAACCTTCCATATAAAATCCTCCTCGGTCACCCATGGATTCATGCCATGAAAGCCATTCCATCCACATATCATTAGTGTGTCAAATTCCCACATAATGGAACTGAGATAACTATCCACATAGATCCTAAACCCTTTGCTTATTGCAATGCAGTTGAAGCTTCATACATTAATCATTATCCTCAGATCAAAATTGGCACTACCACGGCTAGTTTCTCTAGCACTTGCCACAATCTGAACACTATTTTAGCCTCCACTCTTTCCATAATTAAGATAAACTACCAAGGTTGTGGAAAGTATAGTCTCACAGATGCTTTTCCTATCAGCACTCTACCACTTGATCCACATACTCAAGGATGCCCAACACATCAAGCGCCTATATTGGAAACCACCTCTTGACTCCACCAGCTGGGCCCTACCACATTTGTCACCAAAGGTATCCTTGATGGAGTAGAAAATGCACCAGACATTAACACATGGCTATACAAAGAGCCACCTCCTAAAAGTGAAGTAGCTCTTGATCATTTTAAACAGAAATATCCCTGGTCACATTGCCTGGCCACGAAGCAATGGGATTATCAAGGAGGTGGTTTAGGACACTAGGAATTAGGTATAAGATAGCCTATAGAAGCACACCAAGGACAAAAAACCAAAGGCTTGGGCTATGGACTCCCCACAACTAAGGGCACTACAACGAAAGACCACACCTTTATGAACATCCAAAATGCTGTCATTGAGGTCAACGACATCCTTGAGGAATTTGAAAAGAAAGCTTATGATGATATTTTCCTTGATGAAATAATCCTTGCAGCCTTTGTGCTCTACCAATTATCCTTGAATCTCATAGACCTCCCCCTCGCTCACCCTGAACTCATAGATTGGAACCAACCAAGTGTCACTCATGTTGATGAGTTCTCTATCGAGCATGCGCTCCTTAAAGTCATGGGGGTAGATATGCCACATAAACGACCACTACCACCATCGGCATATGTCTGCAAGCTAGATCCTACAAGTTACTTTTGGGAGGAGGAAATCTCTAGTTGCAAAAATGAAATTCAAAAGAAAACAAAAAAGATAAAAGATAAAAGAAAAACATCCCATGGTGAAAACTCCTCTAGAGTACCATTGGGTGACTCAAAAAATGAAACAAAAATAAAGGACATATCCAATTGTGAAAACCTCTCAGAGGCACCTAAAGATGGAGATTTCATCCTCCCCCCACAAGAACATCAACCTCTTATATCTTCAATTTGGACAGAAGAAACTTGGCCTGTAAATATCAACTTGACAAAGATACCACATATCACATACGTTGTAGCCTCTCTACCACCTGAACAAGTATATCTTCTTATTGGGATTCTCCTAAAAAATGTGGACCACTTTACATGGTCATATCAGGACATGTTGGGGTTGGACCCCAAACTAGTCATACACCATCTGGTAGTGGATCCAGGGGCCAAGCCCATTAAGTAGACACTTCAAAAAATGCACCCCAAGGTGGCTTTATTAGTCAAAGTAGAGCTAGAAAAGTTGTTAGAGGCCAAAATCATTCGACCAATAGATTATTTTGAATGGATTTATAAAATGGTACCTGTTACCAAGCCCTTTGGTGATATTAGGATTTGCACCAATTTTAGGGATCTTAATAAAGCTTGTCTAAAAGATAACTTTCCAGTACCAAATATCAAAATGGTTGTGGATCTTACTGCACGTCATGAACTCTTATCACTAATGGATGGTTTCTTTGGGTATAATTAGATTCATATTGCAAAAGAAGATTAGCATAAAATATCATTCACTACACCTTGGGGCACATTCTACTACACCATGATGCCATTTGGGTTAAAGAATGCCAGATCAACCTATCAGTGCATGATGACGATCATCTTCCATGACCTAATCCATAAGATACTTGAGGATTACATGGATGATATTCTATTCAAGTCTCTCAATGCTTTGGATCACTTATCTCACCTTGAGGAATTTTTCAATCGACTAGCAGAATATTGTCTCATGCTGAATCCAAAGAAGTGTGTCTTTGATGTTACTTTAGGCAAGCTCTTAGGCTTCATTGTGTCATAGTGTGGTATTGAGATTGACCCTAAGAAGGTCAAAGCCATCATCGATATGGCTCCTCCTAAGACTCTTAGGCACCTTCATTCTTTGCAAGGAAAACTCCAATCAATCTAGCTGTTCATTTCTTAGCTTGCTGATAAGTGTCAACATTTCACTCATCTGCATAAGAAAGATCAAAATTTTAGATGGGACCTAGCTTGCCAATGCAACTTTGAGCTCATCAAGAAATACTTAGCTAATCTGCCTATTTTGGTTCCTCTAGTTGTAGGGCACCCACTCATATTGTACATCACAACTACTCCCATAGCATTAGGTGCACTTCTAGCACAACTTGACAATGCAGGAAAGGAAAGAGCTATTTATTGCATCAATCAAACATTAGTGGGCTATGAGCTCAACTACACATCAATTAAGAAGGCATCCTTAGTAGTCATTTTTTCCACCCAAAAGCTATGTCATTACATGTTGATTCATATTGTGCAACTAATATCAAATATTGATCCATTGAAATATATGCTCTCTCACATAGTACTCACTGGATGCTTGGCAAAATGGGTTATGCTTCTCAGTGAGTTTGACTTTTAATATGTTGACAGAAAGGCCATCAAAGGCCAAGCTATTACAGATCACTTAGCTAATGCACCCTTAGTTATAGATCACCCACTCATCATGGAATTTCTAGATGAACACCTCTATTTGATAGAAGAACAGTCACTCTAGAAGCTATATTTTAATGGCTCCTATACATCTCATGGCTTTGGCATGGGCATACTCTTAGTTACACCTCAAGGAAATTATATTCCTAAATCTTTCAAGCTACAATTTTAGTGTACCAATAACATTGCAGAGTATGAGGCCCTTTTTGCCAGACTCAAAATTGCCATTGAATGGAATATCACAGAGCTTTAGGTCTATGGTGATTCTTAGCTTATCACCAAACAAGCATTGAATGAATATCATACCAAGGATGAAAAGCTACTACCTTACAAAGATTTGGTTGATTAATTAGAGGAGAATTTTACTTAGATCCAATTCATATAGGTACCTAGACTCCAGAATAAGGCAGTTGATGCCATGGCTACTATTGGTTCTCTCTTGGAAATGCTGCACAAAGCTATGCAATATGAATTCTTGGTTGAGCAGCTACACAAAACTGCATATGAGAATGATGAATCAACATGGGTATGTATCTTGGCTGGTCCCCAATCTCCATGGTACCACAAAATTCATGCTTACCTACTAAATGGTATCATATCTCCTCACCTCACATGAACCCAACACCAAAACCTTATTCGTAGAGCTTCCTGTTACACTATCATTTCCCAAACCCTATATCATCATGGTTATCATGATACTCTCTCTCAATGTTTAGATCAAAATGAGGCTACGATGGCTCTCAAAAAGGTACACATTGGACTTTGTGGTGCTCACACAAGTGAAATGATGCTAGCAAAGCAGATCCTTTGGGTTGAGTAATATTGGCCTACTCTAGAACATGATGAATGTGAATTTGTGAAATGATGTTTACCTTGTGAACAACATGCTAATTTATTCTGGGCTCTAGCACAGGAATTCCAACCCATTGCACCACCATGGCCTTTTCACTACTAGGGGTTTGATCTTGTTGGTCTTATTGCACCACTTTCTTTAGAAGGGCACAAGTGGATAATCACTATCACTGCCTATTTCACTAAGTGGGTCAAAACAGTTCCCCTTGTTATTGACATGGGAGTTTAGGTGTCCAAATTTATCCTATATCATATCATATGTCACTTTGGCATCCCAGCCACCATTTTCATAGATCATGGGGGAAATTTTGAAAACCTAAATATGGAGGAATTGTGCACTTCCCTTCACATCCATCACTTCTTTTCTAGCCATATTTCCCACAAGGTAATAGTCAGGTAGAGGCAACTAACAAAACCCTACTTCGAATCCTTAAGAAATTTGTCAATGACTTCAGCTATGATTAGCATTTGCAAATCAATCCTGCCCTATGGGCATACTGCACTTCATTCTATAAAATCACTAGCACAACTCCATACTCCTTGGTCTATGGTGCTAAAGTAGTCCTACCTATTGAGGTTGAACTCCCATCTCTCCACATCTCTCTATGAGCTCAAATGTCCGATGAAGAGTATAGAGTGGCTTGACTTACTCAACTTGATCTACTTGATGAAAAAAGGCAATAGGCCTACAACCACCTCATGGTCTATCAAAGTTTCCTCCAATGCAATTTCAATAGAAAAGTCCATCCATGTAGTTTCCAAGAAGGTGACATGGTCCTTAAAGAGAATATGAAGGTTTAGGCTGACAGAGAAAAGAAAGGTAAGTTCAAGCCCACACGGCTTGGTCCTTATGTAGTCATGGCATCTTTTGGCTCAGGAGCTTATTAGCTATCTACCCTTGAAGGCAAAATCCTGAATGATCCTACCAACATTATTCACCTCAAGAAATTCTATACCTGAGGGGAAAATTTTGAAGATAAAAAATAGGCAAAGAAAAATAAGCGTCCAATAGTGAAAACTTGGCAATTCAAGCACCTTAGATAGGTCCTTGGTGAAAATCTAGAAAATAGGTGCAGGTGTACTACAGCTTTTTCATTATCTATCACTGACATGCCCCCTCCCATTATTGCCACTCCTAATCACATCACTCATCTCCTCATCTTTCCAAGGTGTTCCTCATAGTTTTTCTTTTTACCATGCTTTTTCACATCATCCTCCAGCACTTTGCACTTTGAAACATCCTACCTCACTCTTGTATTATAGCATCCCATCTATCATACCTGGTGTATTTTACCATTGTACTTTGTTGCATGTATCTTATCAAGTGTTTTTCATCCTTGTACTTTACCATATGTAGCATATATAGCCCATACAAGTTTGTGTCTCATACCCCTACATTGATCCTTGTATCATATGTACCCTACCCATGTAAATACAACAATATCCTGACCCTTGTACATAAATCATGCTTTACATAAACCCCACCTGTACACTAATCCTTGTATCATAGCACCACTATCTTCTCATCCTGAGCTTTCCCCCATCATGTACATATCTACTACTGTTTCTTTTGGTCTAGAGTTCCCATGTCATTATATAGTCATACTTGTACATACTATCTAGGCCTTGTTGAAACATCTTGTGTCCCTAGCCCATTAGTAGCTCATCAGTTGATCTCTTCAGAAAAATGTTACTTTTTCACTTTGCAAAATATTTGATTTCTTTGTACATTTTGTTTGATCATTTCCATGTCTCTTTCATTGTTTCCTCCTCAAGGTCAGCATGATCATTTCATATCATGGTGTGTTTTAACTGGGACAACTTAGGAGCATGGCTTTGATTATAGTGTTTTTCTACTTGAGAGTCGGTCAGATATTATCCTTGCATATTTCAAACATGTTTTTATTTCTCGATAAAACATGGTGCACTTGGGTAATATTGTTTTCTTGTGGATCACCCAGCATCTTTCCAACATTGATCTCTTTGAGAGTCATGTGTTATGCTGGGGCAATCCTTGCATGCTTGTTTGAGTCAGTTATATGGAATTTTGGAGAAAAGGCCTTGAAATTCTTAGTAACCTTGGCAGATCCCTAAAAATCCTATATCAAATAAAGTTCTCACACTACATAGTGGTACTTCCTCATGAAGTACCCCATGCTCAAGATTCCCCTACACCTCACATTTATTTTTGGAACCCTTGGTATCCTCCTCCTTTTTCATCAACTCTCTCCCTTAAACTCTCACTTTTTCCACCCTTAGAATTGTTTGATTCAAATCATTGACCATCAATTCGTGTTCATCCTCGTCATGATGTGATCCCTATCATAAGTCACTATCCTAGTTCTAATCTCTCCTATCATCCTGACTACGAGTTTTTTGGTCACTCATTTTCCAACATTATTCTCCTTAGAGTCAGCATCTCTTAAAATCACTATTTATATATCATAAGCTCCCTATCATAAGTTCTGCATTAGTTATCTTATTCTACCATCATCGTTTATCTCATATCTCCTAGACTCTACTGTGTTATATTTTCATAGTTTTTATCATGTTATCATACCCTAGAAAATCATAGCCTTTGCTCTTTTATGCTCCTCTCATGTGCTTATCATAAGTTGTAGATTTATCTTTTTAGGTTATGGCTTTTTTTTTTTAGCATATCATAAAATCTCTCAACCTCTTCTTTTGTTTATTTAAATCTGGGCATCATAGTTCATCATTCATTTGTATCAATGCATTTCATAAAGCTCCTCCCTAGCTTTTCATTTTTATTCAAAAAAGAATTATGAGTTCATCAGTCACATTGACAACACATTTTGTTTTGCATGTTCAGTTCATCATTAGATTAGGTTACATCATTGTTATTTGTCAATTCTTCCTTAGATTCTCATTACACTAGCATTTCATGTCCATCATTTCATTACATTTCATTTATTGTAAGTTCATCATTTCAATAGCATTTACAATCCATCATTTTCATTAGATTTTATATATACCATTTAGTTTATTTTTCCATATCATAAGTCTATTCTGTAGCATTCAATTGGTAAGTCATTTTTACATTTACCACTTATCTTTAATTTGTATTTATCATCATAATAACCACATATCATCTCATATATCATAAAAGAAAGTCCTATCATCATAGCAAAGTAATTTGTAACATAAATAGCATACATCAACATCACATCATTAGGGATCACATCAAAAAATATTGCATCACATATCATAATGAAAATCGCATCATCAAGGATCACATCAAAACATATCACCACATATCTAACATATCATAAATCACATCATCACAGGTCACATCAAAATGTCTCACATCACATTTGAGATAGCATAGATAAAATCACATCACATCATATCCACATTATCATCACTAAATCACATCCTACATCATAAACTATTAGAAACATCATATCTCTCATCCTCTATCACATTTTGCATCACAAAACAGCAACATCATCAATAATCACATCCTACATATCACACATATCAGTCTAAAAATACATCATCAACAATGCTCATGTCATCAGAAGTCCATAACACATATCCCACCCCAAAGAATGATCAGCTCTATATATATAATCCCCTCCAAAATAAATCAATGAAAGAATGAAAAAATATAGTCCATCAAAGTCCCAATATACAATGTCCATATCATAAAAATGGGTCTATGCCCACACAAAATATCCATATATCTCAAAACCTATCAATCTGGGTAACATACTCATCATGCAAACAAAAATCTAGCCTATTACTAGTCACTGATCTGACTCCTTTGGCTCCTCTACATCCCCTCCTGCCCCTAGTGCTACTAGTGGTGGAGGTGGTGGCCTCTTCAATCCCCCTCATGTCCCTAAAATCTCTACCTCATCTCTCCTCCCCCTCACTCCTGTCACCTGCCTCTAGTTCTATCCTATACTATGACTCTTCCTAGTGCACTGAGACTCACCCATACTCTCCCCTCCAGTGCTCCATCCACTCTCCCCCCTCCCTGCATACCTATATGGGTCCCAACTATCCCTGACTGTGTTGGTCATCTATAATTCTCTATTTGGTTTGCTGGGACCATTGCATGATATCGACCCCAATAGAATCTGGCCCTCTCCCTCAGCTCCTCCACCTCATCTTGTAGTCTCCTTAGCTCATCTATCCCTCCTCCCACTACTCTTGTGCCTGTAGGTTCACCACCTCCACCACTAGCCTATCTTTCTCTTTCTGTAAGGCATCTCACCTTGCATGTACCACCTACCTCTCTAGGCTCACCACATCCAACCTACCCTCTATCCACCCCACCTCTATCTAAAGCCTCCCCACCTCTATACCTACCCTATCAGCCTACCCCTATGCTACATCCCACTCCTGTCACAATTGATCATGCTCTATACGAAGCTGATCTTGCTCTTGCTATATATCATAGTGTAGCTGGCTAGTCATATCGTGTGTCTACTATAATGAAGCATACTGGGCTACCCATCCACCACCCTCTACCCTTTCTATCGGCCCTCCTCCATCACCCCGTACTAGCCTCAATGGCCTCTACTCCCTCTCCCTCTCTGGACTCCTCTCCTCTACTCTCTCCTTTCCACCTCTCGTAGGCTTTGCCTCCCTCTCCTCCACTCTCTCCTCTACCCCCCTCTCCTCTACTCTCTCCTCTTCTCCTCTCTCTAGCTGAGCTCCTCTCTCCTATCTCCCTACCCTTTACCTCTACCAAGCTAGCCCCTCCTCCTCTACAATGGCCACTGCCCATTGCTACAACCCTCTGGCTAAATATTTCCCTTGTTGGGCTGCCTAGGCTAGCTCCCTTGCCACCACTACTGTCCTAGTCACCTGTGCTCCGCCCACTAGTCTAGGCCACATAAAGGCATCTTAGTACTCCTATGTGGAGCCCACATTTGTTGCCCCACCAAACCAATCCCACTACTATGGCTCTAGCTCCATCCATGCCCTCATCAAACCATATCTCTAAAGGGCTAGCCTGCACATCAATATTGGCTCACATGTCACATGATGATACCAATTTGGCTCCCTTGGAGCTATCTACCGCCATCCAAACTATCGTAGCACCCTATCTGGCCTATACTACTTCACTACATAGGCCCACCAAAAGCATGGTGATATTGTATATGGTAGCTACTCTCTATCCTCCACTCATTATCCTAGGACCATGTAGGGCCTCCACATCACTGTTAATATCTCATTAATGCAGACTATCTAGTAGTCCACTGAATCTATGTGATGGTATGTCAGCAACTTGGCCTAGCTATATGCCACTGGCTCCTTTGCACCCTAGTGGCCTGAGTATGGTAATATTCTCCCAAGCCCACACTTGTAGCAATGTTAGGAAACCAATACTCCTCCCCTATTACTCACCACCCTAGTATACTATCTAATAAAGGTCCCTATACAATTTGGCCAACATCAAAGACCCCCATGCAACTAGGAGTCCTGCATCTAATATCCACATAACCACTAGGATCAATGCCAAAGTAACTCCTATCCCACCTGTATCTAGGGAAATCTACCTCAAAACAAGCCCTAACACATAGAAGTAAATTCACCTCTCTGGCTTCACTCGATCTAGATGCTTGTCTAAGGCAAACTATACTCACTAGATCTTGAACTCAACTCTAGGTCCCATCAATCTCTACACAACCACCTCAATTGTCATCTCTCTTGTCGCTATCATGGGTGTCCCTCATACTGATAGTCTAAAAATGTGGTAGAGATCCTCTAATGTGACCATCATCTCCCTAGTAAGCAAATAGAAGGTTTCCATCTCACTGTGCCATCGCTCAAATAGAGTTGTGATCATCATCATGTACGTGCGAGTGTGGGGCAACCTCATCAAGTAGCATAGCCTGATTGCCTCGATCCTCACCCAATCTATGGGCATCAGCATCTCACCTCTGCACAACATTGGTGCTTGCCACTCCCACGATACTAAAGCCTCCAAGGACCACTACAAACCACAAACCAGTTCAAATGTCAATATTCTATGTCAGATTATAATCCTTAACCCCTCCCTTTCCCCCCCAACTTTTATTATTTATTTTTTGCCCCACTTGTGCATTTTCACAAAAACATGTTCCTGTGATTCTTGTACCTTGTATTCCCATTGGTTTATCTTCCTGTGAGATCGCACCATTGACATTTCCTTGTTTTACCTGTTTGCCTTTTGTTCTCACTTGTGCATTCCTACACTCACTAAAACCAGTGAACCTGTAGAATACTAATCTTGCGGGATTGCATTTTCCCTCTCTTCACCTTGGTTAACCCAACCCCATCCTTGCTTTGACTCCTCTACCAGTGGGACCATGTCCCCATCAACTTAATCATGTTCCCCTTAGTAGGGATGTGATTTTGCTAGTTTACACCCAATCCTTCATGAATTCCCACCTTGAGATCATGATCCCACCAAAACTGCCCATAAGCCACACATTTCCTATCGACTCTGTGAGTTTTACGAGACTGTAATCCTGCCGATCTTGCTTGCATTCCCATCGGACCCATGTCCACGATATCATGTTTCTACTTTCGCGAGAATGACATAAAAAAGTATAACAAAAAATCATGTAGAAGTTTTTGACCCTACAGATCGATTTAGTGTCCCCCATACTCATACTTGTCAGACTATGTCTGCTTAGTAATCTAGTCACCCAATACCTGCCATCATAATATCCAATGCAGAGCTCCTACTAGTAATATCTCCTCCTCAATTTGAATGCAAATAACCCATTCCAGCCCCCTTCTAGCTACTTATGCCCCCCCCTCAGGTGCCCTTACTTCCCGTGTAAGTCATCCAACACTATAGTTTTTCCTTGCCCCCTCATTTTTTTCCCTCTTCCATGCTTTTGAGCTCTTCCTCGCTTACTATCATTTTTCAAGAAGTCGTCATGATGCTTTTTCTTTCCCTACTACCCTCTTGAGGGAGCATCATGCAATCCATTCTCCCCTCTTCTACTCAAGATTAGGACAAACATGTTGCTTCAAAAAGTCTTCTTCGTGTTGTTTATGTTTGAACTTCTTTGAAATAGTGTTGTTTCAACACTATGTCAAAGAAGGGCAAAATGTAGACACCTAAATCTGATTACATCAATAAGTAATCATATTTAGTCATCTCCTAGAACATTATTGATTAAATATTTACTATTTAATTAATTAATCATCATCCCCTGGTTAATTAATTAATTTAATTAACTATAGTCCAATTGATAAAATCAAATGATCACCCAAAATCAATTTATCAATTAAATCTCAATTCCTCTATTAAATTGGATAAATCATCAAATCTATTCAATTTAATTCCATACTCTGATTTTATTGAATAAAAAAATTAATAAAATATCTAAAATCCAAAAAGCCTTCCTAAACCCTATCCTAACCCCTAATCCAACCCATTCACCCATACTAACCTCACTTAGCCTCCTAACTAACCCATCCCATGAAAGCTAAATCACTTACCTCCTAACCTCCCTTCTAACCTAATCCTAATCCCCTTCTAATCATGTGCATGATCATAAACATGGGTTAAGACTTGCTAACCCAAGCCAAAGTCAACAAAATCAACCACACCTCTTACATCCCCAAAATATCTCTTACACCTCTCTTAATGACTCTTACATACTCAACCACCCTCATCAAGTCTTTGATCAACCCTTATCCAATCCTCTCACACTCATCTTCCTTGTGACAAGTGTCACCGCCCTATTGGTGCTAAATAAGCACAATCATTGTGCTCCCTTTTGAGTGCATCGTGACCCTCTCTCACCATCTCATTATGTTGACATCTTGGCCCTCCATTCCTCCAACCCTTGGCCTATAAATTGAATATCCTCCCTTCACAAAATTATCCACCTTTTATGCAAAGTTATAATGCTATTTTGAGAGATTAGAAACTACCAAAATATCATTATAATACTGAAATACCTCCATGACTCCCTTGTTGAAACCCTCACCCATGCACACACTTGGTAAAGACCCCCATCCATTGGAAGCCTGAGCACAACGTGAGCATACATCCCCTCTCATTAGGAACATAGCTTCATCATCATGAGAAGCATTTGAGGAGTTTACCATTCTTTTTCTACTTTCCTCCATATGATTTTCTTTGGTCCTATCTTAAGTGTTAGCTTGTTTAGTATGGTTAAAACTTTCATTTAATAGTTAGTTTACAATTTGCACTACTAAACTTGGTGATATAGTGATACTAGAAGAAATTTTGAGATAGTAGGTGAAAGTAACATTTCAAAATAAATTGACCATGTTATAAAAAAGACATGTCATGTAAGGTAGTTTTGAGCACCTAGGTAAGAATGACCTAGTTAGATTCATATATCAATAGGAGTTTGATAAGGAGGAATGGATTAAGATCATGTTTAGTAGAATTCATGATGGTGAATTTTTTATGGGAGACAATATAATAGAAATATCAACTAACCTTATTCATGAGGTGACTAGGTTGAGCAATGACGGCTCTATCCTATTGAATGAGAAGAATGTGAAAAAATAGTGATAGAAAACACCTAGTCACCCTACAATAGAAGAGAAAATGTTATTAGTAAAATCAAGAAAGATGATATGAGGTTTATTAGTAGAATTATTACTACAAAGATATGCTTTAGTTCTAGATAAGAGAACATGGCAATAGGATTTGTTCATCCAATTTACTTGATGTGTGTTGAGAAAAAAAAGGTCAATTTGTGTGAGATATTAAGATTATAGTTGGTAGAAAATTTGAAAAGGATAGAGAAATTTAGAAATGGTCAATTTAAGTTCCAATCCCTAATTACCTAAATATTTTTCTACTTGTTGAGAATATTCCCATTTATGCCAATTTCTGAGAGAATCAACTGTGAAAAATGCATAGTGGAAAAGATAACTTATTGTACAAGAGACATCCCATAGATAAATTAAAGGCAGTAAAGACTTGATTGTCAAGACATTCTAGATTGAGATGAAGATGAGATTTGGAGTTCCAACATCTATTGTGAGTAATGTAAGGATGATATTTGTTTCATTTTTTACATAGATTTCACATATGTTAAGATTTTTGAACCAAGGATGTTATATGTTGATCCCCTTGGATATGAGACTACTAAAGATGTGTGATGAACCTCCTTATAGCAATATCGTGAGAATGCTCGAAATAACAGAATACAAAGTGATAGCAGAACTCAGAATGAATCTACTGATCGCAGGCCACTTCGAGGGGGTAACCTCCTTTGAGCAAGCTCAATACAATAAATTTGTCCGTGCCCATCAAGGGCCTCAACCTATTCTTATATACTGAGTACGATCTAGAAAAGTAATACTACCTATGCATGTGGGATAATAAAATATACTCACGGGACGACTTACAAAGCATATGCGTCCAACAACACTACTCTAACAAAATAAACAGAAGGAACACACAGGTTCCTAACATCCCCTCTCCCTTAGAAAAAAGCTTTGTCCTCAAAGCTTAAGGTGTGGAAATTGTTGTTGAATCTGAAGAAGGGGTTCCCAGGTAGCATCCTCTGGTTGCATGCCATGCCACTGAATCAAGACCTCAGAGATGGAGCGAGAGCGAAGCTGGCGAGTGCGCTGGTCAATGATTGCCACCGGCTCCAGGATAATGGATCCTTCCGTATCCATTTCAGGGAGAGTAGTTTGTGCTCTGACAGTGGTACCCAGAACTTTCTTTAGACAAGAAACATGAAAGACTGGATGAATGCGGGAAGAAGGAGGAAGTTCCAGTTTATAAGCAACTGAACCAATCTTCTGCAGAACCTTATAAGGCCCATAAAATTTTGGGGCCAGCTTATGACGCCCTTTCAGCTTTAGGGAGGATTGTTTGTATGGCTGTAGACGAAGAAAAACCATATCCCCAACTTGAAATGAGCGCTCAGAACGGTGTTGATCTGCTTGCTGTTTCATCCGATTACGGGCCATGTGAAGATTATCCTGTAAGGTACGAAGAATCTGATCCCTGCTGCGGAGAACTATGTCAACTGCCTGGACTGGTGAGCTGTTGGGAGTGTAGGGAAGGAGCACTGGAGGTGCCTGACCATAGACTGCTTCATATGGAGTCATTTTAGAGGCAGTGTGGTAAGAGGTATTGTACCACCATTCAGCTAAAGGGAGCCACTTGGCCCACTGATGTTGCTGTTCGGAAGTGAAGCAACGAAGATAAGTTTCCAAGCATTTATTGACAATTTTAGTTTGACCATCAGTTTGTGGGTGATAGCCCGAACTCATCTTCAGTTTGGTGCCAGTTTTCTAAAACAGTTTAGTCCAAAAATGACTGGTAAAAGTTGCATCACGATCAGAGACAATGGAAGAAGGGAGTCCATGAAGACGAAATATCTGGTCCATGAAGATTTGTGCAACAGAGGAGGCAGTATAGGGGTGGCTGAGGCCACAAAAATGACTATATTTCGAGAGACGATCAACCACAACCAAGATCACTGTCTTGCCACCGGATTTAGGAAGCCCTTCAATGAAATCCATAGAAATATCAGTCCAAATCCGTGTAGGGATGGGCAATGGTTCGAGCAAGCCAGGAAGGAGGGTCATTTCACCCTTGTGGCGTTGGCAAGTATCACATTCAGCCACCATCTGTTGAATCGTCTGTTTCATCCCTTTCCAAAAGAAGTTTCTCCTTGCTCGCTCATAAGTTTTGAGGAAGCCTGAGTGCCCTGCAGAAGGAGAAGCATGGAGTTCATAAAAAATAGCCTGATGTAGAGCTGGGTTCTGAGGAAGCACTAGCTGACCCTTGTATCGAAGAGAAGCACCATCCCAAGAGTAATGTGGTATAGCAGAAGGATTATTGGCTAGCTGGTGAATGATTTGAGATAAAGAAGAGTCACTGTCATAGCCCTGCTGAACAGACGCTAACCAATTGGGAATGGGCATAGAAATAGCGGAAAGGGAAGCTTGATTATCAAATGTGCGAGAAAGAGCATCTGCCACAATATTCTCCTTACCCTTCTTGTAGGTGATCTCATAATCATACCCCATGCATTTGCTGACCCATTTCTGTTGTGTAGGAGAGGATACCCGTTGTTCCAGGAAGTATTTCAGAATTTGGTGATCGGTTCTGATGCAAAAATGACTCCCTAAGAGGTATGGCCACCACTTCTGTACAGCATGCAAAATAGCCATCATTTCTTTTTCATAAGTAGAGAGGGCTAGATTCTTACCAGAGAGGGCTTTGCTAGTGAACGCAATAGGATGGTCATCTTGCAGGAGAACAGCACCCAATCCATTGCCGCAAGCATCACTCTTAATAGTGAAGGGTTTGGAAAAATCTGGCATTGCGAGAACAGGTGTACTGCACATAGCCTGTTTCAGTTGTTCAAATGCAGTCTCAGCAACAGGGGTCCAGGAGAAGGCATCCTTTTTTAACAGAGCTGTCAATGGTGCTGCAATTTTCCCGTAATCTTTGACAAACTTGCGGTAGTAGCCAGTCAACCCCAAAAAACCCCGAAGGCTCTTGAGAGTTTTAGGATGCGGCCAAGTTTTCATGGCATCTATTTTTGTAGGATCCACCCGCACTCCATGGTGTGCAACAATATGCCCGAGATACTCCACTTCCTCCTGGCCAAACACACATTTAGATAGTTTTGCACAGAGTTGATGATCAGAGAGAAGTTGCAAGACAAGCTCCAGATGATGGAGATGCTCAGCCCAAGTTTTGCTATAGATGAGGATATCATCAAAGAAGACCAGAATGAATTTCCGGAGGTATGGTCGAAATATGTTATTCATCACTGCCTGAAATGTTGAAGGAGCATTCGTGAGGCCAAAGGGCATGACTAAAAATTCATAGTGACCATCATGTGTGCGGAAGGCAGTTTTAGGTATATCCTCCTCATTAACCCGAATTTGATGATACCCAGAACGAAGATCTAACTTGGAGAAAAAATGAGCCCCATGAAGTTCATCAAGAAGTTCATCAACAACTGGAATGGGAAACTTGTCCTTTATAGTGAGATGATTAAGTGCGCAAAAATCAATGCAAAGTCGCCATGACCCATCTTTTTTGTGAACAAGTAGAACTGGAGAAGAAAAAGAACTGGTACTAGGGCGAATAATACCTTGCTTCAGTAAGTCACGGGCAAGTATCTCAATTTTGGTCTTCTGATGAAATGGGTAGCGATAGGGCCTGATGTTGGGCGGAACACTGCCAGGAAGGAGCTGAATACGGTGGTCCTCTGGACGAGAAGGAGGTAATCCCACAGGTTCAGCAAATACACCAGAATACTTGTCCAAAATGTGTTGGAGATCGACAGGAGTGCTAGAGACTGCTGATGGCTGCATCTGAATGGAATGGAGCTGAGGGATGACACCATGTGAATTCTTCTTAAGAAGTTTTTCCATACGGTGTGAACTGATGATGCTGAGAGACCCTGGTTGTAAGCCTTTCAAAGTGTGTTGGTGCCCCTCGGCTGAAAACTGCATCCAAAGTTCAGCAAAATCCCAAAGAATGGGGCCAAGAGTGCGTAACCATTGGGCACCCAAAACCACATCACAGCCACCTAAGGGTAAGGAAAACATGTTAGAGCGCATGTTATAATCACCAATAGAGAGACGCACATTGCGACATTTCCCTTTACAAGGTAAAGTGCCTCCATTGGCAATCATGACTTCAAAGCTAGAGCAGGGATGGATAAAGCAATCAGCCTGTTTGGCTATTCGTGGATCAATGAAGTTATGAGTGCTACCAGAATCAATGAGTATAGTAAGAGGGATCTTCTTGAAGAAACCCTGGACCCGCATGGTTTGTGGAGTAGTGACTCCTGCCAAAGCATGGACAGATATCTCTGGTGGAGCTTCTGGTGAAGGAGGTTCAGGCTGGTGAGGCTCAACCTCATCATCCACTGTTTCCTGAGCATCTACATATTCTTCCAGTTCCGGTGGAGAATCCACATCCAAGAGATAGAGCTTTTGCTGAACACATCTATGGCCCCGAGACCATTTCTCATCACAATTATAACAAAGCCCTTTGTCTCGCCTGACTCGCATCTCTGTTTCAGACAAGTGCTTGATCGGAGTAGTTCTGGGAGCTGGTATGACTGGAGGGTTGTGAGAACCTGTATTTCTGAATGGAACAAAATTAGATCTGGAGCGTTGTAGAGCACTAATCTTGTCTTCCGCTAACTTAGCCAAACCAAGGGCTTCCATCATTGTAGTAGGTCGAAACATTTTGACTTCTGAGCGAAGGGCATCCTTCAGACCACTGACAAAACAACTACGGAAGAATTCATCAGACAAGCCCTCTGTGTGATTAGCTAATTTTTCAAACTCTGTCTGGTATTCTCTTACAGTGCCTGTTTGACGCAGTTTAGTGAGTGCTCCTGTGAAATCATCAAAGGAACTAGGGCCAAAGCGCTCCAAAATGAGGGTGCACAATTCTCTCCATGTTGGGCCTACATTAGCCTTGATGTACCAACGGAACCATTGAAGAGCTTCATGTTCCAAATGAAAAGATGCAAGGGGGACTTTGTGGTTATCCAAAGTATTATGCAAGTTGAAATACTGCTCTGCCCTATAGATCCATCCAGTCGGATCAGAACCATCGAAGCGTGGAAAATCAAGCTTTGGTCCACGGAAATTGCCAGAAGAGGACCCAGTATCTCCTGAATGGTTTCGGCTCATGGCTGACTGCTGAAAGTTAAGACCCAGAATTTTGTCATCCAGATCTTGAAGTTTGGTTTTGAGGGATGCCATTTCTTCTTCCATGATTTTTGCTCCTGTACGCGTAACAACCATAAAGCAAGGTTTTTTTTTTTTTTTTTTTTTTTTCTTTTTTTTTTTTTTTTTTTTTTTTTATTTTTATATGGAATGGGTAGAAGATGAGAAACAAAAACTTTTTTAGTTACGGCAAACTTGGATTTGGGTAAAACTCAGATAGGAAATGGGTGTTCGACGGGTGGTGGGAGACTATCTGGGGACAAGGGAAACAGAAAAATGAGGGTTTCAAGGGTAGGGAGGCGAAATGAGGCGAACAATCCAAGAGGGATAAGGGAGCAAAATGAGGAATTGAATCTTGTGGCTCAGTTTGGTGGCGATTGGATGAGAGGTGAAAAAGATAGGGCAAACCCTAAAATTAGATAAATGAGGGATTTAGGGCTTTGATATGTAAAATTTGGGGTTGGGTCGCCAAGGAAGGAAGTATGCGAAATGATATTGCAGACGTTCTGCAGAAGTATGAGCAGAAACAGAAAGCAAACAAGGAAGCTATGACTAAAAAACAGAAAAATTTTTACTCTTTTACTTACAGACGGAACAACTGAAAAGAGTTATTGCAATAACAAGAGATATTAGAAGTGAGAGGAACCTGAAGGCCACGACAAAAAAAAAAAAATTTGATGTAATTTCCACCCAGCGAGCCCAAGAGAGTGCTCTGATACCAGATGTGATGAACCTCCTTATAGCAATATCGTGAGAATGCTCGAAATAATAGAATACAAAGTGATAGCAGAACTCAGAATGAATCTACTGATCGCAGGCCACTTCGAGGGGGTAACCTCCTTTGAGCAAGCTCAATACAATAAATTCGTCCGTGCCCATCAAGGGCCTCAACCTATTCTTATATACTGAGTACGATCTAGAAAAGTAATACTACCTATGCATGTGGGATAATAAAATATACTCACGGGACAACTTACAAAACATATGCGTCCAACAACACTACTCTAACAAAATAAACAGAAGGAACACACAGGTTCCTAACAAGATGAAATTGAGTGATATGTGAAGTAAATTCTTAAGTCAAATAAAGATGAAGATTTTGAAAAATTTTGCATGTATGAATTAATCATGCAGATGACTTATCAAGTAAAACTTAAGAAGTCTACTAAGAGAAAAGTGGAAAGTATGATGAGTAAGATCATGGAGAAAGAATAGATGACTCCTAAAAAATCTACTATAGTGAGGAAGAAATTGGAAGATATGAAGAAAATTTGTCAAGAGAATATTATGTATGTGTAACCATTAGCACCAACAAGACCCTCATCATCAATTTCATCAGCAGTAGAAGAAATTATTGAAGCTAAACTAGTAGCTAAGGAATCCTCCATCTCATATGTAGAAGTTTCATTGGTGCAACCATAGCTTATACCAACTATTCCACCTATTAAACTAAGAGAAGAAGAAGTTAGCATAGTATAGGTGAAGAGAAAGTCTGCTAGGTTAGCAGAGGTAAAACAAGAACTAGCAGAGGCTCCTAGATAGAAAAGAATGAAGGAAATGATAGTTGGATAACTTGGTAAAAGAAAAAAAGTCTTAGTGTCATATGAAGGGAAAAAGAAAATGAAAGGACAAATTGGTATCCCTTAGGTCATAGAACAAGAAGAGAAAGAAAAGAGAACAGAAAAGAGAAAAGAAAAGAGTGTGAACAAGGGAAAAAAGTAATGGAAGCCTAAAGTAGAGAAACCAAATTTCACAATCATTTATAATGGAGATTTTTTGGAATTAAAAAAGTATTATGATTTTTATAGAAATTTTGAGGAAATTGAGCTATAAATATAGTAATAAGGCATATGATCTTGAATAAGAAGAAGCCCACTAACATGCAAGGAGTTATTCTCAATGACTTATATGAAAGACTTGTGAACAAAAAAATTAGAGTGCAAGAGGAAGATAAGGAAATCAAAGAAAATATGATAAGGAAATTGTGTGAATGTAAATAGTAAAGAGCACCTAGAGAGTTTCATGAAAAGTCTTGAACCTTATGTGAGGAACAAGCCAAGAGCTCTATTGAATATGGGATTAAAATATGAGGGAGTAAACAAAGAAAAAGAGGCACCTATAGTGAAGATGATGGAATAAATCAAGCCATCAATTTCTTAAAGAATAGTAACCATGGAGGAAATTATGAAGTTAGGAGGAGCACTTCCTACTTATGTAACAATATCAGTATCAATCACAATAGAAGCACCACTAACACTAGTAGTAGTTACATGAATAAAAATGGAGACAAAAATGAAGGAGGTAGAAGAGAAAAAACTAGAAGAAGCACCAATGTCAAAGGCCCCCAAAATCATAGTTTGTATAGATACCATGAACATTAGTAGTAGAAGCATTACAGTGGATACAATAGAAGATCCATTTAAGGATTATGGCTCCAATCTTAAAAATTTAGTAGGTTATAAAAGCTTTGGAGATGAAGAGAAGAAGAAGAAAGAAGATGAAAAGGAAAAATAATTTGAAAGATCATTGATAATAGGAACTAAGAAAGGGACATAAGAAGGATAGGAAATGTAAACTCCATAGAACAAAATCAAGGCAAGTGAGCCTATTTCTTCAAGGTCACCACTTGATTCATTTTTAGCAATATTATCTAAAGATTGTGATGATGATCAAGTTGGCTTGATATAATCTTTGATAATAAAAACATTGAGAATAATAAGAAACTCAAAAATCTACAAAGTTAATTATTGGAAATGATAGAGAATTTGTCAAGTATTGTATTAGAAAAAGTTACTGAATTTGGTCTATAGGTATGAGAAAAAGAAATGATCAAGGAATTTGATAATGAGTTCACTTAGTTATCAAAATTTGTAGCTACAAAGGCACAAACCCTTCATGACATTGAACTATTCATAAAGGTTTGTGGAAAATTCACCAAAGACTTTAAGAATCTTGATACATATATTAAGGAGCTAAGGAGATGGTTGACAAAAGGAAAATAAGTGTATGGAAAATGTTCCCTATCACACTTTTTCATCAAGGACATCTCAAATGAGTTGAAGATCAAACTAGAAGAGTTGAAGACTCTTGTCAATGAGCTAAAAAATAATAATTAGTAGATTATTACTTGGAGAGAAGAATTGACATAATTCATGATGATATTGGGCTGTTAGAGCTTAAGAAGGAACAAATATTGAAAAGGTTTTCATTATTAAGATATCATCTTACTCTAAAGATAGATCATTAATGGAAAATGGTTGGATAAATGTCTTTTATCCAAGGCATCATATAAAAAAATTGCATATACATATTTGAATGCAATAGAAATTGCATCATATGGATTATGTGAATTAATAAGTGTATCAAATGTAGTCAAGGATAAATGGGGCACAAAGATCTCTATTTTGAAGAAAAATTTGACAAATTACATCCAACTAATATCTAGTCAATAGACATAAAGTTAGAGCTTCAAATTTTGACTTGTATATAGATTTCTAACTTGCCTTTTTCATTGATGCTAAACAAGGAGAGTTATGTATAGAAAATTGTATATATAAAGGGGAGTATTGTAATGAAGAGTTATGTATAGAAAATATATATACATGTAAGGGGGAATTTAGTATGAGGTAGAATATAATCAAATAAAGGAGTAATAATGTAATGAGGAGACATAAGGAAGTGTTGAAAATAATTGATCAATTGTGTATTGGCTTTGATGTTACACAAACTGTCATATATTTACCAATCAATGTATATTGAGCTCACTCAAGTGATGAAGAAAGTTTCATGTGTCTACCAAGAATTCTAGTATTTACCAAGTTCCTAAGATAGTATCTACTAAGTTCACTTAGGCATCAAAGAGAAGTTATCAAAAGTTGAGTGTTAACCAAGCTCACTTGGCTAATCAAGGAAAGTTGGATGGAACTAGTGCTAACTGAGCTCACTTGTTTAGCAAAGGAAGTTTGAAAATATGTAATGTTAAGTAAGTTCAGTTGGTTAATATAGGAAAATCATTTCAATATTAGTGTCTACCAAGTAGGGTCAGCTAATGAAGGATTTTCTTATTTTGGCATATTCATTTTAATAAATTCTTTTGTTGGTTCTAGTCATCTGAGGAGATGAATATTAATTATTCTAAGGTTTATTCAAGCTGACTTGACAATGTGTATGATATAAGTTCAAGTTGAGGATTGAATGTGTGAGAGTGCTTGTAAGAATAAAAGATACTTAGAGGAACAGAATTAGAATGATAAGTAGAATATCCTTGAGGAGCTACAAAGATATATTCGATCATGAAGGATCAAGTATTCGAGCCAAAATTGAGATCTAAAATTTGAAATATAGTTGCATCATAAATTAGGTCATATAATTGTTACTCTCTATCCATTGTAGTAGTTAACTAAATCTCTTAATAGAGTTGGCTTGACAATTATTTGTAAATCCTCTAACAAGGTGGCATTTCTAGATTGAAGTGTCTAAAGATCTCTAACAAGGTGACCCCTAAGAGGGTGATTAAATCTTCTAACAAGGTCACACCTAAAAGTGTGTATAGGGTTGGCTCCTAATAGGGCTCACTTTAGAATAGTGAAAATTAGTAACTAGTTGCAATTGGTGGTTTTTCCCAAATTGAGTTTCCATGTTCAATCTTGGTGTCACTTGTGTTCATTTATTTTATGTGTATTAAAATAAGTTAATTAAGATTAATCATAGATAATATCTTAATTTTTTCATGTTCAGTAATTTTTGAGTAATAGTTGTTATTTCAGTGGTTACCGAGTTACAACATATTATTAGTGTTAATCAATTACCTATGTGTTAATTGAGTTACAGTAGTTTCATTAGAGTTTATGGTTTTTATTGACATCTAAGGGATCTTGGATTTATTTTTGTGTTAACTAAATCACCCCTCTCCTCTTAGTTACTCCTCTTATATTTTCAACAATTGGTATCATAGCTTTTGGTGCTTGCAAAGAATGTTTCAAGGATCTAAGCTAAAGATCAGGATGTCTTACAGAAGGGAGATCCACAAGTTGAACAAAGATAACTTCAATGCATGGCAATAACTTATGAAGTTACATTTGGCAACCATTAGTGATTTAGGTCTGAAATATATTAACTCTAAGTATGTAGCACCTGCTGGAACTATGACTCTTGAAGTACTTATAGGGAAGAAGAATCATAACATTATGATGACTGATATTGCTTCAACTCTCAACTATGTTGAATTTGATGAAGTCAAAGACTATGGTACTTCTTATGAAATATGGATCAAGCTAAAATTCATCTATGGAGGAGATGATAATGTAAGAAGAGCCAAAGTTGAAAGTCTTAGAGGACAATTTGATCAAATAAAGATGAGAGAAGATGAGAACATTGCAAAGTACTATGATAGAATCAAATTGTGTAATCAAAGCCTTAGGTGGAACTATTGAAGATGCAACAATGGTAAATAAGTTTCTCATAACACTTCTTCCTGTATATGCAATCAAAGTTTCAGCAATTCAAGAGATGAGATGCAATCCAAAGAAAGACATAACTTTGGATGTGGTAGTTGGAAGATTAACAACATTCAAGCTAGATAACTATGATAATTATGTTCCTAGTTCTAGAAATGATGACAATAATGTATCTAAAAGATAAGTCTAAAGCCTTTTAAAAGCTTAAGTGGTATCTAGGTAGAGTAGAGAAGGAAATAGGAAAGAAACTGAAGTGTTTGACATTAGATAGAGGTGGTGAGTTCATTTCCAATGAATTCTAAACTAAAAGAGGAATTGAAAGATAAGTTTCATCCCCTAGTACACCTCAAAAAAATGGTATAGAAGAAAGAAGGAACAAATCAATCATAGATTGTGCAAGAACCCTAATGATAGAAAAGAATTTTGTAATCAAATACTGGAAGGAAGTAATTAGTATAGAAGTTCATACCTTGAACAGAGTACAGTTAAAGAAAGACTCAAATCAAACTCCTTATGAACTATGGCATGGCTACAAACCTAATGTAAGTTACTTAAATGTATTTGGTAGCAAATGTTATATTCCAAAAGAGACTAGGAAAGGTAAGTTTTTTGTCAAAGGTGATGAAGGTATATTCCTAGGATACTCTAGTAGAAGTAAAGCATACTAGTGTTTGAGTCTAACTAATCATAAGATCATAGAAAGTGCACATGTGAAGATTGATTAGTTTGTAGAGAAGAGTGGAGAAAAGAGAAAAAAAAAAACCTAAAGCTTATAGAAAGCTTATTTACTTTGAACCTAAAACATTACCTAATCCTATTAGAAGTTAGCAAACTTCACCTCCTGACTTCCCAAAATTTGCAGAAGCATCCGAGTTGCATCTATTGCAACCCAAGTCATAGACTAAAGGATCCAAGTTATAGTCAGAGGCTACCAATTTGTATTCAATGCAACCCAAGTCTAAATCTAAATGACCCAAGTCATAGATAGTGGGACCTAAGAATGATACAGAAGATCATGGTGAGGCAAGTGGAACAAGTTCTAAATCCAAAGTACCTATATTAGCAAGCTATGTCAAAAGGCACCATGCACCTGATCAAATCATTAGAGATAATTCAAATGGTACAATAACTAGGAACAAATTGAAAGTAAACCAAGATTAGTTAAAGATGCATTGGCTAATGAAGGTTGGATTGAAGCAATGAATGAATACATAGAATAGATAGAAAGGAAAAAGACCTAGATTCTTGTTCCTAGACCCAAGGATAAGAATATAATTAGCACAAAATGGGTTTTCTAAAATAAGTTGAATGAAGATGGAGAAGTTTCAAGAAACAAAGTAATGTTAGTATGCAAAGGCTATTCTCAAGAAGAAGGTATTGATTATGGTAAAAGATTTTCTATTCTTGCAAGATTAGAAGGTGTTAGGACTTTAATTGCTTCTATTGCACTTAAAGGATTTAAATTTTATCAGATAGATGTGAAATCTACATTCTTGAATGGAATTCTTGAAGAGGAAGTCTACAGAGAGAAACTTGAAGGTTTTGTAGATCCAAGAAATAAGGATGTGGTTTTCAAGTTGCATACAACATTTTATGGTCTCAAGAAATCTCCCAAAGCTTGGTATGAAATACCTCATAACTATTTGATGACTTGATTTATTTTCAAAGGACAAGTGATGAAAATAGCCTGTACATCAAAGAAGGACCAAAAAAGAAGATTTTGTTGGAAGATATCTTTGTGGATGATACATTGTTTAATTGATCAAATGTATATTGTCTTTCATGTTACACAAAATATCATATCTTTACCAGTCAGTGTACATCAAGCTCACTTGGGTGATAAAGACAATTTCCTATGTTTGTTGGGCATTCTAGTGTTTTCCAAGTTTAGAAGACAGTGTGTACCAAGTTCACTCAGGCATTGAAGAGAAATTAGAAAAAGTTGAGTGTTAATCGAGCTCACTTTGTTAATGAAGAAAATTTGGATGGAATTGGTGCTAACTGAGCTCACATGGTTACCAAAAGAATTTTGTGAAGATGTAGTGTTAACTGAGTTCACTTGGTTAACACAAGAAAATAATTTTAGTGTTAGTTTCTACCACACAAGGTTGGCTAATGAAGAATTTTCCTATTTTGGCATATTGAGTTTATTAAATTTGTTTGTTGGTTCTAACTAAGGAGATGAATATTAATTATTCTAAGATGTATTCAAGATGACTTGACAATGTGCATGATATAAGTATAAGGTCAAGTTAAGGATTGAATGTGTGAGAGTGTCTAGAGGAATAGAAGATTCTTAGAGGAAGAAAATTGGAAGGATGTGAAGAATATCCTTGAGGAGCTACAAAGATACATTTGATTAGGAAGGATCAAGTATTTGAGCCAAAATTGAGATCTAAAATCAGAAATCTAGCTACATCATAAATCAAGTCATATCATTGTTACTCTCTAACTATTGTAGTAGTTAACTAAATCTCTTAATAGAGTTGGCGTAATAGCTATTTTTAAATCCTCTAACAAGGTGGCATTTCTAGATTAAAGTGTCTAGAGACCATTAACAAGGCCACTCCTAATAGGGTGATTAAATTATCTAATAGGGTCACACCTAGTAGTTTATTTTGTAACCTTTAATAGGGTTGGCTCCTAATAGGGCTCACTTTAGAAGAGAGAAAATTAGTAACTAGTTATAATTGGTCATTTTTTTCCAAATTGGGTTTCCACATTAAATCTTAGTGTCACTTGTTTTCATTTCTTTTATGTGTATGCAACTATGCTAATTAAGGTTAATCACAAATAATATCTAATGTTCAACATTTTTTGAGTAATAGTTGTTATTTCAATGGTTGTTGAGTTATAGCATATTATTAGTGTTAACTAAGTACCTATGTGCTAACCAAGTTACAACAATTTCATTAGAGCTTATGTTTTGTATTGACAAAAACTGGGGTAAAAATTTATTAAGACAGAAAGGAATACAACAAGGAGAGCTCAACAAGGAGGTCGATCCTGAGCAACAAGATCATCAAATTCTTGCACCATCTCAAAGGACAGTTGCCTCCTATTCCTAATATTCCAACCCGGATCATGACTAGAAGCCCATTTGGCTAAACAATCAGCATTTCTATTCCATTCACGAGGAATATACGTGAACCTAATGAATTGAAAAGAGGAAGAGAAGAAAAGAATCTACTTAACAATAGTGGCCAGCTGCCAACTAACATCCTCAAGCTCTTGCGAAGAAAGCATGTTCACCACCACTTGTGAATCACACTCACAGATAATCTTACTCCATCCCCGCAAGCAACACTGTTCCATAGCATATAAAATAGCCTGAGCTTCCATGAGATTGTTAGTATAATCACCCTTATGAACTGAGAAGAAAAATTTAACATCCCCAGAACTACAATGAGCCACTCTACCAATACCAGCTAGACCAGGATTCCCACAGGAAGAACCATCAGTGTTAATTTTCAGAACTCCACAAGGAGGAGGATTCCAGTACCCATCTCAATTAACCTGACCCTTCCTCTGATGGTGAAGCTGCTTGGACATAGAAGGAAACCTATCAGCTACAGCCCCATCCTACAGATGAAAATTGAGGTGATTACAAATAGCAAGATCAACTAGATCCATACCCCCATCAAGCTCACACTTTACAAGAATAGTTTCCTGAAGAGAATGTGATATTTTCCACCAAAGATGCAAAACACCAAGCCGAACATCTTGGAATATGTGATGATTCCTCTCCAACTAGATATGCTAAAGCATGAAAGATGGGCCAGTAATCCAAGCAGCATGGAGAGAAGAAGACTTGGAGGGAGCACTACCCAAGCGGGCCCAGAACTCAGGCAAAGAGGAAGCATGCTGACAAGAGAAACCCCAAGCGCTCCACCAAAGGTGCCATTTTTGAGTAGAATAGGAGCAATGGAAGAACAGATGGGAGATAGTCTCCTCTCCATTAGCACACAAAACACAATAAGAGGGGCCCTAAAATCCTCATTTACAAATATTATCCCAGGTAAGACAATAGTTGTGAGCCACTAGCCACATGAAAAAATTGCACTTGGACCAAGAAACTTTATTCCAAACTTGCTTCCACCAAGGGACCTCAGCATCCCCAAATAATTGTCTAGTTATCTCCTGATACCCAGCAGAGACATGATATTTACTAGACAAGGTACCACCCCAAGCCAAAACATCTAGACCAAGCAAAGAAGAACACTCTCTAGAGACCAAAATTTGAGAAAGCTCCTGACAATCCATGTCTGTACCTCCAGGAGGCAATTAGAAGAATGCTTCCATCTGTAACCAACAACAGGTCCCAATTGATAAGGAGTCTTGTAATGAGCCACTTTATCCCATCCAGCGGCAAGAAAAGAGTCACAAAGAGGCTGAAGATGAGGGTATATGGATAAAATGGAAGGGAATCCATCCCAAGCATCAGACCAAAACAAAGTCTGAGAACCTCCTTTACATATCCAAAACAGATCCCTCTTCACCAACATCGCACTTGTCTTCAAAGTATGCCAAACCATTGAGCCATGACCTTCAAGAGGAAGTTCAGAAACAGAACAAGGATCAACACCATGAAAATATTTATGAGTGATAATATGAGCCCAAAGTTGATGTTGTCCAGAGCACCATCACCAATAAATTTTAGCAGCCAAAGCTTGACTACTCAATAGAGCAGATCGAAGACCAACACCACCCTCCTTTTTAGGCCTATAAATAGTTGCCCAATTAACCAAGCTCCATTTAGTACTACAAAAATTACCACTCCAAAGGAATTGTTGAGAAAGAGCATCAAACTCCTTGAGAAAGTAAATAGGTGCAGCGTGAACCATGCTTCTATAAGTAGGAAGAGCTTGGATAACAGCTTGAAGAAGAGTAACCCGGGTAGCAGTAGAAAGCCATCTATGAGTCCAATGATTTACCTTATCCTAAAGCTTGGTAATCAAATTTTTCTAGAAGAGATGTGGCTGCCTGAAAACATCAATATAAATGCCAAGATAAGTTAAAGGAATTGATCCTATCTGAAACCGTAGGATACCAACAATCCTGTGCTGAATAGAATCAGGAGTGTTAAAAAAGTAAATGGAAGATTTGTGCTCATTAACTTTCTGGCCTGAAGCTACCAAATAAACATCCAAAGCATGTCGAAAGGATTTAGCTTCCTTGATCCTAGCAAGATTGGCAAGAGCAGAATCATCAACAAATTGAAGATGGGAAAGAGAAGGTAAGCCATTACCCCACCGCCAGCCTTGAATAGAATTCTGGGACACCTGATGCTTAATGAATCTACCCAAGCCTTCAACCATGATGATGAATAGATATGGGGAGAGAGAGTCACCCTGGCAGAGGCCTCTAGAAGCACCAAATAGTTGAGAAGGTTGACCATTAATAAGAACAGAAAAAGAGGCAGAAGTAACACAACTCATAATCCAACTCACCCAGTCAGAGCTAAATCCAAAAGAAAGAAGAATACTCCTTAGGAAGCTCCATTTAACTCTATCGTAGGCCTTAGCCATATCCAGCTTAACAAACATGGCTCTCTCCCTTGAAGTAGCCATAAAGTGAATAGCCTCAGTAGCGATAACCACCCCATCCAAAATTTGTCTGCCAGCAACAAAACCACCTTGTTCTTCTGAGATAATAATGGGAAGCCACCTTTTTAGTCTCTCAACAATCAACTTAGTAATAAATTTGTAAACCACATTACATAAGGCAATTGGTCTAAAAAACTCCAATTGATTAGCACCCTCTCTCTTAGGAATAAGAGTCAAGAATGTAGAGTTCAAAGCTCGAAGCATCTGCTTGCTAGCATAGGATTCTTTAACCACCTCCAAAAAATCATGATTAATGATGTCCCAAAATTCCTGAAAGAATTCAACTGGAAAGCCATCAGGACCAGGAGCCTTCCCCTTAGGCATGCCAAAGACCACCTCCTCCAGCTCTTCCAAAGAGATAGGATGCATGAGATAATCATTCATTTCCTGAGTGATAAGGGAAGGAATAAAGGACAAAATAAGATTTTCTTCATTATCAGTAGGAGGAGAGTCCTCAGAGAAGAGGGTAGAGAAGTACCAAATAGCCTCCTGGAACAAAGCTAGCAAGGAATTCAGTTGGATACCTTGAGAATTAACCAAAGAAGAGATAGTGCTTTGATTTCGGTGAGATTGCACTATTTTATGGAAAAAGGTAGTGTTCTGATCACCTTCCTGGAGCCAATCAACTCTAAGCATCAAAAAATTTCCTCTCAAAGTTCCCATTCTTCAAGAGCTCTAGAAGCAAGGGATTCAGCCTTGCCAAGATCCTCTGAGAAACCTCGATCTCTAATCTCCCTTGTGATGACATCAAGATCTTCTTGAGCAAGCCTCTTCATAAAGTGAAGGTTCCCAAAACATTCCCTATTCCATATCTTGAGCTGCCTTTTAACATATTGAAGCCTTTTAGAAAATGAGAACATTGCAGTACCATATGCAGGAGCACCATCTTTCCACCAACAAAAAACAAAATCATGAAGAGAGGAGTCACAAAGCCACATCAACTAGAACTTAAAAGGAGGATGCTTCAGAACATAAGCCCCTATAGAGGAAAATTTGATTGGCCAATGATCTGAACCCCTCCAATCAAGGACTTTTGAAGAGATAGTAAGGCTGCCACTAACCCAGAAGCAAGAAACAAGAAATCTATCCAGACGTTCTGAGATAGCAGCAACACCAGTCCTGCAATTATTCCAGGTATAGAGACCATTAGAAGGCTTAACATTAGAGAGATGCAAAAGAGATATGTGTTTCCAAAGAAGAGCAGAAGAAGGCCCCAATCTAGCCAAACCACCATGCTTCTCCTCCAGACTTAAAACTGAATAAAGTCCCCTGCTAACACCCAAGGATGATAAGGATGACAATTTCTAACATATTGAATATGTTCACAAAGTTCCTCCTTTCCCACAAGATCAATAGGTGCATACACATTAGTAACCATGATTACCTCTCCTGAGTCTAGAGTAGAAGCTACCATAGAGAGAGCTGAGCGAGAAGACATCCAGCCAAGAGGAGAAATTTTTTGAGGATCCCAAAATATAGCTAAACCACCTGCACTACCTGTTGCCCCAACACACTGGCATTGGCCACGAGATCAAATACTAGAGGCATGTTGGACCATAGACTCCACAAAGAGCTTAGTCTCTTGGATACAAAAAACATCAGGACTATGATCAACCACCAAGTTATGAATAGTCTTTTTATCTAGGGATGCTATTCAACCCCCTTACATTCCATGAGAGAATAATCATCATTGGGTAGAATTGGGAAAATGAGAATCCAAAGGTTTCACTGAACCAGACTCAATCAATATATCTCCTATGAGTTTAATCTTCTCTTGGTCTATTTTGCGCCCACTCCTTAGAGGGGGAGTAGAAGAATCCCGCTTAAAGGGTGAAGACATCAACCCCAAGGGGAGAGGAGATCCCTTGCCCTTACCTGATGGTATCACATCCTTAACCAAGTCAGCTAAAACAACATCATTATCCTCCAATACTGTAGGAGTCACTAGAGCCTCTGTCACAGGAGCTATAGGGACCTCACAGTTCTGATATACTACAACTTGGGATGCCCCACAAGCATCATTAGGAACAAATCTCTCATCTAGTAAAACTAGATCAGAAGAGATAGGAGGAGGAATACCCTCCTCTAGAACCATACTATCCAGCACCTCAAAGAAGTTAAAACCTAAATCAGATAATCTTTCTTTCAAAGGCCTCTTTTGACCACGTCCCTTAGCTCAAGGGTAAATAGGGGTAAATCCATCCTTATCCTGCATTTGAGCCTTACCCTTACTTGTAGCATCTTGCGAATTCATCCCCTTGGTAGTATTAGCCATTTGAGATTGTCCTTTCCTTGTAGTATCTGCCAAACCACCAGCATTGCCAGCTGTAGAACCATCCACTCCTTTGAAACTCGAGTTACGGGGGCACTGACACTGTAAATGACCATACTCATGACAAATCCGGCAACGGAAAGGGAGGGATTCATAATCTAACTGCTGCACCCAAGAAGAATCCCCCATACAAATTTCCAAAGAATCTGGTAATGGATTATTCAAATTAATTTCAACACAAATTCTAGCATAAGAAATAACCTTTTTATCAAGGGATTGATGTGCGATTGTAGTCGGCTTCCCCAACAAAGCAGAAATTTGTCAAAGGATGTCTTCATGCCAAAATTCCAAGGGAAGACAAGGCAAGCGAACCCAAATGGGCACTGTTGAAGGGAGATCCTCAGCAGAATTAAAACCTAAATGCCAAGGTTTGACAAATAACCCCACATGGTTGTAGAAATAAGGGCCTCCTTCAAAAACACGATCCCGATTAGACATGCAAGAGAATACAACAAAAAAATAACTATTCCCTACCAACATAATCTCCATATGACCTTCCACCTGCCATGAGTAATGGATCCATGCCTCAAGAGCGGATAGAGAAATTTAGATTCCAAGAAATTTGCATATCAAAGCATGCTTGGTCCAATAATCAATGTCCTCCATTACATCCGTTGGAGGAATAACTAGAACAGGGCGATCATGGCTACGCGGAAAACAACCATTAACTTTTTTCAGCTTGGAGCTCTCCCTTGAATAAAACTATTTAGATCACATTGCATGCATAGTTGGAGAAGAACCATCTGTTCTCACCAATGGAGAAGAAATCCCAGGCCCTACCATGCAAACAATAAAACCCCAATCCAAAATTGACTGCAGTAGATTTTGCTTATGTTTTGTATTGACATTTGAGGGATTTGAGATATATTTTTGTGGTAACTAATTCTTCCCTCCCCTCTTAGTTAATCCTCTTATATTTCCAATAGTAAGATGGTATAGATAGAAATGATCCATATTTTGACATTTTGAAATTTTGTAATTGCTATGTGAAGATTTTCACAAGTTCTAAAATTTTGATTTTTGGGACTTAGCCAATTTTCCCATATGTTGCTATCAATGTCAAATAGGGATATTATTAGAAATTTGGCTAGGTTAGATAGTATAAGGTTATCATTTATAGAAATATATAATTCATATGGAGTGAGAAAAGTATGAAGATATAGTTTTGGCAGTTAGCGTTAGAAAATTGTCTAAGTATCATCGAGTTTATCTAACACTATAGTTGGATTTTTTCTTGTTGTAGTTTATAGAGATATTATTGGAATGTGCACACTTAGGTATAGAAATTATATATTATAAGGATACTATAGGTAAGAGAGAAAGTAATTATGGATAGTACGAACAAAGTTATTATAGTTTATTAGATACAGTAATGAGTTAACTGAATAGGAGATAATTAAGTAAATGGATATTTTATGTTAAGGAATTTTTTTTCACCAAAATAATTATTGAATAATTATGGATGACATCATAGATGTTAACCTTAAGTTTGTAAGTTATAGTTTTTCATTTTTGAAAACTTGTAAAGGAAAGAAGGCCGACTAAACAAGTAGTCTAGGATAAAGGAAATATTTTGTAATGTGAAGTTGTGAAGTGATAACTATGATAACTATTTTAATATTTTGTAATGAAAACTTTGATGGTAAAGAAATATGATCTAAAGTATGCAAAGGGGATTTAATGAGCTAGAAAGTTCATATTAGATATTGAAGATATCGACAATTATAGAGAGGATTTTGTATCTACTATTATGTATAGTATATATGATTTTATACTGCATGTTTGGGTAGTGGGCTCACCTTGCATAATTCTAAAATTGTAATAACAACTCCTAACAAGGTTGAGGCTTCTAACAAGGCCTATTCCTCTAAAAAGGATTAAGACACTATGTGGATGTAATATACTCCTAATAGGGTCAATATCTTTCACAAGATACTTTTGATTAATCAAATATTTTATGGGTACCATCCCTATTAGGGTTTTCCCTTGGCTAGGTTTTTGCTAGTTAAAAAAATGCGGTGTTATGTTTTGAATTAATTTAGTTTTATGTTTACTATTCAGCTTAATAAATTTATTCATTTATGAAATTTGTATGATTGTTAATGATATCCATAATTGGGAAAATGATTTTGAAATATTGATTCACCCCCAACCCCTCTTAGTATTTCCTATGTTTAACACTAAAGGATTTTCTTAGAGGGGTTAGATAGTTTTCTAAGATTTATTTAAATAGTGGTTACCATCAAATTAGGATGAAAGAGGGGGGTTAATGGAAAACAACCTTCAAAATCTTAGAAGGTGTGTATGAGTGGCTAGTTATGCCATTTGGGATTACAAATTTGCCTAGTAGATTCATGAGGTTAATGAATGGGGTGCTTAAGGAATACATAGGAGGATTTGTTGTTTTTTTAATTTATATGACATCCTCTATTGGAAGCTATAATTGGAACAAATTTTATGTTGTTATTGATGTCAAACCTTTTTGGTGAGATACTTTTTACCTGAGTACAGTTCTATATCAATATGATTGATGAAGAGGATTTGTGAAGAATAGGTAACAAGATGTCCTAGTAGAAAGGTTGAGTTATGTGGAATTACAATGGGCACTTGATTTGTTGGACCTTGACAAGATAATATGGTGTTTAATCATAAAACTAAGTGAAGGAGTTAGTTGACTAGAAGCCTAGAAGAGATGATCAATGAAGGACCAAATACATATCCCAAACTAAGCTTCAAAGTAGAATATTAAAGAGCTTATAGTAGAATTTGAGCTATGCTTGTTTCAACTGAGTAAATAGTAGATGTTGATAAAATTTAGTGTTCATCAAGAGCTAGTAAAAGATCAAGCAAAGACATTATAAGTTGAGCAATATAGTTAGTAATGAATGATTTATTTAGGGATGACTAAGGCTGAGGAACATGATATTGACCAAGTGTAAGCATTTGTTAATTTTTCAAGGAATTGAGATTCCTAGCCAACATAGTTGAACTATTGAAGTATGAAAAGTGTGTTGAAGATAAGGATTGATGAGCTAGAGCATTTAATGAAAGATAAATTGTGTTTGAGTGTTTTAGGGCATGGATTCAAAGAGAAGTTTTGAGAAGTTCTAGAAGGAGAAGGAGGAAACCAAATGGTGGAAGGCTTCAATAAATCTAACATAAACCTGAGATTAACAATGGTATTTAAGTGGGAAAATATCAAATTTACTTATTTAAGGAGGCATAAGGATTAACCTAAAAAATGTTAGAGATGTTGGTTCTTTTGAATTGCAAACTTAAGAAGATGGTTGTGAAGAAGGAGAAAAGATGAGGTGAAGAGTGATTGATTGAAGGATTTTACAAGCATATTAGAAAAAATGATAGAGGCACAAAAGGAGTCCACTCAATGAGCTAGAAGATGAGTTACATTGAGATCTATGTTTGCAAAGTGAGTTGTATCTATCATATCAATTTGTTGTTACTTTCTAAGCATTGTATTAATTGAAATCCTTTAATCAAGGTGACATTCTAATGGAATGTTCTTAATTCCTCTCACATAGCCACTCCTAATAGGGTGATGAAATCATTTAACATGGTCACTCCTAGCGGTGTGTATTGTGAACTTTAATAGGGTTAGCTTCTAAAAGAGCTCACTTTAGAAGAGTGAAAAATTGGTGACATGTTATTAGTGGTTTTTCCCAAATTGGGTTTCCATGTTAACTCCTTGTGTCTTACTTGTGTGGATGTTATTTGAGATGTTTTACTATTTAATGTTTTACATTCTACAAGTTAAACTATTATTGGGATAGTGGACTGCATGATTATGTTACCAATAAGTTTCTATAGAGACTCAGTGGATTAAAGATTAGATGTAAGTTGTTTGAAGTATTTAAGAGTTTATTTGGTACATCTAGACCTAAGGATAATAATTCACCCCCCATTTCAGATATTCTAAATCATTTTAATAATTGGTATTAAAGTTGTGGTGCTTGTAGAGAAAATTTTGAAGGGACTTAAAGCTAAATATCAAGATGTACAGGAAGGAGATACCCAAATTGAACAAGAAAAACTTCCCTATATGACAAATTTTGATGAACCTTCAGATTGTTGTAATTGGAGATGCAACAGTATTCTGCTTGGAAAATGAATATGTAATCATACCATCACCTATGATAGCCTAGTAGATAAAGGAGAAATAAGATCACAATAATGCAATGTTAGAGATTGCATCTTCCCTAAGTTACTAAAAATTTGATGATATAAAGGACTACAAAAATGCAAAGAAGATGTGGGAATAGTTGGAAAAGATCCATGGAGGAGATAAGAATGTACTAAGATCCAACATAGAAATCTTGAGAGGAAATTTTGATGACATGAAGATGGTAGAAGCTAAGAATATTTCTTAATATGTTTGAAGAATCAAAGAAGTTATAAATTTTATCAGAAGAGCTAATGCAAAGATTAGTGATGAGACTGTGATCACCAAGCTATTGAGAAGCTTACTTCTTATTTACTCTATTAGAGTCTTTGCAATACAAGAACTAATATATACTCCTAGTAATGACTCAACCCATGATAGTCTAGTTGGTAGACTCATTGCTTTTGAATTATCAAATTTTGATAATTTTACTACCCTTTCCATTGAATATTCTTTTAAGCCACAATTGGTTTTGCATAAGTCCATGAAGAAGAAAGGAAAGTCTAAGGATAGTGAGAGTGAATATTTTGATGATTATTTTGAAGATCTTGAAGCATTATTGGTTAGGAGACTACTAAGAGGCAAAGGAAAAATCAAAGGTAAACTCCATATAATCTACTTTCCATTCAATAAAGTTGGTCATATTATTGCAAGATGTCCTAACATGGATGACAACGATGAAAGGAAAGACAAAAAGTTCAAAGGAAGAAGAGATAGAAAAGAAGAAAAAAAGGATACAAAGACTACAAAAGGAAAAGGTAAGTAGTCTTTCTACATTGTTAAAGAAGAGACTAGCATGATGATTATGATAGTAATGATGAAGAAGTTGTTTATGTTTCTACGAAAGATGATTTTGATGAAGATGAGGAAACTACACTTATTTCATATGTGAGTAAAAGTGATAGATGGATAATTGATAGCAGTTACTCACATTACATGACTGGTGATAAAAGGAAATTTGAAATCTTAGAAATTTATAAAGGAGGTAGTGTTAAGTTTGATAATGATGTGCCATTTATTGTGAAGGGTAAAGGATCAATAATATCAACTGATAAGATTAGATGTGATAATTCTTATCAAGTTAAAGAACTTAACTAAAGAAATTTGAATGTGGAAAAGTTGAATAGTTGAGAGTACAAATTTTAATTTTGGCATAAGAAGGTCAAGATCTATAATGGTTTTGTTGAATTGATTGGAAGTGGAGACCAAACTAGATGTAACTTGTTATATCTAGACCTATCTAATGGTACATACTTGTTTGTAGAATTTGATGATATTTTTATGGCATAAGAGGTTATGTCATGTGAATTTTGATAATTTGGTAAGAATTATTAAGATGGAGAAAGTAAGAGGCTTACCAAGATTAAATAAACATGACAATGCAATGTGCAATCAATATCAATTGGAAAAAATGATAAAATCTACTTTCAAGAGAAAGACCTATACTTCAGATTTTATTCTAGATTTGGTTCACACTAAACTTTGTGGACCTACTGGTGTGAAAATATACTATGGTGACAAATACTTTATTCTATTTGTTGATGACTACTCTAGAATGATGACTATGATGTTTCTTAAAGAGAAATCTAATGCATTTCAAATGTTTAATTGGTAGTTGGCTACAGTTGAAAAGGAAACAGGTAAAATCTTGAAGTGTTTGAGATATAATACATATCTAGGAAATTTAACACATTCAAAAATGATAGAGGAATCAAGTGCTAATGTCTTCTACACTGAGGATCCCTCCACAAAATGTTATAGCTAAAAGAGGAACATATCAATCATGTGTTTTTGCTAAGACATTGATGATGATGAAGAATATTGCAGAGTATTGCACTGAAATACTAGAGAGAAGCTATAAGTATAGTTTTTAATAACTTTTCTAAGACATTGGTGATGATGAAGAATATTGCACCAAAATATTGGAGGGAATTTTTAAGTACAATTCTTTATACCTTTTATAGTGTACAAGTCAAGAAATTAACTAATATTACACCTTTTCAATTATGGTATGGTTATGCACCTAATGTGAAATATTTGAAAGTGTTTGAAAGAAAATGTTATAAATTGAAGGATAATAGGAATGGAAAACTTGATGCAAAAAGTGATGAAGGTATATTTCTAGGCTATTCTACTAAGAGAAAAGCATATAAGTATTTGAACTCTAACATTAAAAAAGTTGTGGAAAGTAAAAATTTGAAAGTTGATGAATATGAAAAAAGAAAGAAATTGCATGTAAGAAGAAACCTAAAGATTACAAGAATTTCACATACATTAATGAAGGTGAGACCAGCACTTTACCTAAACTTGAGAAGAAATTTGTTGAGTAGTAGCAACAAGTGCATACCAAGTTATAGAAACATCATGTTGAGCATTAGGAAATTGGTGTCAAGCATCAAGGAGAGAATTTTGAGCATTAGGAAGATCTTATTGAGCATCCTGAAGTGATTGTCAAACAAAAAAAAGAACAAGATAAAATATAAGAAGTGTTACTTAAGGAAAATCCACAAGATAAACCTAAAGAAGAAGTGAGAAAACCTAAGCCTATACTAGCAAATAATGTAAGAAGAAATCATGCACCTAATGAAATCACTGGGGATAGAGACTCATGAGTTATGAAAAGAAAAAGACTAAGGAGTGAAACATATTTATTATGTGAGTTTGAGCCCAAATCAGTAAAAGATTCTTTGGATAAGGAATACTAGATACAAGCAATGAATGAAGAGATTTAGTAAATACAAAAGAAAAAAACCTAGTCACTAGTACCTAGACCAAAGGAAAAGAATGTTATTTGAACAAAATGGGTATTTAAAAATAAATTGGATGATAAAGGTGAAGTAACAAGAAACAAAGAAAGACTAGTTTGTAAAGGATATGTACAAGAAGAAGGTATTGAATATGCAGAGATATTTTCCCCTATTGCAAGATTGGAAGGAGTGAGACCTCTAGTTGCATTTGCTTCTTACAAATGATTTAAAGTGTACCAAATGGATGTCAAGTCTACATTTATAAATGGAATTCTAGAAGAAGAAGTCTATAATGAATGGCCTTAAGGATTTTTGACCCTAACAAAAGTAATATGGTATGTAAGTTTCTTAAAGCATTGTATGGATTGAAACAAGCCTCTAGAGCTTGTTATGAAAGGTTGCACACATATTTGGTAAAGATTGGTTTTGCAAGGACAATGACAATGTAAATCTATATTTGAAGATTGAATCTGAAAAGGGCATACTTAGCTCAGATGTTTATGGATGATATCATATTTTGAGGAAAGGATGCATTGTGTAAGTCATTTGAAAATCAAAGGAGGAAAGAGTTTGAGAATTTTATGTTTGGAGATATCAAATATTTTGTTGGCTTGCAAGTGTATCAAATGAAGAAAGGCATCTACATTACTCAATCAAAATATATCAAGGAGATACTAAAAATATTTGGTATGGAAGACTCAAGACTAGTTCAAACACCCATGACTATTAGACATAAACTTTCAAAGAATGATGATTTTGTTGATGTGAATCAACTCTGGTATAGATCAATGATTAGAAAGTTGCAATATGTTGTTCATAGAAGACTAGATATTGCACTAGTTGTTGGGATAGTTGCTATATTTTTTGCAAATCCTAAGGAAAATCACATGATGACTATAAAAAGAATAATAATATATCCAAAAGGAATAGAGGATTATGGATTGTATTACAAGAAGAATAAAATGTTTGAACTAAAATTTTATATTGATGCAGATTGGGCTAGAAATTTGATGACATAAAGAGTACAAGTGGTGGAACTTTCTTTCTAGGAAAGAGAGTAGTTTGATAGACGAGAAAAAAAGTAAATTTGCATCTCCTAATCTACATCTGAGGCTGAATATGTAGCAATAATACTTAATTTTTTGAACATAGAGTGGATCAAGAAAATATTGAAAGGAACAAAGGAAGAGATTGTTCAACTAGTTATCCTATTTTCTAATAACACAAGTTCTATAAACATATATAAAAATCTTGTGATTCACACTAATACCAAGCATGTTTCTATCAAGTATCATTACTTGAGAGAGTTGGTACAAGACAAAGAAGTGAGATTGGAGTATGTGAATACAAAGAAACAAATATTTGATATATTCACAAAATCTTTACCTAAGGATGCTCATGAATATCTAAAAGGTAAATTGGGGTGATTCCCCTAATTGGGGATACTTAAGCTAAGATGGAGTTGTGCATCAAATGTTTTAATTAGAATATCTTACAAATTGATGCAGAAGGTCACATTTTAGGACCTACCTAAAGCTATGAAGAGAGAAGCACAAGATTTTGAATTAGTCATAAGCAAGATGAAAAAAAAGAACCTAGTTTAGAGAAGTAACCAAAGAGATATGCATATATTTAAGATGTATGAGATACAATTAACTAAAGATGTTGAAGTATTTTTGACATTATTGTTAAAGAGGGAGAGAGTATAGAGTTATGTTTTTCTCTCACAATGCATGTGCCATTTCTTGTAAAATGGGGACCCCCTAGTAAATTGTTTCCTACCAAGCTCCTAGTGTAGATCTGCATCACTTTTAGACTCCCCCAAAAGTCTAGGTCAGGCCCTAGTATCTTACTAGAAAGGCTCAGACAATCAAAAACATGGAAGGATACTTCTAGAGGACATTTTAGCACTTCCAAGTAGGTGTAAAAATGTGCACATTTATAAGGTGTTCATAAGTGCACCCATTTGGAAGTGTGGAAATGTGCAACTCTAGAAGTGCACATTTGTACACTTGCATAGCTTCCATGAGTGTGCAAGTGCATGCACTCTAGAGTTTCTTGTGTATGCACCTCTATAGCTATACACATGTGCACCCTCCTAGGTGCACCTTCCCTAGGGTCTATATAAGACCCTAAGCACCCCTCCCTTTTGTCACTTTTCATTTTTCTCCTTTGCAACCCACACCAATGTAGTTCTTCAAGTGCACTCCTCTTTGTATCCTACAAAAAAGTAACAACATAAACAAAGTTCAAATCCTTAAATGAAGGTTTCCACATGCACACTTCCATAAGGTGTGCATGTGCACACCTTCCAACCTCCACACACCAAGACAAAACCTAAAAAACCTAAAAAAGAACTAAGACTCCTAAGATTGTGAAGGTGCACACATGCACACATGCACACCTCCACAAGGTGTGCATGTGCATACCTTCCCTCACACTCAAAAATTAAAACTAAAACTACTAATGTCAAGCCTTGGGAGTCACTAGGAAGGTTTGCACATGTGCACCTCCACAAGTTATGCATGTGCACACCTCCACACTCTCAAGAGCTAACTCTTAGTTCCCCCTACTTGACAAGTAGTGTGCATGTGTGTAGGTATACACAGGTGCACACTTATAGAACTATGCATAAAATTCTATTCAAAGGAAAAAATAGTGCACCTATGTACCTAACAAGATGCACTAGGTGCACCAAATTGCATTCCATAGATTTTGTGGGGATTTAATTGTTTTGATTGTATTTTTTACTATGTTTCTATCAATGAAGAGGAGGAGGATACCATCTTATCTACACATGAAAAATGATTAATAGTTAGAAACTTAAAATTTGACCTAAAATAAACTCTAATTCACCTTGAAATAGATCAAAATATGGTTCCTAAACGAGTAGCATTCAAGTACCAAGGGGCACCCAGAAAGCCAAGATTTCAAGATGGACATGCCAAGATCAAAGATACTAAACTCAAGCATATAAACTAGAATGCATTGCTCATGATTTGCAACAAACCTAAGGAAAAATTTGTAGTGGTTTTCATCACTCATCTAATCAAGCCTCATCAATACATCATCTAATCCAACATGAATTCAGTCTTTTGAACAAATAATGACTCTTGTAGAACACTATGTAACCAAATAGAAGGTCATTAAGAGAGTTACAAGAGAGATAGTCTTGGTAACTCCAACCTTAGAACATTGAGAAAGTTTTCCATCTCCCAAGGGTGGATCAACATTTAAAGATAACATATGATAGAGTAGAATGATGGCACAAGGATAATATAAATGAAGTACAAGAAATAGTTCAATCCTCCTTCCTCGTTAATAGAGCAACAATGGGTCATAAAATCAATAAAGTTGATATGACAAGGGGATATATGAAGGATGACATTGGTTATGCAATTTTTCTTTTGAGCAGAGTTATGGGGCTTCCTACAGTAGGTCAATTTCAAACCTAGATGGTCCACATTATAGAAACCATCAAAATAGAAAAGATGCCAATTGATTGGGCTATCATCCTAAGTGATAACTTGAATGACCAACTTCTAGCCATCAAAGATAACCCACATTTCTACATGACATCACACATGGTGTATTTTTTGGTAGCTAGAACCATATATTACCCAAGCCTCTACAAAAAGGGATGCATGTAGAATGCAAATGCTTCACCCTATGTGCTATATCCAAAATTAGTGAAGAAGAAGCTCCCACTACAAAGTGTTAAATATAGGTTTGTGAATGATGGTTCCATATTTGCAATCATCAAGTTCAATGAAGGTGATTATACCAAAAGAATGTCAATAGAGATAACAACCAAGATTATAGAAATAGAAATTGGCACCTATTACATTTAATTCAAAACCTTCACCTATCTTAAGATAGTTGGTACTCTATTATGCCCAAATAAGCTCCTAAGATACTCATTTTATAGGGTCATCTTGCTAAATATTTCACACTAACTTAATTCTACATACTAGCATATGAAAAAGTGAGAAGAAAATATAAGAAGACATGGGTTTGGCCCATCAAAATCTCTTCTTTCGAGGTGAAACAAAAGCAAGATATTATCACCTTAAATTTAGAATGGGACCAATATCCCTTGGAATAATATAACTCCCCTCACTCATACATTGATAACATTGGCATGGTATAGCATTTGGTAGGGGAAGAGTTTGTACATGAAGATATGTTGGAAGACCATAAGATGAATGTTGTAGATGACTATAATGTCCATATAAGGAACTATTATAGGATGACTCTATATTTATTAGAACATGTGCTAAAGATAAAGATCCCTTTTAAGGTTGAGAGAAAGGACACCAAATATGTCATGGATCCATTATACAATAGGGATAAAACCTATGATTGGTCAATAATGATCGTTGAAATAGGGAGGGATGAAAATGCAGATATAAATCATTAGGCTAGGCATATAGTCTAGCTGACAAAGGAAGATCAAAAAGCCATTTATAATGGATCCATTTTTGTTGGTTATTACCATCCAATATGTAGTGAGGATAATCATAGGAAAAGGTGCAAAAGTCATCATACCAAGCTTTCCCACTCAATCCTAAGTTTGGAAATAGTTCATCAACATGAGTGGGAGGTTGAGTACTTTGGAGATAATAAGGGTGTATCATCTTAAAATGGAAGCACTTCTATTTTAAGATCATTTATCCCTCCAAGTAGGTCATCTAGGGTCATGTTAAGCACCTTGAATGGGTCTTTGCATGGATTTGGTTATTTTTCCCATGTTTTGCTTCTCTCTTTATATTTTCAACCTATTTCTAATAAACTACTCTACGAAACTGAGGACTTTGGCCTTTGGGTCAAGGATGACCTTATGTGTCAAGGCTCACCTTGACCCTAATCTAAGGTAGGTTTGACCTTCTCCCTAACCTTAGGTCCCATTTTTAATTTCCAGGATTTTTGAGATCTCAAGCTCCGAAAAGGTTCTTTTCTTGCTTCCAGGTTGGCTATTTTGGGTTTTGGAATAGTAGAATCTTAAATTACATTTAATATAGGTCTATTCCTATGGATTAAGGTTAAATTGGGTTTAATACTCCTATATCAGCCTTCTCTAGGAGTTAGTGCCCTAGATCACTATATAAGGAAGCCTTCTTCCCTCGTTTTGACATATACTTTCTAAATCCACTATCTATGAGAAAAGATATTAACTATGATCTAACCACTATCTTGCACATTAATTATTCCATGAAGTGAAGTTCTGTCAAGTATTCAATCATTCAAGTGTTCAAGCATCCAATTCATAAAGGAGATCCATTATTAGCTATTGAAGGATTCAATCTCTATGGAGCCCTCTTGTTGAAGATTTCTCTATCCATATTCATCTAAGCCTTCTTCAATGAAAACATACATTCAAGATTGGTGTTGAAGATCTAATGGCACTGATTTCAGACATCCTGCATGGATTTCTACATACATTTGGAGCATCCCTACTTGTGCATTCAAGGATTCAAATCCTCCACAGGGATTTTCATATAAGGTGAATAGTTCCATTTAGTTTGTCTATGCATATTACAATTTCAATTATATTTCAAGGTTAATTCCAAATTGGGGTTTGACTAAGGAAAAACACCCATGCAAAAAAAAAAACAATTTTTCTTGTAGATATAGATGTGGAACAATGAATTGGAGAGTACATTCAGATACCCTTTTCGTTGAACTTGTGAAATCCATGAACAATTTTTTTATCAGAGTAGTATAGGTCAAGGTCAAATTTTTGGGGTACAATTATACCTTGGGGTAAGATTGTGCCCTACCAACATGGTCAAGGTTGACCTTCCTTCAAAACAGAAAAATATTTCTAGTTTTTCTCTATCTCAACATTTTTAGTGTGGAATGGGTTGCAAATTTTCTAGAAACTACATATAGACATTAGAAAATAGAATTTTCCACATTCAAGGTTATTATTTGTCTTTTATCTATTTCAATATTTAAGAACATACTCCCCCACAATAGGGAGATCATATAACCTCCTTTCTCCTTATTTTCCATCACTTGATCCATTTCTACATTGAACACTTTCTTTTGCTTAATCAATTTGGATCATCACATTAAAAATTAGGGTCAAGAAAGGAAAACTTATTTTATTTCTATTCAATGGGTACAAAGAGGAAAAGAATTCCTTATAAACCAAAGAAGAAAATAGCTCAAGCACAGATGTCTCCACAAGGATAGGTACAACCAGAACAAGAAAAGCTTGAAGCAAAAGAGCAAGAATAGTTGGAATAGCTAGAAGTAGAATAGATAAAAGAGTAGAGGATGACACTAGTAGAAACTCAAGAGGAAGAAGAATCCCCCTTTACTCCAAATGAGGAAAGAACTGAATCAACTATGGTAAGAACATGGAGAAGGAGACTAAAGAAGAAAAACACTATGTCACTGCAAGTTCCTAAGACCATACCAGAAGCAAAGGATGAAGAATAAGGGGATAAAATTGAATTTGTCCCCTTGAGCCATAAAACCTACTTGGCTAAAGTGACAGAGAAAGAGAGGAGAAAAAGTTCCACAGTGACACCTCCATCTCTTCTAAGGGAGCCTATCCAGGTATCAACATCAAAAGATGACCAAAAAAAATAGATCAATAATATGGAGGGTCAAGAAACTAATGTCTTCGACCTCTTTGATTTTGACTTCATGCCAGCAGGTAATAAGATGGTGGGAGAGAAAATAAGAGATACTCCCATGAGTAAACCCTTAGGAGAGGACTAGAATCAATTGTCACATCTACCTCAAGGATCTCTAGGTATTCCAAAATCACCATCTATCTCAAGATTTGGCTATCTTGGATAAAGGTTTAGTGACTCCACTTCCTTAGGCTACACAAGAAGAAGAATAAGAAACCAAGGAAGGGAGCCCTAGTAGCTGCATGCTAATGAAGTATCTAAGAAAGGGAAAAATACTTGAAGAGCCTCAAAAAATTTGTCAAGATACAAAGTTAGGACCTTAGCCCAACTAGATACAAAGACTCAAAATGAAGGTCTTTCTTGATAGGAGAAGACTCCATAGAGGATTGATAAGGGAAAGGATCTTGCACTAAAATTGACCTCTTTATCCAAGTATATGTCTCCTGTGGGCATCACACTAACATGGCTAAAGAGTGGGGTTATGTTTCACCAAAATAGGTAGTTGGACCTAATAGCTAAGGAGAGAATGAAAGAATTAGTAAAATCAATCAAGAAGCCTAACCCACCTATGGGTGATGCATGAACACTAGCCTTCATAATGAAGAACCAAGATTAGGACTTGCTTGCACATATAGTTATTCCTCCTCCACACACTAACATTGAAAAAATGACTTCATAAGACTTCAAAATAAATGAGGTCATGTTGGGAAGACCCAAAATAGACACAACTAAAGTGATCTCTATGGGTATGAAAGAGGTGTTCAGGCATATGGACTAGGATGAGTCTAAGTTGATAGCACTGTGGAAGAAAAATGAGTTATTAAGAGGCTATCTACATGAAGTTGTGGACCCAATCAACCTAGAAAATATAGAGATTACTCTTGCAGTAGAATTAGAGAAAAGAGAATGAAGGAAAGTACAACTAGATCCATTTTTGAAAGCATGTTAGTAATGGCATGAAAATTTTTAGGGGAAAGGTGTATAGATAATATAGGGTAATTTTAACCTATTGCATCACATCAAGTCTAGTGTGAACAAGTTGGTTTCTATAGTGAATCAAGATTTTGGGCTAATGGATGAAGTTCACACCTAGGAAAATGAACTACAAGCTGAAATCAATCAAAGGTCAAAGTTATCAAATGCTAATAGAAGTATATACTCTTGTTGAGCTAGACAAGCTCAATGACTTGATTGAGAAGATATTAGTTGGCAATAAAGTAATGGAAAGATTACAGATAGAGATCTAGAGGCTTTAGGGTCAAACTCAAGAGAAATTTTTGGAAGTAGAAAGGTACTACAACATCTCTTGCCTTGATATTTTTGAGGATGAATCTAAGGCCAAGCTTATTGCAACACAATCAGTAGTCCAACAATTCCAAGGAACATTCAAGGATACATTTTTTAGATGAAGACATAAGACAAGAATTCAAGATTGAAGAGGTATTGTTGGAGCTAGATACAAAGCTTGAAAATTTTGCAGAAACTTACATTAATGTTAGTAATTACCAAAAATTAGTAAAAGATAAATATGGAGCTTTGAATTTTTTAGAGGCTACCCAAATAGTAGAAATAATAGAGAACTTTAAGAGAAAATATAGACATCATTTTGGTGTAAAGGGGAAGAAAATTTAGATGCTATAAATTTAGTTTTACAACTTAGAAGAATTTAGAATTTTTGGAAACTATCATATAGGTGTGGAAGTGCACAGGTGCATAGGTGCACTTTTCATAAAGGTGTGCCAACAGTTTTGAGTAAGAAGAAGTGTGCTAATAGTTAACTGCTGGTTCCTAATTTAAAGCATTCCATACACTAGAAACACGTTTTAATGGTAGTTCAACTCCTATCTAAACACCTAGAGAAGGTCAAGCTTCCAATTTTAGAGCTTCCAAAGACTTCTAGATTATTTGCCAACTACATTCTTCTTATTTTCTTATTATTTTATTCTTTTGTGTCATGTAAAGGCTCATGAACCCATTAATGAATATAAATAGGGGTGGAGAGCTATTTAGCACCATTTAGAGAATCATTTTGGATATAATTAGATTTGTTTTATTATTTTGTATCTTGTATTTGCATTTTGAGAAGTCTTTGCTAACACAAAGTGAGGAGATAATTTCTTATAAATGTTATTAATAATATATGTACTCTAGGAAGTTATTTGATGCAATAATATATGTTATTTGTGCTCTTATTTGAGTGTAGTTATTCTTGCTAGAGTTTGAATGTGTGTTCATGAATAATAATTGAGCCAATTATTCTATTGTGTTGTTATGATTTTGTGACCTTCTAGTTCTAGTGTTTGTCTTGTGTTAATGAATTCCACTGATGTAATGAATTGGAGAAACGATCACCTATTGTTCTTGCATAGCATCTTGTCTTGCATGAGCACACTTTCCATGGCCTTGTGATTTGATGGAGTGTGAAACATCTTTTAGTTATTATTGAGTTCCCATTGACAATTGCATCAGTGGAGTTGAGGAAGCACTACTCCTAATTTCATTGGTTTCCTACTCGATCCTTTCGACAATTTAGTTTGTAGATGTGTTTTTACTATGGTTTATGTCCATTAGAAATTTCCCTATCGAGTTATTTAATTTAATCTCTCATTACCTTATCTTTGGTATTTTCTTTACTAATACTGGGTTAAAATAGGAATTTATATAGTTGCATTGATAAATTGAATTCATCATAAAACATAAAATACCAAAAATATTTTTCTTTTGTGGTTACTTTTTCAAATATCAACAAATCAAATAGATTATCCAAAATTATTCAAAACTAGCAAAGGCCTCTTTATGAAAATACACATTTATCTTCAATTGAGAAGATTTTAGTAGGTCATAAAATCACACAAAACCTTGGATTTGATTGTCAATTATCATTTCAAGAGGGGAGTTTGAAAGGATTCTTGTCATTCAGCATCATGCAAAATGACAGCTCAACAAGTTATCATGAAAAGAAAAATTAAAGAGGGAGAGATTAAAGATGAGAGATTATGAAGAAGTTACCTATGCAATAATGAGAAAAGAGGGAGAAGTCATACAATTACCATGAGAAGTAAGAGTCAAAGATTATATTTATCAAAGAGGGAGAAAAGTTCAATTAATATGTATAATAGAGGGAGTATATATGAAAATAGAAAGAGTGAGGTGTTAAATGTCAAATTTTCCTAGATGAGAATCAAAATGAAACTACAATGATAAGATCAAAGAGATTTTTTAATGTTGATATGGGAATTAGAATGATGCTAAGGATATTAATGAAGATCTAATACTAAACATAGAGGAATTTGATAGAAGAAAATCAAGTGGATATTTGAGTGACTTCTTGAATTACATGGTAACTAGAGGTGTCACCATCAATGACAAAGAGGGAGATTGTTGGAAACTACAATTGGAATAAGTGTTATATTGTCATTGATATCCAACCTTATTGGTGATATAGTTGTTACTTGAGTAGAGTGTCATATCAAGATGATTGATGAAGAGGATTTGAGAAAAAGAGATGACAAGATGACCTAGTGGAAAGGTTGAGTTATGTGGAATTACAATGGGTACTTGATTAGTTAGACCTTGACAAGATAATGTGTTATCCAATCATAACACTTAGTAAAGGATTTAGTTGAGTTTAAGCCTAGAATAGATTATCAATAAAGGACCAACTACATAGGCTAAGTCAAGCTTCAAAGAAAAATATTAAGAAACTTATAGTATTGGTTGAGAACTAATAAAAGACCAAGTGAAGATAACATAAGTTGAGAAAGAAATTTAGTAATGACTAAGTTATCTAGTGATGATGAGATTGAGGAACGCAATATTGGCTGAGTGTCACCATTTGTTATTTCGTGAAGGAATTGAGATTCCTAGTAGACATAGTTGAAATCTTGAAATATGTAAATCATTTTAAAGATAAGGATTGATGAGCTAGAGCCTCTAATCCAAGAGAAACAATGTTTGAGTGTTTCTAGGGAGGGATTCAAAGAGAATTTTTAAGAATTTTCTAGAAGGAGAAGGAGGAAATGAAATGATGGAAGGATTCAATGAATCTAACCTAAAACCTAAGATCAATATTGGTGTTTAAGTCACAAAAGATAAAATTTACCTATTTAAGGAGGTATACAGATTAAACTAAAAAAGGTTAGAAGTTGCTGATTTTTTTGACTAGTGAACTTGAGTAGAAGGTTGTGAAGAAGGATAAAAGATGATGTGAAGAGTGATTTCTTGAAGGATTTCCCAAGTAGATCAGAGACAGTAATGGAGATGTTAATGGAGTCTAGTCAATGAGTTAGTAGATGAGCTACATTGTGATCTATATTTGTAAAGTGAGTTGTATTTATCAGATCAACTTCTTGTTACTTTCTAACCATTGTATTAGTTGAAATGCTTTAATCAAGGCTGACCTAATAGTAATTTGTAAACCCTATAATCAAGATGGAATTCTAATGGGATATACTTAATTCCTCTAACAAGGTCACTCCTAATAGGATGATTAAATCATTTAATAGGTCACAGCTAATAGTGTGTATTATAATCTTTAATAGGGTTGGCTCCAAACAAAGCTCTTTTTAGAAGAGTGAAAAGTTGGTGACATGTTACTGCTGGTTTTTTCCAAATTGGTTTTCCATGTTAAATATTGGTGTCTTACTTGTGTGGATGTTATTTGAGATCTTTTATTGTTTAATATTTAATATTTTGCAATTTAATTTATTATTGAGATAGTGGATTGCAAGTTTATGTTATTTATAAGTTACTATAGAGACTAATTGGATTAAAGATTAGATCTAAGTTGTTTGAAGTATTTAAAAGTTTAATTGGTGCATATAGACCTAAGGATAAGTAATCCCCCACAATTGTTCTAAATAATTATAACAATCCTCATCTTAAGTAAAGAAAAATAAGGTCACTTAAAACACTTAGAAATCATATTAAGGAGATTGTATGAGGAAACATTGAAAATTAACTTGGAAAAATGTGAATTATTGAATCGAAAGCTTTTCTTATCATGTAATTTTTATTCTCACAAAGTTATCTAAAGATAGATCCTAGCAAGGTGTTGGCCATTCTTATTTGGCCCACTCCAAAGATAGGGATAGAGAAAAGAAGATTTCATGGATTATCTCAATTCTATAGAAAGTTCACAAGGGGATTTAGCAAGATTTGTGCACCTATTTTAGACACCATAAATGATGGTTTGAAAAAACATTTAAATAGACCACGGAAGTTGATAGAGGATTTGTGGTGTTGAAGAAAAAGGTAGAAACTCAACCCATTTTAGTTCTACCTAGTTTTGAGAAATTGTTTATTGTGGAATGTGATGTAAGCAATGTGGCAGTAGGAGTAATATTTAGACTAGAAGGAAGGTCTATGAAATTTTTTAGTGAGAAGATAAATCAAGATAAGAGAAGATATTTCTTCTATGATCTAGAGATTTATGCATTAGTTCAATCCCTTAGGAAGTTAAGGCATTATTTATTACCTTGGGAATTTTTGGTTTTTACTAATAACTGGGCACTAAGTTTCATAAATACTCAAGATAAGATTAGTCATAGACATATAAAGTGCATGGTATTTCTCCAAGCCTATACCTTTACTGTAAAATACAAGAAGGGACAAAGTAATAGGATATTTGATGCACTTAGTAGGATATTTCTCACTATTTAAGAAGTAAATTTGTGAGCATTGGGGTGGACAGTTTCAAAGAGCTATACAAAAATGATAAATACTTATCAAAGGCCTACAAGTTATGTGTTGAGTTTAATAATCATTTTCATAGTCAAATTGCAGATTGTACATTGCAAAATGGATTATTGTTAAAGGGTAGTTAGTTATGTGTGTCTAGAGGGTCTATGAAGAAAACCTTAAATAAGACAAACATAATTGAAGCTTGGTGGTCATTTTGGCATTAATAAGACACTTGAACTAGTGAAAATATTCTACTTGTGGCCTAAAATGAAAAAAATTATGTAAGGAGATATGTTGAAAAATGTGTTTTGTATCAAAACACCAAGGGTGCATCTACCAATGCTAATTTTATACCAACTAGGAAAAGGGAGACACTTTAATAGGATTGTAGATATTTGTTTTTCTAGGCCACTAAGACATTCAAATATGTATGTGAGGAAGATAGGGTTCCTAATATGATTCTAGTTATAATCCAAATTAGATTAGCTAGAACCCAAAGAAAGAAGGGTGCCAATACCAAATTTGAATTATAAATGAGAATGAAATACAAGGAAATACTCTATTTGGCCCTTATAGGATAATGTGTATATAAAATTGAACCAATTATTTAAATAATGTAGATCTAGATTCTATCTGTATACAATTAGTACAATTAAGATATGGATCTAAGATATGGATATGAAAGGAAATTAAATATAAGAGACTCACCTAAAAATATATAGAGGAAGATGTAATTTACCTCCAAAACTCATAGATCTAAGCATGTTTCTAAGTACATAATTGAGGAATCCCAAATGAATTGATGAAAGGAACAAAACCCAAAAATTATTCATTAGGAAAGTAGAAAGGACTAGGGGAAGGATGTATTCCCATGAGTTGATATAGTCTGACAGCATGATAAAAAATTCAAATCAACTTCCTCAGCAATATTTTGTAGAGTTATTTCTAGATCCACATGCAAAATTCTACTAACTTGCTCCTACATAGAAAAATGAAGAGTTTTCTTGTTGGGTTGAATAAGGGCTTGTCTTGGTCAAGCCCTAGGTTAAGGAAATAATCATAAATTGAAATATAATTGATAGATGGAATTATTTTGTTTAAAAGATTTGAATAATATCAAAGGAGAGATAAAATTACCTTCAAAGATACAATTGACTTTGATATGGGATCAAGTATGTAAGTGTAATAGTCTTGACTCAAAGAAACCATAAGGACATCAAAGAAGCCAAAAGCTCATGTATAGTATTGTATGTGACATTCCATGGATGCATAATAGAAGAGATTAAATGGATTGGAATGATTGATCTTCTCCTTAGATCCAAACTCCACCACCATCTTTACAAAAGAAGCTTGATTCAAGAAAGAGATGTTCAAACTTGAATGCTTGTAGAAGAATTCCTTGATTTCTTGCTTGTGGATTCCTTAGTTTATAAAGATGAGAAGTCTTGATAATATGAGATTAGATATCAAAATGAATCCACCAACCCTTCTTTTATACTAGCTTTTGGACAGGAAAACAACTCAAGTTGACTAGGGAGTAAATTAAATTAATTGGTAAGCTCAAGGTCTTTTTGGCCTTGAACCCTACAACTACTATCGATTAGGTCAACCTAGGTCAACTTGGTCTAAAACTAGTTTGAATTGAGTTAACCTAGTCAAGACTAAGTTAACCTAGGTTTACCTTCTCCTAGGGAGGGGAGAGTCGGGCCTCACAAAGGCCTAGAAAGAGGTGTAGGTGAAACTAGAAGATAACAAGTTGATTAGGAGATGTCATCAAAAGGGTAGCAAAGTGACACATAGAAGGCCATGTCAAAAAGTGAGATGATGGAGCATAAAATAGGAGAGAGGAGAAAAATAGACTAAAACCATAAAGGAGGGCTCAAATGTCTCAAAATAAAGTGCATTTATTTCAATAAAGTACATATAGCCCCCACTTTAGTGGGAGTATAAGGCAAGTCATACTCTCAGTAAAGGAAGGAGAGAAGAAAGATAGTGTCACACCAAGGTATAAAAATCACCAAGCTTAAGGACATGAGCTCCCAAACCTAGGATACTAACTCCATTCCCATGCATAAGAGCACAAAAAAGAGAAAATAAAGGAAAATAAAGATAAAATAAAATCAAAAGATGAAAACCCAAAGAAATTAGTTAAAGTGACCTCAATTGAAGAAATGCCTCACCCACTAATATCATATTTGGAGGGACATTAAAAATCACAAGGGATCACATAGGAAAGGAAAGAGCATCACAAAGGACTACATCGCTCATGATTTTATACTGCCAACATGAAAGCACTAAGAGAGAGGAAGAAATTGATTACCTTTCCTAGTAAAATTTGTATTCCTTATTGTGAATTATAAAGAGGCAAGTTTGAATGGTCTAGCAAGTTTGTATCTTTGATATTAAATTTCAAAAAATAAAAGTAAAAAACTAGGCTCAAATAGTCTAGCTAGTTTGTGTGCCTAGTAGTCAATTATGTGCTCTCATTGGTGGTTTATGTCAACCCAAATGCCCTCCTAGAAAAAAAAAAATTCAAACAATAATCCTTTTAACAGTTGCCTAAGGTTTTTTATGAAATAATTTAGCATTGGCTATATTCCTTATTTCATATGATTCCTTAGAATATTTTAAGTCATGACCATGTGATTCACACAGTTGTAGTTGGTTATGTGCTAATCAAGGTCAAGATGGCAAAGGCATGATTGCCTTGTGTTTACATTGTTGCAAAGCATATTGGCTTAACCAAGGTCAAGACAGTGAAGGTGTATTTGCTCTATTTTTTCCCAATAACATGATTATGTTAACATGCTATTTCTTAAGGCATGAAAATGCAAAAAGGGCAAATCTTTAATGTTTCAAAGACACAATTTGCACCATTAGATCTATGGCTAGTGCATGATCGTAACAAGTTAAGAAGTGTCTAAGGTTTGAGTAGCGATCGAGCAATTCCCCTTGTTTTTCTTGGTTGCAAGGATTAGAAGGTGAACCTTTGGTTAGGGTGGTGATGGTGTAGATGTTTTTAGGATCTCAATCTTCATAGGGTTGTAGCCATTAATGAAGAATGTTAAGAGAAGGTTGTGAAGTAGTGATAACCAATGGGTCATGATTTTGCAAGTAGGAACTATTACTGAAGAAAGTTGGTGGTGAAGATGTGATCACGAATGGTCAAACACAAGGTATAAAGTTGAATTGTCGATGTAGTGGTAGAATGGTAAGAGATGTTTAGTCCATGTGGCAAGGCTTGATGGTTAACTCTACTTGACCAAATAACATGGCTAATTTGGCAAATTAACACAAGAAAAAGTAGCTACTTGATGATGAATCCAATCTTTTTGATCTCTCACAACCACTTTCATCATTCCAAAGATTGGATAAATGCAAAGAGACAATTTATCACTACCTATTGATCTATCCATTCAATCATAAGTTAATGACCATTGTTCTTGACCTCACAGAGCTTTGTTTGGTGAGGAAGTGATCTCCTCATGTATGGATTCGTGCTATGATTAGATATTTTTCATTTTTATAGTCATTATTCTTTATAGATTTGGTTATAGTTGATAAGTAGGAGATAATTTCCACAGTAAGTGAAATTGTGATATTGCTATCAGGATTTAACTGTGTGATTTTTGAGTCAATCATTGACCCATCTTTCATGAGTAGGGATTCAACTTGAATCCATCTCTCATGAAAATAAGTGGAACACTTAGCACTCATTGGATCTAGGTGATGCTCACAGGGACCCCTATGAGCACCACCTAGATCCAATGAGTGCTAAGTGTTCTATTTATTCTCATGAGAGATGGATTCATATTGAATCACTACTCATGAAAGATGGGTCAATGAGTTTGACTCAAAAATCACACAGTTGAATCCTAATAGCAATATCACAATTGGTTATAGTTGTTAAGACTTATCTTAGAGTGAAAGCTATCTAAATTTATGCTTACACTATAAAGGTAGATGTTCTACTCTTTCTTAGGGTTAGATCTTCTTTGTTTCTCTAGTATTGCCTTGGCATGCTACTGTAAATTCCCTCTTTGCCTCAGAATAATATGACATCCTATCTTATCTCCCTCAACCATAGATGTATTGTGCAAGCTTTGTCTACCTCTTCTTGATGTACTATGAATATCTATAATCTTCACTTTTGTATCTCTATTGGCCTGTGAATGATAAGGAGTGAAGCATTTTTTCCTTGTGTCACTCATATGGCCAACTAATCTCTATGTAGTTAATATACTAAAGAAAGTTTAAATCTATATATCTTTGGACTGTCATGATAATGGTATTGTACATGTATGGGTAGAGATTGGTTTGAACACCTTTATTTGGTGCATCACCTCTTTAGATAGATTAGGTAGTTACTTCCATGTATTCCTTCTCCCTTTTCTCTTCAAGAATATTTTAAGGGCATCCCAATAGTAGAGGAAGCTAGACTTCTCCAAAGACTCAACCTCATAGTTCATGTCCTACAACTTGGAGGTTGTTTTCATGTTTCACAAGGTTGTCCTTAGGTATAAACTTTGGACAAGGGTGCAAGCTTTTGTGACAATATTTTTTGGCACACCCGATGGGACAATATATTAAACATTTAAAGCTCACTGGTGTCAAAGAAAGATTCTATGTTCATGTTAAGGATATAGTATTGTCTTTAGTATAAAGCCTTCAAGAGGCTCATTGTTCAAAAGTACTTGATGACTCTAAGCTTCAAGCATAATCTTGTTTCCAAACCAAAGTGGTTATAATTCATGTCCAAGAGACACACAAGGGCATCTTCCAGAGGTAATTTCCAATACCAAGATATTTCTTTTTCTAAACCAAGAAGAAAGGCTAGGGTATCTCTATCACCAGTTAGGAGTGTGTTAGTAACACACACCCCTACAAGATCTATCTCCACTCCTCATGTTGTTAGATCTTAGCCTAGAATACCATCTACTCATATCAATAGATCACTTCCTTACATGGCCAAAGCTCATGCTTTCACCACCTTTAATGGTGAGAGCCCCTCCTATTAGCCCAAATTCATGACATGTTAGTATCATCTCTTAAGAGTATACATGAGTTTATTGGTGAAACCTACATCTCCTCTATTGAGCATATTTAGGAGGTTTCTAACACCTACAATATGCATAGTATCACCAAGGATGATGTAGTAGTTAGGCTTCTAGCCTCATCCTTGAAAGGGAAGGCACTATAATGGTATAGAGGTTTGCTTCATAACTCTATTACTGATTGGGATGGGTTAGGGGAAGCCTTATGCAAGCATTTTGAAGACAAAACTGATAACCTATCACTTTTAAAATAGCTCACAACTATCAACAAGACCCCCCATGAATGTATGAATAATTTCAATTATATATTTTAGAAGACATGGGATAGAATATCTACTATTTTCACGCCCTCTCCTTGTAATGCATTCTTGTATTATCTCTGAAACTTCAATAGTGATATTGCTACCACCCTTCAATCTATGAAAGGGCAAACTCTACCAAATTCTTATGAGGTTGCCATAAGAGCTGAAAATATTTTGATATAGGGAGGGAAGTTAGCTCCAAGGCCCTAAATGCCTTTCTTTCCTAACATGCCCAATCTTCAACCTACTATAGCCCCTATTCATGTTTCCTATGCAAGTTAACCTCTTGTTTTGGTGTCCCAATAGCCTCTACATCCTCTAATAGAGTTGATAGGATTGAGGCCATGATGCAAACAGTAATGTAGAATTTAGATAGGAGGATGTTGGATCAAGAAAAGAAGATGGAGGAAAATAGTGCAGTAATACAAAAGATGGGAAATGAGCTAGTGATAATGAAGAGGCAGCAAGCTCAAAATAATAAGTCTCTCCAAATCTAGAGTCAAGGTCCCATTCATGGTAGACCTCCAAACTAGAGTCATGTCTCTTATAATTAGAATAGCTTTATCAACCACCCTCATAATCAAAATAGACCTATCAACCACCTCCAGTCTTCAAACACCAACCTAAATAGGGCTTTACTCCCTTAGAACAACCTTGCCCAAGATCAAGATTTATTTCCTTCTTGTAACTATTCTTATGGATATTGCATGTGTCAAAAGGAAATATCTTACTTGGATTTAACTATACTAGAGTGAGTAGTTTCCTAGCAACACAATGCTATTTAAATTGTTGATACTTTTCAGCACGATGATTTTTCTTTCAAAAACCACCTAGAGGAAGAGCATGGTAATGTAAACTAGGGTTCCTGTGCTTACAATACTAGGAAAAAGAGAAGAGTTGTGGAAGAGTTTTCTCCTCAACCTCCTATCATTCTTCAACATCAAGTGTAGTGCCACATGTGCATGTAGTTGCCCAACAACAAAATACTCTTCAACCCACTAATGTCCCTTGGTAGTTAAGATAGAATGAAAGTAGAGGAGGTGTGAATAACCCTCAGGTTGTTCCACCTCAAGCTTCTACTTTTAAAGCTTCTACCAAAACATCTAAAGCATATTTTATTGTGGTAGATAAAATGAGGAAGACCAATGTGAACATTTATATGTGGGATGTTGTTGTAACTATACCATCACAAAAGAGGTTACTACAACAAGAGTTGGAAAGCATTGAACTTAGAGATTAGCCACCTAGCATGGAGAATGTCGAGAATTTGTTACAGCCATCAAAGGAGGTAGAAACAAGTAAAAATATTAGACCTCCTCCATTTTATGTTTCTCTCATTATATGAGATAAGATAGTCCACAATTGCATGATTGATTCAAGGGCTAGTAGTTCAATAATGCCTAAATGTATTGTTGATATTTTAGAAGTGAAATATGAACCCACTCTTAAGGATGTATTACAGTTAGATGCTAGTATTGTCAAGAGAATGGGAATCCATAGAAATATTGGAGTGGCCTTACATGCATGCTTGGGTTGTATTGTAGTTCAAGATATATCAATTGTTGAGGTTAAGCCACACTTTTCCATTTGTCATTCAAGAGATTTCACTACCCAAATAGGCGGTTATATATCTTTTGACTAGTCATATATTTTTTTAGAACTAGATATGTGACCAAAGCTTCAGTAGGAGTAGAACCATTATCCCTCCATCATATTGATGGCTACACTCTTAATCTCATCAATATGAATTGTACCATCCTAGAAATAGATGAAAAAGACACAGTAAATGTGCCCGCCACTTTAGTTGAGATACCTAATTCCTCTTAGATGAGTGGGCTAATGCATATCAATTTGATTCTATATTAGAAACCTTGAGATAGGTCTTGACACCTATTCTCTATCAAACAAGGATACTCTTGTCCCCAACTTAATGAAAATAAAAGAATACACAAGTGGGATATGGAGTAGGTTTTTTGATGGATCAAGAAATAAAAATGGATAAGGGGCTAGTGTGATGTTTGTTTCTCCTACACTATAAAGGTACTACTTCACATTTAGGTTTTAATTTAGTTATACCAATAATGTGGCCAAGTATAGGGCATTGATTCAAGGTCTTCCACTTGCTCAAAAAAGAGGAATTCAAGCATTAAGTGTATATGGAGATAGTGAGTCGGTGGTCAATCAAGTGAGAAATAAAAATGTTACTAAGAATGGTATGCTCATGTCTTATAAACATAAAGTATGGGATTTTCTTGAAGGTTTCAATGTAGTTAATATTCAGAGTATCCCTAAAAGAGGAAATATGCATGCTAATAGACTTGTGATGGTGGGTGCATCTTATGATGTCCCAAGGAGCCTCAAAGATGAGAAGAAGTAGAAGATTAAAGTGGTGGTCAAATGTGTTGTCCCCAATAATAATATCAATTGGCAAGTCTTTGAATCAAATGCACAAAATGTGAGTTTCTTGTAGAATGAAGTAGAGTTCTTGAATATAAATCAGCCAAGATTGCATGACCAATATGGTGATCAAATCATCAAACTCAACTCCAATAAGTTGCATGAGGATCTCATTACCTTAGAGAACATCTTCGATCCTAATGACCAAGTAAGGGATAGAGGCATGAATCTTGCTACAAACAAAGGAGATTATATGTCGATCATAGTTATTGATGGGAGAAAATTAAACATGGGGAAGATATGTTCTAAAAGTAAGAAAGAAAGTTTTGTCCATCTATGTCAAGAATTTAATGATATATTTGCTTGGACATATGATGATTTAAAGGGTTTTGACCCTAGTCTATTTCAACATACTATAGATCTAGTGGATAATGTCAAGCCTGTTAGGCAAAAACAAAGAGCAAGAAATCCCAAGATTGAGCTACTAATGAGAAATGATTTGTTTGAATTAATTAAAGCCAATATCATTTTCCCTATTAAGTACTCCTCTTGGGTGGAAAATCTTGGCCCTGTTAGGAAAAAGAATGGAGAAATTAGGCTATATGTATATTTTAGGGATCTTAACCAAGCCTCCCTTAAAGATCATTATCCCCTCCCTTCTATGGAATAGATATTATCCAAAGTTAGTGGTTTAGAAAGATTTTCCTTCTTGGATGGATTCTTAGGTTATAATTAGGTGTTAGTCAAAGAAGTCGATAGATATAAAACTATTTTCACTTCCAAATGGGGTACCTATGCCTATAGTAAAATGCTTTTTGGACTAACAAATGTAGATGCCACATTTAAAAAGGACATGGAGATGGCTTTCAGAAATATGATTAAAAGGTTTGTCTTGGTCTACCTTGATGATATCGTAGTATATTCAAAAGATGTAACAGAACATTTTGGTCATCTTAGACAAGTGTTTATAAGATGTAGAGATTATAGAGTATATTTGAATCCAAGAAAGTGTCTCTTTTCCACTAATCAAGGGAAATTATTAGGACATATTGTATCTAACGATGGTCTGACCATTGATCCAAAAAGAACAAAGGAAATACTTGCCCTTTCTCTTCCTAGTCACAAGAAAGGTCTGCAAAGTTTTCTTAGTAGAATAAATTTTGTTAGAAGATTTATTTCTAATCTAGCTACCATGGTGAAACCTTTTACAACAATTCTTAAAAATAATATGACCTTCTCATGGACCAAGGAAGGGAGAATAAGTTTTGAAGAGATCAAAGCAACCATAGATTTAGCCCCTATTCTCATCAATCTAAATTTTGATAAGGATTTCATATTTACACCTTAGGAGGTGATTCAAGTATTTCTACTATTTTGACTCAATTAAATAATAAAAATGAAGAGAAACCTTTTTCTTTCTTTTGTGAAGGACTCAAAGAGTATGAAAATAAGTATAGCTACGTGGAAAAGAAGGCCCTTGCAGTCATAAGTCCCTTGAATAAATTTAGACACCTATTGTCTCATAAAAAAATCCACTTATTGATCCCTCATGAAAGTGTTAAAGATTTCCTATTGAGTAGAGATATTGATGAAAAAAGGTCAGTTGGATTATTAAGGTGATGGAGTATGATGTGGACATCCAGATTACCAAACTAGTAAGGGGGAAGGGGATGTGCAAATAGATGATCTCATCTCAAAAACCTAATGAGAAAGTTTCCTTGGTATTGGCAAAGTAGGAGGGGGTGAGGGATGATAACCCAAGGAGCAAGATAGATGACATGAAGACCTTCTTAGCTGGGAATGGATATCCTCAAGGTTTGGATAAAGCTAAAAGAAGAAATTTTAGATTGCAGTCCATACTCTATTCTATATTTTATGGTATTATTTTTAGGAGAGACTTCAATGAAGCCTTGCTAAGATGTATGGATATAGATCAAGAAGAGAGAATGGTTAAAGAGCTCCATGATAGTCTTGATGGTGGCCACCTTTTAGCAAGAACCACTGCAATAAAAATCATAAGAGTTGATTAAAACTAGCCATCCCTATTCCATGACTACCATAGACATGTGAGGAAGTGTTAAAAGTGTTATTTCTTCTTAGGTAAATAGAGACTTGCAGCCCTTCCACTTCACCCCATCTAGGTTGATCAGCCTTTTGCCCAATGGAGATTATATTTAATTGGTTGTATTAATCTACCTTCTAGCTTTGGTCATGGGTGGATTTTGGTTGCAAAAAATTACTTTACAAGATGGACTAAGGTAGTAGCCTTGAAGGATTATATAGAAGCTTTAGTTTTAGAATTCTTTAATGGAATTGTCATAAGATTTGGTGCTCCTTACACCATAATATCAGATAATGCCAAATCATTTGTAGGAGCTCAAATTTGTCCATGGGTAATTGATCATGGTATTTACTTAAGAACATCTTCTAATTAACACCCTCAAGGAAATGGTTTGGCTAAGTTGTTCAATAAAAATTTGATCTAAATCATCAAGAGTACTATTGAAGATGACCAAAGGTATTGGCATTAGAAATTGAAGACTGTCCTTTGGGCTAAAAGAATAACACCTAAAAGGGCTATTGAAAATTCTCCATTCATGTTAGTATATGGCAAGGAAGCTAGACTTTCTATCTCATTAGAGTTTCTTGCTCTTGAGCTGGCTCATTAGTTGGAACTAATTAAAAGAGATACTATGTCTATAAGAATGGCAATTTTGATGGAGCTAGAGGAGAAAAGAAGTCAAGCAATATAAACCTTAGAGATACATCAGCATTAGATGAAGAGGAGTTTTGATAAGAAGGCTAAGGTCATAAATTTTAGTGAAGGTTATCTTGTGCTAAAGTGAGGATCTAGATATGGTAAAAGTAGGGAGACACTCAAATTTTGATGCCTTATGAAGTGGTCTCTATGTAATCATTAGTTGCAAGCAAGCCAATGTTTTTAAGTTTAGCAGGCCTAATGGTGAAATCTTGTCTATTCCAATCAATGGAATATATCTCAAGCCCTATTTTTTATGGAAATAAATGTTATGTACATAGTTAGAGTGGTTTTGCCTCATGTTCTTTCCTATTTTCCAAGAAGTGCATGGGCATATTTTTGTTTTGTAATAGAGAGTTCTGGTTCTAGTTTGTTTTGCAAGTTGTAGAGATATAAAGGCATGTTTTATAGCTTAGAATGTGGTAGAAATAATAAATTTGATGTGTTTTGTAGTTTTAGAGACTCCATAGCCCAATGGATCTTTTGGTGGCCAATGGTCATATGCCAAGTAGGTTTGTATCCCCTCTGAGTTGCCAAAAATGTTAGCCAAAATGCCCTCCCACCATAAAATTGAATTCAAATAATAATCTATTTAATTGTTGCCTAGGGTTTTTTATGAAATAATTTAGCATTGGTTGTATTCATTATTTAACATTATGCCCTAGAATATTTTAAGTTGTGACCATGTGATTTGCACAGTCATGATTGGTTAAGTGCTAATCAGGATCAAGATGGTAAAGGAACAATTGCCTTGTGTTTTCATTGTCATAGAGCATATTGGCTTAACCAAGGTTGGGTTGGTGAAGGTGCATTTGCTTTATTTTCACCTAATTTTATGGTTATGTTAACATACTATGGCTTAAGGCATGATAGTGTGAAATGGTTTTCAATGTTTCAAAGACATGTTTTGCACCATTAGATCTTTTAGATCTATGACCAATGCATTATCACAATAGTTTAAGAAGTGGCTAAGCTTTGAGTTATGATCAAGTGATTCCACTTGTTTCTCTTGGTTGCAAGGATGAGAAGGTGAACCTTGGGTTAGGGTGGTGACTGTCCAAATGTTGTTAATATCTCAGTCTTTGTAGGGTCACAATGGTTAATGAATAATGTTAAGAGAGGTTTGTGAAGCGATGGTAACCAATGGATCATGGTTTCACAAGCATGAACTATTATTTAAGAAAGGGGGTGGTGAAGTTGTGATCACAAGTGATCAACACAAGGTATAAATTTGAATTGTTGATGGAGTGGTAGAATGGTAAGAGATGTTTGGTCCACATGACAAAGCTTGATGGTTAACTCCAATTGACCAAATAACATGGCTAATTTGGAAAACTAACATAAGAAAAAATAACTCCTTGATGATGAATCCAATCTTATTGATCTCTTGCAACCACTTCCATTGTTCCCAAGATTTAATAAATTCAAAGAGGCCCTCTATTTTTGCTTGTTGATCCATCCATTCAGTTAGAAATTGATGACCATTTTTCCTAACCTCTCAAAACTTTGTTTGGTAAGGAAGTGATCTCCTTGTGTATTGATTTGTGTTGTGACTAGATCTTTTTTAGTTTTGTAGTAATTTTTCTCTATAGATTTGGTTATAACTATTAAGACTTATCTTGGAGTGAAATCTATCTAAAGTTATGCTTACACTATAAAGGTAGATGTTGTACTCTTTCTTAGGGTTAGATCTTCTCTATTTCTCTGGTATTGCCTTGGCATGTTACTATAAATTACCTCTTTTCCTCTGAATTATATGACATCTTGTCTTATCTCCTTCAATTTTCTATGTATTGTGTAAGATTTGTCTACCTCTCATTGATGTTCTATGAATATCTATAATCTTCATATATGTATCTCTATTGGTCTGTGAATGATAAGAAGTGAAGCATTTTTTCCTTATGTCACTCAAGCGGTTGTCTAATCTCTATGTAGTAAATAGATTATTGCAAGTCTAAATTTGTATATCTTTGGACTACCATGATAATGGTATTATGCATGTATGGGTAGAGATTGGTTTGAACACCCTATATTGGTGCATCGCCTCTTTATAATAGATTAGATAGTTACTTTCATGTATTCCTTCTCCCTTTTATCATCAAAAATAGTTTAAGTGCATCCCAATAATAGAGGAAGTTGGCCTTCTCCAAAGACTCAACCTTATAGCTTGGAGGTTGTTTCCATATTTCACAAGGTTGTCCCTGGGTAAAAACTTTAGACAAAGGTGTGAGCTTTTGTGACAATAGTTTATGCATGCATGTGTATGTGTGTATGTGTCCACTAGAAGATCAAATTCCTAGTATCACCACAAAGTGAGTGTGTGCATTTTTCCCTAGGAAGGATTTAGAAAAGCTAAAAAAGGTGTGCTTCCTCAAGATGGAGAAGTATCACTAATGCCTATTGAGGATTGAGTGAATGTGAATGTGTTACCCATATATATGAGTTTTAGAATATGTTCTTGTGTATACAAAAGATAGATGAAGCAACACTCTATAGATATGAGGATGACCTATAACTTATACCAAGCACTCAAGGCTGATTGAATACTCTAAGCCATATGTAAAATTTTTATTTTCTACCCCATGGTTATGTCAATAGGAACTATGTAAAAATAGGGTGCATATATGCCCCCTTCCTTAGAAGGACTAAGTAGATAGAGGCATCATAAGGAAGAGAATCAAGGATAACTACTTCTATCAACAAGGAGATATCCTTCATTAATAATGTATATCTTAAACTTAGAAAAGAGCATGAACTCTTAAAAGCTAAGTAAATAAATAAATTATGAAAGGATATTTTGCTAATGAGAAGAGACCCTTGAAAGGAAGAGATATTGTGTACAAGACATCTACCTTCAATAGAAGTGTCATTTAAAATAGATACAATTTCAAGAAAAAATACAAAAGAATAACAAGATAGAAATAAGGATCCTTATTTATCCCCCTATATAGGTGAAATAAGGATCCTTGGGAGAAGGATGAAAAACTTTAAATCACATAGTAAGGTAAAATTCTTATAATGAACATAGTTTTGTAAATAAAGAAGAGTTTAAAATCAAGGACATGCACCTCTTATATAAGAAAGAGTCATAATTAAGACATAATTCCTTATAGGAAATGAATATCACATAATAAATAAATGTCACTATACTAAGGAAAGGAAATCCTTAGAGAGAGAGAGAGAATGTACAAAAATCCTCAACCCCCAAGTGTGAGATAGCAAATAAAGTCTATGATAGCACATAATAAATAAATGCCACTGTACTAAGGAAAGGGAATCCTATATCACATAATAAATAAATGTCACTATACTAAGGAAAGGAAATCCTTTGAGAGAGAGAGAGAGAGAGAGAGAGAGAGAGAGAGAGAGAGAGAATGTACAAAAATCCTCACCCCCCAAGTGTGAGATAACAAATAAAGTCTATGATAGCACTATATAGCAAAATTTTGTAAGATATAAAGATAAATCATAAGCAACAACTAATAGGTGTGCACAAAATGCAAATGTGCCATATCCAGCAAGATGTTGAAATAATGTGTTTTGCATACATTGCATAATATTTTTGTATTTTATTATTTTATTTTATTATGTGCAATATATAGGGATTCTTCTCATGGGTTATATTTGATGAGTTTCATTGTAACATTGTGATATTATTTAATGTAAAAATTTATTTTATATTGGAGAAAATATTAAATGGCCAATATTAAATGTGGGTTAATAGGGGTTTGGTAGAACATGGTTTATGTAATACCATTTGGTAGTTTAATGGGACTTGCTACTATATAAGAAGCCACAATATTAGTTGTAGAGACAAGACAAAGAAGGGGAAAAGGCAAAAAGAAAAATCAAGCAAGACAAGGCTTGACAAGTTAGCCAAGGGTGCATTTGCGAACATTGGATGCATGACATGGCATGTGGATTCATGCTTATTCATATAAATTTCTTGGTTGTGGCTATAGAATTGAAGACTTCCATGGTTGTATTTCAATGGTATTTTTGTTGAATATTACATGGTGATGGATTCTTTTGGAGGTTGGGTTCTTTCCTCAATTAGGGTTTCCTAGGGTATATCTTGCATCAAAATTTTTGTGGGTATGTTGCCTATTCACTTGCATGTGGATCTTAATAATATATTTATTTCATATCTATTATGGGTTGTATATAAATAGTAATATTTTTTCCTTTCAAGTTTCCTTACAAGTGGTATCAGAGCTATGGTTGTATTATTGTAACCCTACATTGAATCCATGGGAATGCATGATAGGATAAAAGAAAGGGCAAGATACATAAGTTGTTTATTGCAGATCTAAGGGCTTTAGGTTTGTTGTTATGATAGGATATTGGTAGGTTTTGAGTATCTGAAATTATTGGTCAAATGGATTTGTTTGAATGTTTCATATAAATGAGGTTTTTAGGGGTAAGCTTGCAAAACTGACCTCCTAGGAATAAATAGACCTTGTCATTAGATCCACGTTGGCTTTTCCATAAATTTTGATAGATAATATGCCCTAGTTTGACCATGTTGATAGAAAAATACAAAGATTTTCTAGTTATAGCCCATGATGGCCATCAATTTAATCTCGTCAAAATTTTATCACCCAAAAAAGTGAAAAAAATTAGTAAAAATGGTAAAAAGACTATCTTGGTAAAACAAACATAAATTTCACTCAATATATTGGATTTTGAAATTCTTGTAGTCATTAGAAATCTATTTCAAAGCACTAAATCCTGGTGTAGGTTTGATTTTGTGATTTTGAAATTTTATTAGGTTTAAAAGTCCAAAAATTTAGATATTGTTTATTTTGAGCACAGATTTAGGCATAACTTGGGCATACAAAGTTGGATATTGGACTTTGAGTAACTAATGGAAAGATCTTGGATAGTTTTATGCATTGGTAAAGATTTGGTGCAGGTTTGGCATGACTTATTTGGTGATATATTGATCTAAATGGTTTAGTATATATTTAATGTGGTGACATTGTGAGTTTATGACATTATATATTTTAGACATTTGGATTTGATGTCATTGTATACTTAGTTCATATTGTAGACACCTAAATCTCATTACATAATTAAGTAATCTTATTTAATCATCCCCTAGGACATTATTGATTAAATATTTAATTAATTAATCATTATCCCCTATTTAATTTATTTATTTAATTAACTATATTCCAATTCATAAAATTAAATGACAACCAAAAGTCTAATTATCAATTAATCCCTATTTCTTATATTAAATAAAATAAATTGTACCATACCTATTTTATTTAATCCCACATCCCTTTTATTAAATTTATCATTTGATAAATCGACCCCCAACCTCTAAATATTCTTAAAACCCTATCATTAGCTAAATCCAACCCATTCACCCATACTAATTGTCCATTTGCCTAATTAATCCCACCTAATTAAATCATCCCACTTGCCTTACTCTAACATACCACTTACTTCCTAATCCATCTCCTAAGCTAAGCCTAATATCCTTCCTAAACATGTGCACAACTTTAACCAAGGGTTAAGACTTCCTAACACAAACCAAAGTTAAACACTCATCTCATCCCTCCTACATTCCTATCCAAGAGACTTTAACACCCTTGCAAAGAATTAATTGTTAATATTAGCCTTAGATAGAAATAACAATTACATGCAAATATAAACAATACTAGAAAACAATTGATCGCACAGAAGTGAACGCAAGACACCAAGATATAATGTAGTTGACCTAAACCCTAGGCTACATCCATCAAACAAAAAATCCAATATTATTATGATCTAGTGATTACAAGCTAATTACAATTCATAATCCCTTACAGATCAATACCACCACAAGAAGAAATTTTCACATCACCCACAATGAAACCCCTAACCACAAAGCTCTTTTATATAGGTATTTTTACCACTTTAGGGTTATAATTAATTATTACATGTTGGCCCAAAATACTAATAAAATAGGGCCAAAAAAATATGAAGTATGTATAATACTTCCCTAATCAGTCACCACAAACTAACAATCTCCCACTTTGGGATTGATTAGGCTCCACACTAGACAATAATCTCCCACTTGGAGACTAATCCTATTGCTATGTTGCTACTCCATGAGGCTCCCACTAGATCAAACCACCCTAGACTCTATTGTTCTTTTATTATGTTTAGTCTAGAAGACCAATCAAAGCTGAAGGGGAGTTCATCTTCTCCCTTGTCACTACCTTTGTAAACATATCCATTGCATTTTCATTTTTATGTATCTTGTCTAGTTTTAACTATCCATCATCCAAAACCAACTGAATGAAATGGTGTCGCAACTGAATGTGTTTTGTCTTTAAATGTAGAGATGAATTATTGGAAATATTAATGGCACTTTGACTATCTATAAATAAATAATCATCCTTCTGAGGGTGTCTCAATTCTTCTAGGAAGAACTCAAGCAATTTAATCTCCTTGGTTGTCTCTATAGTAGAAACATACTCTACCTCTGTAGTGGATAAAGTGTTAACTTTCTATAACCTAGAAACCTTGCTCACTACTGCCCCACTAGTAGTAAATACATAACCTGTAGTACTTTTCTTGGTATCAATATCCCCTATCAAATATGATTCAATATATCCTTGTAAATTAGTAGTAGAGCCCCCAAAATGTAAACACTTACTAGATGTTCCTCTCAAATATCTAAGAATCTATTTAATTGCATTCCAATGCTCAATTCTTAAATGACTCATATGCCTACTAATGGCTTCCACTACATGCGCAATATATGGCCTTGTACATACCATAACATTCATCAAGCTTCCTATAGCTAAAGCATAAGGTACCTTAAACATCTTATCCTCCTCTTCCTGTATCTTGGGACACATCTCCTTAGTCAACTTCAAATGACTAGGTAAAGGTGTTCTAACAACTTTATCATTCTCCATAGAGAAACATTGCAACACCTTCACAATATAATTAGCCTAAGATAATGTAAATTTTCTATTATTTCTATCTTTACAAATCTTCATACCAAGGATTTGTTTTGCTGCCCCCAAATCCATCATAGCAAATGCATTTTCTAATTGGCATTTTAGGCCCTTCATGTGATTCATGTTAGACCTTGAAACAAGCATATCATCAACATATAAACATAAAATAAGTTATCTATCATCATCCAACCTTTTAAAGTAAGAACAATGATCTAAATCACACCTACTATATCCATGCTCATGCATAAAACTATCAAATTTTAGATACCATTATCAAGGTGTTTTCTTTAAGCCATGTAAACTTTTCTTCAATCTGCACTCTAAGTTCTCCTTACCTTTGACCTCAAATCCCTATGGTTATATATATATATCACCACGAAGGAAGGTTGTTTTAACATCAAGTTGATCCAAATGATATTTTTAGTAGCCACAATACTTAAAACATTAGGGAAAGAAGTCATTTTAACAACAAGAGAGAATATCTCATCAAAATCAATGCCCTTTTTTAGTAAATATCCTTTTACAACTAACCTAGCTTTAAATATGTTCTTACCTCCATCCTCTTTTTTCAACTAGTAAGCCCATTTATTTTGTAAAGCCCTTTTACCTACTGATAACTTGCATAAATCCGATGTCTTATTTTTTAGCAAAGAGTCCATTTCATCTTTCATTGTAGACTCCCATTGAATCTTAGTGTCCACCTACACAACTTCATCATCACAATCAAGTTCACCAGCAGCAATAAGTAAAATAGAATACAAAGAAGGAGAGAATCTTTCTAGTAGTCCACTTAGCCTTGTTGACTGTCCGACATTTATTGGTGTGTGTGGTATTTGTTGTTGTGGTTTTTGCACATCATGAGTAATTATTAAAACATCATCTTTTGGAGTATCATCTAGTACTATATAACAAATATTTGTACAACACTTTCTCATTGAATATGACATCCCTACTTCTTACGATTTTATGATTTTCAAAATCTAAAAGCCTATAACCAAATTCATCAATACCATATCTAACAAATACACATTTATTTGACTTAGCTTCCAGCTTAGTTCTATTTTTAAAATGTATATGATAAAATGCTTCACAACCAAAGGTTTTGAGAAAAGAATAACTTGCCTTCTTATTAATCCATGCTTCATCTATAATACCATATCCCAAAGGAGTAGAGAGACCTCTATTAATCAAATTTATAGTAGTATTGTAAGCCTCTACCCACATGTTTATGGGCAACCCTACATGCAAGCTCATGCTCCTTGTACGCTCCATTACAATCCTGTTCATGCATTTAGCCACTCCATTTTCCTATGGAGTCCTTGGAATAGTTTTTTGTCTATGAATACCATTAGTGGAGAAATAATCTTCAAATTCATGACTGCAATACTCACCACCATTATCAGATATGAGATATTTTAATTTCTTTCCAATCTTATTTTCAACTAAGCATTTCCATTTCTTAAAAGTTTGAAATACATCAAATTTTTGTCTAAGGAAATAAACCTATACTTTTCTAGTTGCATCATCAATAAATGTAACATAATAATGAGAACCACCAAGGGAAGATACCTAAGCTGGTTCCCATACATATGTATGCACAAGCTCTAATCTCTCACTTTTCTTTTCCTTCCTAGTCTTTACAAAACTCACTCTATTTTGTGTTTTATACACACAACTTTCATAGAAATCCATATTGACACATTATAGACTTGATAAAAATTTCTTTGAATGAAGTACTTTCATACCTTTCTTACTCATGTGCCCAAGTCTATTGTGCCACAACACTATATCATAATCTATAGTAGCTATTTGTTCTCTCTACTCAACTACAACAACTATTCATGAACATTCATTTTTCTCTAAAACAATAAAAGTAGAAGGAACGATATGACCTATAAAAAGATATAGGGTGCCTACTTTCACACCTTTTTCTACTAAAAGGGAACCTTTTGAAACCTTCCAATTTTTATCATTAAAAGTAACTACACAACCCTCATCATCGAGTTTCCTTGCTAAAATTAAATTTCTATTCAGCCTTGCAACATGTTTTACCTTATGTAGTAGCCAATGATTCCCATTCTACAACTTAATCTTAACATTTCCCATTTCCAAAAATATGACAAGGTTCATTATACCCCAAATAAACAAGCCCAAAATCCCCTTAGATATAATCAACGAAATAACCTCTATGAGGTGTAGCATGAAATGAAGCACTAGAATATAAAACCTATGAATCATCAACACTTTCTAAAGACAAAAGCAAAGTATAATCTTTGGATTTGCTACTTACCACATTTACCTTCTTGTTCCCTTCTAGTTTATCTTCGTCATTGTTCTTTTGGGTCTAGTAATCTTTCTTCTTATGTCTTGGTTTATCATAGTACTAGTAACCTCTTCCCCTTTGACTTTCCTCTTGATTTCCTACAATTTCTAGGATTATTTCCTCTTGCAGTCATTCTACCTCTACTTTATGCATTCAAAGCACTTCTTGATGTAGATCCACCTAAGTTTTTCCTCTGACTTTCTTTGCTCGAAATAACACTGATCACATGATCATATTTTAGGATATTATATCTAAAAACATAATTACTCACAACCATTACCAAGACATTCTAGCTTTCAAGCAAAGAACATAAAATCAAGAGAACCCTAATTTCTTCATCAAAATTAATAACCATAGAAGATAACTGACTAGTAATAGTATTAAACTCATTTATAAGATCTGCAATAGATCCACCTTCTACTATTTTCATATTAAATAAATGCTTCATGAGAAATACATTATTTGAAGTGGAGGGCTTTTCATACAATGTTGGTAGGGTTTCCATCAACTCTTCTATCATCTTCACTTTCATAATGTTAAATGTCACCGATGATGCCAGGAATGCTTCCAAGTGCTTTTATGTCTAAAATTTCTCAGTCCTTATTTGTCATAGTTCCCCTATTCTTAGTTTTTCCTTCCAAGAGCTTCCATAAATCATTCTGATAAAGATAGTCCTCCATTTTCATCTTCCATTATTGAAAGTTCTACCCATTAAACTTGTCAACCCTTAGCTTATCCTTGTCTACAATCATTGCCACTCAACTATGAGACTTTCCTATAGAGGATAATTGAAAAAGCAACCTAGCTTTGATACCACTTCTTCATATTAATCTCAAATAGAAATAACAATTACATGAAAATATAAACAATATTAGAAAATAATAGATTGCACAGAAGAGAACACAAAACACCAAGATTTAATGTGGTTTGCCCAAACCCTAGGCTATATCCACCAAATAGAAAGTCTAATATTATTATGATCTAGTGATTACAATTTGTAATCCCTTACAACTCAATACCACCGCAAGAAACAATTTTTTCATCACTTATAATGAAAACCCCTAATTATAAGCTCTTTTATACAAATATTTTTACCACTTCAGGGTTATAATTAATTATTACATGTAGGCCCAAAATCTTGATAAAATAGGGCCCAAAAAATTATGAAGTATGTACAGTACTTCCCTAATCAGTCACCACAAACTAACATCAATGGCTCTTTAAGGCCTCTTACATCCCTCTTCCACACTCCTTCTCCCTCATAACTCCCTTTGACTAGCTATTTTGACCTACTTCCCTCATCCAATCCCCATGTGACACTTCTTAGAAGGCTATGGATTTGAAGAAGCACAATCCATGTGCTCCCCTTTCCTTGTATCCTAGCCTTCCCTCATCATTTTTCCATTCTTGCATCCTATCCATCCATCTCACCACCCATTTGCCTATAAACTTTACCCTTCCCCTCTCACAATTACAATCAACTTTCATGCAAACTCATAATATTACTTTGAAGAACACATCACTAAATCAAACCATTACCATGTTGGAGTTCTCACTCACCTTACAGACCACATTTTACTCTTTTGAAAGGTCCTACCCATATTGAAGCTTGAAGCATATCTAAGCACACATCCAACCACCATTTTGGACATATCTAAGTATCAAGGTTGCACTTGCAGAGCTTACCATACTTGGTTTGCATCCCTCTTTTGTGTCTCTTTTATCCACTCATATGTTTTTCATATTATGTTAGTTTATGAATGTTAGACTAATTTTTAATGTTCTTTACACACTAGAATTTTACAACATACATTTTGGCACACCTGGTGGGACGTTATTTTTGGGTCATTTACAATTATTTACACTTACATTCACTAGTCCACAAAATTAATTAATTTTTCTTATTGTTGGTGTGTATTAGGTTTAAAATAACCTTGTTTGCAAGTTTATTGGTACCAATATACTAAACTTGTTCCCAACCACCTCATTTATTTTCACATAGCTAAACTATAAAACATTTTTTTTTCACAAACTCCCAACCACAAGTTTGAAGGAAAAACTTTGTGGGAATGCTAACCCATAAAGGAAGGTTCAATTTCATCATCTAACCTACCTATCACATGGTCATTTGAGTCCCCTTCTTCATTCCCACCCTCCTTCTCTCTGTTGAACCACTTATAAATTCTAGTGAGTGTGCTTCCAATACATGTGGTATCACTCTTCTAAAAGTCTAGTCCTAGAAAACCTTGCTAAAGTTTTTCTCTCAAACCTACAATTAAACCTATCAGTGAGAATGCTTAACATAGTCATAGGATCACTCTCTAGTGAGATCACTCTATAAGTATTTCTTGTATGGCTCACATTTTTTCTTTTTCACCAGCATGATCTCACAAAGTTTGATTGTATTTCTATGATGTACAATAGCATGTTGACTCCTACAAATTTGCTGGTGCATTTAATTTTTTATGTTGATATCTTATAGGTGGAACAACATACAATTGTTACTTTATTTTATTTTGTTTTGTTTTCTCAATAGTTTATTTGAAGGTTTTCTTTGGTTTTAAAATAAATAAATTCAATCTAGAATTCTCTAAAGAAATTTACAAACTTTCAATGGAATGAATTTTTAAATAGAAAACAAACTATTGAATCCTAAAGTTAAAGAAAGAACAAATGCGATGAACATTTGATTTGGGTATTAAAAAACATTTTGAATCAAACACTTCAAATTAGTGCTTAAAAAGAATTCATACAATCTTGAATGACTTAAAGGAAAGAATCATTCTTATTCGCATCCTTTTCAAGATTTTCACACACATAATTTCTTATGTTGACTAGATTTCTTATCTTGACCATCATTGTCAAGTTGGAATAAACCTTTCATGCTAATCACAAGTGTTTTCAAAGTCATAGATAGGAAAAAAACTAAAAATTTCAAAAATAGAATGAACCAAGTGCCTTTAATGTATTAAGATTGTGCCTTCTAGCATATCTTTGATTTCTCTCTATCTTGCAAAATAGAACCATTTAAATACATGATGCATGTATCTAAATTTGTTAGCAAGATCATCTGCAAAAACCTAGGAGTGCTTCTAGTGAGTTTATCATCCCCTAGGAAGCACATTCCCTTTGGATAGAAGCTCAAACCAATAAAATCCTCTGGCTAGTATACAAATGAGAAGAAGGGTAAACTTTCTTGCTCTATCAAGAAATTTTGGGTGGTGTGTCTCTAGGGGTAGCCTGAGGTGGGAAAACTTTCTCATAATTTCAGCATGTCCAATATATATTCTTAAGTGAATCATGTACATAATAATCAATTAGATAACTCCATAGATCTAATTATGAACCAACTTAGTAGCTACCATTTTATCCTTGGTGTGTTACTCATGGTGCAAGAGAATATAAGGTTTCTCTGAGGTTACCTAACATATGTGTTTTCCCTTGTGGAGGCATAAGGCTATTTGGGTTTCATCTCCAAGATTTATTGTCCCTATAGAAGGGGGGCTTTTATTTGTCATAACTTGAAGGATCAATAATGTGTAAGTTTTTTGATAAACTCTTGTATTGACTCACCTCTTTTATTAGATGGAAATATCACACTAGATCCAGAAAACACCAAGATGTGGTGCACTTGGTAGGCCTAATGAGTAACACATTATAACCAAATTGACCTTAGGGATAAAAAGTGTGCTTGAACTATCTTATTTGTGAAAATACCTCAAGAAAAAAAAAAGTAAAATATACACATTGGTTACTATCAAATCCTTTTGCTAAAGAGATCACTTGTTCATCTCTCTGAAAGTTGCTTTGTCCTTTGGGAGATTGTTTTCTCACAATATATCATTATCCATTGTCAAAGAATATTATCTTTGTTGTTCCAAAATGCTTGTTAGCAATTCTACTCACAATAACCCTAAGTCTATATGGTTTTACTTCACCTATGTTAAACAAATTTTTTTATAACATCCTTTGATAAAAACTATTTCTTTTCTACTTAGACCCATTTATTGTCCAAAAGATTCATGTTTTTCAACCTCAAGTAAATGGTATACTTAGTATAGTCATTTCATTAACCCATGGTTGATATAAAACTAGTGGAAATCTTATATTAGACAAACCAAAACCCAAGTTCAAAAAAGTTAAACTTCCACAAATAGAAGTTTATAGAAAGATAGAAGTAGATTACAAAAAGCACACACCTAATCCAAGACTTGTTAAACTAGATCAAATTGAGAAAGTAGGTATTGAAGCTACTCTTCAAATCAAGTGGGATCAAAAGATTCAAAACATGACCTTAAGACATGGAGTCAACCAAAGCCTCATTGACTATACTAGCTACACCCACTTTGATTAGATTCCTTTTCTTCCACATACACTTTTCACTTATCATATCATAGATTTGTCCTTTTAGGTTGTCATATATAGGTTCTTATCCTCCTTAAGCATTTTTTAGATCCATTATCTTTAGACTAAGCATTGTTTAAGATAATTTATATTTGTAATTTGTGTCCCTCATCACCTTGAGAAAAAGGTTGGGCTCCACACTTGATCATCACTTTTCTTCCAAAAGGTCACAAGTCTATCTTAGAGTTCACATCAACATCACAGCTCAAGCTTACACATAGGGAAAACATCTCCTTTTTCACTTGAACATCATATCACTCATCCTTTTCATCTCCTAGCTATCATATCATTAGGAATAAGATACTCTATGCACATCTATCATACATCTTTGCACCTTAGAAAAGCCCTACATCATAGTTTTTATATCCTTATAAAGTTTATCAAAACCATCCACTCACATTTACTTGCACTCATTGTCCTACCATCTTTGATTCCATCCTTAGGACCATCATCATTTCATGCCACCTACCACACAGTTTGGTAAGAACAAAAGGAGAAGAAAGACATGGATCCTAGTCTTAGTGGTAGTTTAGCTAGTACATAGCCATACCCAATGGTATCTATAATCACACATGATCCACCACCACAAAATCTAGAAGTTTTGGATCCCTCACTAGACATAGATGCTTTTATGAACCAACTAGGACATGCAACCATTGTCAATGCCATCATAGATAGGAATAGGGAAACCATTATGGAAAACTTCCTAAAAGAAAATGTTCGTATCTTTGGCATTGGGAGACCACCACCTTTGGACATATCTGATCAGGTCCATCCCTTGTTTTGAAGACTAACACCAACCATTGTTTCATCTAATTCTAATGATCCTTTTTCATACTAGAAAGAGCACATCAAATCATGCAACCAAAACCCATGGATCCAAATATACCATAAACTCAACCCAGTACTTCCACTCCACAAAGTAATCAACCCACCATGGCACAATCATTAGTCCACACATCATCCCAACATACCACTACTACACCATCTACATATAAAAACATCACCACTATCACTACTTCAATTTCACAATCTATTTATTTTCCACTTAGTAGCATTGCACTCTCCCTTCCCCAATTTCCAACTTCCATCCCATATGCATCTACTAGTGCTATAGTTAATCTCTCTCAATAGCATGTCCAATCAGCACTTCATTACACCATAGGGATTCCTTCCTCAAGGTCTAGCAATCCACCTTTTATCCTACCCACTATCAGTATCAACCCATTTTTGGCTAGTCAAAATAGTACCACCTCATTTCAACTAGGTCCTTGGAATTTTTCACAATCACAAGGACCACCTACAAATATTTTTAGTAGGGATCCATTCATGCCTAATTTCCAACCACCACTACCATCCTTCATCAACCTTGCACCTACCATCATGAATTATTTTTCCCTACCACCTCTTGCAGGAAACCAAACAATATCATGCTAATCAGTACCAACAATAGGCACATTCCTTACACTACCCATTTAGCTCCATACAAATCCTAGTTGCCACCTTAGCCAAACATACAATCCCAAAAGGTAGCACTACTATATCCACCACCACCACCCTTCCAAATAATCTCACTATAATCATCACATGTCCAAACATCCATACAAAATCATCTGACTGGATAAAAGTCTCACATTTTCACTACACTGCAACAACCACCTTATCAAAACTACATCTAGAAAGCACAACAATATATCCAATAGTCATTCCAACAACCCATAAATCCCACCCTAGTAGTAGTACAATCCTCATTTTATCCATTGTAGTATATAATCTAAAGCCATACACATTCACCTGTAATATCTGATATATACGCTCCACCAGGGGCATTGGGATTGGGGGCACCATCCATAGCATCTATCAACCCTAATTGGGAAGAAATGAAAAGTTCCCTAAAAGCACTAAAGGATGGAACCAAATCCAAGACCTTTAAGTTTGAAAATGACTATCCATATCCATTTGACAAGACTATAACAATGACACCCTTCCCTAAACACTTTGAAGTCCCCAAATTTGATAAATTTGGGGGAAAGAATATCCAATCACACATGTCAAAGATTTTTATATGCACTACCAATAAGTTTCTTACAATGATAATTTCCTCATGCATCTTTTTCCTAAAAGTTGAGGAGGCCCCCCTCTTGAATGGTTCTATCACATATCCTAAGGCATAGTTAGTACCTTTTATGATCATTTAGAGGCCTTTGTCACCCAATATGCTCACCTAGTTGAAACTAAGTTATCTATAGTAGATCTAGTCCACACTAAATAAAATGGAGGTGAAAGCCTCATTGATTACTTACAGTAATGGAAAACTCTCAAAACTTAGATCTCATACACCATATCCAAATGCCACCATGTCAAGATGTTCATTAACAATGCACGTTCTAGTCTTGTGCACCACATGGTTATGAATTACTTAAAAAATATACAAAGATATCAACAAAAAGGGCATGGAACTTGAGAAAGGACTTATCAAAGATGGAATCATCTAGATTTACAAAACAAACACTCAAGAATGGGGGAAATACCATGAAAAACTACAATATTAGAACAAGAATGAAAACATAGTCACTGATGGTGCCACAAACACTAGACAAGTTCATGTGGTTAGAGAAGTGCCTAGCACACCAAAAACTCCTTACCAAAAAATACCCCAAAAATAATGGCCAACCTATTAATAAGTGCATACTAACAATCCTACCAACAACCTCCATCACAAGCCACCTAGCACAATACACAAGCACCCAATCCAAGCTCAAATAACCAATGTGTAGTAACCACAAGATGGACTCGAATCAACATAAAAAAACCATATGCACCTACCCCATCCAAACTATAGTATAATATCTTGGAATAACTTGGGAAAATACTAGCCCAAATCTCTATCCTAGATCTTTTGAGAACTATCCCACTTTCCAAGGAAATCATAATTGATAGTGCTCTTCATGAGTCTCACATCCCTACTGATACCGATACCACATAATTTCAAAACATGGTAGGCTATCCCTCCACATCATGCACATTATCCTTCAAAACTTCTAACATCCTAGCTATTGAGCCAGATCATATCCTTCAACTTTGCATAGTTGTCATGGTCTCTAACTTTTCTTTCAAAAGGGTCATGACAAATATTGGATCATCCTTAAACCTATGTACTTTAAAGTCCACAAAACAAGTAGGATACACTAAGGTAGATATGATAATTGAAGTCATCACTATCAAGGCCTCTAACAACTTGGATTACACCACTAAAGGAACCATCTTGCTACCTATCAGAGTTGGCCCTACTACTCATGAAATTATTTTCCATGTGGTTGATCTTAACCTACCCTTCAACATCCTCCTTGGCTAACCATGGATTCATGCTATAAAGGTCATCCCCTCCACTTATCATCAGTGCATCAAATTAATGCATCATGGCATTAAGAAAACCATCCATGCTAATCTTGAACCATTTGCATATTGCCATACAGTAGAAGCATCCTATAATAACCATTACCTGAGAATTAAGATTGGCACCGCCATGTCTAGCTCGTCTAGTACTTGTGATGCAAGAGCATCCTAGGTGTAAGAGAAATCTTGCATCATCCAAAAATATTTTTATTTTTAGTCTTTTCTATTTTAATAAGGACTAATAGATAGGGTGATTATTATTTCTGGGAACTTCATGTGATCTCTAAATGTTCTCATTTTCTACATGAAAGTTCATTTTAAAATTATAAGCCTATCATAAAAATTGCATTTCTCTAGCTTAAGTATCATAGAAGTTATTGCAGATTTTTAGTGGAAAATTTAGGAGAAAAATATTCAAGCTCACCATTGGAGTCCTTAGAGTGCACGAATGAGGTCTAGAAACTTGATGGAAGGGTTCTTGCACATATTCAAGCCTATAGATCAAGAGTTGATGTTTTTTTAAAGTGGTTATAATAGCCTATTAGAGTAACGGCTCAAGAGTTATGGCCTTTTGAAGTTTGAGTACCTAAAATTTCTTAAATAATTTATCAAAGATGTATTTGGCCCTAGATATTTGGCCCTAGGTATTAAGTTTGAGCATCTAGAACCTTCCCTAGTGGCATAAAATTTCCTATTTGAGAAAGGCCCGAACATTGTCTAGGACAACTTTGAGTAGTAGTTTGCAGACTACTGTAATGAAGGCACCCATGTGGGTTATCATATTGTACTTGTGAATTTTTTAATTCCACATTTGTGGTGATAATAAGAAGTCTATATTTTTTTCTCAAATTTTTTGTTGTTTCTTTGTTTTTCTATGTGTTTATGGTATTAAGGAGAGCACCCTTGATCAATTTTTCATGATCTTGACACCATCTTAGTCTCCACACTCTCCATGATTAAGATCAAACACCAAGGTTGTAGTAAATACAGTCTCTCAGATGCCTTTTTTTGTGCTATATTGCTTGACCCATATACTCAGGGGCAGTCAACTTGTTAGGGGCCAAAGCTAGACACAAATCCTTATCTCAAACAACTCAAGCCCAACACATTTGGTACAAATGGGATCCTTAATGGAGAAGAAATAACCCCTAACGTTAGTACATGGTTATACAAGGACTTACCACTAAAAGGTAAAGACCTCCTTGACTATTTTAGACATAAATATCCACACTCACACCACCTTGCTACTAAATGGTGGGATTATCAAAGAGGTGGCCTAGGGCATGAAGAGTTAGGCATTAGACAATGTATGGAACCATACAAATAGGAGAAGAAGAAAGGTTTAGGATATGGAGTCCCCATAACTGGGGGCACTACTAAAGATGGTCATGCCTTTCTAAACATCCAAAACAAACTTGTAGAAGTTGAAGACATCCCTAAGGAAGTTGAAAAGAAATCCTATGATGATATTTTTCTTGACAAACTTATCTTAGGAGCCCCTACTCTTTATGAACCATCCATCAACCTCATAGACCTTCCCCTCACTCATCTTGAAGTCATTGATTGGGACCAACCAAGTGTTATTCATGTCAACAACTTCTCTATGGAGCATGTGCTCATTAGATTCATCAGAGCTGAGATACTGCCCAAAAAAAAACCACCACAATCATCTTATGCCTACAAATTAGACACAAAATATTACTTTGGGGAGGATAAAATCTCTAGTAGAAAAAATGATCAAAAGAAAGAAATTCAAAATCAAAAAAGAAAATCAAAATAATAAAAGAAAAGCAAAGGTATTACCTAGTGAAAAATCTTCTTGGGCACCATCAGATCATTCATAAAATGAAACAAAGATAAAGGATGCATCCAATGGTGAAAACCTCTATGAGGCACCTAAGGATGGAGATTTCATCCTTCATCCATAAGATCATAAGCATGTAGTATCATCAATCTTGATAGAGGACACCAGACCAATCAACATAATTCTAATTGAGACACCAAGGATCACATACATTGTAGCATCCTTACCATCATAGCAAGTAGATCTTCTCGTTGAGGTACTTTGGGAAAATATTGGTCAATTTTCATGGTCTTATAAAGACATGCTAGGACTAGATCCTAAGTTAGTGGTACACCACTTGGCTATAGATCCAAAGGTCATACTAGTCAAGCAAAAAATTTGAAAGGTGCATCCCAAAGTTGTTTTACTATTCAAAGTAGAGTTAGAATAGATGCTAGATACAAAGATCATCCACCCAATTGATTATTTAGATTGGATATCTAACATGCTACCTATCACCAATCCCTATGGTGATATCAAAATTTTCACAAATTTTAAGGATCTCAATAATTCTTGTCCTGATGATGATTTCCCTTTACCAAATATAGACATGATTGTCAACCTCACACCAAGCCATGAGCTATTATCTATTATGAATGGTTTCTCTAGGTATAATCAGATACAAATAGTAGAAGAATATCATAAGATAGCATTCTCCACCCCTTCAGGAACCTTTTGTTACAACATGATATCATTTAGGTTAAAGAATGCAAGGGCCACCTATCAGTGAGCTATGATAGTCATCTTCGATGACCTCATCCATAAAACCCTTGAAGTTTATGTGGATGACATCTTGGTCAAATATCTAAATCCCCTCAGTGACCTATCTTACCTTGAAGAAGTGTTTGATCAACTGGCCAAGTATCATCTCATGCTCAACCCAAAGAAATGTGTCTTTGGCATCACATCTAGAAAGCTCCTAGATTTTATTATATCAAGGAAAAGCATAGAAATTGACCCCCAAAAAGTCAAAGCTATCATGGATACACCTCCTCACAAAACATTGTGATAGCTTTGCTCTCTCCAAGGGAAGTTACAATTAGTTATAATATTCATCTCATAGCTAGTAGATAAATTTAATCCATTCACACATTTTCACAAAAAGGATCAAGATTTCAAATGGGATCCTATTTTTCAGCAAAACTTTTAGCAGATCAAGTATATCTTGGTTCCACCATTTGTTGGGAGACCATTGATATTATATATAAAAGCTACCCAAATAGTGTTAGGTGCACTTCTAGCACAACTTGATAACAAAGGGAAAGAAAGAGCTATCTACTACATCAGTTGCACTCTAGTTGGTTATTGAGCTTAATTATATACCTATTGAAAAATCTTATTTAGTTGTCATTTTTTCCACTCAAAGGCTTAGCCATTACATGATGAGTCATACTATGCAACTCATCTCCAAGATTGATCCTTTGAAATACATGTTATCATGCACAATACTCATAGGTCACCTAGAAAAATGGGTCATGCTTCTTAGTGAATTCTACATCCAATATATTGATAGAAAGGAAATCAAAGGACAAGCTATAGTAGATCACTTTTATGATGCACCCTTACTAGATAATCATCCTCTAGTTATGGATTTTCTAGATGAACATCTCTACATGATAGAGGAACAATCATCATGGAAGATATACTTTGATGGATCTTATAATTCCCATGGCTCTAGAGAAACAATATTGTTGGTCACCCCTCAAGATAACTTCATTCCTTAATCATTCAAACTTTGGTTCCAATCCACAACCAACTTATCAGATTGTGAAGCTCTTATTATAGGGCTCAAGATAGTAGTTAAATGGAACATCACAAAGCTACAATTCTTTGGAGACTCACACCTAATTATCAAGGAAGTCCTTGATGAATACCAAATAAAGGATGATAAACTCCAACCTTGCAAAGAAATAGTTCATCAGTTAAAGCAACATTTCACTCATATCCAATTCACGTAGTTTTCAAGGTTGCAAAACAAGGCTGTAAATGCCATGGCTGCTATCAGTTCACTCTTGGAGATCCCTTAGGAAGATACATAGTATGAGTTCTTAGTTGAGTAGCTACATGAACCCACATATAAGAATGATGAGTCAACACGAGTACGTATCTTGGTTGGTTTTCGATCAGCTTATTACTTTAATAACAAAGAATTAGACATCATTTCACAGTGACTTCATGGTCAAACAACATCATGTGTTTACTTAAAATAATACATTGAATTCATTTAATTTGTCAACCTAGGAGTTTAAACTTGGAGGATGACTACAAATTATATGCTTTAATTCTCCTTCAAGTCATTACAACTAATGTGAAGGAAATGCTGAAGAAATTCTATGCTAGCAATTGAAACAACAACTTAACTTAAAGCTTGAAAGTAATGTTGCAATAGTAAACCTATCTATTCACCTATGTTATAGGAACAATTCGTTGATTCTGTTATCAATGGTTGTAGGAGCAACACAATTCTATCTTTCAAGAAAACAAACAAGAAAATGAAATCTATTCTAATGGAATAGTTCACTCACCAAGTAGGCCCCCTTCGATGAGTGAACAAAAAAGACAATCAAGATAAGAGAAATAGACTTGAACTACTCATTTATTCATTCATGGTGAAGGAATTATAATCGACCAAAAAAATTGATTCACACTTGACTACTTATGAAAATCAACTTGTCTTCTTCTTTTTCCAAAAAATTGTTCTTGAAGCTATAATAGATTTTATTTGAAAGGAAACTACAACTACTCCCTCACTCTACGATCACTCCATTAATGAGGATCAATTATAAAATCATATAGTTTAAAACAAAATTGCCATTAACCATGAATAAATCCTCCAAGAATATAGCAGGTTGTGAAAGCTACATTCATGCATTATTCCAATAGAAAGCATATAATGACTTGCTACACTTGTGATGATTTAGCAATCTAGTTGGCTTTGACTTTAATGTTGAGGTGTTGACTCTTGAATATCCATTACAAGTACCTAAAAATAATTCAATGCACACACCACTTCCACAAACATATATTTATTTTACTATCAATATTAGAAAATGTGTAAGTTCAAATTACCACTCTTGCAAATCCTATGGCTATAGGAGGAAAACTGCCCAAGGCATAGCACAAATTAGGAAACATTTATCACCATGCAACATCACTTCATGATACCATTTTTGTCTATAGATTCAACCAATTATAACATATTTGAACTATTCATACTTCTATTTATGTTTCATCACATATAAATCATATACATGAAAGCATAAGTTCATTTTCTTAAATTCATAAAGTCCTAATTATTTCTTCAAGTTAACTAGTTAGAATAATGATAAAAATATCTTTAAAAAATAGTCTTTTAGAGGCCCATCATTCCCCCTAACTAAGCATTGTTGGCCATGAGCAACCATAAAGTTTTTGATTCTAGCCTAAACTCTTTAATTAATGGATTTCCTCTCCCCTAGCTCATTCTTAACATATTTAAAGTACCCATAATTTTTCTTAAGCCTTCTCCAATTCCAAACTTCTACTATCATATCATAATCCTCTGCATTATCATTTACTAGTAGTAGTGGTTGTAGGAGAATAGGGGGTTGATACTTTAATGGAAGCCAATATTTGCATTGATTCCTTCCCAAATCAATATACCATAGAATCCTAATAGTAGCAAGAGTTAAATTTTGAGTAGAGTTGTTCTCTAATCTTTAGGTCATGTGGCATCCATGTCCACCTTTATCTTGAAGAAATAATATCTATCTCAACATCTTGAGAGGAGTGTTGTTCCCAATCTATAAAGGCATGTTCTCTAACTGAGCATACTATACTAGCTCTAGCAAAGTTGCCTAGAATATAAATCCAATCCAAAAATTTCCATCTAGAGTGTTGATCTTCTAGTCTCATGAGAAAAGGTACTGTTATTTCACTATTCGTGTAAGGCATAGATTGATGTTCCCTATGTATCTCATTCTACATCCAAGACATCACTTCTCTCAACTGTGCATCCCCTATATACAAGAGTGAGTTCCACTCTATGTTATTAGGCACTACTAAATTATGGAGATACAATTTACACAATAGATTCTTTAAAGGAATTGGAATAGATTGGAATGCATCATAAAAATCATGTGTAGTTTCAATAGAGGTATTAAGCCCTTCCACAATTCTAGTCAACTTAAAATTTACAAGCTACTCTTTGAGAAACAATGCATACATTGGTGATGGTGATCTACATTCCATCAATTTAGGAATAAATCTTGTAACTTTTTCAATCCTCCTTTTTAAAACTTCATTATGGTCTAAGCTCTATTTCAACTAATAGCTTTGTTCATTAATAACATGTTTCAATTTTTCTTTTTCCAACTTCCATTGAGCTCTTTCCTATAACAATTGTTGTAATAAATTGATTCCTACAGACAAAGGTGTGAATAAATTGGGTGGTAGCAATGGTTCCTTGTTAAAAATGTCTATCCATTCAAATGCATAATGAGGAATTTTTTTGACACTTTTTGGTGTGGAGCATTCACCTTCTCTTATGAAAATTTTTGTCACCCCATTCTCTTTCTTACTAGATTTAGCTACTAATATGACTAGTGTATCTAGCCCATCCTAATTGAGCTTTTCCATTCCTAAATTTTATATGGTCCTCAGAAGGAAGATCTTCTAGATTCTCACCAATATCTGACATAATAAGTCTTTTGTCAAATTCATCAAAAGCATCAAGCTCATTAGAATCCTTATCACTATCAATAATCACATAGTTAAAACTAAGGTCAATTTCAAGTTTTGGACTCTAGTTATTACACTCATTATCAGTAGCTATGTTTTGTTGTAATTTTTCCTTCAAAGAGGACTCTTTCTCAACCTCAAGAGATTCTAAGTTAACCACTGGAACAAATGCTTCAATAACCTTATTTCCCTTAGAAATCCTCATACTTCACCTCATAGGAGGTGTAGACAGGCATGGAGAATTCTTTTGTTTCCTCTTGCCTACAAACATTTTGATAGTATGTGCTTTAGGGGGTTTTTCTAAGACTTCCACTTCTTGCAAAAGCAGGATTTCATTATCATTACTTTTATCATCAAGTTTTTGTTCTAATTTTTCTTCCTCATGTTCCACAACTTTACCTTTGCCTTCCTTAATAGTAGACCTAGTCTCAATAGACGATGGTGTCTTGGGGGCATTGGCAGTTTCCCTATTTTTTCTTTTCTTTTTGCTAGAGATAGAGACATCAACTTTATAGATTTTCTTCTTTTCTAGTCTAGAAATATAGGAAGAGGCTTCAAGAACCTTTTAAGTCCTGGGAATGATCTTGAAAAAACTAGTGGATATATTTTCCCTTTGTCCAACCCCTTGGCCTCTAGGGCCAACCAACCTAGGCTCTACCTCTTTTAACTGCAAGAACTCTTCCCATGTCCTAATTGATTGTTTGTCCAATACTCTTTCCACAACTGATTTTACTAAGAAATTATGGGAAAGAGATTGATCCCTTCCTAATTATACTAAAAAAGCTTACTTCTTATCAATGTTAAACAAGAAATTGTGAAGATTTACCTTTTGATAATCGTGTCACAAATGAGCCAAAATCTTGAAATGTGGGGCATGCAAGTATTTGTAACGACCTTCACAAGTGAAGTATTGAATGATGAATATTGTTAGCTAGATAAACTCCAATGGTAATGATAGTCTAGAGGTACCTTTCTTCTTGTCAATATCTAATGGAGGGTCAAAATGCACACTGTATTGTGCCCTATCCATTTGTAGGTCAAAATATTTTGCCCAATTTTCTCCTTCTTTAGGTAACCCAATGACTTTGGCTACCACTTCTTTTGTAATTTCAATTATGAGGGCCATAACCATTGCAAAACCATCCTATAGGGTGCTCAAAAATTGAAGGGCAACCTCCTCATCAAATTGCTTGAGATTGAGACAATAATCTAACCATCCCCTTCTCCTAAACATTTTGCAATTGGTTGCATCACCAAACAAAACTTTATGATCAATTGGTTTATACCTATAGAGACCTCCACCCATTTTTAGTCATAGCATAATTTTGATAAGATCATGACATTTTCTAGAGTTCAACAATGGTGAGTTAACAAAATTTGCAATATTATGGCATCGGATAGAAAAAATGGTGAGTTAAAGAATGCTTTTTGATTTTCCTATAGTAATTGCAACATAATTTTCTTATGCGAAGATGATAAGCCATTTTTTACATTTAGCTCCTTTTTTGGACCAAAATTTCATCTTAATAACCTTATCTATCATAAATAATTCGAAAAGAGGAGAAGAATCCATCTCATGAGGTAATAAAGCATGAAGGAATTAGGACACTTCTAAATGTTGGTGTGTGTTCAAGGGTGGTAATATGGTTTCTAGGATACATTCTGGCTAAGGTTACATTTGAGCTTCTACTCCATATTCATTCCTAATAAGGGATGAAATGATCTCAGCTTCTTCTTGAGAGGCTACAAATGACTCTCAGCCTATGATCATTAGCTGATGGATGGAATTTACCTCTAGATCTTCATCACCCAAGTCTTGTCATATTGCTTGGTCATCTAACAATAGTGGTTCAGCAAGGGAGTATAGGGTTAGGTTCTTAGTATGGATACCATTAGATATTGTCATTTTACTAGACCCACAAGCTATATAGGCATCTATAGTTTCCAACCATGGTTGTCCTAAAATTAAAGGATACCCTCCCATGTTATCCTTTTGGGAAAGGACAAAAAATTCTATGGGATACTCCCAAGAATTCAAGGTGACTATGACATATTCTATCATTTCATCTAGTATGATAGTAGAACTATCAGCAAGCTAAAGTATGGTTGGTGTTTCTTTGAGACCAATGATATGTAATTGAGACAATACCTCCCTTGTCATAATATTTATAGATTATCCTAAGTCAACTAAAGAATTTTGGACTTACATCCCATGAATGGTGACAACAACCACAAGACTCCTAGGGGTAGAATATTTAGGCACAATTAATTTTTACAACATCAAATCAGATCATTGTCCTAAGACATGAATATTTTTGGATCCTTCTTTCCTACTAGTTGTTTGATACATGCTTCTTTGATAGCATCAAGTAATGGTATTTACACTATCATTTGCTGAAGCTAATTGAGAAAATCAATTACTATGTAGTTCTCTGTAGGTTGACCTTGTTCCAAAAACCTATGAGAAAATGGGGGTTATTTTTCTATAGGAGAGGTCTGTGGATTTAACACATCTTCCTATTTAGTTGGGGAATCCTCAACTTTAGTTATTATAGGATTTTGGGGTGAAAGAAGTGTAGTGTTAGACCTTAAGTGGATATCATTTGTTAGAATTTGGCTTAGGCTATAATTCACCCAAGAACTAAAGAACTCGACACAAGCACACAGTAGACCAAAATAGACAAAGTATGATCAGAATGATGATATTCATTCAATAACTAGATGTGAGTACACTAGGAGTGCCTAAATATAAAGGCCTCAAGAGAGCTTCTAGAATGTATAGAAGTTAGCATCATGATATGTCATACAACCAAGAACATGTCCACCAGATATGGGTTATCCTCCATTGAGCACGAGATTAAGTGCAATGATGTGAGGATAAGCCTACAATGGTGTAGCACACAAATCAGTGGTGTAGACAACATGTTCTAAATGAGGAGTGAGGATAACTATGTTGTCATCATGAAAACTCAGTGAATGATGCATACTCCTATGTTATAGACACCATGTGCATAATTAGAGTTGTGTAATTCAATGAGAGTTCACAAACTCCTAAGTGTCTCACCTAAAATAATAATAAAATAATGTAAAATAATTAAATAATGCATTAACCTAAGTAAAACTTAAGTAAGTGTAATAAGTAAATACTTATTTACACCAACATCATTTAAGGAAATATCATAGCTTTTTTATTGTGTTGGTTGTTTGGTATTGTTGGGATTAGGATTGGGTTGAATTGGTAGTTGAGTCTTCCTGGGAAGAGCATTAGTGGCTATAGGAGGAGGCATTAGAGCCTTCTATTGAGGTGGTGTTATCAGAGTGTGCTGATTGGGTTGGGTATTCCAATTTTGGTTTTGCTACCAACCTTGCTAAGCTTTTTTCCAACCCTACTGAGGTTGCTACCAACCTTGTTGAGGTTGTTTCTAATTATTATTTCCAATAAAACTAGTATTTTGTCATTGATTTTTACTATTATAAAATTGAAGAGGATCTTGTGGCATACCTTATCTTTGAGCCCATGGTCTTTTTTGAGCAATGTAGAGAACTTCTCCATTTTCATCAATGGCATTAACCTCCATAGGCATTAGTTGTGTCTCCAAGCTTGCAATAGACTTGCATCTAGAGTGCCTTTTCTTCTCCCTATAGTGTGGATAGAATTTAGCTAACATAGCATTAGCTTCATCCTTTTTCCTTCTAACCTACATGGTATCCAACTAAGTGGCTACATAATTAATGATTTCTTGTTTAAAATTTGATAGTAAATTAGATAGTTCCATCTTTGATACTCCTGAACTACCATTAGACTTATGTGGTAGATCTCTAAGTCCCCTACCTTTCTTCATAATGGCTCTAGAATAATTTAGACATATACATTGTATATCAGTTCAATTTTTTTGAGTGATATCTCCTCCCACCATTAAATCTAGAGCTTCAATACTCCCATCATTTATACCTCTCAAGAAAAGGTGTTTCTTTTATTGTATTACACTATAGGTTGAACATGACTTTTTAATCATAATCTTTCAAGGTTTTGTCATCATGTAGGGAAATTTTGAAAATGTCATCCTCTTTCAAATATTGGCCCTTGTAGTATTCTTTGTACTTTATTAGAAACAAGTTTCTCGTGGAAGGCCAATCTACTTTAGCGTTGGTACCCAACCCCATGACCCATCTCAAAGAAACTTCCTTTAAGGTGGATGGAAACAAATTTAGCTTGTGAGCATCAATTGTATAGTCATAACTTCTACAAAATATATCAAACTCAAAGAGGAAGGTTTCAGGGTCTTCAATAATTAGGCCATATAACTTTGGAACTACAGTAGAAGGTATATTCTTCAAGTTTTGATTACCTTGCTGATGATGGATAGGAAAGGGAAATGTAGGCTATTGTTGAGCCATTCTGGGAGAAGGGTCTGGTGGTGGTATTTGATAGAAAATAAGGGCAAGTGGATTATCTTGGTGTTTAAGTTTAGCAAAGAGGTCATTCAAATGCAAGGATTCATCAAAGGATGAGGATATTCATTCTTGAACAATAATTTTTAAATGGTTCTTCATTCTTGTTCTCACTATGAGGTTCCTCAAGCTCAGGATTAAAAATATCTTCTTTAATATTATGAGGAAGAAATATCCCAAGGAGGTCTCTTCTTCTATGCATAGTAAATAATATAAAATTTAAACTAACATATGACTTTAGGGTTGAACTAGATTGACACCTCCTTGGAAATGGCACTAAAAATGTCTAGTCAGCTTATTACTTTAATGAAAAAGGATTGGACACCCTTTCATAGTACCTTCATGGTCAGAAAACATCATGTATTTACTTAAAATAGTACACTAAATTCATTTAATTTGGCAAACTGGGAGCATAAACTTGAGAGGATGACTCCAAAGTCTATGCTCTAATTCTACTTCAAGTCATTACAACTAACACAAAGGAAATGCTAAAGGAATTCTATGCTAGCAACTGAAACATCAACTTAACCTAAAGCTTGAAAGTAATATTGCAATAGTAAACATATTTATTCACCTATGTTGCAGGAACAATTCATTGATTCTGTTATCAATGGTTGTAGGAGCAACATAATCCTATCTTGCAAGGAAACAAATAAGGAAATGAAATTTATTCTAACAAAATAGTTCACTCACCAAGAGGGCCCTCTTGGATGAGTAAATATAAAAGACAATCAAGATAAGAGAAATAGAATTAAACGTCTCATTCTATTCATTCATGGTGAAGGAATTACACTTGACTAAAAAAAATTGAATCACACTCAACTACTTATGACAATCAACCTGTTTTCTTATTTTTTCCAAAAACTTCTTTTGAAGCTACAATAGACATTATTTAAAAGGAAATAAAAACCACTTCCTAACTCTATGATCACTCCATTTAATGAGGATCAATTATAGACCCATAAAGTTTGAATAATAGTCACCATTAACCATGAATAAATCCTCTAGGAATATAGTAGGTTGTGGAAGCTACATTTATGTGTTGTTCCAAAAGAAATAATATAATTACTTTCTCCACTTATGATGATTCATCAATCTAGTCAGCTCTAACTTTAACACTAAGGTGCTGACTCTTGAATATCTAGGACAAGTACTTGAAAAGAATTCAATGTGCACACCATTTCCACATACATATATTTATTTTATCATCAATATTAGAAAAGGTGTAAGTTCAAATTACCACTGTTGAAAATCTTATGACTATCAGAGGAAAACTATCCAAGACATAACATAAATGAGTAAAAATTTATCAATATGCAACATCATTTCATTATACCATTTTTGTCCATAGATTCAATCAATTATAGTATTTTTGAACTATTCATAATTCTACTTAATATCTCATCATATATAGAGCATATACATGAAAACATAAGTTCATTTTCTTAAAACCATAAAGTAATGATTTTTTATGCAAGATAAATACTTAAAAACAAGAAAAAAATATCTTAAAAGAAATTTCTTTTAGAGGCCCATCAATTGGTCCCGAATCCCCATGCTACCACAAAATTCACACTTATCTAAATATCCTCATCTCACATGAACCCAATGCCACAACCTCATTTGTAGAGCATCCCACTACACTATCATATCTACCACCCTATATCATTGAGGTTATCATAATAATATATCTCATTGTTTAAACCAAAATGAGGCCATAATGGCTCTCAAAGAGGTACACGCCAGACTTTGTGATGCTCACATGAGCATCATTGCCTTGGCTAGACAAATACTTAGAGCTAGATACTATTTTCCTACCATTGTTTTCCTTATTAGGAGCACACAAATCTAATAGGAGTTTTAGCTCAAGATCTCCAACCCATTACACCACCATGGCAGTTTAAATGCTAGGGGTTCAACCTTGTTGGTGTTATTGCACCTATCTTCAGAAGGCCACAAATGGATAATCACTACAATAGATTATTTCACCAAGTGGGTGGAAGTAGTCCCACTTGTCATTGCCAAAGGATTCCAAGTATCTAAATTCATCCTCTATCACATTATATGTCACTTTTTTATCCTTGCTACCATTTTTATAGACCATGGAGGTAACTTTGAAAACCTCAATATGGAAGAGTTGTGCACCACCCTTCACATTCATCATAATTTTTCCATCCTGTACTTTCCACAAGGTAACAGTCAAGATAAGGCAACTAACAAAATCCTACTCAAAATCCTCAATAAATTTGTGAATGATTTCAGCCATGATTGGCATCTACAAATCAACCTAGCCTTATAGGCTTACTGCACCTTATTTTGTACATCCATAGGAACAACTCCATACTTCTTGGTCTATGGTGTCAAAGCAGTCCTATCTATTGAGTTGAAACTCCCATCCTTGCACATCTCTTTATGAGAACAAATATTAGATGAGGATTACATAGTCACCAAACTAACACAACTAGATCTACTGAATGAAACAAGGAAATACGCCTACGCCCATATCATAGTTTATCAAAAATTCCTCAAGCATAACTTCAACAAGAAGGTTCACCCATGGCAATTTCAAGTAGGTGATATGGTCCTCAAAGAAAATATGAAAGTCCAAGTAGACCGAGAAAAGAAGGGTAAGTTTAAGCCCATATAGTTTGGTCCCTATGTTGTCACAACATCTTTCGACTCAAGAGCATATCAACTATCAAGACTTGAAGGTGAAATACTAAATGATCCCACAGTATCATTCACCTCAAGATTTTCTATGCCTAATACCCTCAATTTATCCTACTAATCTTGCAAAAAGACCCAAAAAATGAAAGTATCCAAAAAGAAGAAGAAGTAAATAGTGAAGAAAAATAAGCATCCAATGGTGAAAGCTTGGCAATTCAAGCACCTTGGATAAGTACCTTGGTGATAACCTAGCAAATAGGTGCCATGTGTACTTTTTATTCACATTATCTATCAATTCTCTACATCCTCCCACCATCTCTCCCCACCTCTTATCATCCATCTCCCTATTTTCCCAAGGTGTTGTTGGAATTTACAAGTGGGAAGAATTCTTCTAAGAGGACAGGTGAATTAGAAGTACCAAACTTTTAAGCTATAAAATTTTTAACTGAAATTAATACATGAATGAAACATATCTAATTAACATGAAATTAAATGCATGCATGAAAATATACAACACAATATTTGATCACCCAGAAACCCTTCAAAATGAGAAGGTAAAATTGGGGTGGGGATGACACCCACAAATTATCACTGTAGCAATATGTAACTGGTTAAGGTTACAAGGTTTGACCATCATCAATGGTCTACCTTGTGAAAGGCTTTCCCTATTAAAGGCACTAACACCTAGTTAAAAGTGACCTATCTAAAGTATTTACAAACATTCACTTGGAATTTCACCCTATTAAAGGATTTACAATATGGTTGTTAAACCAACCTATCTTCTTAAGATTTTTATTCTCCTAATACAATGGCTAAAAAGTATAGTAGAATGTGTTGACTTTATAATTTACAATCTTTAATTACTGATTTTAGATCCTTGTTTTGTCCAATCTAATTTCATCCTTCTTAATCTAATATGACTCTGTTTGAAGTGTTGATACATTGTTCTTGTTAACTAATCCTACAATGTTGTCCTTCCTCTAAGTCTTTTTAGCCCTTTCACTTCCCTTCATATTTTTCTAGCATTCTCTCATTCATTCCATACAATTTCCATACTCTCTCCTTTGTTACTAAATTATGGGTTTTTGATCTCCTTAAAAAAATTTCAAGACTTAGGTTTAGATATGAATCTATGATTGAGATTCATCCATCTTTCCCACTCACTTCTTTCCATTTTTTTGATTGGTTGCATGTTGATTTCATAGGGAATCAAATAGATTTGATCTTATCTTTTAGATCCCTTGAGATTTATATTTTGTCCGCTCAGAAATGGTTTACATCTAATTTTGTGAGAGCACAAACTCTTATGTTGATTCTGTGCTACTTGGAACTTACTGATTATTGATGCTTGGCACACATTAAAAAAAATTCTTATACAACACCTATAGTTTACTTAGCATCTATACTGGCTCAGCATCTATTATCACTTGGTAGTCAAAACTTTCTCTTACTAATTATTGATGCTCAGCACACATAGGAATTCTTTCTTTCTCGACACCTACAGTTTACTTGGCATCTATACTGGCTCTGCATCTATTGTCACTTGGCATCTGAAACTTGCTTGGCATTGTCTATCTACTTTGCATCTATATTATACTCGGCATCAACTAGGAAAATTTCTTAAGTGTGTGGACACTTAATTGTCAAAACCAATCTGAGACCAACAATCTCCCCATTTGACATGAGTTTCAAAAACACTTGACATGATGAATCCAATTTCTTCAAGTATAATAACAAAAATTTCAAAATTTGTTCAAAATTTTGTGAAGATGCCTCAAAATTTGTAACTCTCCCTAAGTTGATGCACCATTGCTACAACCAAAAATTTTCATGCTAAATGTTGATTCTAATCTATCTTCTCTGTTCTATCTACCCTACTCTAGTTTTACTCCCCCTTTCACACATCTTTCCTTGCTATTATAATTTCCTTTTGGTTTATCAAAATTTAACTTCTTATTTACCCCTTAGTTTTATCTCCCCTTTTTATTATAATTATCTCCTCATTTATCTCCCCCTTTTTGATACTTATGTCAAAGGGTTCTATACATTAACTAAATATTTAGCCAAAAAGGATTTATTGACCTCCATAACTATCCTCAGAGTAGCATCCCAAATGTCTAGTGCAATTTCCAATGATTTGAGCTAGATGGTTCTCTCTACTACTAGGTGAACTAGTCCTTCCAATGTAGAAATATTGGGGTCTTTCTTAATCACATTTTTAGCATAGGCTAGTTCTTTCTACAAAATTTCCATGTGTGGGGTGATCATAGATTGAATCTATATTAGCTTGGCCTTTGTATTCGCCTCATCTAATGTTAGTACAGCTAGTTCCTTCTAAGTGTAAAGCATAGTTTGAAAATGCTTCTCACTCTAAGCTAGATCCTTAGGTAGCTGCATGCTTGATATCTTAAGGTTCCTTTCCAAGTGCATTATCCACTGGCTAGTTTCTTGTGTGAAAATGGATGGGTGACATAATTTTGAGTACAGTGAGAATATATTCTAAAGTACTGCCTTTACCTTTTCAATCTTCTTTGCTAGCTTAACTTATGAAAGTGTTATCTCACTTGATATTCTTTCATTCACCTTTATTTAAAACTTCTTTTTAGACCATTTTAATAATTTTGCATTAGTATCAAGGTCTTCATTCTGTACCTAGTCCACTATAATGGATAGTTGTTCCATAATAGGCTTGGTTTCATCAAGCACCTGCAAGATGAATACATCTAAAAATATGTCCTTTATTTCAATCAAATCTTTCCTTTGCTTATACTAGTATCTCTTGCTTCTTCTTCCTCTCAAGTGCCTCTTGCACTTCATTTATCTGATCAATATTCATGTTTTCATGGTCATACTTGGGAATGACTATGTCATCATCTAGTTCAAGGTCTCCATAGTGAAATACCTTTGCAACTCTTGTAGAGATCGAGCCTGGTGTAGATATTTGCAGTGGCATGGCAACAGTGCTCAGCTTTTGAGGCATTGTACGAGTCCCTATTGTAGGAAAATTTTCAATGTTTGTATTGCCTCTTGCTCCTTCTCCTTAGGGGTCTCCTCTATTCTTTCTTTGTCAATTGTAGTAATTTTGGAACTACACCTTGTGCTTGTGTTGTAGAGATAGATGTATCTATCTGTCCTATTTGCTTCCTTGTAGGATCTATCTCCTCTATCATTTGTGTATTTTGTTTAGTGGAGTCAATCTTTGTAGATGTGTCTTGTACAACTTGCTCTTGGGGTTTTCCACTTGTAGCTATTGGCATATGAGAAGGTGGTTCTTGTGGATTCACCTTATCTCTTGTGATATTAGCTACAACCTTTAGCAATTCTTCCACACTCACCAAGACTGGATTAGTACACAGCTATGCCTATAGGATAGTCTAGTGAAGAATATTTTTAAGATCCTCTATAGTTAGTGGATTTATGTTCTAAAAAGAATTGTTAGGAACATCTTGAATAGTTATTGTATCTATAGGTGTGGGAGTTACATGTGGAGGACTTGGTGGTAGCACTTGTGTGTCTTACACACTCTGTTCCTATTGTTGCTCCTTAGTAATTGCCATTTCATCTTTTTGTGTCTCCTTTTCCACTATAACATCTACCTTTTATTTTTCTCCTTCATCCTTATCATCATCTTCTTCCTCTTCATTGTTTCTACCCTCAAAGGGGTCTTCTTCTCCTTCTTTCACAAATGCTAGCCCATAAATCAATTTCCACATTTGTGTGGACTTTTTGACTACATCTTCAATTTTATTTTGTAGAATACTAAATGCTCTATACTTGGGTGCAAATTTGCTCCCATTTTTCTTATTTGCCTTACTTATTTTCCCTTTAGTAAGTTTAGAAATTACTCAAGCCAATGTTGACTCTCTTATTTCTTTCTCCATGTTGAGGCAATAATGCCATTTATTTTCTACAACAGAATATTACTCCTTAGGCATTGTATTATCAAGTTCAAGTGGAGTGTTCTTGAACTTTGCCATCATGGTGTAGACTTACTCTTCAACCATGTTCTATTGCTCTCTATTCAACTTATTAAAATAAATACCTTTTACACTAGATAAGTTTGCATTATCCCTAATATTGTCACATATGTTTTCCAAATAAAACTTAGGTGTGTGACTTACCATTATGAATTGTCCATTGTCATTAGACTCTATTCTTTCTTCGTCTAGTTTAGGAGGTGCCACATATTTTCTTCTCTGCTTCTTTTTTGTTAGACCTTCCTATTCAGTGGCCTTCTTCTTTTCTTTCTCCTTTTCCTTCTTTGATGTGGCTCTTGTACTAGCCCTTATGGTAGGTTTTTCTAGCTAGGCTTTGCAACTTTCTTTGGCTTGGCAGCTGGTTTGGAAGTGGTTTTTCTTTTCCTTTCCTCTAGCTATGCTTCCTTCATTTCCTCTTCCTCCTCGGCAACTTCTACCTCTTCTACATCTTCTCCCATGCCTTGGGTCAATGAAAATGGCCCTTGATCCTACTCTTCTTCATCATCATCTACCTCTTCATCATCCTTCTCACCTTCTACATTGCCTTCACCAAATCTTGCATTAACCTTCTTCACCAGTTTGTCATTTTTCTTCAAGGTTGAAGTAGTTTTTAGTTCCATATCCACCTTGGATCTTACAACATCAAAAGAGGCAAAGGGTTGAGCACTTTTGTCAATATCCTCTACTAGTAATTTTGTGAAATCACCCTTGGTATTGCTGCTTGGATGTATGTGAAATCAATGTGTACTAAGAAACATATGTCATTAATGTTTTGATCAACAAGAGAGATAGGTATCCCTAGTCTCTATTCCATTTACTTCTTCAAGTCTTCAAAGTAGCTAGTCATAATAGTTTCAAAATTTGCCCCCATTTGTTCAACGTATTCATTCACCTATACTACTATTGACCTATTTGTCTTCTAGATTACCTTTCCAAAAGAAGGGAATTCATTTTGTACATAAAAGAATAAACATATCAAAATTGCTCCAAATTTGCATTGGGCTCTCTTGGATCTTCTTATGGCTCCCAAATTCTCCATGATCTATTGTAGTTGTAGTTTAGCTAGATCATAAGTATGATCTTTCTTGAAAATTTTGTATCCCACATCAACTACTATACAAGGTACACTATTGAGTTAGCTAGACTAGTAAAATTTATGGGATATGACTCTAACAAAAAATTCTACAAGAGGATCCTTGATGGTATCAATTGTCATCCCTCTCTTGTTCCACTTTGCACGAGTATTCTTCTCTATGGCTTCTTTGGAATCACTCCTTAGGTTTTTTGGCCATTCTAAGGTTAGGTACCTAGTTACTCTATGTATAATTCTTTTAAATAATTTGATGGGTCCATCTTCCAACCATAGACATCCATCATGGATTTTGCTCAGCACAATTCTTACCCATTCAATCTTAAATATAGTAGGGAATTCTAGGGCATGGGTTAACGCCTTCCTCTCAACAATTTGAAAATCTTCTTTCAATACTCCATTTTCACATAGTTTATTGTATGTTTCCCTAATCTCCATATCACTAATAGCACCTATATTGCAGTTATAACATCTCCTAACATCTTGCACCATTATGACTTTGGGTGGAATCACAGATAAGGCTCTGACAAGGTCGTTCTTATAAGAAACTTTAGGGATTGGTCTAAAATCTAGCTAGTTGACTTTATTACTAACCAATTGTACCTCAAATGACTCCTTTTCCTAGGGTTTCCTAGAGCTAGATGTCATTTCTTCAAACTAGGGTTTCAAGACATAAAAGAATGTTTAACTACATAGCTCAACACTAGTGTAAATACCTTGAATTGATGAAAAGATGCTAAATCTTGGCTTGAAATCTTTGCAAAAGCTTCAATCTCTACTTGGAAATTATTTTTGCACTCTTCTTGCTCTTTCTCTATATTCGTGATGATGAAAAATGATTGAAAACTTGACTTTATACCCTTCATTTCATAGCATTTAATGCTTAGTGCATATAAAACTATCTACTTAGCTCCTTATGCAATTCTATTTCACTCAACTTCCATTGATTTTCAAATCACTCGACATACACTGGAGTTTCCCTTACTCAACTTCAACTAGAATTTCCCTTCAATCAGCATCCACTCAGCTTCTACTAACTTTGATAGACAACTCAACAATTGAAGGCAGCTTTCCTCACTCAAAAATAATGTGAAAATTTTGAATTTAACTTAGCTTTTGTATTCATGTTGATCTATCCTTTTCAATACTAATTTAGTCTTGGAACTAATGCATGATAAATCATTCAAATATCAGTACCACATACCTTCTTTTTCTTAGTTGGATGAAGTGTGACCACTTGACCCTTTAGGTGAAGTGATCCCTTCATTTGATGTGTTGCATTCATCTTTTCTTTTCCATGTTCTATTCATTTCTCCTCTGACATACTCAACATCTACCTTCTCTTTTCCTTTGTTGAACTCTAAGTTGGGTGCCTTTGACCTTGTTGGGAAATTTTTGCTAATGTGTGCAGTCTTCAAACAAATGAAGCATGTAGTTTGGCTCAACCACCTATTGTAGCTTCCACTAAAATGTGTTCTTATGCAATTTTCAGGGATGTGTCCATACTCTTCACAGTAGTTATAGCTCTTCCTAGTGTTGTAGTCCTAATTGTAGTGATGTCCATGACTATTTGACTTTGATGGTTGGTTTTGTGTTCGCATAGGCTTAGATCTACATTCAAAAGCTCTATGTCCATACTTCTTGCAATTGTAGTAGTGACTTTTAAATCTTGGTGTCCTGATGGTTCTAGCCCTACAGTTGTGTGCCTGATGTCCTTGCTTGTTGCACTTGTGATAGTGACCCATGTTTTTAGGTTTTTCATGGTAGTTGGCATTCTTGCTCCTACACACATTAGAGTTATGTTCCTTTTTACCACAAAAATGACAAGTAGGCTTTGTGTTCTTACCTTTGTTATTTCTTTCTTCTACAGTATTAGATGACTCTAATTTTTCAGTGTTGGTGTATCCTAGTCCTGAAGTGTCATTTTTGGATATTGGTGATTTTAGTATCTATTAAAATTATTTGATAGCTTCATTAGGTTTATTGAATCTCTCTACAATTTCCTTCTCTCTTCTCAAGTCATTTTGCATTTTTTCATTTTGCATCTTCAGTGTGCAGATCTCAATGTCCTTGACATTTAGTTCATGATGGGCATTCATCATCTGGCTTAGGGTGTAAAGCTACATGTTAGAAATTATTGCAAGCTCAATTGAATTTTCCTCTAGTCTTTTGGCAAGTTTTCTCTTGTCTTCTTATAGCATAGCTTTTTCTTCAATAGTTATCTTCTTTTGTTCAATCACTTCACAAAGCATCATGGCTTGTGATTCCTACTCAATCTTGAGAGTTTTGATCTCCTCTACTTGAGCTCTATTTTTCTCCATTAGGTATGCAATTTCTACATCAAAATACTTGGAATCTCTATTGGCAAACACTTTTGAGGTGTCAATCTCCTTGTCCTATGTATCATTTTCAGCTATGGCAATTTATTTTCTTCTCTTTACCGATTTCCTCAATTCTTCCCTAGCTTCTTCCAGAGAATGTAGAATGAGATGTATCTTGATCTCTTGATTCTCTATAATCTTCCCAAGATTGTAGATCTCCATTTCTAGATCTTCTCTTCAAGTCATAAGGCTTCTCCTTGTAATAACTTGGCTCTGATACCAATTGTTGGAATTTACAAGTGAGAAGAATTCTTCTGAGAGGGGGGGTGAATTAGAAGTACCAAAATTTTAAGCTATAAAACTTTTAATTAAAATTAATACATGCATGAAACATATCTAATTAACATGAAAGTAAAGGCATACATGAAAATATACAACACAATATTTAATCACTCAGAAACCCTTCAAAATGAGAAGGTGAAATTGAGGTGGGGATGGCACCCACAACTTATCACTGCAACAATATATAACTAGTTAAGGTTACAAAGTTTGACCATCGTCAATGGTCTTTTTTGTGAAAGGTCTACCTTGTCAAAGGCTTTAACACCCTTTTAAAAGTGACCTATCTAAAGGATTTACAAGCATTCATTTGGAATGTCACCCTATTAAAGGATTTACAATATGGTTTTTAAACCAACCTATCTTCATAGGATTTTCATTCTCCTAATAATGGCTAGAAAGTATAGTAGAATTTTTTGACCTAATAACTTATAATATTCAATTATTGATTTTAGATCCTTGTTTTGTCTAATCTGATTTGATCCTTCTTGATCTAATATGACTCTGTTCAAAGTGCTAATACATTGTTCTTGTTGACTAATCCTGCAATGTTGTCCTTCCTCTAAGTCTTTTCACCCCTTTCACTTTCTTTCAAATTTCACTAGCATTCTCTCATTCATTCCACACAATTTCCATACTCTCTCTTTTGTTACTAAATTATGGTGTTTTGACCTCCTTAAAAAGGTTTTGAGACTTAGGGTTAGGTATGAATCTATGCTTGAGATTCATCCATCTTTCGTGCTCAATTCTTTTCATTCTTCTAATTGGTTGCATGTTGATTTCATAGGGAATCAAAAAGATTTGATTTTATCTTTTAGATCCTTTGAGATTCATCTTTTGTCAGTTAAAAAATGGTTTACATCTAAGTTTGTGAAGGCACAAACTCTTATGTTTATTCTACATTACTTGGCACTTAATGATTACTAATGCTTGACACACATAGGAATTCTATCTTTCTCAGCACCTATAGTTTAATTGGCATCTATACTAGCTCGACATCTATTGTCACTCAATAGTTGAAACTTGCTCTTATAGATTACTGATGCTCAGCAAACATAGGAATTCTATCTTTCTTGGCACCTATAGTTTACTTGACATTTATAATGGCTCGACATCTATTGTCACTTGGTAGTTGAAGCTTGCTTAGCACTATCTATCTACTTGGCATCTATTGTAACTTGACATCTATATTATACTCAACATCAACAAAGAAAATTTCTTAAGTGTGTTGACACTCAATTATCAAAACCAATCTAAGGCCAACAGGTGTTACACACAATCCCATCACTACACTATCATTATTTCCATCCCCATCCTTGAGCTTGTAAGTCCAATTTGAGTAGTGTTTTATGTCATGGTACTTCCCATATATATTATATCCATATATCCTATTACATATATCATATCACCTATATCATACTATGTGTATCATCCCTATGTATCATAAATTAGTGCACCATATCTTGCACCTGCTATCTCCTCATCCTGAGTTTTTTTACATTGGAATGTATTATATCACACCCATTATCTCCTCATCTTGGGCTTTTTCACATTGTATTGTATCAGATCACATCCAATATCCCCTCATCTTTATCTTTTTCATATTGTACTATATCATATCACACTTGATATTTCCTCATCCTGATCTTTTTCACATTGTATTGTATCATATCACACCTGCTATCTCCTCATCCTAAGCTTTTTCACATTATACTATATCAGATCACACCCATTGTTTCCTCATCCTAAGTTTTTTCTATTGAAAATAAAACTACTCACCTTTTGCACTACATGTCCCATCACAGTGAGCCTCTTTGTACATTGATCCTTGTAATATTTTGGTCATTTTGTTGCATATCCCAGTTTTAGCCATTTCTTGTTTGGTCTCCTTATACATACCCTGTGTTCTCTTTCAAGTCAATTTATATCTAGTCATAAATCATGGTTATCTATAAAAGGTTCTTTTTTTCAAATCCTCTAGTGAGATCTCTTGTCATCAAAAAGTTGTCCTACAAAAGATATGGTTGCCAAATTTTTCATAGTCCTGAATACTACCAATAGGTCCTTGTAAGATGCATCCTTCCTCATGTCTGATCTTGGTCCATCAATATCCATTCCTACTAATCTCTTTGGAAAAAGGTTATTTTTTATGGATTTATTCTTTCTTTTGATATTGAATTTCACCTTTTGGTTCATAACTATCTTTTCCAAGAAATTTTGTCATTCCCTCCTCAAGGTCACCATGATCTTTTATATCATGATGTGCTATGAATGGGGAAATTCAAGCACGAAGCCCTAATCGGGTCTTTTCTACTTGTGATTTAGTCAAATGTGACCCTTGCATGTTCCAAACATATGATCATTTATGATCACATAGTGCAATTGGGAAGTATCATTTTCTTGTTGATTACCTAGTATTGTTTACACTTTTATTCTTTTAGGATTCATGTGTGATGTTGGGGAAATCCATGCATGGTTGTTTCGAGTCATTCTTATGTAATATTGGTGAATAGGCCTTGATTTTCTTGGTAACTTTGGCATATTCCCAATATTCCTATATCAAAATAAGTGCTCAAACTACATGGTGGTCCTTCTTTACACCCCACCCTCAAGCTTCAAGAAAAATCCCCCACACATTACCTTCATTTTCATGCAATAAAATCTCTCCCATCTCACCTTACCAAATCAATCCTACCAATTCTACAAGATCTTATCTTCCTATACACATTTTTCCTACCTATCTTACAGTTCCTATCCCTAAAGAATACATAATTCTTGTTTTCCCAGCCCCATTTCACCCAACCTCAAAGGTCCAAGTTCCAAATCCACCTCTTCCTTTCTAATCAATCCCTTCACCCATTAAAACTCACTAGATATCCAATCTCACACTCTATTCAAAGTTGTGCACAAGTTTTTGCCCCACCATCTAAGGCTATAGTCAATCAATGATATGTTATAGGTCCATCCTACCCTTCCCTACTCTCACATTCATTTCCCTATCATTATACTTGCATTTATGTTTTCTACATTCATTTAATTAGCATTTTCATTATCATAATTTTCTTAGTTTCATTTCAGTTGTCATTTTGCATCATCATAGTCATTTTAGGATCATTTTCATCATCATATTCTTTTTAGGTTCATTTGCATCATCATAGTCTATTTAGGTTCATTTGCATCTTCATAGTCTTTTTAGGTTTATTATTGTTTGCATTGTCATAATCCTTTTTAGATTCATTTTAGTTATCATTTGCATCATCATAGTCTTTTTAAGTTCATTTGCATCATCATATTTTTTAGATTAATTTTAAGTTCATTTACACTATCATAGTCTTCTTAGGATAATTCTAGTTATCATTCTGCATCATCATAATTTTATAGTCTATTTAGATTCCTTTTTTTAATTGTCCATTGTGGTCCACCTCACAATAGGTGTATCACAATCATGCTCTAGGCCATGCTTAGGAATAATATATTTAAACTAAAGACTATTTTCCCCACCATTAGGTGCATTTAATCTTGTCAACCCAAGGATGTATACTTGAAATGGTTGGCATAGTATGTGCCTTAAGTCTCTTAATGAGTCACTAAGCTTATGTTGTAGGAAAGTAAAATGCAAGGAAAAGAACTTACACTATTGTTGCAAAAAATTAACACACTTAACTCTATGAATACTAGGAATAAAATGAAAAGATAACAAATATTCCAACTTGGTTCATCCACTATAATTTTTCTCACATATGCTATAGGAACATTCACAAAGTGTGATGCTATAGGAAGAGATTTACAACTTCTACTTACAAAACTAAGAATTCTTAAAAATAAATCTATTCTATCCTAATCTAATCCACCTTCCAAGTGGGCCCCCTTGGTCAACTTCACTAAAATACTAACACAATATGGCAGCCAAAAACTATTTCATTAGATTTTAGAAATTCATTACATAATACAAAACTGGAAAAACACAACTATAAAAGTCAACAATCTATTCTCATAAACTATTTCTTCTATCTGGCTCAAAAAACTAACACACTTAGGTTGATTCCTATATATATATGAGATCAACACTTATTCCATAACAAAAAAGTAAATGCCCTAACTTTAAATTTGCAGGAGAGAAAATAGGAGGATAACAATCGAAGGTGGGAAGAAGGAATAACAGCTTGAGGTGGGAATAATAAAGTTTGAACATCCACTCACCATAGAATAAATGCAAAGAAGGTAATAAGTCTTCATAGCTCCTCCTTACTCACTACTATGTCTTATGGAATCATTACAACTTCCCTCCACCATGGCTACTCCTTAGCATTGTCTTCTCCTTGAATGTTGTTGGAACTCAACTTTTGAATTCCTCCAGTCATCTTTCAATATTCATTAATAGGTTAGTTTCAATAAAAAGACATGTTTGAAAATAAACATTTATCAAATTAAATTCAAATATAAGAATGCACATTTTGATAACTAAGTGAAATACTGCATACTATATATAATACTAGCAAAAAGGTGACATAGTTTCTACCCATAGGTTTATCACAAGTTTGGTAAACATAGGTCCACAAATATTTTGACAAGGATAAAACAGAGTATCAACAAAGTATCTTAAAACTATTATGAAATAAAGAAAAATTTTGGTCTCATCATTTGCCCCCTACCAAACTAATGCTTGTCCTCAAGCATTGCACTTAATTGTCAATGACCTAAACTCTCCAATTCGTATCTTGATTTTCATGTTGCTTTTGAAAGTGTAATAAAATCCTCTAGTTCTTTTCCACACTTCCCTTCTATGGTCTTCCTATAGCTTGTCGAGTCTATTAGCATTAATGTCATATAATGGCCACAAAAGCATTGGAGGTTGCATGGGTAGGGGACACCACAATTCTATTCTGATTTGCTTCCCTAACTCTAAATATTTTGGAACCCTATTAAGTGCTACTTCCAAGTTAATGGGACTATGTGGTTCTAAATGTTTAAGAGATTCAGGTAGTCTGGCCCATCTACTCCTTGTACCAGTCATAGCTCTCTGAAAGGAAAAGTAAGGTAGATTTTCATAATTAGCATAAACTTTAGCTTTGTCAGCAAAGATCCTATCCCTTTACTTCTGGATTCTTCTTTCCATAGGTTAATGTGAACCAATCCCTGAGAACTTCATCCGGTTTACTACTCTTTGCTCTTAAAGGAAAATGTTCTGTCCTCTCCTCATCCTTGTAATTATTTAGCTACCTATCATAATTTTCTTCATTGGACATCCAAGGCATGAGGGCTCTTAAGTGTATATCTCCTATGTAAAGCAAGGGATTCCATTGAGTTTCTAAAGGGATAACAAAATTATGAACATATAATTCACAAAGTAAATTTTGTCTCCAAGGTGGCAGAGTCTGATATAGTCCATAAAATTCTTGTGTTGATTTGAACTCTGCATTAACATTCTTAAGAGTTAACATTAATTGAAACAAAAGGAATTTCTCTTTCAAACAAAGAGCATAAACTCTTGGTGATAGTCTACAAGAAAGGGCCTAATCAGCTACCTTGAGGGTATGGTCCATTTGTTATTTTTGGCTTGCTAACTATTCCTTTAAATCTGCAATTTCTTGACCTTGAGATACTCTAACCTTATTGATCTTTTTATTCTCTTCTTTCCACAAGGCTTCAACAAACAATTTTTTTCTAGATGTGTAGCAACATTGTTGATGATGTCTTGTTAGAAATTTGACAATAGGTGAGATATCTTAAGCTTTGAAATGCCTTGACTGATTCCTTTAGTGATTGTGGAATGAGGTCCTCGGCCTTTCTTCATGGTTGAACTTGAATAGTTCTAACAGATCTTCTTGATGTCATCCTAGGAAGTTTGATACACATCACTGCCAACCATTAGGTCCAATGCTTCTAGATAGTCATCATTCACACCTCTTAGAAAGACTAGCTTTTGTGAATCCTCAGACAATACATGCTGAGGGTTCTTCTGTAGTGTTAATAAAAAATGAGAAACGTAGTCTCCCAATGTTTCTTCCTCCTTTTGGGATATCCTAAAGAAATCATCTCCTCTTGAACTTGATGCTTTGCAATACTCTTTGTACTTATCCAAAAATAGGGTTTGCATCTAATCCCAACTTCCTATTGCATTGGCTCCTAAGCCCATGAACCATCATAGAGTTGATTCTTTCAATGTTGTTGGAACCAATTTAATCTTATGGGCATCAGTGTTGTAGTCAAAACTATGAAAAAGTATATCAAATTCAGACAACAAAGTATTAGGGTCTTTAGTTGCAATGCCATAAAACTTTGGAAGGGTAGCTACAAGTATATTCTTGAGATTATTAGTAGTTGCAAGGCTTGGAAGAGGAAATGGAAAAGTAGGTTGTGCCATAGCTAGAGGTATTAGATTATGAGGTTGGTGCTAAAAATAGACATTGGGTAATGGATGATTATCAACGGGTGGATTTAGAGCAATGTTATCAAGAAAACTAGCTAATACTTCAGTGAAAGGTTGAAGACCACTTGTATCTATTGGTTTGGGTCTTGATGATGATGCTATGGGAAAAATAGGGCTTGCGTCTTCAAAATGTAACTCAACTTCTTCTTCTTCAATTTCTTCAATCAAATTAACAAACTCCAATGGAAGAAATCTACCATATTCATCTCATTGTCTTCCTCTTCAATGCATGCAATTAAATTTTTCACACTTGGTGAAAGAAACTTTAAACTAGGTATTTCTAAAAAAAACTTTATCTAAGAACTATGACTCAAAAATGCTCCTAGCTTGACACTATTCCCAAAAATGGTGCCAAAAATGATCTGCTTCTTAATAGGTGTATCACAGTCATGCTTTAGGTCATGCTTAGGAATAATATATTCAAATTAAGGACTATTTCTCCCACCATGAGGTGCATTTAATCTTGTCAACCCAGGAATGTATACTTGAAATGGTCAGCACAGTATGTGCACTAGGTCTCTTAATGAGTCACTAAGCTTATGCTACAGGAAAGTAAAATGCTAGGAAAAGAACTTATACTATTGTTGCAGGAAATTAACACACTTAACTCTATGAATACTAGGAATAAAATGAAAAGATAACAAATATTCCAACTCGGTTCATCCACTATAATTGTTCTCACATATGCTGCAGGAACATTCAAAAAGTGTGATGCTACAGGAAAGAATTTACAACTTCTACTTATGAAACTAAGAATTCTTAAAAATAAATCTATTCTATCCTAATCTAATCCACTTTCCAAATGGGCCCTCTTGGTCGGCTTCACTAAACTACTAACACAAGATGGAAGACAAAAACTATTTCATTGGATTTCAGAAATTCATTACATAATACAAAACTGGAAAAAAACAATTATAAAAGTCAGCATCTATTCTCATAAACAATTTCTTCTATCTGGCTCAAAAAACTAACACACTTAGGTTGATTCCTATATATATAGGAGATCAACACTTATTCCATAATAGAAAAGTAAATGCCCTAACTTTAAATCCATAGGAGAGAAAATAGGAGGATAACAACTAAAAGTGGCAAGAAGGAATAACAGCTTGAGGAAGGAATAATAAAGTTTGAACATTTGCTCACCATAGAATAAATGCAAAGAAGGTATTAAGTCTTCATAGGTCCTCCTTACTCACTGTTGTGTCTTCTGGAATCATTGCAACTTCCCTCCATCGTGGCTGCTCCTTAGCATTCTCTTCTCCTTGAATGTTGTTGCTACTTAACTTTTGAATTCCTCCAATCATCTTTCAGTATTCATTAATAGGTTAGTTTCAATACAAAGACATGTTTGCAAATAAACATTTATCAAATTAAATTCAAATATAAGAACACACATTTTGATAACTATATGAAATACTACATACTATATATAATACTAGCAAAAAGGTGACATAGTTTCTACCCATGGGTTTATCACAAGTTTGGTAAACATAGGTCCACAAATGTTTTGACAAAGATAAAATAGAGTATCAAAAAAGTATCTTAAAACTATTATGAAATAAAGGAAAATTTTTGTCTCATCACATTGCATATGTTATTTTTAGAACATTTTAGGTGTCCTTTATTTCGATCCATTTTTCATTATCATTCTTTATATTTTTCATCCATAACCAAGATCACATCCTACATCAAACTTGATAGTAACATCATGCATTTTATTTAAACAACATCACATCATGCATCAAACACATCAATATCATCATACATCTCATATATCTCATCAACAAAATCCCATCCTACATCATAAACATTAGTACCATCATACATATCATATATCTCATCAACAACATCATATCATGCATCACAAATTTTGGTAACATCATGCATATCATTCATCTCATATAAAGCATCACATCATGCATAACACATGTTAGTCCACCTCATACATCTAATTGAAGCATATAGTACAATAAAATTACATGAGCATAGTACTCATTACACTCATATCCCACCCCAAATAATGTTCATCATATATATATCATATCATATCATATCCTCCAAAGAATAAAGAATACATCACCTACCCCTGAAAGAATACAAAAATGTCCATCATAGCCCAAATCAATATAGTATAAATATCCATAAAAGTACATATGGGTCTATGCCTACAAAAATGCATGTATGTACACCAAAAATACCCTGTACATCAAAAACTATAGTATATCACTTCTCATCTACATCCTCATTCATCGCATCCTCTCCATGGGACTCATATGGGTCCCTCTCTACACCATGCAACACTGGTGGTGGTGGTGGTGGCCTCATTCTCTATCTATCCCCTCTTCCTCCTATCCCTAAGCTTTCCCCCTCATCTTTCCTCATCAATATCCCATTATCCCACCTTTGGCTCTACCCTAATCTATGGCTATGATCTGTCCTTTGTGACCAACCAGTCTTCTAGGATCCCACAATGCTCTACCTACTCTCCCAACCACCCTGCATTCTTATGTGTATATTGATTTTACCTAACCATGTTGAATTCCTATAATATTTAATCTAATCTATCGATATGGCTACATATTATATACCCCTATAAAATGTTGTCCTCTCTCGTAGATCCTCCACCTCCCCCCTAAGTCATCTTAGCTCCTCCAACCCTCCCCCTACCACCATCTAGACCCTAAGGGTCACCACCTCAACCACCATCCTATTCTTCTCCTCCCATAAAACATCAACCCTCCTCTAGAGTCTGTCCCTCTCCACCTCCACTACCTCCAACCTCCCCTCCAACCACCCTAACTCTAGTCATAGTCCCCCCATCTCAAACTTCTCTCTATCAAGTTGTCCTTGGGTAGCATTTGGCTCCATCCAAAATGAATCTTGCTTGTCTCTCAAATGGTCCCTCTCCCTCTATGTATCCTAAAGTAGCTAGCTCATCACCCCATGTGCCTATTAGGGAGGTGTACCTCCCTACCAATCCACCATCCTCTCCTCTAGTTGAAGACCCTCCTCCTCCTCCCACAACTAGCCCTTGGCATCTCTACCTCCTACCTCCTCTCCTCCTTCCCCCTCTCCTTCTCTCCTTCCCACTGTCTCCTCCTCTATAGCACCTCCCCCTACACCACTACCTCCACCCACTATCTCAGTCCTCTCACCTCATACCTCCCCCCCTTTCCACTTAGGAAATCTCTTGCCACCACCACTTCCCTCATAAACTACACCCTCCCCATAGGCCTTGGGCATAAAAACTAATCCTTGTAGCCGTAGCATCTACCAGCCCAACAAACTAATCCCACTCCTATGGTGCCATGTCCTTCCATGCCTAAAATAATCCCTCCTTCTATAAAGGAGGCTTGAATAGATTCATTAACTCGTGTTTCACTCTCTGGTACCACATCAAATCCCCTAGCACATCCTATGGCTAGCTAAACTATTGTACTACCCTATTTGGTCATAACTATTTGGCAATGTAATCTCATCACCCAAAAAAAAAAGCATGGTAAGATAGTATATGATAGTTGTTCCCTCTCCTCTACCCATACCCCAAGACCTATTTATGGCCTCACATCACTGCCTTGATCTCATCTATCTTGACTTGCTAATAATCCACCTTCTTTTTGTGGTGATATGTCAATGGATCTCCCCAACTATATACCACCAACTCTTCAAGATTCTTATACCTCCATCTAATCAGTTTAAATGTAGTAACATACTCCCATGCCTACACTTGTAGCAAGGTCAAGAAGCCCACACTCCTCACTTAGTGACATATTGCACCCTAGTCTATAATATGGTACAAGTCTCTATATAGCTCGGCAAGCATAATGTGCCCCATATAGCTAGAACTCCCTTATCTATGATCTAGATTATCATAGGGATCAATGCTAATGAAACTCTTGTCCCACCCATATCTAGGGAAATGTACCTTGACACTATTCTACAAACAATAAAATTATATCTATTGGTCTGGTGCTATATGATCCAAGTGCTTATTTAGTGCAAACTAACCCCTCTAGATCTAGAACTAGACCCTACGCCCCATCAGTCATCGCACTACCCTCTCCCATGTGACTCCTCTCACTACCATCATTGATGTTCCCTACATTAGAAGCTAGAAAATCATGTACACATCCTCTAGGGTGATGGTCATCTCGCCTGTCGGTAGACAAAACATCCATGTCTCGATCTGTCAGTGCTTGTAGAACACTATCACCATATCCACATATGTCTATATTTATGGAAACATATCCAAGTACCCCAACCTGATGGCATCAATCCTTTCCAAATCATCTAGTGTGAATTAGTCTCCTACATGTAGTACCATGTCATGTCTCTCTCACAACATCAATGGATCTAGTGACTAGTGCATCCACAAAACCAAAACCCATGTCAATTTAGTTTTCCACTAGGCCCCTTCTTCCTATGTTTCATAATTCCCCTTTACCCATCTAACTCACCCTTTGACCACATTCCCACAAGTGAGTTTGCATTCTTATGGCCCATCCCTATCATCATGTTCCCACAACTATAGATTGCAGTAGGAATGTGTCTCATAGTGTAAACCCCCTAGTCAAACTTCTCATCATTCTCACATGGAATTTCCCCTAACCATCCCTTAAACCTATGGGACTACATTCCCTCTGATAGGAAAAATTCCCTATGTTCAAAACTACTATCTCACTAAATATTTAAGCCAGATTCACTTTTCCATGAAACCTGCTTAAACCCCTCTTTTTTGGACCCTTTACCCTTGGCTCTTTTTTTGGATCACTTTCCCTCTGATCTCTAAAGTGATCTCACTAGACCTATGCCTATGGGATCATAATTTTGAAGTTTTTGGAATTCTATAACATAAAAATAAAAAATTGAACAAGTAAAGTTTTAGCATCTACCAAATGGTCTAGTGTCCATCGTGCCCACACATTTCATACCATATTCACCCAATACTTTACTCATCCCTATGCATTCATTGTGTTATCTAATCCAAAGCTCACAAACATCAATATCTTGTTATGAATATGAGAGAAATTACTCTATTTTGGCCCTCCTAGACCCTCTTATAGGCCCCTTATGGTTCCCTACTTCCCTCCCTTCCACCTCTGGTGACCCCTTTCACTCAACCCTCCTATATTTGAAATTTTTTTGTGATTTTAACCTTTTTTTAGTCCATTGGTGTCCTTCTTCTCACCTCATCTTGTTAACCCTTTTTCAAGAAGTCATCGACCATCATCTTCTCTCTCTATTGCCTTCTTAAGGGTGCATCACATAGTTTGGTCTCTCCTCTTTCTATTCAATACTAGGGCAACTTTGTTGATTCAAAAATCTTTGTCGTGTCATTTACGTTTGAACTTCTTTGAATTAATGTTGTCCCAACACTATGTCAAAGAGGGGGGAAATATAGACACCTAAAACATCATTAAGTAATCTTATTTAGTCATCTCATAGGATATTATTGATTAAATATTTAATATTTAATTAATTAATTATCATCCCCTAGTTAATTAATTTTAGCCTAATTGATAAAATCAAATGGTGACCAAAATTCTAATTATCAATTAATCTATATTTCTTCTATTAAATTAAATAAATTTCACCATACCTAATTAATTTAATCCCATATTCCTTTTATTAAATTAATCATTTGATAAATCAACTCCCAACCCTTAACTATTCCTAATACCCTATCATTATCTAAATCCAACCCATTTACCCATATTAATTTTTCATTTTCCTAATTAATACCACTTAATTAAACCATCCCACTTTTCTTCCTCTAACATGTCACTTCCCTCGTAATTCATCTCCTAAGCTAAGCCTAATCCCCTTCCTAAACATGTGCACAACTTTAACCACAACTTTAACCAATTGTTAAGACTTCCTAACCCCAACCAAAGTCAGACTCCAAAAAACTTTAATGCTCTCACAAAGTATTAATGGCTCTTTAAGGCCTCTTACACCCCTCTTCCACTCTCCTTCTCCCTCATAACTCACTTTGACCACCCATTTTAACCCTCTTCCCTTATTGAATCCCCTTGTGACACTTGTCATAAGGCTATGGATTTGAAGAAGCACAATCTATGTGCTCCCCTTTCCTTGTATTCTAGCCCTCCCTCATCCTCTTTCTATTGTTCCATCCTAGACATCCATCTCACCACCCCTTAGCCTATAAGTTGGATCATTCCCCTCTCACAATTGCAATAAACTTTCATGCAAACTCATAATGCCCCTTTCAAGAACAAATCACTAAATCACAACATTACCATGCTAGAATTCCCACTCACCCTACACACCATGTTTTACTCTTTTGAAATCTCCTACCCATTTTTAAGCTTGAAGCTTATTTAAGCACACATACAACCATCATTTTGAACATATCTAAGTATCAAGGTCACACTTGGAGAGCTTACCATACTTGGTTTACATCCCTCTTTTATGTCTCCTTTATCCTCTCACACACTTGTCATATTATTTTAATTTGTAAATGTTAGACTAATTTTTAATGTTCTTTATACACTAAAATTTTATAGCATACACATATTTTAGGTTGGTCTCATGATGATATGATTATTAGTGTTTGGTTTGGATATTTATGATGACTTGTTGAGTCTACAAGTTATGTAGTGTTGTAAGTGGTCTATACTTATAAGTTGGATTTATGGCTTGGATATGGGTTATATTTTCTCATTGATCTTTCATTATCAATGCATATTCATATTGGTGGCTTATATTTGGGTTTTTTATGCTCTTAGTTATATGATTTGTTAATTTTTATTCATATAGAAGGGATGAGATTTTGTTACTAGGTATAATCATGGTGGAGGATTGAGGTTGAATATTTTATTCTAACAAGTTGGACATGTTGAGAGTTAGATTCTCAGTTCATGAATGTGAGCATGGTGCCATAGATTTTGATATGGCATTATTAGTTATACAAGTACATCCTTGATGTTCATTAGTTCTGATTCTTGATTTGGCTATTATGGTATATCATCTTGGTTGAGGATCATAATTATTTTGTTTCTTTTGAGGAGCTCATGATATGCACTTTGAGTTCTTTGATGGTTTGATGCCTTAGTTTATTCTCATGGTTAGAGGATAGTTTTTCATCATATGTCATGGATAGCTCAGATACACAATTTAGTGGGAGCTTGTGATAGTGATGAGGTGGAAGTACATGATTAGTTCCTAGTTTATTTTGTATCTTCTTAGTTTGGAGATCTTGGTTTCACTTGGTACTGACACTTTTGTTATGTTTTTAGACCTAGAAAATCTTCATGTAGGAGATGGATGTTATGATGCTACATGTGACGCAGTACCATGGTTGAGTGGGACTTCTTGGAATTGATATATTTATTAAGTGTTTTTAGATGTTGAAGGTTTTTCTTAGATCTTGTTGTTGCAGAAGCCTCTTTAACATTTGCATGGTGTACATAGTTCTCCATGGTGTATGGATATAGTTCTTTATAGTGTGTGGAGATGGTTTTTTGTGGTCTGTGGAGATGGTTTCATCTTGAGGACTCATGGGGTTCTTGGTAAAAGTGTGGTTTATGCTTTCATTGACATGTTATCCTTGGTGTGAGGATGGTTTCATTATTATATCATGGTATACTCATGATACACATTTAGAGATTTTACATGTTATGGTATGTTCATATGGAGAATTTTATCTCTTTAATTGAGATGGTTTAGATCATGTTGTCATGTTTATGTTCCTAAAGCCATGATTGGAACTTTGACATTGATCTTGGTTTAGTTTCTTGGTATTTAGTACATTGATCATTTGTTGGATAATTCATGATATTTTTATGTTTAATTTGGAGTTGGCATGGATTCATTTGTTATAGGTGCTCATGGATACTTAGAGATGGTGGTGATGTTGATTTCTCTTGGATTAGAAAAGTATTTATTGGGACAATTTATGGTTTCAATAGGAAGTTCAAGGGGAAGTCACCTGATATGGACTTGAGAGGAGATTTTTCTTAGATAAGTCTTGGTAGGAGACTTGGATATCTTGATGATCAGTCTCATTCCCCACCCTTGGTCTATTCACCGATTAACTAGTTGAGAGGTATAGCCCATTATTTCTCTTAGGTGCATAATTTTTATGCATGTATTTCATTGATATGGATCTTGAGCTATGGTACATGAGTTCACTATGGAGAGTTCATTTAAGAGATGGTTTAGCATTGGTTACATCCTTGTGCATATTTTGTTATGTTGATTGATTTTGGGAGATGGTTTTATATTGGGCATATTCCTTGGATTAGGAATGGTTATTCTTTGAGTTGGGAATGGTTTATGAGTTTCATCTTCTTGTAAGAGGCTTACATCCATGGTTAGTCATATAGTATGGTTCAGGTATTGTTGAAGCTTCTTGGCTGGGGTTTTTTGGAGGAGATCTTACTTGGCACCATTTACATCTAGAGGTGTGTATAGAAAAACATGATATACATTATGATTTGCAAAGTTTCTCTTTGGTCTTGGTTATCTTCCTAGATATTTGATTTCACTTACATTGGATTTGACATTGATTGGAGATTGTGATCACTATTTTGTGTTCATGTATGACATGTGAGAGATGACATGGTTATTCCTTTATCTCTTTATTTTTTAAGTTGTGGGGAACTTATGAGAGTGTTGGAGACTTTTATGAGAGTCATTCTTAATGGTTATTGCTTTATGTATTGTGGATGTCCTTGATACTACATGGATTCACTTCTTTGATATGTTGTGAGTGGATTGGTTACAATTTTTATATTATCTTTTGTAGTGGGATCTTCTTAGAGTCCTTCTTAATGGTTATTGCTTTATGTATTGTGGATTTCCTTAATACTACATGGATTCACTTCTTTGATATGTTGTGAGTGTATAAGTTGCAAGTATTTCTCTTAATGCTTGAAATTGTAGGTTGAAAATTGGATATGTTGTTGATGTGAGATTCACTTGGTATACCTTTGGAGGTGTGGGTAGTTTGATGGGTTGGCACTTACTGTGGGTGTTATTTCAGCTATGGATATTTGACAACTACAAATACATGTTATTAACTTTGGATTAGGTGTTTGTGCTTGATAATTTCAGTTGGTATAGGATTTTATGATCTTCTTATGTGATATGTTGGTGGCTTTCTCTTTGTATGGATTCTATTTATGTCTGGTGGCAATGGCATAATAGGAGGTGAGATCATTCATGTTTTGGAAGCTAGATATTTTGATTTTTTTTTGGGTACTAGGATAGAGCACATGGTGTACTTTGATCCATGATGATGGATGTGATAGGAAGGATTATTCCCTTGTCCATTTATGTGGCTACTGATTAACACTATGTGATGTATACAACAAGTGGGAGATTGTTGAGATAAAGGGTGTTACACAAATTGCATAATATTATTATATTGTATTATTTTATTTTATTATAAAATATTGCACCTAGGAGCACCTAGATGGATGTGCAACATGCAAATATTCTCATTAGATATACTTGATTAGTTGTATTATAACATTTTGATATTATTTTATGTAATTATTTAATATTGAGGAATATATTAAATGTCCATTACTAAATGTGGGTCAATAGGGGTTTGATAGCACATCATTTTAGCACATGGTTTATGTAATACAAATTGGTGGTTTTTATGGGATTTTCTACTATAGAAGTAGCCATAGGGGTAGTTGCAGAGAAAAAGAAGGGAAAAATGAAAAAAGAAAATTAAATCAAGACAAGGCTTGAAAGGTTATCCAAGGGAGCATATGTGAAGGTTGGAAGCATGGAATGGGATGTGTGGATTCATGTTTGTTCACATAGATTGCATGGTTGTGGCTATGGCTTTAAAGGCTTCCATAGTTGTATTTCAATGGTGTTTTTGTTGAATATTACATGGTAATGGATGCTTTTGGAGGTTGATTTTTCCCTCAATTGGGGTTTTCCAAGGTATATCTTGTGTCACAATTTTTGTGGGTATGTTGACTATTCTCTTCGAGTGGATTTTAATTACATATTTATTTTAGATCTATTATGGTTTATGTGGAAATGGTAATATTTTTCCTTGAAAGATTCCTTACACAAGAAATATTATATAATAATGCAACACCATAGATAATTAAAGCAAGAAACATCATAGGATACCCAAATCTAAATAACATAGAATGTTACAAAAGATATCACTTATGAAGTAAACTATAGATTGTTAAAGAAATAAACATCATAGGATACCTAACTCTAAACAACACAAAATTTTATAAAATATATCACTTATGAAGTAAACTATATATGATTATTAAATAAGAAGCATTACTTTCCAAGGTATAAAAAGATAGTTTCTAGGAAATAGACACATGATCCTACATATAACAAATCTTTTCATAGGAAAAGTTAAGAATGTATTATAAAATCATGTAATCTATATAGAAATAGAGGAATATGAAAGGATACCACATTATGCCTACTTATTTATCATGAAACCAATAATAAAGGGATGATAGATCCTAGAGAGAAAAGAAAAGGAAAATTCAATATATATCTTTAATGCCAAGTTCTATTAAAGATGTATTTATAAGCACAAGATTGTATTCAAGATGCTAATCCTTACATAACACAATAAATTCATGCAAGGGAGAACATCAAAGTATAAGATAATGCAAGTTCATAAAGTATAGTGGATGCATTGAAAATTAGAACAATGACACATTATACCCCCCTAAATGGCTTCAATTTATAATAGAAGAAAACATAAGATTTCACTTGGGATGTTAGTCTGCGAGTAATCACAATAAATGAATGCAAGAAAAGATGCCATCATATAAAAGTAAAAAAATAAATAAAGGGAGAAAATGTATCTTATGAGATAAAAATAGGAAATAGGGCCCTTGCCCCCCAAATGAAGAGACAGTGAGGATGGCTATTATGTTACTCACAAAGTAGGACAAAGATCAAGAGATGGGCTAATAATGTCACAATCCTAGGACCAACATAATAGGGATGCAGGGGTGTCAAGTAAAATTATCGTGTGAAAGATACCATTCAACATTGCAAGTTAAATGAAACATAACATAAGAAATGAATTGAAAAGAAGGATGAAACTTAGAAGAAGATCTCTTAGGTTTAATTAGATAGAAATGTAAAGAGAAGAATTCAATATGTGTATAATCATTAAATAAAGGTGCTAGATGCACAAAGTCAAGAATTTTGAATGTTGATGTAGCATCTAGGGTTTCCAACATGAGGTAAGAAGCCACTTAAAGAGTCAATAGAGGTAGATTCCTTATGATCTAAGTTTGAATTGGTGAAAATAAGGTCATAAGAATAATATTTTTCAACAAGACCCAAATTGAAGTAAGAGATTAATATTATCATATTTCAGCAATCTATTTGAAATGTGTGCATATATTTCTACATTTGACTATGTTTTTTTTTGCAACAATATATTGGATCACACTCTATGATCCATCATCAAGATCATGGATTGCATTTTATTGCATAAGTATTTTTAGCATCAATATTTTGGATTGCCTTCTCACATCCCGATGATGGATTACAGAATGTGATATGAAATGTTGATGCTAAAAAAACTTACACAATTGAATGAAGTAAGATATGTCATGAGAGGGATAAAAAGAAGCATAAAGTGTGTGGCATTCTATTTCTAATGCACTCTTAGGAGGAGGATTAAAAAACTCATAAAGGCCTCATATATAGAAGGAATATCGATGAAATTCATAGAAAGAGGTTGATTATGAGAAATACCCATTCATGATCTAAATCTATCTAATGAGGAAGGGAATAATATATTCCCTTATCTAAGGGTATATCCCAAATAGTAAAATCATACAAGGAGGAAGAAAAGAACACATTAGAGTATGGTTTTTAATGAGAAATAGAGTAGTCAACATTCCTATTGCAAGGGATCATCCCAAATAGTAGCACTATCATCAATCATGAAATGTTGATCAACATCATCTTGAGGAAGATAAGCCTCAATAAAAGAACATATTGAAGAGAGATCATATCCATAAAATGGAATTTATTGAAGATCATGAAGATAAATTTAAAGTAAAGATAACTATCCCATTTAAAGGAAATGTAATGACTATAATAAAATACAATCTAAGAATGAACTAGATGCACAATAAAATTAAAATGAAAATATATGCAGTGCAATGAAAAAAATGCAAAAGGAGATATAAATACCACTAATGCAAACAATAGCATATAAACTAGATTAAGATACACAAAAATCTAACATACAAAGAGAGATAATGGTATCTAACTCCAATAAGTAAGGGGCATGAAGTCACGTTCACAAAAAGTAAGGTAAACACCCAATAATATAAAAAGGAATGATCTAACACCACAAAAGAAAGAGTTGATGGACTCAGGTTCACCAAAAGAAGGAAAACAACTCAAATAAAACAATATAATTATAAAAAGAAGGGTGGACTCTCTGGGTTCACCAAAATGTTTCGGAGGAAAAGGGAGAAATGTTAATAGGATTGTAGATCTACATTTTTTGGGCATCTAAGCCATCCAAATATATATGTGAGGGAAAGAGGAAAATTTCCTAATATGATTCCACTTATAATTGAAAATAAATTACCTAGAATCCAAAGAAATAAGGGATCCAATACCAATTTCAAATTAAAAAGGAGAGTGAAATACAATGAAATACTCTCTCTGACCCTTATAGGATAATCTGTATCTAAATTGAGCTAATTTCTTAAATAATGTAGATATAGATGTTATTTGTATAAAATTAGTAAAATTAAGATATATATCTAAGATATGGATATGAAAAGAAATAAAATAAAAAAGAATCACCTTAAACTATGTAGAGGAAGATGTATCTTAGCTTGAGAAATCATGGATACAAGTATGTTTCTGAATATCTCACTATAAGTTCCCAAATGAATTGAAAGATAAAACCCATAAATTGTTTGTTAGGAAAGCAAAAGGAAAACCTGAAGAAGCACATCTTCCCATGAGTTGACATAGTCTAATGGCACTTTAACAATTTTGAGCCAATTTCTCTAGAAATATCCTATGGATTTATTTCTAGATCCATATGTGAAATTCTAATACCTTGTTCCTACACATAGAAAATGAAGAGTTTTCTTGTTGATTTGAATGAGGGTTTACCTTGGTCAAGAGCTAGGTTAAGGAATCAACCATAAATTGAAATATAATTGATAAAGAAATTTTTTTCCATATAGTATATATGAATAATATAAAAGGATAAACATCATTGCCTTCAAAGATGCATTTGACTTCGATGTGTGATAAAGTATGTAAGTGAAATAGCCTTGACTCAAAGAAACCATAAGGACATTAAATAAGCCAAAACCTCATGTATGAAAATTTATGTGACATGCTATGGATGAATAATGGAAGACCTTGAATGGATTATAATTATGGATCTTCTTCTTATAGCTAAACTCTACTACCACATTAAAGGAAGAAGCTTCGTGCAAGAAGGAGATGCTTGGACTTGAATGCTTGAATATTCTTGCTTGAAGAAGGCCTTGATTTCTTTCTTGAGGATGCCTTATCTTATGTAGATGATATGTCTTGAGAATATGAAATGGGATATGAAAATGAAGCCCCAAACCCTCCTTTTATACTTGTTTTTGGGCAAAAAATAACTCTGGTTGACTGGGGAATAAATTAAATTAATTGGTAAGCTTGAAGTTATTTAGGCCTAGAACCCCACAACCACTAGAGACTAGGTTGACCTACTCATATAATTGACGTAGTCTTAGAATAGGTCAAATTGGGTTGACCTAGTTCCATACTAGGTTGACTTGGGAAGACATAGTCCTAGACTAGGTGATAGGTAGACCTCAGAAAGGCCGAGAAAGAGGTGCAAGTGAAACTAGAAGATAATAAGTTGATAAGGAGATATGGTGAAAAGGTTAGAAAAGAGACACCTAGAAGACCATGTTGGAAATAAAGAGATGGTGAAGGAGTATAAGATGGAAAGGGAGAGAAGAAGATATCAAAACCACACTAAGGAGGGATAAAATGTCTCACAATGATGTGCATTCATCTTAAGATGGTACAACAACCACTACCTATCCCTAACAAACCATAGGAGTGTATTAGCATGATTTCATAGTTGGCTTGCCAAGGATTAACACTAGATATGATAATATATTTTTAGTTGTTGATAGGTTTGGTAAAATGAGCCATTTTATACCATGTAAGACTATTCATGAAGCTAGCTATATTTCTCATCTCTTTTTCAATGAGATCATAATAATTCATCATTTTCTATTGAGCATTGTCTCTAATAGGGATGTGAACTTTATGGATTACTTTTTGAAAACTTTGTAGAAGATATTAGGCACAAAATTTTCATTTTCTTCAGCCTATCATCCACAAGCTGATGGCCAAATAAAGGACATTAATAGAGAGTTGGGAAATATCCTAAGGTGTTCTACAAAGGAGTATGGTCAAATGTGGGACCAAGTATTGCCCCAAGATGATTTTTCTTACAATGACAATGTGAAAAAATAAACTAGTAAGAGTTATTTGAAAACTTTGTAGAAGATATTAGGCACAAATTTTTCATTTTCTTCAGCCTATCATCCACAAGCTGATGGCCAAATAAAGGTCATTAATAGAGAGTTGGGAAATATCCTAAGGTGTTCTACAAAGGAGTATGGTCAAATGTGGGACCAAGTATTGTCCCAAGATGATTTTTCTTACAATGACAATGTGAAAAATTAAACTAGTAAGAGTTATTTTGAGGTGGTTTATGGTGTCTATCCAAGAGGAGTGTGTGAACTTAGAGAACTGGGAAATTTAGAAGGAAGAAGTGGACATGCTAAGGATTTTTCTCAATCCATGGAGGCACATGACCAAATCAAAAAGAACCTAATGAAAGATATTCATAAGGTTAAAGCCAAAGTAGATAAAAGAAGAAAATAACTACAATTTTAGCTAGGAGACATGGTGATGGTTTATTTGAATAGAGCTAGGCTATAGAAGGGCATCCCAAGAAAATTACAAATGAGAAGAGTAGGATCATGTAAAATCCTAGCTAAATATGGGGAAAATGCTAATAAGATAGACTTATTTATAGATTTATCCATTTAACCTATGTTCAATGTATAGGGCTTGGTAAAATGCAAAGGTCATGTAGTAACAGATTAATAATAGATCATGGAGTTTGCTAAGTACCTTAATGGGATGCCTATTCCATCAAAGAATCAACCACAAGAAGATAAGGTCCTAGAATCTAGAATCAAGATGAAAAGTAGGCATGGTGTATATATGGAGCATCTCATAAAGTGGAAGAATCAACCTAATTTATAGTCTACTTGGATAGATGAGGATTATTTCAAGAAGTTTGGAATCAATACTAACTTCTTAACACCAAGTGTGACATGACTTATTTGATGCAAGGGAGAATGGTGCAGGAGCACCCATGGTTTAGGATAAAATCCTAAGTAATTTTGTCTTGTAGATGATCCTAGATACATCATGTTTGAATAATAACCCAAGGAGAGTCTCAAGAGTGTGTTAGAGTTTATTGAAGGTTGGTTAGGTTGTTTGGGCAAAAAATTATCAATACTATCAAGAAATTGTCAAAGTTGGCAATATTTGGCAAAACATGAAAAATGATCTTATTTGGAAAGGGTAGGAAGGATTTTATAAGGTCATATTAATGTCCAAGTAGGAATTATGTATCAATAAGAAGTATATATGATGTAGAATGGGTCAAAATGCACAAATGTTGCAAAGTTATCAATGACAACATTGCAATTTTGCAATGTTGTGATGATAACATTTGGACAAGAAATTGGAAGATGCCCAAAGGTGGTTATGGGTTAGTTTTGATAGTTGGAAAATGAAATATGAGATTATATAAGATCAGAAAATGCCTAATGTATGGGTTTATTGAGAAGTTACACAAATTTCAATAGTAAATTGATAGCACTATACAATGATTTTATCATAGTCAGGCTTGCAAGTCGAGAAAAATGGTCTTTAATGGGTTGAATTTGTGGGTTTCTCATTGTACATAGTTGATATACATTATTTTCTTTCTTTTTTATTTTTGGTAGATTTTAGTAACAAGTTTTTCTATGTTATATAATATTCTAAGTTCACTATCCATTTCACTACTAGAACTAGATCTTACTCAATAAACATGTCATTTTATTGAGATTCCATTGTAGGTTGTTCATAGCCTTTGGGACTCAGAAGGGGCATTCATTTTATATAATCATGTCCCAAGTTGGAGGTGAAAATATGTTGTTTTCTATTTTTTAAGGATTTCCCTAGATGAGATTGTGTGTGCCCAGTTAGGAGCAAGCATTGTAAAATGTGCATAAGAAGTGTATAGATGGATGGAGAATGAAACCAAAGTGCCTTGGAGTGTTGTATGATTGTTGAAGAAGACTTGGAAGATTTGGTAGGGTTTGGTGAATTCAAATGATCCTAATACAAATCAGGAAACAAGAACTAGTTCAAACCCTTAAGGAAATACCTTAGTTTGATAATAATATTTTACAAACACCTTGGGGACCCAAAACCCTAAAAATATATTATTACTCCCAAAAGGGTATGTGGATCATGAGTGTTTTTTTGAGTTTATTGGGAATTAGGTTTCAAATTTATAGGGAAAAAACCTCATTTTGAGGCCTAATTAGACCTAGAAACATAGTAGCCCAAAAATATAGTGTTTCATGAAATCAGTAAGAGAACTAATGTAAGATTGAAAAAACTGATGCCAAAAAGGATCAAACTAGGAGATTTGGGGGTCCATCCATCCAATTTGTAGATGACCATGGTCATGGTGAGTTCTGGGGTGCTTGTTTGAGTTCAAGAAGACATAGTGGAGAGTTTCCTTGGTAGAAATGTCCTTAGGAAAAGAGGAGTTGAGAGGTTTCCTTGTAGGGTTGGGGGTTGAAAACATAACTCTAGAAAAGATAGAAATAAGGCCTATTTGAGATTCCCAATTCAAAAAGGGCTCATTGAAAGAAGATCTCCCTATCAAATTTGTACATCATTTTATGTTTTTCTTTGAACTTAATGAATTGATTAAATGTTAGGCTTAAGATTGATGAATTGGTAGGATGCAAGATTGAATTCTTATAAGAAAATGGTTTTGGGGCATGTTTAATACATTTTATTATAAAGTGAGAGAATAGATGTTATCTATGAATCTTCTTGTGAGAAATTATTTTTCCTCTATGCACAAATTTGGATGAGACACTAGCCAATAATTGGTATGAAAATTAGGGATTTAATGTTTTTCACAATTTTTTTAATAAAAAATCAAACAAATTCCATTTTATATGCCACAAAAGAACTTAAATTAGGCCATAGATTTACTTTTCAACTTGTATTAAAAGGTAATTAACTATTACTTTTCATCTCTTAAGATAAGTACAAAAGATTATAGGCCAATCTAGTTTATCAAGACTAGTTTATAGGGTAAATTTTACTAGTCTTGGGTGAACCTAATTGAGTTTTGTAGACCTTGGAACGTAGAAGGTAGAGTAACCTTGTTTTTTGGTCCAGGCCTATTACAAAATTGTTGACCATAATACATAGTGTAATGTCACCCTAGTGACATGATTTGAGATATATTTTGAGATACTACATTTTCTTCCTATTCTTTATGATTTTGGGAAGAGGCTAGATGATATTTTACATGATGTGTTTTGAGATAAACTTCCTATGATACATTTTATATTCTTTCATATATGGGTTATGGATTATAGATTTCTATGGATTTTTTACCAAACTAACCCATTTGATGTCTATGTTATTGTTTGATATGGTCATGATGTTATTCATAGATATGCATATTGGTCTAGTCAATAATGAAGGTGTGTACAATGAAAGGTACTAAAAATATTTATATTATTTGTTGATCCAAAGATGAAACCATGGTCTATATAGGCACTATTGTCATAGAGGTTTTCACCCTTGTCTAAAGTTTTTACCTAAGGACAACCTTGTGAAACATGGAAACAACCTCCAAGCTATGGGACTTGAACTGTGAGGTTGAATCTCTGGAGAAGGTCAGCTTCCTTTACTATTAAGGTGCACCTAACTACTCTTGGAGAGAAAAAGGGAGAAGGAATGCATAGAAGCAAATCTACCTATTCTAACCTAAGGGGGTGATGCACCAAAATAGATTGTTCAAACTAATCTCTACCCATACATGCACTATTGAACCATCATGATAACAAAGATATACATATCCAGACTTGCTTTAATCTAATAATCACATGTAGATCAGAAAACCCAAATGAATGAAACAAGGAAAGAGAGGATTCACTTATATACCATTCATAGGCCAAAGAGATATAGTCATGCAAGATTGTAGATCTCTACAATACACCAATGAGAGGGAAATAGTTCTTGCATTTTACATCAATGGCTGAAGGAGATAAGGTAGAATTTCATATAATTTAGAGACAAAGGGAATTTATAGTGAAATTATAGAGCAACATCAAAGAAGTCAAAGAAGAGTCGATAGACTTGAAAAAATTTACAAAAATTGCATTTATAGGTCAGGCATAACTGAGATATTTTTCTTTGAAGTTATTCCACAACCACTGCCACTAAGTCTTGATAAAGATCTGGAGAAAATATGATTTGGGTATAGATTCAGAGACAATGAAACCTGATATTTTGTTGAAACAAGGGCCTAACAAGAACGGTGCCATTAAACCATTCTGACCAAGTACATGGATAAACTGGGGTAGTGGAGTGTTCTCCTTCGTTTCCTAAGTTCAAAATTCATTTGAGAGCAGTTGGCATTGATCACAAGGATTAGATCATGCAAGAAAGCTTGATCTCTTTCGTTTCTAGCTTGTGAATCAGCAAAGTCAGCCAGTCAACCGAACTCTGCCACCAGGATGAGCCACATGGGCCAATAGCCTTTTATTTTTTCACCACCTCGCAAGGTCTTCCTAAGTTTGACCACATTTTTATAACTAATTGTGCCACCTCCTCAGAACCCTGACCCTGGCAATCTCCCAACTGCCAGCCTCTAACTGTTAATGCCTTAGCTGAGCCTACAAGGACATGTGTCGCTGAATCACTATGTCACTATACATAAAAAGTGAGCAACTTGCCATAGCAAGATAGAAATCATCATAGATTCTCATTGATTGTGTGGAAGACATTGATACATTACTTAAGAGAAATATGGTGGGTCCCTTGTTGCTATGTCATTGTTCGTAACTCTCCTACAACTCATCATAGCAAGATAGTGATGATTATAGATCTGAGATTGATCTTACGATCAAATTTTTTTATATGTTTTATGGAAGGGGTGTGGGTCCAAGTACTGCTGTCACTGAGCTGGCTTAACATGTTGGCAATTTCCAATGACATCATTTTTTCTTGACCCTGTTGTGTCTTTTATTCTACACAAATCATTCCTGACGAATCACCTACTCAGGGCCCACCTTTGAAAATTTCCATTACACCATAACTTCCCAATTAGTCACTACCTTTCTACCGGTGAAAATTATAAACTTTTTAATAGCGATATAGCGAGCTTTGATGGGATACCAAAAAATTAGCACCAAACTTCATTCTTTAGTACCGCAATGAAATTTTATTGGTCGCTACCTCACTACGGAAAACATGTTGGGTGATGCGACGCGCTCTCCTACCCACAAGTGGTTAATTATGTGGTGTTCCATGTTCACTAACAGTCATGGCTTTTGGTGCAATGGAAAATGGGCCCAACAATTGGTATCAGAGCCTGGTTTTGGCTTGGTCATGGGTTCAAATCTCCCCGGTGCCTTCCCGACCCGCGTAAGCACCTGGTATGCACGTCGAGGGGGAGATTGTTGGGTGATGCAACGCGCTCCCCTACCCATAGGTGGTTAATTATGTGGTGTTCCATGTTCACTAACAGTCATGGCTTTTGGTGCAACGGCAAATGGGCCCTACAAAACAACCTTGCAAATTTTCATAGCGAGTACACAACATCCATAGATTGTAACAAAATCCAATGGTAGGGAAAGTTGCAGGCCAGCAGAAACAAAATAGGAGAGAAAAGAAATACAATAAAGTTTTAATCGTTTTAATTTTTTGTACTTCTCAGGCATTAAAATAATATTAAAGATGGGAAGTGACCATTGGGTGGGTCAAGTATTTAAATTCAAATTTTGGTGAGGGGCAAAAATAGGCAACATTTTTGGTGACTCAGAGGGGATGCAAGCCAGCTATGCATGTGAGCAATGACCTTACAAATCCATTGGGCTATAGAGTTGCAAAAGATTTGGATTAGAGCACTATAAAACCCTAACCCTACCTCTGTGGGAACAAAACCCTAGAAAACTTTCCCTCTACAACTGGATTTAGCAACCTTCAAAACTTCAAAAAAATTGGCTATCTTACATAGAGAAACTTGTGCTCGTGCACTTCTTGGAAAGCAAGAATCCAACAGAAAGAAAACTAAGCTACCTTTGTACATGAAACCTCAAACCCTATTAGAAACATGGTTTGAGATAGATCCCATTGACTGGGATAGGAAAAATTTCACCACCAGGCTTGCTTAATTGAAAAGCATTGGCCTGCTTGCAACTGACAATCAGATAGGGACCACTCCATAGTGCATCAAATTTTGAGTGTCTCCTTAGTTTTTCCCTATCTGCATCCCATTTCAAAACTAAATCACCCTCTCTAAAGGTTATGATCCTAGCATTCTTGTCAAAGCTTCTTTTCACCTACTACTGATGTGTTTCTAGGGTCTACATGGCCTGACTTCTTTTCTCTTCTAGCTCCATCACTCTGCCATTCTTACTATCATGGCATCATCTTCAATTAGCTCCAGTTGATGAGCTAGTTTTAGGGATGGGAATTCTAATGAAATTGAAAGCCTTGCTTCTCTACCATATACCAACATAAATGGTGAATTTCCTATTGATCTCTTAGGCGTTATTCTATTAGCCCGCAGTGCAGCCCTCAACTTTTGATGCCAACACCTCTGGTTATCCTCTATAGTTCTTTTCATAATCCTAATCAGGCTTTTGTTGGATGAATCAGCCAAACCATTACCCTAAGGATAGTAGTTTGAGGATGTGCGTAAGTAGATATTATGGTCAACTACCCATGCACAAATCTGAGCTCCTACAAAAGATTTTGCATTATCTAAAATAATGGTTGAAGGGGCACCAAATCTGGTCACAATTCTGTCAAGGAACTCAACAACTAAAAATTTTGTGGCATCCTTCAATGCAACTTCCTTTGTCCATCTACTGAAGTAATCTATAGTAGCTAAAATCCATTTGTGACCAAAACTAGAAGAAGGATTGATAGGGCCTATGAAATCCAATCCCCATTGAGCAAAAGGCTGGTCCACCTGAATGGGATGAAGAGGAAGAGCTGCAAGCTTTTTCTTACCAGAGAAGAAGGCACATTTTTCACACTTCCTCACATAACTATGACAATCATAGAATAAGGATGGCCAGTAGTAACCAGACCTCATGACCTTCATTGCAGTTGTCCTTGCTGAGAAGTGACCACCATCAGGACCATCATGAAGCTCTCTAATCATTCTTTCATCTTGGTCTATGTCAATTTATCTTAATAGGGCTCCATTAAAATCTTTCTTGAAAAGGATACCATCAACTATAACATAAGGAATTGGTTGTAATCTATACTATCTCCTTTTAGTTCTATCTAATCCTTGAGGATATCCATTGCCTAATAAGAAATTCCTCATATCATCCATCCAGTTCCTTGGGTCATCATTTCTTGCTTCTTATTGTTCTATTAGTATCATAGTGACTTCCTTGTCTAATTCCTGACATGATATCATCTATTTACACAAGCCCTTCCCCCTTACCAGCTTGGTGATCTAGATGTCAACATCATATTCCATTACTTTAGTAATCCAACCAGCTCTCTTCTCACTAATATCTTTTCTCAAAAGGAAATCCTTCACACTGGCATGGGGTACTAACAAATGAATTTTATTATGAGACAGGAGGTGTCTAAATTTCTTTAAAGCTCTGATGACTACAAGGGCTTGCTTCTCTACATAGTTGTATTTTTCTTCATACTCTTTAAGCCCTTCACTAAAGAAGGCTATGGGCTGCTCTTCATCTTTATCATTTTTTTGAGTCAAGACAGCAAAAATACTTGACTAACCACTTAGGGTATAAAGGATGAAATCCTTTTCCAAAATTTGGATTGATGAGAGTGGAGGCCAAGGCTATGGCTACCTTGATCTCTTCAAAACTTTCCTTCCCTTCCTTGGTCCACGCAAAGACCATACTTTTCTTGAGCATAGCTGTAAGGGGTTTTACCATGGTAGCAAGATTAGGGATAAATCTTCTCACAAAATTTATCCTACCAAGGAAACTTTGCAACCCTTTCTTATGTTTAGGAAGATGGAGAGCAAGTATTGCTTTTGTTCTTTCTAGATCAATGGTTAAACCATCCTCAGATACAACGTGTCCTAATAATTTTCCTTGATTGGTAGAAAAGACACACTTGCTTGGGTTAAGAGATATCCCAAACTCTCTACACCTTGAGAACACCTGTCTCAAATGATCAAAATGATCTTCTAAACTCTTTGAATATAGTGTGATATCGTCAAGCTAAACTAATACAAAGTTTTCAATCATGTTTTTGAAGGCCATCTCCATTGTCTTTTGAAATGTAGCACCTGCATTGGTTAGCCCAAATGGCATCTTACAATAAGCATAGATACCCCATTTGGTAGTGAATGTAGTCTTGTACCTATTAGACTCTTTGACTAGTACTTGATTATAGCCAGAAAATCCATCAAGAAATGAAAACCTCTTTGAACCACTGACCTTGGAAAAAATTTGCTCCATGGAAGGGAGAGGATGGTGATCTTTAAGGGAAGCTTGGTTAAGGTCCCTAAAGTCCACACACAATCTAATTTCTCCATTCTTCTTCCTAACAGGGACAAGGTTTGCTACCCATGATGAGTGCTTGATAGGGAAAATTATATTGGCCTCAATCAATTTGGATAGCTTTTTTCTCATTAAGGGTTCAATCTTGGGATTCATTGGCCTCTATTTTTGTCTTACTGGTTTCACATTATCAATTAAATCTATGGTATGCTAAAAAAACCTTGGTTCAAAACCCTTTAAATCATCATATGTCTAGGCAAATATATCATTAAATTCTTGACATAGATGAATAAAACTTTCTTTCTCAATCTCAGAACATACCTTCCCCATATTTAAGGATTTTCCATCAACAACCATGATTGGGTGTGATTATCTTCATCAGCAGTTAAGTTCATGACTCTGCCTCTTGCTTGGTCATCAAGATTAAAAACACTCTCTAAGGTAATGAAACCCTTAGGCAATTTTTTGGAGCTGAGATTAATGATTTGATCACCACAGTGATCTTGTAGTCTTGACTGGTTTCTATCTAAAAACTCTAATTCATTTTGCAAGAAGCTTACAATTTGTTCATCAAATTCAAACACTTGCCAATGGATTTTGTTGTCAGGGATGGTAGGCCTTACTACCATTTTGATTTGTTGCTTCTTCTTCTCCTCAAGGTTCCCTGGAACATCATGAGATGCACCTATTGTTGCAAGTCTATTAGCATGTCTATTTTCTTTTCTAGGGATACTCTAAATATTAAATGCATTGAAACCCTCAAGAAAACCCCATACCCTATGTTTATAAGACTTGAGCAATCCATTCTTGGTGATATTCTAATTTTTCACTTGATTAACCACCAACTCACTATCTCCATATATGCTTAAGGCTTGAATTCCTCTTTTCTGAGAAAGTAGGAGACCCTAAATCAAGGATTCATACTTGGCCACATTATTAGTGCAACTGAACTGGAGCTTAAAGGAGAAGTAGTACCTTATTTGTGCAGGAGAAATCAACATCACACTAGCCCCTGACCCATTCTTATTCCTTGAGCCATTAAAGTACATACTCCATATCCCACTCACATCTTCTTTAGTCTCCACAAGATTAGGAACTGGAACATTTTTCTCTAATATATAATATGTACTAAGACCTGTCGCAAGGTTTTTTGACATAGGATCAAATTTATATTCATTAGCCCATTCATCTAAGAGAAAATCAAGTATCTCGACCAAGGAAGTAGTAGGCTCATTCATTATGTCATTCTCATCCATTTCTAGGATAGTGCAATTCATGTTGATGAGATTAGGGGTGTAGGGTTCAATATGATGGAGGGCTAGAGGATCTACTCTAATTGAAGCTTTGGTTCCATATCTTGTTCTAAAAGACATATATGACCAATCAGAAGATATGTAACCACCTATTTGGGCAGTGAAGTCTCTTGACAGATAGATGGCAAAATGTGGCTTGACTTCAACAATGGATATATCTTGAGTTACAATACAACCAGGGCATGCATGTAGGGCCATTTCCACATTCCTAAGGATCCCTATAGTCTTGACAGTACTAACATCCAACTATAATACATCCTTAACAATGGGCTCATATTTCATTTCCAAGGCATCAGTGACACACCTAGGCATCACTAAACTGCTAGCCCTTGAATCAATCATGCAATTGTGGACTAGTTTACACCCTATAATTAGAGAAACATAAAATGGAGGGGTTATAACCCTTTTACTTATTTCTATCTCCTTTAATGGCTATACTAGGCTTGTGGCACTTTCCATGCTGGGTGGCTGACCCTTTGGTTCAATACTTTCCAGTTCTTGTTGTAGGAACCTCTTTTGCATGGGTATAGTAGCAACAACATCCCACATGGAAATATTCACATTTGTCTTCTTAATTTTTTCTACCATAATTAATGGCATAGTAGGTGCTTTGGTAGAAGCCATGGGAGCTACATTTGTAGGAGGTTGAGATGGAACAACCCAAGGATCACTTACATCTTTTCTATGATTATTTTTCCTTTGCTGCTGAAAAGTATTTGATTGATCATTTACTGCTTTCTCATGAGGTATTGCATTTGAAGTTGAGGCCTAATTGGGAGGAGGAGGGGTGGCATATTCAATAGCTCTTCTTTTGCTCCTAGTGTTGTGAGCAATGGAATCCTAGTTTACATTACAATGCTCTTCCACCTGGTGATTCATAAAGGAGCAATCAACTTGTCCTTGCATATATGAGGTATCTTTAAATTGGTCCTCCTTGTATGATTTTCCTACTTCAGACTCTTGGATGGTCAAAGCCAAATAAGATTCTTCCTTCTGACACATGCAATGGGCATAGGAGTAGTTACAGGAGGGACAAAAATCTTGATCTTGGGCCGTGTTGTTTTGAGGAACTATGGCCTTGCTTTGGTTTAGATTTGAGGTTGAAGCATGGCTATTCTACCTATTTTGATCAAAAGAATTGTTTCCATGATTATTATTTGGAGGCCTACTACTATTCAAAGTTTGATGTTTCAATTGATGAGCCTTACTACCTTGAGCTTTCTATCTCTCTAAAGTCACCACCTTGTTGCTCACTTTCTGCACAGAGAAGCTATCCTTTAGCTTCTTCTCTTGGCCTTGAAATCTTTTATCTACATTCTCTATGTTTAGCATCATAGATTGCATCATCTCCTTCATTTCATCTATTTCATTTGAAGATGTGGAAGCTTGAGTGACTAGAGCAAGGGATTGTGATGTGGAAGTTGTGGGAAGAGGAGCCATTGTTGCTTGGTGATTTGGAACATTAGGGAAGAAGGGCATAGGAGGCCTTGGAGCTAGCTTACATCCTTTTATTAGGATTTTTTTGACTTTATTGCTATGTCATAAGCATTAGGTAAGGTATCTACTCCCATAGTTTGGATTGTAGTGGCAATGTCACTGTTAAAAGCTCTGAGGTAATGCAAGAAGGCATTACCAAGGGTAGGCCTTACTGAAGTAGGTATTCTATCCCATGTCTTTTGAAATCTATAGTTGAAATCAATCATACATTCATGGGGGGCTCTTTTTATAGTAATCAACTGTTCTAAAAGTGACAAATGATCACTTTTGTCCTCAAAGTGTTTGCACAGTCCTACTCCTAATCCATCCCAATCTGTTATAGAACCATGAGCTAAACCACTATACCATTGTAATGCTTTTCCTTTCAAGGATGAGGCTAGAAGCCTAACTACAACATCATCCTCTATAATACCATGGATATTACAGACATTTGCAACTTCTTGAATGTGTTCTATGGGAGAGAGAAGTTTCACTAGTAAATTTTGATATACTTTTGAGTGCAGCTATTGGTATGTCATGTCTTTGGGCCAATAAAAGAGGACTCCCACCATTAAAGGTGGAAAAAGTATGGGCTCTAGGTTGTGCCATATAGACAAGTGATCTATTTATATGTGCTAATAGAAATCTAGGTTGAGATCTAACAGCAGGAGGAGTAGAGATGGATCTTGCAGGTGTATTTGTTACTATTGCACTCCTAACTGGTGATAAAGATACTCTATCCTTCCTTCTTCTAGGATTTGAAAATGAAAGCTCTTGGTAATGAAATTTACCTCTAGAAGATGCCCTTTTTTTAGCTTTGGGGATGAATTACTACAACTTTGGTCTAGAACTAGATATATTTGAAGCTTAGAGTCACCAAGTACTTGAAGAATGAAACCCTTGAGGCTTGAACACCGAAGCCAGTACTATCTCTTTGATATTAATCTTAAAATCTTCCTTTTGACACCAGTAGACTTGAAATTTTCTAAATAAAGTCCCATCGAGCATGCCAAAAACTGTTGTCACAAAGGTTTGCACCCTTGTCCAAAGTTTTTACCTAAGGACAACCTTGTGAAACATGGAAACAACCTCCAAGCTATGGGACTTGAACTGTGAGGTTGAATTTCTAGAGAAGGTTGACTTCCTTTACTATCAGGGTGTGCCTAACTACTCTTGGAGAGGAAAAGGGAGAAGGAATGCATAGAAGAAAATCTACCTATTCTAACCTAAGGGGTTGATGCACAAAAATAGAGTGTTCAAACTAATCTCTACCCATACATGCACTATTGAACCATCATAACACCAAAGATATACACATACAAACTTGTTTTAATCTAATCATCACATGCAGATCAGAAAACCCAAATGAATGACACAAGGAAAGAGAGGATTCACTTATATACCATTCATAGGCCAAAAGAGATACAGTCATGCAAGATTCCAGATCTCTACAATACACCAATGAGAGGCAAATAGTTTTTGCACTTTACATCAATGGCTGAAGAAGATAAGGTAGAATGTCATACAATTCGAGACAAAGGGAATTTACAGTGAAATTGCAGAGCAATATCAGAGAAGTCAAAGAAGAGTCAACAGACTTGACAAAATTTACAAAAATTGCCTTTATAGCTCAGGCATAACTAAGATATCTTTCTTTTAAGTTATTCCACAACCACTACCACTAATTTTTGATAAAGATCTAGAGAAAATCTGATCTGGGTATAGATTCAGAGACAATGAAACCTGATTTTTTTTGAAATAGGGGCCTAATTGGAATGGTGCCATTAAACCATTTTGACTAAGTAGATGGATAAAATAGGGTGGTGGAGTGTTCTCCTTCATTTCTTGATTTTAGCATTCATTAGAGAGCTATTGGCATTAATCACAAGGATCAAATCATGCAAGAAAGCTTGATCTCTTTTGTTTCTAGCTCGTGAATTAGCAAAGTTAGCCAATCAACCAAACTCTACCACTAGGATGAGCCACATGGGCCAATAGCCTTTTATTTTTTTGCCACCTTGCAAGGTCTTTCTAAGTTTGACCACATCTTTATAACTAATTGCACCACCTCCTCAGAACCTTGGCCATGGCAGTCTCCCAACTGCCAACCTCTAACTATTAATGCCTTAGCCAGACCCACAAGGACACAGGTCACTGAATCACTATCTCACTATACATAAAAAGTGAGCACCTTGCCATAGCAAGATAGCGACCATCATAGATTCTTATTGATCATATGGAAGACATTGATACATTACTTAAGAGAAATATGGTGGTTCCCTTGTCACTATGTCATTGTTCGTAACTCTCATGCAACTCACCATAGCGAGATAGTGATGATCGTAGATCCAAGATTGATCTAACAATCAAAATTTTTTATATGTTTTATGGAAGGGGCGTGGGTCCAAGTAATACTATCGCTGAGCTGGATTAACATGTTGATAATTCCCAATGACATCATTTTTTCTTGACCCTACCATGTCTTTTAATCTACCCAACTCATTCCTGACGAATCACCTACTCGGGGCCCACCTTTGAAAATTTTCATTACCCCATAAATTCTTGATTAGTCACTACCTTACTACTGGTTAAAATTACAAACTTCTTGATAGCAATATAGCGAGCTCTGGCAGGTTACCAAAAAATCAATGCCAAACTTCATTCTTCAGTACCGCAATGAAATTTTTATGGTCGCTATCTCACTATGGCAAACAACCTCACAACTTTTCATAGCAAGTATGCAACATCCATAGATCATAACAAGATCCAATGGTGGGGAAAGTTGCAGGCCAGCAGAAACAAAATAAGAGAGAAAAGAAATAGAATAAAGTTTTAATCGCTTTATTTTTATGTATTTCCTAGGCATTAAAATAATATTAAAGATGGGAAGTGGCCATTGGGTGGGTTAAGTATTTGAATTCAAATTTTGGTGGGGGGAAAAATAGGTAATAGGCACCTTGAGCATAGAGGCCTTTTCAAGGAGTCAACTGCTCAACTTGAGAACATGGGAATTTGTATCCTTATTCGAATTAATGATATTTTATATGAGGCTTTCTAGTGGTTTTAATATATACCCATGTATATATGTGGGTATATATGTGTGCACCCATATATTCCCATATAAATATATTTGATCATTCAATAAAATTAAAACCAGAACAAAGCCTCAAATTACATACATACATACACACACACACACGTGCGCACGCGCGCGCGCGCGCGTGTGTGTGTGTGTGTGTGTGTGTGTGTGTGTGTGTGTGTATGTAATTTGAGGCTTTGTTCTAGTTTTAATTTTATTGAATGGTCAAATATATTTATATGGGAATATATGGGTGTGTGTGTGTGTGTGTGTGTAGGTATATTATTTCTATATGTGATGTTGTCTTATTTGTTATTAATTTACAAGTCTTGTAATTAATTATTGATAGAATAAATTAACAAAAGGAATCAAAATGGTTGTGAGGATTGAACTTAGAACATACCACCTTTTGATCTCACCCACTCATTCCCTTCATAAATTATTAATAGGGAAATGGATTTTAACTTATGACTTGGTGAGACCAAATTGTAAGCTAAGGATAGTAAAGGGTCACAAGAATTAAGCCCAGGACCCATTTAGTGAGATGGTAGAACTTAACCAATATACCACAAGGCATCCTTGAACTTGAACCTTCTTAACCACCTAAGTAATTATCAACTAGTTGGATACATTAAACAAATTTTAAAAACATAAATGAATAGGTTGATTTAATAAATCAGACTCTAGTTGGATGTCAATTGTAATGGATGAAATAGTTACAATGACATTGGATTCCTATAAAATAGGATCATTCCCAACAAAAAAAACATGGGAAATATTGATGCAGAAACTACAGACAAATAAATTTCATTAGTGAGAATTACTGCAAGAAGAAATGTAGGAGAAATCTAGGAGGAAGGAGAAAGCTAGGGAGCTTGAAAGCTTGGGAATATGGCTAGAATACATTACGAAGCTTAGCTTCACTTGAAACCTACAAGGAAGAACAAGTAGGCTATAACTTTACTTTATCTCTTTTTCTCTGAAGACTCCTGTTGGTCTAAATTTTTACAAAGTAAATTTCTTCTAGTCTTGGTATAAAAAATCAAAATTGAATCCATTGTTTGCCTCCTAGGGATTTTGTTTCTTTAGCCTTGCAATTTTAATCACCTAAATAAAAACTATTAAACCCTAAGTGTTGCATTCTTTTTGAATTTATTCAAATGTGAAGCTTTTCAAATTTTGAATATTCGTTGACCTATTTAAATCTTTTGTACCCCCAAGTGCCTTTTACCCTTTTTGTTTGACACCATATAATCTTTATAAGATCTATGGCTATCACATTGTTGCTATGTAAATATACAAGTGTTTTAATGATAGTGACATAGCAATTGCCATGAAATTGACTAGTGGTGTTGTAAAGTGGAGGCTTGGTGATTGAAAAATTACATTATTTTAAAAAGGTTTTAGTCACGTGCTTCATGACAAAATTGTTAGAACTAGAAAAGGAACCAAAAGTAATGGAGTACAAGTGGCATCAACAAAATCTAGTTTTTCTAATGAGTTGCTATGTTGCAATCAAAAAAAATTTAGATCCTACCGGTAGCGACATAGCACCTTAATGAAAAGTATAGGAGATGATAGCTTTTGAAAAATTTGATGACTATGAAAGTCCCAAGTGATATTATGGATGTGTGCTTTTATTACTCTATCAGTGGTATTGATTACTGTAATCAAGTTTGAAAAGTAGAGATTTTCTTGGCACCAGATTTCAACTATATTCATGAGGTTGCTATGTTGCAACAAAAAAACTAATGGATCTCATCGATAGCGATATAGCACCTTGCCAGAAATTGAGAAAGATGGGAGATTATGAAATGGATGGGTGCCAAAATCCATGTCATTAAATTTGGTCATGTGATTTTATTTCTTTGTCAGAAGCATTGATTGTGGTAATGATGGAAGCAATGGAAAAAATTCTAAGCACCAAAATCTCTAAAGCCTTAAAGAGGTCACTATGTCATGGTTGGAAAATGAAAAAATCCCACCAATAGTGACATAGCACCTTGAAAAAAAATGAAAATGTGGCAACAATTCCAAGAGGTGGGTCTGAATGTTTGCTTTGTTAGAAATGAGCCATGTAATTTTCTAGACACGGTAGCATCCTATTGAATACACGTATGCACCAAAAGTTTTAAGAACACCTAAGGTCACTATGTCATGACTATAAAATATTTGCACCTCACCAGTAGCAACATAGCACATAGCCTAAAAATGTGCATGTGGTGGGGCCCAAATCACATGGTATTACAACAAGGATTAGAACATTAAGTTATATGCTAGCTTAACAAGGAATTCCCACATCATCAGTAACATGGACCCACACCCAAGTCAGAACTCAAATGAAAGATTGTGATCATTGGATCAAGATCAGATCAATGATCATCACCAACTTGCTTGAGAAGTTGTGCACTATTTACCCAATGCGACATGGAAACTCTGGGACCCACCACATTTATATAACTCTAATGCATTTTTCCTCACCTTCAAATCAAGCTCAGATCTAGGGTCATCACTTTGTTTCTATGGAGAGTTACTCAAGGTTTAAGGATAGCAACATAGCAAGTAAGGAAAATGGATAGGGGACCCACCACATTTTTATTAAGTACTAAATCAAATGCCTTATGTTCGATCAAAATGAAATTTATGATTGTCGCTATATTGCATAGGCAATATGCTCACTCTTTATGTATAGTGAGATAACGACTAAGAAACACATGTCCTCAAGGATTATTGGGTCTAGTTGGAAACACCAGCAGTGAAGAAAAGGTGCAGGTGGACAATTTTCATTGGTTTGACTGCCAGTATGTCAAGTGGAAAATGAGTTATCCCTATTTTTGCTCCTAAATCATAAGATTTTTTGAGATCAATGGTCTGAATTTAAATGTAGAAGGTGGTGCTGTAGACACCTAAAAACCTTTAGAAAATAAAGTATTTTTATTTTCTAAAAAAATTCTGATGACATCATCATTTATTAATTAATTAATTATTTAATTTATTTATTTATTTTTATGCCATTAAATCCCTTTACCTTAATTTAAAATATTTAATTAAGGAATCCCTCCCAAAAATGTTTATATCTTATTTAAACATTATTTCCTTATTTATTAATTATTTAATTAATAAATTGACCAAAAAACTCAAAATAAATAAATAAATTATTTTTTGCCCAAAACTTGGCCAATTTCCTTAAGACCACTAACCTCCTCCAAAATCTTCTAATCCTTCTTTAATTTTGATTAAAGGCTAATCCCATCATTTCCTACCCCTAATCCCAACTCAAAATATTTAATTAAGATTAAATATTAATCCTCATGTTTATTGAAAAAAGTTTTAATAAATATCTCCTTGACCCAAACCCTTGAAATAAATAAAACTTTATTTATTTCCTAAAAATCTAATTTATCCTCATCCTAAGAAGTTCTAGACTCTTCTAGAAAGTCTTCATCCTCATCCTAGGAAGTTCTAGACTATTCTAGAAAGTCTTTATCCTCATCCAAAGTCTAGACTCTTCTAGAAGATGTCTTTAAACCTAATCCTAATCCCCTCCTAACCTTGTCACATTCTCTAAACATGGGTTAAGACTTACTAACCCAAGCCAAAGTTAACAAATATCTCCTCCTTCACCCACCCTCATTAAATGTCATCCACTTGCCTATCCCTAAGCTAATCCTAAACCATCCTAATCCATCCTCTAATAATTTGCACAATCCTAAGCAAGCTTAAAACCCTCCTAATCAAACCCAAGTCGAAATTTCTCTCATCTCCCTCAAAATATCCCAACCATAAAACTTTATGGAGCCCACTAGGCCATAAATGACTCTTCCAAGCCCTTTTATTACTCTTACAAGCCATTATGAGGGTCTTTATGAAGATTTTATCCCTTGAGCCTCCTTTGTTGACTCATCCTTCCCCTTTCCTCCATCCTCTCACCCAATGACATGTGTCACTCCCTGATTGGCTGTAAGGAAGCACAATCCATGTGCTCTCCTCTCATGCAATCTGAGCCCTCCATGAGCTTTTTCCCATCCTTGCATCTTAGCCCTCAATCCCTCAAGCCTCTTGCCTATAAATTGGATCCTTCCCCTTTGCAAAACAACACAATCCATGAAGTAAAGTCATAATGCCATTTTAAGAAGCCATTTTACATCAAAACCATACACTCACACCCAAATTCCAACTCCATTTGAAGCCCTTTTTGAAGCATAAGCTTGAGCATACATCCTATCTATTTAGACAAAGCCACTCAACAAGAGAGCTTCTCATTGAGAGAGTCCATTAATGGCTCATATTCTCAATTGAGAGTTCACCTTAGTCTATCTTGAAGTTTATGAATTTTGTTTAGTTTGTAGAAGCTTTATTTAAATTTGGTTTCTATTAGCATACTAAGATTGCTCATATACAGGTGCCACTCTGTTTCCCTTATAGTTCATTTATCAGAAATGAAAGCTTCATGTGCGAGTAGAAAATAGAATATATTGTAGAAGATCTTGCCATTTTCATCTCACACGAACAAGATTTCAAGCTTTCTGAACAAAATAAGTTAGTGAGAATTTGCGTTGATCCTTATTAGAATGTGAAGCAATTTCCCCTTTATTCGTAAGACATTATAGGATTATAGAGCAAGCAAGAAAATCAAGTCCCATATATTATAACCTTTGTAAGAAATTTTAGTTTTCACAAACTATATCTAGTATGCCTCCCAAGAAGGTTTTCTCTGGGCAAGAAGATTGTTTGGCCAAGAATATTCGTGATGACCTACTTGAATTGCTCCCTGAGTCTACCACTAAAATTGTGCAAGTAAAAAAGTTAACCTTGTTAAACCCTAGGCTCAAAATCATAGATGGGTTATATGATAAGGGGAACTAGGTCTGAGATGCTAAAACTTCTCAAACTAGTCTTTCTTTATTGAAGAAATAGTTTTTAGAAAGGAATTTATCTGCCCCACATGCCAATATCTAGAACTTTGATTTAGGAAAATTAGTAGTTTGAACTGTTTTATGGATTACAACCTTCTAGAAGCTGTTGCAAAAAATTATGATCAAGCAATTAGAGTGGTGAGAAGAATTGATGGTGAAATCTTGATTACAATCAGCCCAAAGGAAATTCAACAAGTATTTAGTTTAGGGCCTCTGACAGATTATCATGTGCCCATTGACCTACAAGAATTAGATAAAAATGTGTGTCAAAGAAGGATGCAGTTAGGCAAGGTGCATTGAGGGCACATATAGGAAAAATTAGAAATTTTCTAGAAATCATAACATCCTATAGGGAACCCTTCAAAAGGGTGTATTTCAATACCAAGGCTATGGAGGTATATAGGACTCTATGTAGAGTTTTTGGTGAAGATGAAAGGAGTTTATGCCCATAGGTTTTGTGTACATGATCAATTAGATTTCCTCTTTTGGTGTAGACATTAATTTTTATTTTCCTCCTATTTGGTGGAATAAATTCACAATGGACTAGTTGGGATTACAAAGGGCAATGTGGAGAAAATTTTTGGTCACTATTCATTGTTAATGCATATGTTTTTGTTGAAAGCAATAACATATTTTGGTAAAGAAATGAAATTGAATAGAGAACATGATGGGGAAGCACTGCCAGTCCAATTATGGAGTGCAGATAGGACCTGGGAAGCAGAAAAGGCTAGTTTTGTTAGGTTTGATAGGTACTTTGCTTCAAAGTTGAGGTGTCTATTATTGAGTGACAATCCTAGAGTGCCAAAGGCACTAGTAAGTCTTATTAGGCCCCTAGATAATCTTGTTGGTTTGAAAGTTTTACATTATTGGTGAGACATCATACCATGTTCAGTCTCAGCTATCTTTAGGATTTATGGTTTCAGAGGCACTCCTCATCTATTACCTTAACAATTGTCATTAAAGGTAGGAGTAGTTGAAATTTTGTGGTAGCTAGGAGGATTAGAGGAAACTTATTTGTTGAGAAGGCAAAGAGGGTCAATATTCCCAACTTGCCCTGTAGCCCACCAATTTGTAATCACCAAAGGAGGTTGGCTTCCTCTGCATAAAATATTAGATCAGTATAAGATGGCTTTTTCTCATCCTCATTTTTGTGACACTAAGGGATTTTATAACTTGGCCTTTAGACATAGAGTCAAGCTTGGAAAAATTGATCATGAATCTTATTTTCTTGAAGACATAATAAAAAATGAATTCTCCTTGGAAGAATAGGAAAACTAAGAAAGAAAAATAGAGAGCATTCTCAAGAGTTTTTGATTTTATTCATTGTTTTGATGAAAATTATAGTCCTCTAGGTAATGCCATCATAGAGACAGATAGAATAAATAAGCTCATGATTACTTTCCCTGAAACAATGGAAACTATGAATGAGAAAAAAAAAATTCATTAAGTCTTATCCAGATAAAGCTAAGGAGGTGATGAGGAGAATAGGATTCACTCCCAATCTAGGGGTAGGACAATTGACTATCCAGAAAAGGCCAAGGTACACTATCATTCAAAATAGGAAGACCACTCTGGACAAAGGCAAACAAATAATTAGATCCACTAGTGTTGTCTAGGAAGAGAAACCTGATGAACCCTCTCCTAAGAGGCAAAGAATAATGAAAGAACAAGGTCCTCACATTGAGAATATTCACCTTCACAATCCCCTTTGAGGATTGAAGAGGAACAACTTACTGGAGAGAAAATTGAACAATTGGGGTCACAAGGAGGAATTTTCATTACCTAAGCAGAAATAGATGAAGGAAACCCCTAGGAACCTCCTATGCGAAGCTTAGATTTGACTGTAGAAAATTTTAAAGGAAGGTAATTAGACCCTATAATAGAACAAGCTAGTCAACAATTTTTGTCAAATGATAGTTTTGTCAAGTCCAGAGCTTTCCACCAGTTTGCATGGAGAACTAACATAGGAAAATATGAAGAACGATGTAATAAGTTAAGAATAGAGCATCCAGAGCTGGAGGAGGTAGCCCTGCAAAATCAAGTGAAAGAAAAGATGATGTAAGAATTCCAAAGTATAACTCCTTAAGAGGGGAGGCAGATGGTGAAAGCATCAAATATTTTACTACTATCCAATTGGAACATAGCAGATGCCCTAATTTTTAATTCTATTTCAAATAAATTGGACTTGCAAGAACAAAATAAGAAAGAATTTAAAGGTACTACTTTCAGTAAGGACCAAGCCACTTTGGTTATACGGTCATTAAGGAGGAGATCAAGGATTGTTTCATCACAGCCAGATGACTTTGGGTTAATGGGATATATCATTGTAAGAAGAGTAGTAGATACCTCCCATGTACAAGTAGCTCACATGGGTGTTGAAACATCTTAGTTTGTTTTGGCTACTACAAAAAGGAAGAGAAAACAATGTTTGAACTATTGAATAAATATGAGAGATTTTTGGAGGGCAATAATAAAGAAGTTCAAAAAAGAATTGAGCTTGAAAATAAGGTAATGGGAAGGTCTTCTAGGCCAAGAATCACATATCCTCACCCTCCAGTGCAACCTTTTAAATCCACTTCTCTCATAGAAATGCTAGATACCCCACAAAGGCCACAGTATTACATAGCTAAAGATTTTGAAGAAGAAAAGAGCAAATTGTGGGCTTCACATGTAAAGCTAAATGTGCAATATGAAGACAAATTGAGAAAAGCTCTCATGTATCTAGTAGACAAAATTGAATGGCCAGTGCTTTATGATCAATTAGCAAGAGCAAGAAACATATGGGATGAAATAAAAGAAAATGATGAGGCTTTGAAGCCTATTGTGAATAAGTGGGAAAAGAGAAGAAAAGAAATTACATTTTTATGTTATTCTGTCATAAGGTCTTCTCAAGAGCATATTGAGAAAACTTATGATATTGTTAATGATCTTCCCAAATTTGATGATAAAAGAGTTCAGCTACAAAGAAGAATAGTTGGCTACTTGGATAAGTATAAGAGCCAAAAAAATTATTTATTTCCACATGCTTTGGGTAGGAGAAATAAATTAAAAACTAAAGATGAATGGGCTAAAGAATTAGATGATATGTTTTGTCTAAGAATGAATAAATTCATTAATGAGATAGGAAATGCATGGTGGGCCACCACAATAGAAGAAATGGTGAAGGTCTAGATATTCTTTGATTCTTTGAAACAAGATTTTGTTGATATTGAGAAAGAAGGTGAATATGTTATCAAGAATCAATGGGATGTTCTACAATTTAATTGGCCAGATGACACACTTTTTGACAAGTGGATGGCAGATATTACTTCTGATGAATAGTTGGAAGAAGTTGATAGTGATGATGATGAGACACATGAAGATGAAATATAGATCATTGACTCACTTTTGCCAGTACCTAGGAAAGAAGAAGACAAAAAAGGGTAGTCATCTCGTGTAAAAGATATAGTGGATCAGATGGATGATATGGCAGAAATGAAACCAAATATAACTGTCACCTTGGTAGTACATGATGATATGATTGTAAATGCTAGAGTAGAGGTGAGTTTGCATGAATTAGAGCCCAAAACATCACTAGAAAATTTGATAGCTACATATGTCGAGGATTTAAAGTGAATAAAGGCCAATCATGGGATTTGTAGTATTTAAAGATGTAATAGAAAAGGGGCCTACCAAGAGAATAATATGATGTATTACTTTTCTATTACACAAAGTTTTGTCTTTTCTTGTTAAGTAATATTTAAATACCCTTTTGTAAAAAGGACACCTATGAGTTCTCTATGCCTGAAGCTTGTTGCATCTCATGCTATATAAGTGAGATTCCAAGGCTAGAGAAGGGTCTAATTTCTAATACAATTTGAGTCTATATTGAGTATGGTTCGGTCCAATTTGATGTATGCAAACTTATGATGTATTTTCTCTATAAATACTTGGAATGTATTGATATTGTAGGGGTCTAGTGTCTTGTCTAGAGTCATTCAGAGTTTTATTACAATTGTATGCAAATCTTCAAAATGAGATTAATACAAAATTGAACTGTCTCCATATCTATTCTTGTTGAATTGTGTCTCCTTTGTTATTACTTGGTTATTCTAATATTGTATGAGCAAAGCTTGTCCACTTGAATGCAATTCACTTAGGTTGTATGTCAATTCATTATTGTTATTGATTCAATGAATTAAGTAAATACTTTAGTGAATTTTATGTGATTGCTATGGTGGTAGAAAGGATGTCTGTAAGAATGAATTCTAGTAAGAACTATTGATAATATTTTTTGTAATGCAACAAATCAGATCTATAAATTGTAGTATTCTCTGAATCCCAATGGAATAAGCACTGATCTAGTTAATCTAGTCTACAGATAGGTAGATCATGAGTAAGCATCAAGTTTAAAATCAAAATCAACTTTATTTTACTATTTAAAGAGTTTCAAGAGTGGTCAAAACTTGTTTGCATGTAACTTTTAAGCTGTAGCTAGCTACTATTGCTAGAAATACTTGCAAATCAGAGAAGAATTATGACCAAATCTATTTATAAGGGTTGTATATCATCTAAAAGTGTCAAGAAATGGATAAGCTATATATATGTTAGGGATAGAAGATGGGAATTAGAATGAAACTAATAAAATTCTCATACAAAAACATTCATTCTAAATCATCCCTTAGGTATGCCCACCTTGGTTCTATAGAGCCTAAAGAGTAGAAAGCCAATCATGTTTTTGTTGAAGTTGGTTCCAAATGATATGCAAACATAATTAGTAATGGGATGTAGCTAATCCTTAGATTTGTGATTATTATTATCTTGGTATTGAACCTTTGTTGATTCAATAGTTGAAAAACACCAGCAACTCCCATGATAATTATTTACATAAAATGATTCTTAGGATATGGAAATAGGTTGTTTACTAGTTGTTTGATTGTCTTCTTCCATATAATTGTGATGAGTTCATGTTGTGTCCATGTATGTATTAAGTTCTTGTTGGATTATGTAATGGTATGCTTTAATTGAACTTCTATAAGATTGGGGTCTAGTAGAGGGTTCAACCTAGGATTTAATAAGAATGTGTTTAGAGAACTCCTCTATGTGAACCAAAACTCAAAGTTCCATTCCAGCATTCCTTATATAATTTTTTTTCATCCTTTGGGGATAGATGTGAAGATATACTAAACATATGCACAGTTAAATGGAACTAGTATGCAACCCTACAAATACCAATTGTTAACCTTTTGTCACAATCTTCATATAAATACACCATTTTGTTAGTCATATGTGCCAAAATAATCAATATGTCATTATTTCTAACATATGGGGCATTCTTCTTAACGAAAGTATGAGTCTAGTGAATTTCACACAAATGTGTAGTTATAATAAATAAGTGTCTTGTTCTATTAAATATATGCATTGAAATAATAAATGCTTATATTTAACACACACACACATGTGTCTTACTACTTATTGGATGTGCAAATATAATAAAAGCACAAGAGTAAGAGATGAATTCATAGGTTTAAGAATTAAATGTGTAGGTTATGGACTTTTGTCTTCTTTTCTCATTGATTTGATATGTTTTGGTCAATCACCTAAGTTGGTATAACCCTTTTGTTATTTTACTATTTAACCAAGGGCATGTGGCTTCATTGAGATGTATTATTTTGTGTCTATTTTAAAATATTGTATGCTTGGTTTTTAGAGTAGGGTAGAAACATTAGGTGAGTGTCACACCATTGCTGTTGGGGTCTAGAAGTGGCCACCAAAGGATCCTATGCATAAAGAGTACTCACTTGCAAAGGTTGGCTCTATAAGTGAGTTTGATAATAATTGATTACATGATAAAATGAATGTGTTAGGTTTGGTTTCTCATATTAATTAAGATTAAGTAGAAGTATTGTTAAAATATTTAGAGAGGGGACATATTGTGTATATTTTGGTCCCTAATCTATGGGAATGATCCCATCACTACTAGTACATATATATCCTATTGTGCTACTGAGGAAAAAGATGTTCTATGTAGCAAGATGGTCTTTGGTTCAAGGAAATGATCCCAACACTATAGGAATGTATGATGACACTCACCTAGTTATGATTATTATTCCCACTCTTACTTTTATACATGGTTTTTTGGGATTTGTACTCTTACCTTCACTTGGTTTGAGGGTTGAGCCTTAGTTTCATCCTAGACCTATTGGATAATGGTTTTGTCTCCATGTTTAGTGGATTGGTTCCTTATTATTCCATGGTGTTAGGTGAAAAATCATTTTGAGGCATGTATGTTGTTTAGAATTGGACTTTCTATGATGCTTATGAATATTCTTAACAATGTTTCCAAATTATTCTATATTGATGTAAAATGTACACCCTAAAATGGAAATTATTGTTATACTCAAAAGAAATCTGTGTAAAAGGGGTGGGTAGATAGGAAAAAGGGTTTAAAGAGGAGCTAATTATATTTAAATATATTGTTTCTATCTCCCTCTCTTGAAAGCTTAATAATGGAGAATATTGTGGTTATTATTTAGGAAAATTGGAATCTATTATGAGTAAATAATTCATTATGAAATTTGTTCAATTTTTAGTTATAATATTTTCTTTACAAGTGCAATATTATTATGTGAATATTGGAAGTGTGATCATAACTTAAAGGAGGATTTTCTTGATAAATAAAACCTAAATACTTTAAGGAAATGAATGTTAGGGAACCTGTTAAGACATATGAATATTAACATTATTAATTAAAATATATATTCTCAAAACTTAGTAAACTTAAACATAGTCTTCTCAGGTTCCCTGGTGAGGTATTACACTTGGTATCAAAGCCCTAATTTGCTACATTAGGAGCTATGGGGCTTATCATGATAGGAAAGCATATATTAGAAAAGGAAATTTGAATACCTCTCATCTCACAAATGGACTTGTGATCCAGTGGATGCCTCCTAAGATACGAAGGGAAGAAAGGGGTAGAGTAAACAACTCACCCCCAGGATCTAAACATGTAAGCTCTCGGGGAGAGCGAGAGGAACAAAATAGAAACAAAGGTAGTAGAAGCTAGAGGGATGATAATAAAGAAGTTCAACTTAGTAGAATAATGCAACAAATGATGCAAAATTTAGTTCAAATGAAAGACATGATGAATCAAGAAGAAGTTAGCCATTCTCCTACCAATGGTCATAGAGAATGAGAAAGAAGCCCTAGAACAAGGGTTGTAGAAGACCATCAAACACCTATTGCCATCCAAATAAAATACTTACTAAGATTTCAAATACCTAAGTGTTATGGAAATGAAGGAGGTTTATTATTTGAAACTTGATTTTTTGGCTTAGAAAGATTTTTTACTATGCACCCATTCAATGGAATTGTAAAGGCAAGATGTGACATAATGCACTTGAGGAAAAATGCATCATATTGGCGGTGTCAAGAAGAAGGGAAGCTACAAATAGTTATAGATGACATATCTTGGGAATTCTTCTAGGAACCATTCAAGGATAGATACCTCTCTTATCAATAAAGATGGGGTAGGGCCAAAGAATTCCATCAACTTAAACAAGAGAATATGATAGTAAAGAATTGTGAGAGGAAATTATGTGAACTTAAATAGTTCTCTAGATACAAAGAAGATGGACCTATATTAATACAATATTTCATTAGGGATATCAATGATTAGATATCAAGATGGGTAGAATTTTGTGAACCAAAACCCCTAAGGGATGTAGTAGCCAAGGCATTCTTGGTTGAAAGGAGTGTGATAAGAGAGATGGGTGACCATGTGGGAAGCCAAATAACATAGGGAAATAATAACAAAAACCAAGTAATCATAGGTTATCAAGCAAAGAATTCTTCTAAAGAAGGCCAAAAAATTCAAAAAAGGAAGAAGTTCAACAATATCTAAGGAAAGCATTCCAATAAAAATTTCAATAGAAAATATGAATCACAGAAAGGCTCTTAGAATGTTAGTAAATAGAGTATCCAATAGTCCAATGCACCACCTACATAGAACTATGGTAGAAATATAAGAATTTTTTGTGTGGGAAACAAGGACTTTATGTAACAAGTTTCCTACAAAGGATAAATCAAACATTCACACAAATGAAGATAGTCTTTGAACCCATAATTGGAGATGTGGACTGCTCTCATAATATATTTGTAGCTATAGACCAATGCCAAGCAGAATTTTAGGGGACAATTGTTGAAACATCAAGTTTGTTAAAGAGAAAAACAATTTCCATCTTATTTGATTCAAGAGCATAAAATTATTTGATTTCTCTTACTTTAGTAGATTTGTGTGGGATTGAGGCAAAGGGGCAAGGTGATAAGTGCAAATTAAAATTATCTTTAGGGGAAAAAATGTCACACACCTTATGGTAGAAAGGTGTGATATGAACCTAGGACCCTTCTTAACAAAGATAAACCTTCAAATTATTCCTTTGGGATCTTATGGTATAATTTTGGGCATGGATTGGTTGGGTTCTCATGAATCTAGTATTGATTGCTAAAAGAAGGAGATTCTTTGTAAGGATGACTTAGAAGAGGAAATAAAAATTGTAGGGATACTAAGGTCAATCCTACTACAAATTATAACAACTATAAAATTGAAAGAAAGTATGAGAAAAGGATGTCAACTCTTTGTAGTGGTAGTAAATGACCTTGAGAAGAAACCAAGAAATTATCCCTTACTAGAAGAATTAATATATGTATTCGCTAAGGAGATTCTAGGGATGCCTCCAAAAAGGAACATTTTGTTGGGAATATATATAATAGGCTAAGTTACTAAGAGGGTAGGGGTGAATTAGTAACTAAGAAAACTTAATCCTTATTTACCAATTAATCCTTCATGTGTATCTGATCTACCTACATGTATGAGAAACTAAAAACATTAAACAATCATAACACTTTGACACACAATTTGGTGACCTAGAAACATTTCAAATAGAAAGTAAAATTGGGGTGGGGATGATACCCACAAGCTTTAATACTATAGTATAATGTTGGCCTATTAAGGCTTACAATGATCACTTCTAATGATTTTCCCTATTAGGAGCTACAAGGACTACTAGTTCCACCTCGCAAAATGATTTATAAACATACAATAAAGTATGTACTCAGTAAAGAGATTTACAAAATACTATTAAGTCTACCTTCTAAAAGGATTTAACTAATCCACATGTTCGGATGAAACACTGGCTGATCTCTGATCTACAACTTGGTTTTCTAAATAAGATTCCTTTGAGTGTAATGATCACCTTGTTGTGATAGATAAATATTTTTCACTCCTTATACTACTTGTAGCCTTGCATTTTGAACTTCTACTCTTCTCTGCTTGTTATATTACTTCCATACTATGTTTTGGATGTGATACAATACATTACATATATATCAATCAAATTTACAAATCAACAAAATTAGCTACATTAAAAGTTTACACAAAACACCTAAAGTTGGCCCAAATGGTAGGAACTCAAGTTCTAAAGACTAGCTCTGTGAGGTTTTGATACTTAGCATCCATAGTTAATGCTCGACATCATCATGCATTTGGTAGATGTAGAAGCTTGGTCCATACTGATCACTTCCAAGTAGTCTAAACTTGGTTTGAATTTATGACTTAGTGAATACTATGAAACTTGGCATATAAACTAAATCACTTGATTCAGCTCAATATAAATGGAATCACTTGGTTAACATTGAGTGGCTTGGTCAACACTAGATTCACATTACTATAACTACGAACTCGGTAAGAACTGCATAACTCAATTTCCATTGAGGAACTTGGAAAACCTTATGAATCTTAGTCTACACTACTAATCACCATTATGGTAGAAACTACTTGGCAAAAACTAAATATTGTCCTTTGGATTCGGTAGCATTTGTAGAACTCCATAGAGATTGAAATGCTTGGTTAACTATATAATATGCTCAATGGTACTTACAATCTGAATAAGTGTGTGTCACTAATAACAAACATGACTGTAATGTCAACAATCTCCCCCTTTTTCATTAGTGACAAAAACACTTGTTAGTCAAAATTGAATTTCAAGAACACCATTTATTCATCACCTTGTGTCTCCAACTCAGTAGAGTACTCTATTTTTTTATTTTTTTAGATTTTTCAAAATTATTTTTTTAGAAAATGTATCTCTAAGTATTTGTACATATAATGCTCCCCCATACATATATACAATATTCTTTACATCTTTTCTAATTTGATATATGCATTTTCTCCCCCTATATATATACTTCCTTTATAATATGCATCTTCTATACAATATACATCTTTTCTACAATATACATCTTCTCTACAATGTACATCTTCTCTCCCTTTTTGACATTAATGCCAAAGATGTATGCTATATAATATACATTAATGCCAAAATCTGACAAGAAATCTGAAAGTACCTTTAAAATCAGCATCATTGTCTTGTCCCAATTTTCTTGCAACACCTTGCATGTGTACAAAGCAACCTAAACTTTTGCAGAAAGTTCTATCATGTGATCTACAATAGAGAATTTGTTATCATGGATGAGTATTTTGGCATGTGCAATATGTTTTCACAATGCATCCATGTTTAGAAAAATCATGCCCTAAATGTCTACCAATGTAGCTCTTATTCTGGCTTCTTCTCTTAGCAATTCTACCTGCATATCAATTAGGAATCTAATCTTTGAATAGTGGGTAGAGTTGTAACTCAGGTCAAGTTGCAATTTTTGTGCACTTGTAGATCTTCATCAATCTTTGATAATTTGTCTCTTATTTCCTTGGTGAAACTTGATGTATCACAAAGTTTAGCAAACAATGAAGTTACATTGTTGCAAGAGGTCTCTAATGAGTCTAGAATAGTGGATAGATCTATTTGATGGATAGTAATATTTTAAGCAATAGGTTCCAAAACTTTATTCTCAAATTTATTCTTAGCTCTCTACAAAAATTTGTCCTATCCATTCAAATATTCATTGAATTTATGGACTACCTCTACTAACTAAAAAAAAATTGGTTGAGAAGTGTCAACCTCTATGTTTTCTGCCTCTATTAAAATATTTTTTGCATCTTCAATTATTTATAAGTCTTTATTTCTTTCTTCACTAAGCCTATGCTACTTAGATTTCTTTTGAAGAAGTTCTCCAAATGTTTGCATTTTATTAGGGTTATGATTCAAGATATCCCAATTTGGGATAACAATCATCTCATCAAGATCAATTTCTTCTTCTTTATCTTTACCTTTACTCAAAAATTTTGTACTCAGTTGAGGCTTGGTCTCAACTATCCTTGTACTAATTGTTTACATGCTAGGAATGGAAACAATGGTAGAGATAGTAGAACTAGCTGAAAAATTGATACTACACTTATTGTTGAAATACCAATTGAGCTACCTAGTGTAACCAAAAGTAATGTAGAGGGAAGTGTTGACTACTTGGTAGATGAAGTGCTTGACACTTCTGTCAATGAATTACTAAGCTAAATAGGTGCAAAAATTAATTGAGTGTTTGTACTTATAGTGTTTCACACAATCAATTCTATAGTAGCTTTCTTTGGGCTTGATGTTTTCAATGTTTTTCTTGGAGAATGAGGAAGTGAGAATATGACTACCACTACAATTTTCTCAAGGTTGATCTCCTCTATGTTCTAAACATCAAGAAAATCATCCTCATTAGCTTCCTATCCCTATTCATCTTCCTCATCATCTACATTGTCATAATGTGTCACTTCTTCATTATTAATTTCCTCATATTTTTCATGTTCATCATTATCTTCATCTTTGTCACTGACATGAACTATAGAATCACTTTTCTTCTAAAGAATTAAAATGTTTTTCCAAGTGTTGGTGGCATTTCTTACCACATGTTCAATGTTACTTATCAATACAAAACAAGTGTTGAATCTTAAGGTAAAATTTTCTTCGTTCTTCTTTAATGATTCTTTTACTTCTTTATCATTTAAACTATGCATGAGTTGCCTCAGGGTCTACTCATATATGTCTTTAGTATTTTTCATAGCATTCTCCCATCGTAGCTTAATCTTCTCCATTAGAGCACTTGGAATCTACTGAACAAGCTGGTCTAGGGAATAATTCCACTTACCTATTTTAGACATTATCATGTCTTCTATTTGCTTTTGTTCCTTTGTATTTCTAGTCTCATAATTTAATGGTTTAAAATTTGTTATGTCAGCTCCTGAGTCCATTTCCTTCAACCTTTCCTGAAAGGTGGGTGGAGGTCTTCTAAAGATCACATCTCCTCCTTGATGGGGATACGACCCAAGCATAGAATGGACACAACAGGAAAGGGAAAAAATTATTAACTATGAAAATATGCTAGCACACTTAGTGCAAAGAAATAGACTCCATAACATGCCCTACGGGCTTACAATAGCATAAATCTGGAGATAAATTCTTCTCCCAGTACCTTCTCTCAAACTCCACTCTGAACTGCCTTTTACAATGCTAGAAATGTTCTTAAATAGACCTCAAAGGGTTAAGGATTAGGAATACATTCTAGAAAGTGCTAGTTGGCATCCACCAACCAAATAGAAGGCTCCAAAAGTTGCATTAGAAGTCGGCACAAAATTAGAAGAATCCAAAAATGGTAACCGAACTTTCGGGAGGCATAACTTTTGAACCGTAGCTTTGATTGACGAACTATTTACATTTCAGGAAAGCTCTTGAAGCGCTCTATAGCCCTATGGACATGCTTCACTCATCCCCCATTTTTTGGCCCTATTCAAGGTCATTTAATGCCCCTAACCTAACTTTGAAGCATTCTTAGGAGGTCTCCAGAAACTAAAAAATTGAAATAACTTTCAAACCGTGGGGCCTTTTGACCTAATTCTTTTTTTGGAATGCTCTAAATTATAATTACAATCTTTCGACCAATTTACACCTTCTAGTTCACCAAATTGATGGCTCAATTACATACTCCTATTTTTTTGGCATTTACATGTATCCCAAGGTGATTAAAAACTCTGACCTAGAACACTAATAGTGGAACTGTGAGAGTTGGAACCTTTATTTGACCCAAATGGGTATCCAGAAATGAAAACACATGAAATAGAAACTAAATCTAAGTACTTTTTTTTTTTTTTTTGGGTGACACAGGATTGCCCTTATACCTCTGGATGCTCCTACATCACTCCTTCCTTATCAAGTTTCTTCCTAGATGTCCTCCTCATGAATACAGTAGTAGATGGTTTGGCAGGTTTGGTTATTATCATCTTACCTTTCTTCTTTACTATTTCTTCTTCCTTTGATTTTTTTTCACCTTCTTCTTTACATTCCTCAATGTCTTCTCCTTTACCTTTAGTCAATAGAAGAGTGGAGCTAGTTTTCAATTTTTCAATTCTCATCTTCCCTTTATTGACTACTTGAAGGAGTTTTATCTCAAGTTCTATCCTAGCCTTTGTTTCATCACAGTTGCCAAAATATGTACCTTTAGGGTCAACATGCTCATTAATTAGTGCTTCAATAATGTCCTTTGTTTCATCAATGTTAAACTCGTAACCTAGAGGTTTAGCCCATGCAATTATCAGTTTAAATACTTGAATATATACTTTATCACTATCAACCATGAAATAAACATCTTCTTTGTAATCATCAACAAGTTTCTTAGATATCCTAGGAATCTTTTATTCATTTTATCTTTAAATGCATCAAAGTAACTATCCATAATACTCACATAGTTTTTTCCCATTTTAGCTATATATTCATTAATCTGATAATGAACAAGTACATCCTTCCTCCATAAAATTGTACCTTTAGATGGAAAGAACTTTTGCACATAGAAAAATAAACAATTCAAGAGTGAACTAAACTTACAAGGATTTTTCTTTGAAGTTCTTATACTCCATGTTTTTATTGAACTGGTTCAACATCAACTTGGCAAGGTCAAGTGATATGTTATTCTTGACCACTTTGTATGTGAGATCCATTGCTTCACATAATACACCACTAAGTCTACTCAAGTTTTATATCTTATGTGCAATTACATGAATTCTAAACTTTAATTCCATATCTGTAACATAGCTGATCTTCAATCCCCTTCCATCACACTCGACAAGGGTTTTCTTTTCAAGTTTGACCTAACTTAGGGTTTTGGTCATTTTAGCTTTTGCCAACATAGGAAGACTAGTGATCCTATGGATCATCTTCTTGTTTGTAAAAATTGGTTGTTCTAACCATAACTAATCATTATAACACATTACTAAGAATGAATCTTATCCATTTAATGTGGAAATCCTATGGCATATGTAGAATGTGAGCTAAACCTTTTGCTTCAAGGTGTTGATGCTCAAGTTTTAATAGAAAATTCACACACAACTTTTCTAGGGTTTCATCCATTTCCAATGTTCCAATATCTTGAAATTCAATATAAAAATGTAAATAAATGTCATTGATCAATAGTACCTTTTGTGGTATTTTTGATTGAGCTTCGCTTGGATCTAGGGCTTCCATGATGGTAGGACACAACTTAAAGTCTAGTGCCTTCCATTCCAAGCCTTGAACTAACATATCTAATTCTTTCTTTGATTTTTTTCTAGTGGATGACATTTCACTCAGTAGGGTTTTGAGAAAATGTGAAAATCTCCAACAGTGATTCGCTCAAATTGTTGATATGCTCAAAAATTGCTTTGCACAAATAGCTTCTTTAAAATTCATGGTGACAGATGACTTTGATTTCACCCTTTTATCAAAATTTTTCCTTTCAATTTCCATAAATGCCTAATATGATTGTTCACTTAAGTGATAGACTACCATCCACTTTTCCTATATTGAATGCTCAGTAGAGTCATCCATGACTTGGTTTCCATACAAAACTTAGTTACTCCTAACCTTGCTTCACAGGGTCTTGCGATTTGACTTCACTTAGTAAGGACTAATACCCAACCTTACTAAATAATGAATGGCATCTTTGAATACTTGGTGATCCCTTTTCATCTTGAACATTGGTATGGATCTTTCATTCTATTGACTAGAACTAGTGTGAGATTTATTCTTCAAAATTCTAGTTTTAGTTCTCCTTGAGAGATCAAGAGGAAACACTTGAGTCACCCAAATCTTGAGTGACATGTTAATCATTGCTCAAACTTGCATTTTCAAAAGATTTTTTAATCTATTTTTGTCTCATTTTCTTTCTAATGTTATCAACTTTTGACTTCCTTTTATCTTCAATTCTTCCAGTATTCATAAAGTTCTTAGCAAGATGACCATGTTCTATATAGATAAAACATCTTCTGGTGGTGTCTCTTGTCCTCATGTTATGTTTTACACAATTCATTCCAATGTGTCCAAATTCTCCACTGTAATCACATATGCACCAAGTGTTATAGTCCCAACCAAATATAGCTTTTACAATCTATTTTGCTACATTCAGTATCTTAGTTTTGCATTTTGAGGATGTGTGTCCATGTTTCTTGTATTTTGTGATATTTTCCTTCAAATTTAAGTTTCTCTTTGCATTCATTAGATCTATGACCATGCTAATTGTAATTGTAGCATTTTCTATTGAATTTAGTTTTCTCATTGCTCCAATACTTGTTTGATGTATGTCCAATCTTACCATAGTGATTGCAAGTAGGTCTTTGATTCTTTTGAGCTCCTTGCTTGGATGATTCACCTTCTTCTATATATCCAATTATTTCTTTACCTTTTTGTTTGAAATGACTTTGCTCATTTAATTGATTCATGTCTACTTGAAATTTCATCATCCTTTCATTGGTTTTCTTTTCAGTGTTTAGATCATTCAATAATCTTTCATTTTTTGATCTTAGATTCATGATTTCTTCATTTTTATTGGTGAACTAATTAATGAAGACTACTTGCTAAAGAGATAAATGTTGAATTTTATTATTCTTTCCTTCTATTTCTTCTTTTATTGTGTTTTTCTCTTCCATGACTTCACATAGTCTTATTGACTGAATTTCTTGCTCTCTTCTTAGTTTTCTTACTTCTTCTTGAAGTGAACCATTCTTTTATAATAGTTCTTTGATTGCTTCATTCACTTCATCTAAATTTCTTATTGAATGGATGTCTTCAATTCTTTCTTCAATATATAAATGGTCATTCATCTAGATTGCAAGATCTTTTCTTCTTTTCAAAGATTGAGAGAGTTGTTCCTTTGCTTTCTTGAGTTGTGCAATTGCCATTTCCAAATCTAGCTTCTCATTTTCAATAGCCTTGTCAAGTCTAAATACCTCCATAGCCTTTGATCTTTTCTCAAGCTATTAAATTTTTTCTATGAACCACAAAGCTTTGATACCAATTGTTGGAAATATATATAATAGGCTAAGTTATTGAGAGGGGAGGGGTGAATCGGTAACTAAGAAAACTTAATCCTTATTTACTAATTCATCCTTCATGTGTATTCTAATCTAATTACATGCATGAGAAACTTAAAAAATTAAAAATTCATAACACTTTGACACACAATTTCATGACCCAGAAACCTTCCAAATAGAAAATAAAATTGGGGTGGGAATGATACCCACAAGCTTTAGTACTACAACATAAAGTTGGCCTGTTAAGACTTACAATGATCACTTCTAATGATCTGCCCTATTACGAGCTATAAGGACTGCTAAGTCCACCTTGAAAAAGGATTTACAAACATACAATAAAGTATGCACTTAGAAAAGAGAATTAAAAAAGATTGTTAAGTCTACCTTGTGAAAGGATTTAACTAATCCATCTATTAGGATGAAATAGTGGTTGATCTCTAATCTACAACTTGGTTTGTTGAATGAGATTCTTTTGACTATGATGATCACCTTGCTATGATAGATAAATCTTTATTTCTTCTTACACTGCTTGTATCATTTTATTTCACACTTCTACTCTTCTTTTCTTTTTACATTACTTCCATACTAGGTTTTGGATGTGATATAATACATTACATATATACCAATCCAATTTATAAATCAAAAAAGTTAGCTACATTACAAGTTTACACAAAATACACAAAGTCAACTAAAATTGTAATAACTCTAGTTCTAAAGACTAGCTTGGTGAGGTTTTGATACTTGGCATCCATATTCAATGCTCAACATCATCATGCATTTGGTAGATGTAGAAGCTCGATCCATACTGATCACTTCCAAGTAGTCTAAACTCATTCTACACTAGTGACTCAGTGAATGTTGTGACACTCAGCATATAAACTAAATCACTTGATTCATTCTACATGGATCGATAAATGTTATCACTATGAGTTTGGTATAAACTAAATCACTTGGTTAACACTAAGTAGTTTGGTCAACACTGGATTCACATTGTTGTAACTATGAACTCGATAAGCACTGCATAACTCGATTTGCACTAAGGAACTTGGTAAACCTTATGAAGCTCAGTTTACACTACTAATCACCATTTAGTAGAAACTACTTGGCACAAATTGAATACTGTCCTTTGGATTAAGTAGCAACTGTAGAACTCGATAGAGATTGAAATGCTTGGTTAACTATAAAATACGCTTGGTAGATACTTACAGTCTAAATAAGTGTGTGTCATTAATAAAAAACATGACTATGATTTTAACACAATTATTTACAAATTAACCTAATACCAGGGGCAAAACCTATCTCTATAGAACCCTATTGGATGATCACTCAAGAATTGAGTGAATTAAGGCTTCAATCAAAGAAACTTCTAGAAAAAGGATTTATTAGGCCTAGTTTGTCCCCTTGGGGAGCATTAGTAATTTTCATAAAAATGAAGGATGGATCTCTAAGGTTATGCATTGATTAGAGACAACTTAATAAATTCACTATAAAATATTGGTACCCACTCCATAGAATAAAAGATTTGTTCACCCAGATGAAAGGGGCTAAAATATTTTCTAAGTTTGATTTGAAATCATGATAACACCAACGCATAATAGTATTTTTGGATGACATGCTTGTTTATTTAGAATCATTTGAAGAACATGAAAAACATAAAAGGAAAGTCTTTCAATATCATAGAGAAAATTAACTCTATACAAATTCAGAGATATGTAAATTTTTCTAGACCAAGGTTAAATACTTGGGACTTGTTATCTCTCTAGAATGAATTTCAATACATCTTACTAAGATGTAAGCAATAGTTGACTAGTCAACCCCTACCAATGTCTCTAAAGTTGGAATTATTATGGGTTTTTTTGGGCATTACCAAATATTTGTGATGGGTTCTCCAAGATTGCTAACCTAATCATGTCCGTCCAACAAAAAGGAAAGAAGCTCATTTAGTCATATAAGTATGAAGAAACATTTCAATGCCTTCATTAGAAATTGATTGAAATGCCCCAATTCTAGTAGTAACTTATCAATTAAGAGTTTTTGTAGTATGTATCAATGCTTCTTTAGAAGGTATAGGGCCAAGTCTAATGCAAGAAGGAAGAGTGATTGTTTATGAGTCCAAAAAACATAAGGATCATGAACTCAATTAACCCACCCATGATTTAGAACTTTCTACAGTAGTGCATGCCTTGAAAAGATGGAGAAATTTCATCCTTGGGTAGAAATTTGAGTTACACACAGATCATAGGAGTCTTTAATACATCTTTACTCAATGTAATCTTAATGTTAACCAATAAAGATGGATGGAATTTTTGTGTGAATATGATTTTTCTATGAAGTATACCCAAGGGAAAGAAAAGTGGAAGATGCTCTTAGTAGAAGAAGACGTGAAGTCTCCTCTCTTAATCTCAATGTTAGTATGTGTTGTGAGATTCTATAACAAATTTATTTTGATAGGTGGTACCAGGAAGTCAAGTTGAAAATTGATTCCATGGATAACCTTACAGAGAATTTTGATTATTACCAATTGGAAGAGGATGGAATTTTAAGGAATCAAGGAATGATATATGTTCTTGGGGAGCTAAGGGGGTTAACATTATCAAAAGAGCATAGAGCCCTACTTGGCTCACCCAAGAGTTAAGAAAATGCGTGCAAATTTGTGACAACTATATTTTTGGGTTGGCTTATAGAGAGATAAAGAAGACTTTGTAGCCAAATGCTTGGAATGTTAGAAGGAAAAGAATAACATCTCCATCTTGTAGGTCTCCTACAACCTCACTCTATACTCAAATGGAAATAAGATACTATCTTTGTTGAAGTTGATGAAAGTTCAACCCCACAACCCTAAGAATCACCTACATGTAAACACCTACCATAGAAAGGGAGAAGCAAAAGCTATGGAGGCTAAAACTCCCAGATTCACATTTGAGACATTCTTGATGAGAAAAAAGAGAAATTAATATTATCAAAAGTGAATGAATTATTTAAAAGAGATAAATCCTTATAAAAGAGATCAAAACCATAAAAGTTAAATCTAACCTAGGTTGCATGATAATAATTAATAAAATAATTAATTATTATATGCCTAACTTTTAGCTTAAGTATAATAGAGTTAATTAGAAAATATCTAATTAATCTAACACCACCACCACCACCACCCCCCCCCCCCCACCTCCTCCCCCTTAAGATAAACTTAGGGAATGGCTTAAAACCTAGAAACTACAATTGAAAGTAAATTTGGGTCCCTGCAACAAAGTCAGATTAGGTACCTAAGAACAAACAAGTCTTTGAAAAGATGAGAAATAGAGAAAACTATGGAAAAAATCTACTACAAAAGAGATACAAATAATGCTGAAAATAACTAGTGAAGGAATGAAGAAGCCTCAAAACTAGGGAATATCCCAAAAGATAGGAACAAAAGATGATCATGAAGAACACCACAGAAGCATGTAGAAGCTGCAAAGCTCTATCAAAAGTAACTACTAATCTGAAGAACCTCCACTAAAATAGAACCTAACTAGGCAGAGAAGACTATAATATGTATGTGTGCTCCCAAAAGATACTAATCAAATCAAGAGGTACACAAAGTAAAACAATTAAACTCAAAGATATAGATGGCATAAAACACCAAATCCTAAAGAGCTAATCAATCAAACATGGAATGCTACAACCAAATTAGGAATGAAAAGAAGAGTCTCTATATGGTAAATGATCCATCTCATCGAAATGCATAGGTACCCAATCACTACATCGACTTCGTACATAGGAACAAAAGCTGAATACATAACTCACTCCATCAAACCAAGGAAGCATAAGAACCGAAAAAACCTCCTCACCCCAATGTAGACAAGGGTGAGGTGATAGGCAACTAGAAAAGTGGGCCAAAATAATGTCATCTCAAGGAACCAAGATCAAGATGCATAATAGAGTACATATGTGTGTACTGAGGTTATCAATTTCAGACACATCATGTGGCTAGTGTCACATAAGGAAAACTCACCAGACAAAGGAAGATTGAAAGCAAAGGCAAAACATCAACCACCCATGGCACTTTAATTAGAGTAGTACATGTACACTAAGGTACAAGATATGATGAGTCCCAAGAATACAATAATATGTATAGGTGTCCTCAAATGACACTACTTGAATCAAAAATAAAATCAAGGCAAAACAACTAAATGAAAAATACATATGGAATATGACACTTTATCTCAGTGCATTGCAAGAATTCATATAAATGATGTCTACGTAGGCCAGAAGAGACATAGGGATAATACAATAGATAGTACAAACCATGATGAATCATTAGAAGAAACAAAATTGGTCCTCAGACCTAAAATAACCAAGATATCTAATAGAATACAAAAAAAAAAGAAAAAAACTAATAGAATGTGCCTAACTTAGAATTTAGGAAAAAAATCAGCAACAATGGAAAGAGCTCTAAAAGACCTTTCCACTAATATAAAGAATTCCCAAATTGAAGATCAAATGTTCAAGATATGTCTTCAAGAGTGCGAAATAAAGCCCCTAGATTTGATAGCAAAAAAATCCATCAAAAAGGCATCAAAACTAAAACATACATATACCACTATGACTGGCTCAGAAATAGCTTTCTAACAATATCTTGTTTGCAGAAAATGGAGTCTGTATGCCCAAGATATGAGCAAACAACTAAAGTTAGGTCCAAACAAGTCCTAAAGGGTTGATAAAAGTGTTGATGCAATGTTGATGTCAACAAGTGATGAACATAATTTTGATGGTCAAATGGTTGTTGTTGTAACAAAAGTTTGCACTCTTGCCTAAAGTTTTTACCTAAAGGCAACCTTGTGAAACATGGAAACAACCTCCAAGTTGTGGGACTTGAACAATGAGGTTGAGTCTTCAGAGAAGGTTGGCTTCCTTTACTATCAAGATGCACCTAACTGTTCTTGGAGAGGCAAAGGGGAGGAGGCATGCATAAAAAACAAACCTAATCTATCCTACGGAGGTGATGCACCAAAAATAGAGTGTTCAAACCAATCTCTACCCATACATGCACAGTTGAACTATCATGACATCAAAAAAAATATAGATTTGAACTTATTTTAATCCAATAACCACATGCATATTAGATAACCAAATAGATGAGATAAGGAAGAAGAATTCACTATACCATTTATTAGTCAAAAGTAGATACAGTCATGTAAATTATAGATATCCACAATGAATTGATGAGAGGCAAATAGGTCTTACACAATACATCAATGGCTAAAAGGGATAAGGTAGAATATCATGAATTTTAGAGGCAAAGGGAATACAATAACCATGTTAGAGTAATGCCAAAGAAAATAAAGAAGAGTCAACCATATGAAGGGTTTTGAAATGTAACTTGATAGCTCAAACACAAACTCTAGAATGCTTCATGACTTAACCAATGCATTCAAGATTGTTAGAGGATTATTGGATATGATTTAGATGGTAGATTTGATCTAGTACATCTTTGGAGGTAAGAAAATCATCAAAACCTTAACTTGGAAGCAACCCTGAAGTGATAGAAATGATGTCATTAATGCTCTAACTAGGTAGATGGATAACTAGGTGGTGATCAAATGTCCTTTGCATATTTTCTAGTCCCTACATTCATTTGGAGTGGTTGAGATTGATCATGAAGATCAGATCGCACAAAAAAACTAACTTCTTTCATCACTAGCTCAACAAATCATCAAAAAATTAGTAGTCAAATTGGTTCATGCAACTAGAATGAGCCACATGGACCAATGGTTTAATTTCTTTTTGTCAGCTTGCAAAGGTCTTCATGAGTTGATCACATTATTACCTTAACCATGCCACCTTTTCAACTTAACTATAACCATTCTATGAAACTACAACTTAACTGTGATGTTTACCTCTTAACTAGGACTACTTACTTTCTAACTAGGCCTACCTCGCTAAGTGAAATGGCCTTACAACTTTGGATAGTGACATAATGACAATGCTTGGTCTTTTTTTGTCTAACGGCCTCAAAGATATGATGATCCTATTAGTACCTCAGCCAATAGAAACCCTTCCTTACACCAACATGTTTGACATCTCATCCACCTTGTCTATGGCCCATTGCCCTCTCACTTTGTTTCTTTCTTTAATAACCTCACAAATTTTTATCATGACAATGCGATAAATGTAGATTTTGGAAGATCAGATGATGGACACAAAAGACTCACTGATGACTACATTGTTTGAAGGAAAAATGACCCATAGTGCTATGTTGTGATTTTTCACTTTATCACTATAACAAAAGGGTCTATAGTTTCTAACAACAAAAAAGCGATGATCGTCGATCCCTTTTGATTTGACAGATAAGAGGATGAGGGCCCACTAAAGTATTAAAATGTAAAATCACTTAAGACTTAGGAAATAAAATATATAACCAAGATTTTTAGAAATATATTTTTTCATGCCCTAACATTTGAAAATATATGAATGTTAACTGGGATTAAATTCAAATCTTTCAATTTTGGTAGGAGGGCAAAAATAGCTAACAATTCTTGCGACTCAGGGAGATGCAAGCCTACTATGCATACGACTAGTGACCTTTAGCATCCATTGGGGTATAGTGTCAAAAAACATGAAGATCCACCCTATAAAACTAGAAACACTGAAGAATTGCAAACTCTATAACTACAACTTAGGAAATTTTTCCTTTGCATAACTCCTCAAAATTATCATTCTAGAGGAACAATGCCATGTGCACCCTGCACTTCTTGGAAAATTGGAAACAAATGGAACTAAACTACTCTAACTATATACATGAAATATCACCCAATCAAAAATAAGGCTTAAGATATATTCCATTGACTGGAATAGGAAAGATTTCACCATTAGGCTTACTTAAGTGGAAAGCATTGGCCTGCTTGCAATTGATTATCACATAGGGACCACTCCATATTACATCAAACTTTGAATGTCTCCCTAGTTTTTCTCTATCTACATAGTATTTTAGCACAAGATCACCCTCCTTGAAATCCTAGCCTTAACCTTTCTGTCAAAGGAATTTTTCATATGTTGCTAATTTGTTTCCAAGGTCTACATGGCTTGGTGTCTTTCCTACTCCAACTCCATCAACTCTTGTATTCTCATTGTCATAGCATCATTTTCATCTAACTCAAATTGATGAGCCAATTCAAAAGTAGGAAATTCCAATGAAATAGGAAGCCTAGCTTCTCTGTCATATACAAACATGAAAGGAGAATTTATTATGGCTCTCTTAGGTGTTATCCTATCAACCCATAGAGTTGTTTTCAAATTCTAATGCCAACACCTTTGATTATCCTCTATGGTTCTTTTCATTATCCTAATCAAATTTTTGTTGGACTCAACTAATCCATTACCTTAGGGATATTAATTGGAAGATGTACTCAAGAAAATACCATGATCTACTACCCATGCACAAATTTGAGCTCCTACAAATGGTTTTGCATTATCTGAAATGATGGTGGAAGGAGTACCAAACCTCCTTATGATTCCATGTAAGAATTCAACAATTGAATTCTCAATAGTATCCTTTAATGCAATTTCCTCTATCCACCTATTAAAGTAATCTATAGAAGCTAAATTCATTTATGAACAGAGCTAGAAGGAGGGTTAATAGGACCTATGAAATCTAGCCCCCACTCAACAAATGGTTTATCAACTTGAATGGGATGAAGTGGAAGGGCTGTAAGTCTTTTCTTACTTGAGAAGAAGTCACATTTTTCACACTTCCTAACATATCTATGGCAATCATGGAACAAATATGGCCAGTAATAACCTTCCCTCATTATCTTCATGGTAGTGGTTATTACTAAAAAGTGGCCACCATCAGGACCATCATAAAGCTCTTTAATCATTCTCTCGGCTTGATCTACATCAATACATCTTAGCAAAGCTCTATTATAGTCCTTTTGAAAGAGAGTACCATCAACTATGGCATAAGGAATTGACTATAATCTAAACTATATTTTTTTATATCTATTCAATCCTTGAGGATACCCACTTCATGATAAGAAGGTCATCATGTCATTTATCCAACTCATTGGATTATCATCTCTTGTCTCTTATTGTTCTATGAATACCAAGGCAACTTCTTCATCTGACTCTTGAAATGAGACCATCTTCTTGCATAGTCCTTTCCCTCTTATCAACTTGGTGATCTAGATGTCCACATCATACTCCATGACTTTAGTGATCCAACCTACTCTTTTCTCATTAATATCCTTACTCAAGAGGAAGTTCTTAACACTTGCATGAGGGACCAATGAATGGATCCTATTGTGGGACAGAAGATGCCTGAAATTCTTCAAAGATCTTATGACTACAAGAGATTTCTTTTCTACATAACTATACTTATCTTCACATTCTTTAAGCTCTTCACTAGAGAAGGCAATGGGTTGTTCCTCATTCTTATAATTCAATTGAGTCAAAAAAAATAGAAATACTTGACTCCCCTCCCAAGTTGTAAAGAATGAAATCTCTCTCAAAATTTGGATTGATGAGAGTAGGAGTGTAGGGTTCAATATGGTTGAGGGCTAAGGGCTCTACTCTAATTGAAGCTTTAGTTTCATACCTTGTTCTTAAAAACATATATGACTAGTCAAAGGATATTGAGCCAACTATTTGGGTAGTGAAATCTCTTGAAAGACAAATGGAAAAGTGTGGCTTGAGTTCAACAACTAATATATCTTGAACTATAGTACAACTAGGGCATGCATGTAGGGCCATTTCAACATTCCTAAGGATTCCTACAGTCTTGATAGTATTATCATCCAACTACAATTCATCCCTAACAATAAGCTCATATTTCATTTCTAAGACATTAGCAACACACTTAGCATCACTGAACTACTAGCCCTTGCATCAATCATGCAATTTTGGACTAGCATGTCTCTCATAATTAAAAAAACATAAATGGGGGAAGGTATAGTTTTCTTACTTTTTTCTACCTCCTTTGATGGTTGTATAAGACTTATGGCACTATTCATGCTAGATGGATGATCCTTTGGTTCAATTCTCTCCAATTCCTATTATAGAAGCTTTGTTTTTATGGGTATAGTAGCAACAACATCCCACATGGAAATATTCATATTTGTTTTCTTCATCTATTCTACCACATTAAATGATGCATTAGGTGCTTTGGTAGAAATTTTGGGAGTTGTATGTATAGGAGGTTGAGATGGAATAACTTTGGGGCCATTCACATCTCCTCTACTATTATTTTTCCTTTACTATTGAGGAACATTTGATTGATCATTTACTACTTGTACATGAGGTATTGCATTTGATGTTGAGGCCTGATTAGGAGGAGGAGGGGTAGCATCTCCAATGGCTCTTATCTTGTTCCTATTGTTGTGAGCAATGGAATCTTGATCACATGGCAATACTCTTCTATTTGATGATTCATGAAGGAAGAATCACCTAGCTTCTGCAAATGTGAGGCATCATCGGGTTGGCTTGCACTATATGATTGTCCTATATAGGTTACTGAGTGGTTAGAGATAAATAGGATTCAGCCTTTTGACACATACAATAGGCATAAGAGTAATTGCAGGAGGAATGAAAATCTTGATCTTGAGCCATATTGCATTGAGGGACTAAGGCCCTACTTTGATTTTCATTTGAAGTAGAAGCATGACCATTCTACCTGTTCTGATCAAAAGAAGCATTCCTTTGATTCTAATTTGGATGCCTACTATTTAAAGGATTTTGATATTGTAGTTAAAGAGCTTTATTTCCCTAAGCTTGTTGTCTCTCCAAACTCACCACCTTGTTGCTTACCTTCTGAATCACAGAGAAGCTATCTTCCAACTTCTTATCTTGAATTTGTAAAAAAAATTTCAATATCTTGCATTAGGGCCTTCAACTAACCTAGCTCATTAGATGACATGGAAACCTAAGGGGCTAAAGCAAGGAGTTGTGATGTAGAAGATGTGGGAATAGGAGCTATGGTTGGTTAGTGATTTTGCAAATCAAGGAAGAAGGGCATAGGAGGCCTTGAAGCTAGCTTACCTCCTTGTATTAAGATATTTGTTTCCCTTATAGCAATCTCATAAGCATCAAGTAATGTATCCCCTCCCATGGATTATAGGGTGGTAGCAATATCACTATTAAAGGCTCTAGGGTAATACAAGAAAGCATTGTCAAGGGTAGGCTTTACTAGGGTTGGTATTTTATCCCATGTTTTTTGGAATCTATAGCTAAGGTCAATCATGTGTTCATGGAGTGCTCTCTTTATGGTTGTTAGCTACTCTAAAGTGAAAGATAGTCACTTTTATCTTCAAAATGTTTGCATAGGGCTGCTCCTAACCCATCGCAATCTATTATAGTGTTATAAGGCAATCCTCGATATGATTAGAGTTATTTTCCTTTCAAGGATGAGGCTAGAAGCCTAACTACTACATCATATTCATTTATTCCATGAATATTGCAAACATCTAATATTTCTTGAATGTTCTCTATAAGAGAGATGGAAGTTTCACCAGTGAAATTATGTACACTCTTAAGAGTTTCTATTGGTATGTCACATCTTTGAACCAATAGGAGAGGACTTCCACCATTAAAGGTGGAAAAAGCATGTGCTCTAGGTTGTGCCATATGAAATAGTGACCTATTCAAATGGAAAGATGGCACCCTAGGCTATGATCTATCAATAGGAGGAGTGGAAAGAGATCTTGCAAGTGTATGAGGTATTATTGTGCTTCTAACTAATAATAGAGATTAAAAAAATTCTCTTCCTTCTAGGGTTTGAAAATGAAAGTTTAGTGTATTGAAAATTACCTTTAGAAGATGCCCTTGTATAAGATTTGGGCATGAATCACACCAAATTTGGTCTAAAACTAGATATGAAAGTGAAGTAGAGTCACCAAGTGCTTTGAAAAAGAACCTCTTGAAGGCCCAAAACACTAAGAGCAACACTATCTCCTCAATATCAAATTGAAACTCTTCTTTGACACCAGTGAACCTGAAATCTTTTGATATGTTTTTCCCACCAAGCATGCCAAAAAATATTGTCACAAAATTTTTCACCCTTGCCTAAAGTTTTTACCTAAAGGCAACCTTGTGAAAAATGGAAACAACCTCCAAGTTGTGGAACTTGATCAATGAGGTTGAGTCTCTAGAGAAGGCCATCTTCCTTTGTTATCATGATGCACCTAACTATTCTTGGAGAGGAAAGGGGGAAGGAGGCATGTATAGAACACAAACCTAATCTATCCTAAGGAGGTGATGTACCAAAATAGAGTGTTCAAACCATTCTCTGCCCATACATGCACAATTAAACTATCATGACATAAAAAAATATACAAATTCAAACTTGTTTTAATCCTATAACCACATGCAGATCCAAGTGAATGAAAGAAGGAAGAACAATTCATTATATACCATTCATTGGTCAAAAGGAGATATAGTAATCTAAATTATAGATATCCACAATACATTAATGAGAGGCAAATGGGTCTTACATAATGTTGGATATAATTGGTTAATTGTGTGTTGTCTTTGATGTTACACAAATGTCATATCATTATCAATCAGTATATGTCAAGCTCACTCAAGTAGTGAAGATAGTTCTCGATATCTATTGAGCATTCCTATGTTTTCCTAGTTTAGAAGGCAATGTCTACCAAGTTCACTTGGGTGTCAAAGGAAAAGTTGTAGAAAGTGAGTGTTAACTGAGCTCACTCGGATAACAAAGGAAAGTTGGATGGAACTAGTGCTAACTGAGCTCACTTAGTTGCCAAAGGATTTTCACATGTTTGTAATCTTAACCAAGCTTGTGTTGGTTAACAAAGGAAATAATATCTAAGCTAGTTTCTATTGAATTGGGTCAACTAATGAAGGATTTTCTTATTTTGGCATATTAGGCTTAATTGATTTATCTATTGATTCTAGCTAACTAAAGTGATGAATATTGATTATTCTAAGTTGTATTTGAGACAACTTGAAAAAGTGGAAGATGTAAGTATAAGGTCGACTTGTGACTTAAAAGTGTGTAAGTCATGAAGATGTTATTGAAGATTTGATGATGAGAAGAGGAAGAAAATTTGAAGGATAAGAAGAATATCCTTATGGAGTAGCAAAGCCATAATCAATCAGGAAGGATCAAGTATAAGCTAGAACAGAGATCTAAAATCAGCAATTCAGTTGCATTCAAATTAGGTCATCTCATTGTTACTCTCTAACCATTGTAGCAGTGATATAAATCTCCCAAGAGAGTTAGCTTAACAGTTATTTGAAAATCCTCTAAAAAAGTGGAAATTCCATTGAATTATTCTCAAGACCTCTAACAAGGTCACTCCTAATAGGGTGATTAAATCCTCTAACAGGGTCACACCTAACAATGTGTTTTTTAACCTTTAACAAGGTTGGCTCCTAATAGGGCTCACTTTAGAAGAGTGAAAAATAGTAACTAGTTGCAATTGGTGATTTTTCTAAAATTGGGTTTGCATGTTAAATCCTAGTGTCTAATGTATTCATGTTATTTTCTTTTATGTGTTTGCAACTTAGTTAAAGTAATGACAAATAATATCTAAAGTTTTATATGTTAATCATTTACCGAGCTAATCTAGTTATTATCAAGTTATAGCATTTTATGTGTTTACCGAGCTTCAGCAGTATTTAGTTATCTATTTGCATTTTGTACTGACATCTAAGGAATCTGGGATTTATTATTGTACTAACTGATTCACCCCTCCCCTCTCACTTAATCCTTTTAGATTTCCAACAATTGGTATCAAAGCTTTTGGTGCTTGTAGAGAAGGTTTCAAGGACTTAAGCTAAAGATTGGGATGTCTTACAAAAGAGAGATTCCCAAACTGAACAGAGACAATTTTACAACATGGCAAGGACTTATGGGGCTACATTTGGCTACCATCAGTGATTTAGGTTGCAAGTATCTTGATGCTAAATATAAGACTCCCACTAGAACATTATCAGTTAAAGAAATTTCTTAAAAGAAGAATCATAATATCATGATGATATATATTGCATCTACTCTCAGTTATGCTAAATTTGATGAGGTAAAAGATTGCAAAACTGCTTTTGAAATGTGGAACAAACTAAAAGATATCTATAGAGGACATGAAAATGTAAGAAGAGCCAAATCAAAAAGCCTTAGAGGACAATTTCATCAAATTAGAATAAGAGAAGATGAAAACATTGAAAAATATGTGGAAATGATCAAGGCTAGTGTAAGTGAAATCAAAGCATCTGGAGGAGACATTAAGGAAGAAACTATTGTAAGTAAAGTGCTCAAAACTCTTCTTCCTATTTATGCAATTAGAGTATTTGTTATTCAAGAAATGATATGTGATCCAAATGATAAAATAGGCTTGGATGCTCTAGTTGAAAGTTTACCAACTTTTGAATTAGACAATTATGATAACTATGTCCTACTTCAAAGAATATTGAATCTACATTCAAAGAAAAACTCTCACTCAAAGAAAAGGGTAAGAAATCAAAGTCTATTCAATTAGGAAGTGAAGAAGATGGATCATCAAAAGAAATTTTAGACAATGATCTTGAAGTTGTTGTAGCCCTGCTTGCAAGGAAGTATCCCAAAGGAAGAGGAAAGTACAAAGGTAAATTTCCTCTAAGATGCTTTTCTTGTGAAGAAATTGGTCACATTGCTGCTAGGTGTCCAAATAAGGAAATCAAGGATGAGAAGAAAAGAAATAATCATAAAGGCAAGAAGGATTCCAAGAACTACAAGGACAAAGGTAAAAAAATCTTGTTTTATAGCTAAATATTCTGATAATAGTGAAGATGAAATAGTATATATAGCTATGAAAGATGAATATGATGATGAAGGAGATAAGATGGCACTTATCTCCCATGTTAAAAAAAATGATATATGGATTACTGATAGTGACTGCTCACATCATATGATAAGAGAATAAAATTTGAGCATATGGAATATTATGATGGAGGTAGTGTAAGATTTGGAAATAATGAACCTTGTAACATAAAAGAAAAAAGATATATCTTGTTGACTAAAGAACTTGTATGTGACAATGCTTATTAGGTTGAAGAACTAAAGCATAATCTATTGAGTGTGGCACAACTAAATAACATTGGATTCAAGGTAGAACTCATGAATGGACAAGCTAAACTAATGGATGGGTTAGGAAATTTTGGTTGGATCTAGAAAGTAAACAAAATGTAATCTATTTTATCTTGATCTTAGTGATTGTTCATGTTTAATTGCTCAAGTAGAGGAAATTTGGTTATGCCACAAAAGGAAATGTCATGTGAATTTTGATAATCTGGTTAAGGTAAGAAAACATAGAAGAGTAAAAGGTATTCCTAGTTTGAAGAAGCCTGACATGGGTCTATGCAAGAATTGCCAAATTGGTAAGATGGGAAAGACTAGATTAGTTAAAAGAAGTTTTGGAAATTGTTCATACAAATTTATGTGGACCTATTGGAATAGAAATCTATCATGGAGAAAAAAAATTCATTCTTTTGTTGATGACTATTCTAGAATGATGACAATAATGTACCTAAAATAAAAATTAGAAGCCTTTCAAAAATTCAAGTGGTATCTGGATAGAGTAGAAAAAGAAATTGGAAACAAGTTGAAATGCTTAAGATTAGATAGAGGTGGTGAATTCATCTCCCATGAATTCAATAATTTATGCATTGAAAGAGGAATCAAAAGATAAGGATTAGCCCCTGGTACACCACAATAGAATGGTATAGCTAAAAGAAGAAATAGATCTATCATGGATTGTGCAAGAACATTGATGATTGAAAAGAATGTTGCTCTCAAATACTTGAAGGAAGCTATTAGAACTGCAATTCATACCTTTAACAGAGTTTAGTTGAAGAAATATTCAAACAAAACACCTTATCAGCTATGGTATGGCTACAAACCTAATGTAGGTTACTTAAAAGTATTTGGCAACAAATGTTATATATTGAAAGAATCTAGAAAAGGAAAATTTGATGTAAAAGGTGATGAAGGAATATTTCTAGGATACTCCTATAGAAGTAAAGCATACAAATGTTTGAATTTATCTACTCACAAAATTATAGAAAGTGTACATGTCAAAATTGATGATTTTGCAAAAAAAGAGTGAAGAAGAAAGCAACAAGGGACGTAAAATTATAGAAGATTTGTTTACTATGAACCTAATACTCTACCAAATCTATCTAAGAGAAAAGAAGCTTCATCTCCTAAGTCCCAAAAAACTCCAATAGTCACTAAGTTGCAAATAGTGAAACCTGAGCTACAAGGACCTGAGTTGCAATCAAAGGCTACTGAACTAGTTCAAACTGATCCTGATGGACCCGAATCACAAACAAAAGGACCTGAGTTTTAAACTAAAATTCAAGATGGTGTAAATCATTCAAAGACCAAAGAGCCTATGTTAGCAAGATATGTCAAAAGGAATCATGCACCTAATCATATTATTGGAGAGAAAACTGATGGAATAATGCCAAGAAACAAATTAAAAGGTCCATGTTTACTTGCTAAATTTGAACCTAGAAGTGTTAAGGATGCTCTAGAAAATGAAAGTTAGATTGAAGCAATGAATGAAGAAATAGAACAAATAGAAAAGAACAAAACTTGGACTCTTGTTCCTAGACCCAAGGATAAAAATGTAATTGGTACAAAGTGGGTATTTATAAATAAGTTGAATGAAGATGGAAAAGTATCAAGAGAGAAAGCAAGATTAGTGTGCAAAGGTTATTCTTGTTGATTTTTTGAGGATCACTACAACTATAGTTGTATTTCCATATTGGTATATACTTTCCAAAGACAATGATCTTATATTTATAATAGAGAAAGGGTCAAGAGTCATGTCCCTTCATTAACATAATGATAATTATCATTGTATTAAATTCTCTTATATAATAACAATTTATAATTTCTCACATTATATACATACATACATACATACATACATACATACATACATACATACATACATATATATATCTATATATATCACATGAACTCATATCTCAAATATAACAAATATATAAATTGTGTCTCATATATAATTAAATATATTCATAGGCTTATCTGACTAAAGCTACCAAACATCAACACTCCCTGTTAGCTAGGGAGGATAAACACAAGACATATATTACACCATTGGTAATAGTAGATATGGAAAATTTAAATATATCTTTGATCACAAGTTATTAATTATTTTGACATCACATTTGATATCATGAATATTGGCCTTCCAGAATATCAATGATATTCACCAAGTACTCAAAAGGTTTGATATCACATCTAATATCAAGAGTATTGGCCTCGCAGAATATCGACATTTGATATTCACCAACTACTCAATAAGGTTTCATATCGCATTTGATATCAAGAGTATTGGCCTCCCAGAATATCAAGGATATTCACCAAGTACTCAAATAAGGTTTGATATCACATTTGATATCAAGAGTATTGGCCTCCTAGAATATCAAAGATATTCACCAATTACTCAAATAATTTTTTATATCACATTTGATATCAAGAGTGTTGGCCTCCCAAAATATCAAAGATATTTACCAATTACTCTTTGAGTAATGGCTTCCCAGAATGTTGAGATGCAAGACATTCACCATTTACTCAAATTTAGATCTCATGATACAAGTTATTGTAAGATCATCACCTTACAACAACTTCTCCAGATACAAGTGATGATCATTTGGAAGTCATCACTTCCTCATGATGTACATAGGGGGTAGGCCCATTAAAATCACATAGATTCAAGGTATATTCATGAATCACAGTCCTCTTGATTGCTATAACTTATTGATCATGGATACTCCATCACAACATGGCTTACTCCCTCTAAATCAATATTATAAAGATCACTCAAGGTTAACTAAATCATATCCTCAATATACTTCCTCTCTTTCAAGATTGCCTAAAATGTCAGTCTCCCTCTTTTTGCTGCAAGAACATTCTCAAAGGAAAAAATCAAGGCAAATAGCTCTTATAGTATGCATAAAAATAAAAATAAGAACATGACTGCTATAATACTTAAGGATAATGATAGTATTAGAAATGATCATAAATTCCTAATAATAATAATAATAGTGTGATATTACTCCTTTAGAATAACATAATTACTTCCTATAAAATAACATAATTACTTCATTCAAAATGACACTCATATTCATTATTCAAAACAAGAATATTATAAAATCATAATAATACTTGTTTAATATATAGTGATCCTTTATACTAATATCTTAAATGAATATAATTAAAATAACTTACTCATACCTTATAGGATTTGCGAATGTCCAATCTCTATTTGGTATCTTATAAATATATGTTTCAATTGATCTTCATTCTTGATAACACAATTTGATCTAGGAATATAGTTTTGGTTGTCCCCACCACCAACTTTGATGGTGTCCACATAGATACTCCTTTTAGAAGGATGTTTATGTCTATAAGTGCCGGTGTCACAATATAAATGTAGGTATAACTACATTTCTATCTTAGGAATGTCCTAATACCCACGAGACCAAAATCTAAAATTCATCGCAATATGTTGATGTAAGTTCATCAACATTGGAAGCCTCTATTATCCAAATGTTGTGTCACTAAATATTTTCTTATTATAATCCAATTAATTCATGTATTTATCATACTAGAACTCCACAATGGATGGTATTTACAATCTCGAACATTTCAAAGAGCATAACCCTTTGTAATTTATGCCCTAAAGAAAATAAAAATTGTCTTTAAATGAATTGCATTTCCAAATATGATGTGACAAGGGTATTCATTTCTTTTCTAGCAAATGACATATGGTTATGACAATTTTTCCTTCTGATGCTCAACTTTTTAAATGGCAATTTCAAGGCAACAGTTTTAGGAGTCCACAATATCATATGTCAAGCCAACACTTATAACCAACAACCACCTTTACCTATTTGAATGCACATATGTTCATATTGTAATGGAACTATTATCAATTACAATAGGACTACTATCAATTACAATGCCTAGACACCATCCTGATGAAAGGAAGAACCATGTTGAAATAACTTCTTATGAAATCTTATGGTCCTTCACTAGCTCTGGTCACTACTATTCTTCTGTCATTAGATAAAAAATGATTACAAAGACTATGAACTTAGAATACATGAATAGGGAGGAATAGAAAAATTATTCTTCAAAAAAATAATTATGTGGAATAAACTATGTTTTTGGGTTAGAGTGAATGGCTCCCAGAAACTATTCACTGCTCTTCAAATAGTAGCCACCAACTATCATGACTAAAATTGATTCCAAAAAATCTAAAGGAGTCTATGTTCTTGCAACTCAGAATCTATCTACCATCTTTGGCACTCGTTTATGATAGTAAATGTTGTCAGAATTTCAAACGTAGAACTAAGGACTTATTCTTTGAAAATGTTCTCCAACTTCCTATACAAATCCATTGCATGTTACTCAAATGAACATAAGCACTCCATTTAACATGAATTCTATGATAAAGAAAATATCTTATTTTTCTCATTATTGAACCTCTCAGACTAGTAAGGAACTTGCTCAGATACCATGTTGATTTTTTGAGGATCATTGCAAATATAGTTGTATTGCCATATTGGTATATACTTTCCAAAGACAACGATCTTATATTTATAATAGAGAAATGGTCAAGAATCATGTCCATTCATTAACATAATTATAATTATCATTGTATTGAATTCTCTAATACAATAACAATTTATAATTTCTCACATTATATATATATATATATATATATATATATATATATATATATATATCACATAACTCATATCTCAAATATAAAAAATATATAAATTATATATCATATATAATTAAATTTATTCATAGGCTTATCCGACTAAAGCTACCAAACATCAACAATTCTCAAGAAGACTCAGGTATTCACTATGGTGAGACTTTTGCTCCTGTAGCAAGACTAGAAGGTGTTAGAACTTTACTAGCATATGCAACACATAGAGGATTTAAAGTATATCAAATGGATGTTAAATCTGCATTCTTGAATGGGATTCTTGATGAGGAAGTCTACATTGAACAACCAGATGGTTTTGTAGATCCTAACAAAAGAGACATGGTTTGTAAACTACATAAAGCATTATATGGTCTCAAACAAGCCCCCAAAGCTTGGTATGAAAGACTCCATAATTACTTGGTACATATTGGTTTTCAAAGGACTAATGATAACAGTAGTTTGTATATCAAAGAAGAACTAGATAAGAAGATTGTGTTGGTAGAAATATTTGTTGATGATACTCTATTTATAGGAAATGATGACTTATGCAAAGCATTTGCAAAATAAATGAATAAAGAATTTGAGATGTCCATGTTTGGTGAAATAAAATTATTTGTTGGATTACAAATATAGCAAAACAAGAATGATATCTACATCACTCAATCTAAGTATATCAAGGAGATACTAAAGAAATTTGGAATGGAAGATTCAAGACTAGTTAGAACACCTATGTCTATTGGACATAAGCTTTCCAAAAATGATGATTTTAAAGGAGTAGATAAGACCACATACAGATCAATGATTGGAAAATTGTAGTATGTAGTACATGCAAGGCCTGATATTGCTCTAGTAGTTGGAATAGTGGCAAGATTCTCAGCAAATCCTAAAGAAAATCACATGATGGAAATCAAGAGAATCATGAGATATCTGAAAGGTACTGAAGACTATGGTTTATGGTATAAACTTGGAGGCAATTTGGACTTAAAAGTATTTACTAATACTGATTGGGCAGGAATTCTTGATGATAGAAAAAGCACTAGTGGTGGAGCATTCTTTCTTGGTAAAAGACTAGTATCTTGGACAAGCAAGAAGAAAAATTGTACATTTCAATCCATAGTAGAGGCAGAATATGTAGCAACAGTAGTCAATTGTTCTAACATTGTTTGGTTCAAAAAACTATTGGAAGGAATGAAGGTAGAGATCAAAGATATAATTGTCATATATTGTGATAACACCAATGCAATCAATATATCAAAGAATCTAGTAATGCACTCCAAAACAAAGCACATTGCTATAAAATATCATTTCTTAAGAGAATTAGTGCAAGATAAAGAAGTTAGATTAGAATATGTGAATACAAAGAAATAGATTGTAGATATATTCACCAATTCATTACCTAAGGATGCATTTTTATATCTAAGAACTAAGCTAGGGGTCATTCCCCTATTTGAAATTTACTAAATGAAATTTAGTGAATGCATCATCTAGAACCTATTGAAGATCAATAAGTTGGTGTAGAATTAGCAAGGGCATATTGCAGATGAATTAGTACTTAAGGTACATTGGTATTTATAGAATTATTGTCTTTGGCATGTGTTATCAAAGAGGGAAAAGTTTACTATCATATCTCTGAGAAATTTTTGGAACTAGAATAAAGCAAGGAACTACAAAGGGAGAAGTTTTTCAAAGAAGTTTGTTGAAAGAGGGAGAAACTTCTAAATGAACTTGGTAGTAGCTATTGTATTTATAATCTAGTGAAAGGAAGAACTCATACTGATGGAGGGAGTTCTCAAGTCTAAAATCCAAAATTTCATTATGTTATGACATGTTGTTTTGCCATCAATTGCAAAGAGGAAGATTGTTGGATACAATTGGTCAATTGTGTGTTGTCTTTGATGTTACACAAATTTCATATCATTATCAATTAATATATGTCAAGCTCACTCAGACAGTGAAGACAGTTCTCAGTATCTACCAAGTGTTCCTATGTTTGCCTAGTTCAAAAGGTAGTGCGTATCGAGTTCACTCAGGCATCAAAGGAAAAGTTATAGAAAGTGAGTATTAATTGAGATCACTTGAATAACAAAGGAAAGTTGGATGGAACCATTCTTAACTGAGCTCACTTGGTTACCAAAGGATTTTTGTAAGTTTATAGTGTTAACCAAGCTTTTGTTGGTTAATAAAGGAAATCATTTTTGAGTTAGTTTCTACTAAGCTGGGTCAGCTAATGAAGGATTTTCTTATTTTCACATATTAAGCTTATTTGATTCATCTATTTGTTCTAGCTGACTAAGGTGATGAATATTGATTATTCTAAGTTCTATTTGAGCTAACTTGACAAAATGGAAGATATAAGTATAAGTTCAAGTTGTAATTTAAAAGTGTGTAATTCATGAAGATGTTATTGAAGATTTGATGATGAGAAGAGGAAGAAAATTTGAAGGATAAGTAGAATATCCTTATGGAGTAACAAATCCATATTCAATTAGGAAGGATCAAGTATAAGCTAGAACAAAGATCTAAAATCAGTAATTCAGTTGCATTCAAATCAGGTCATCTCATTGTTACTCTCTAACCATTTTAGTAGTGATCTAAATCTCCTAATACAGTTGTCTTAATAGCTATTTGCAAATCCTCTAACAAGGTGGTAATTCCACTAAATTGTTCTCAAGACCTCTAATAAGGCCACTCCTAACAGGGTGATTAAATCCTCTAATAGGGTCACACCTAACAATGTGTTTTGTTGGCCCTCTAACTATGGATCAAATGAATGAGAAGAGGAATCATAACATGAAGGATAGCATGGGCGCTCTTTCAGAATTTGAATTATTTAGTTCGCATGCAGGTGAGAAACTAGTTGGGGAGAATCTAGCTGGAGGTACAGACCTTGGAGGAATGGCAGGGGTACTGAGAACTTTGTGAGGTTAGAATCTTTGGTCGATGTGGACAATGGAAAGTCTTTGGGTGATTCTGAACCTTTGTGTGGGGTATATATCCCACCATTGGATTCCCTATCTACTTTTCATATGTCGAGATAGGAACTTGAGAAGGAGAAAGATAACATTGATTCTTTCAAGGAAAAGTCCTCTGAAGGGCTGAAGCAAGGGGTCTTAGAACAAAAAACTTGGTCATCCCTATTTGGAAAGAAACCCATTGGAAAGTCTCTTTTACCACTAGTGACTACTAAGTCTTGTTGGGAGAAAGGTGAGTTTCAAGTTTTTATTCCAGACCCTTTAGTTGATTTTTTTGCATCTTCCATGGATTTCACCCTAGTGGGAAAAATTTTAGGTGCAAGACTAGATCTTGAATCTCTTAGAAAAATGGTTAAAAGGAAATGGGTTATTAGAGGAGAGGTAGATATTGCTCCCATGTTGAATGGCTTCTTTTCATTTATCTTCAACTATAAAGAAGACATGGATAGGGTTCTTTGTGGAGGACCGTGGTCTTCTGGTAAAAGCTCTCTCACCATTAAAAAATGGGAACCTAACATGGATCTTTCAAACTCTTTTTTCTTAACCACTCCCATCTGGGCCAGACTTCCTGGGCTCCCTTTAGAATTCTGGCATGAAGAAATTTTTAAAGGTATTGCTAGTTCTTTTGGTGAACTTGTGGCATTGGATAATGCTACAGCTTCTAGAACCAAACTTCATTATGCTAGACTTTTTGTTAAAGTGGTAGACTTGAATCATCTCCCAGCAAAGGTGGATCTAATTTCCAAGCTGGGTAAAAAAAATCAAGAAATCTTTTTTGAAGATCTATTGAATTCCTGTTATGCTTGTAAGAATTAGGGGCATTTGGTTAAAAACTATCCTTCCAAAATTCAAAATTAGTCTAGTAGTGGTTTAGATGGGGAAAAAAACAAGGTTTAGCAAAAGAAAGTATGGAAACTCAAAGAAGGCCATCACCAAGAACAAAAGATTAATGAAGAACTTCAAGCTCCACAGGCTGAGGCGAATAAAGAGCCTGCTTCTAAGGAAGCTAACTCTGAGAAAGAAGGTCTTGGTTTATATTCAGAAACTAGTTTACCTAAACAAAGATTAGAAGATCAGGAAAATTCATCAAAACAAATCATTATTTATCAGAGGATAGAAGAACAATGGAGAGATTTTGATGACAAAATTGTGCTTGAGGAAGGTGAAATCTTGGCTGATACCAAAAATTTACCTGAGGAGGGAGATCCTCTTTTTTCTCGGTCTAGGGAGATCTAGGTGCTATCCCAAGTTGATAATGATCTTTCTATGGATGAGCCTCCTCCCCTATATGATGTGAAAGAAAATGGCTCAATTCATAAACCAAAGCAAAGAAAAAGGGTTGAAAAAAGAACAATACTAAGGGGGTAGAGACTACAAGAAGCAAAATAGATCAGCATATCAAGGCAAAACCTCTTGCTTCTAATCTAGATAAAATTGGGAAAAGAGTAGAATAGCACTCTAAGGTGAAACTGGACGTTGGTTCCCCAAAAAAACCTCAAAGAAGATCTACTAAGAAAACTAGAGAGTTAGAAAGTATGCAGAATATTGCTGATGGTAGGTAGGCAACTATTCTAGATTTTACCCCTAAAAAATAGATATGAAGATCATAACTTGGAATATTAGAGGGTTGAATAGTACTCATAAACTAGAAATTGTTAGGAATTTTGTTAGAGAACAAAAGCTTGATTTCCTCCTACTTCAAGAAATTAAGATGAATAAAGAGAAAGTGGAACAGATTAAAGCTTTCAAAAATTATTCAATAAATGCCAGTAGTTTAGAAGGGGCATCAGGGGGAACTTTAATGTTATGGAAGAAGAACTATTTCTCTAGAACAATTTTGATTGCTAGTAAACATCTTATGATAGCCAAAATTACTAGTATAGACTAGAAGGAGGGTTGGTATATTGTGAATATTTATGCTCCAAACATAAAGCATCTAAGGAAAAAGTTCTGGGATTCTATTTCTAATTTTAAAAGTAAAGAATATTTTGGACGATGGATTATTATGGGAGATTTTAATGTCCCTTTTTATGATCATGAGAAAATGGGAGGCAATGCTACTCAGTTGGAAGGAAGATTGGATTTAATGAAATTTATAAATAAAGAGGGCTTAATGGATATGGACCTCCATGGAATTTAGTTCACTTGGAGTAACAAAAGAGTTGGTAATGAATGTATTCAAGCTAGGCTTGACCGTGCTCTTATTTCTCCTGATTAGACTAAAGATTTCATTTGTAAGCTAGAAGCCTGTCAGAAAATTGGATCGGATCATTTCCCCCTTATCTTCACTGCTACAAAGATTAATCTTAAGAAGAATTTTCCTTTTAGATTTGAGAAGATGTGGATGTAGCACCCATAGTTTGAAAGTAAATTGAAAGAATGGTGGAATATTGATTTTGAAGGCACTGCCCTCTTTAGAGTTGCTTCCAAGCTTAAAAATGTTAAAAGGGAAGTCAAAAGATGGAACAAGAAAAAATTCGAGAAAATTTAGTAAAAAATCCAGAAGGAAGGATATACTTCTAACCTCCTCCTTGAAGAAAATGAAAAGCTTGCTCAATACCATGACATCATCACTAAAGAAGAAATCTACTGGAGACAAAGATCAAGGTTGATATGGTTGATGGAAGGAGATAAAAATACAAAGTTTTTCCATCTCTCCACTCTAAAGCATAGGGCCAAAACTCACATATCATACCTAAAAAAGGGAGATGTGAAGATTGTTGAGGACAAGGCCATCATGGATGAGATGTTGACTTTTTTCTCTTCTCTAATGACGACTAATCCCAACATCAATTTGGATAGTCAAGCTAAATTCCTTAGAGTGATTCTTTCACTAGTTTCAAAGGAATAGAATAAAATTTTATGTTCAATTCCTAAGGATGATGAGATCTTCAAAGCTATTTGCTCTCTGGGAGGAGATAAAGCTCCTGGTCCTGATGGTTTTCCCATGTTTTTCTTCTAAAAGCTTTGGAAAGTTTTGGTTAAAGATATTTGTGATGTTGTTAAGGAATTCTATGGGGCAAAACAGATTCTTAAGGAAGTCAATTCCACCTTTCTATGCCTTATTCCTAAGAAAATTGGTGTCAGTTTAGACCAATCAACCTCTATAATTCTTTCTACAAAATTAGTTCCAAAGTTCTCACCTCTAGACTTATTCAGGTGATCCCATTGATTATTGTTGATCAACAAAATGGATTCATCCTAAGTAGAAAAATCCTTAATTCTATCATCTCTGCTCATGAGAATATTCATTCCTTGTCTTGTTCTAACAATCAGGGTTTCATTATGAAAGTGGACATTGCAAAAGCCTATGATAGAGTTGATTGCTCTTTCCTCTGTAATATTTTTCTTGCTTTTGGCTTTGACCATAAGGTAGTTGGTTTGATCCGTCAATTGATTTCTACCTCTTCTATCATTGTCTTGGTTAAAGGTAGCTCCTCTCATTTCTTTTTTCCCTCTCAAGGGCTGAGACAAGATGATCCTTTATCCCCCATCCTTTTTGTTATTATGGTTAATTTCTTGGGGAGATTTATTGGGGACTTGGTCCAAAGAGGTTTGATTAAGGGCTTACAACCATATTCCCATCCTTTAATTTGTTCTCATGGACAATTTTTTGATGATACCATCTTCATGGGTAAGGCTAAAGTGAAGGAAGCTAGAGTTTTAAAGCAAGCTATTAACTTATATTCTTCTGCATCAGGAAAATTGGTTAACTAGAATAAAAGTGTTGTGTTCTTTATTAAGACCCCTATCCATAGACAAATTAAAATTGCTAAAATCCTAGGATGTTCTATAGGATCTCTCCCATCCTCTTACTTGGGGCTTCCCCTAGGCTTGAAGGTCCTTGATGCTTTGTGGGAAGATCTTATAAACAAATTCAGCAAGAAACTGGCGAGATGGAAAGGAAATATTTTAAGCCAAGTTGGTAAGTTAACTCTTCTCAAAGCCTGTCTCCAAAGCATACCTACTTATGCTTAAGTCTTTTCAAAATTCCTTTTAAATTTTTTGAGTCAATTGATAAAATTCAAATAAATTTCCTATGGACTGGCTTTAAAGAAAAAAGGAGAATGCCTTTAATTGCTTGGGATCAAGTTTGTAAACCCCACAATGAAGGGGAAATGGGAATCTAGAAAACCAAAAGTATGAATAAAGCCCTTTTAGCCAAATAGGGTTGGAGAGTTTACCATGACAACAAAGAGTGGAGTACCATATGGAAACATAAGTACCTCTTCAATGCTTAATCCCTTCCTGATTTCTTTGACTCTCCTGATGTTATTCATTCTTCCTTCATATGGGGAGCTATTCAGGGGACCAATAAAAATTTAGAAAAAGGATGCTCCTAAAAAATTGATAATGGGCTAAAGGTGAAATTTTGGGATATGTAGCTTAAGCACCATCCCTTGATTGGAGACTTTCATGACAACGCTTTAGTTGACCAATGCAAGCAAAGATTTGGCTCTCTAGTAAGTCATTATTGGTAGAATGATTCATGGGTGATTTTAACTGATGTTGATCAAGGTTTTAGTAATATCCAACTATCCCTAAATGTTGTCTCTCTTTACCCTTATCTTGAGGATGAGATTATCTGGCATGTTGATCCTAGTGGTCAATTTAAAGTCTCTTCTATCTTTGCTTCAAAGGATAAGGGTAATCTGTTAGGATAAACTGTAATTTGTTAGGGTAATAAGTGGGAGATTGTTAGATTGTGGTGACTAATCAGGAAAGTACTGTACATACTTCATAAATAGTGAGGGCTTAGGGTTGGGTATTTTTTATGTGTGGTGATACGAAATTGGTTCTTGCGGTGATATTGAGCTGTAAGGGATTACGGATTGTAATCAAGTTGTAATCACTGGATTGTAATAAGACCGGACTTACTGTTTGGTGGATGTAGCCCAGGGATTTAACGTGGTTCACCCAATCCCTGGGCTACATCCACCAAATAGTAAGTCCGGTCTTATTACAATCCAGTGATTACAACCTGATTACAATCCGTAATCCCTTACAGCTCAATACCGCCGCAAGAACCAATTTTGTATCACCACACATAAAAAATATCCAACCCTAAGCCCTTTTTATACAAGTATTAAAAATTTTTAGGGTTATAACATGTCGGTCATATGTCGGCCATAATATGTCGGCTACCATGTTGGCTACTTCCAAAAAAAAAAAAAAAAAAAAATTCGGGGCGATGCCCCGAACCCCACTATTTATGAAGTATGTACAGTACTTTCCTGATCAGTCACCACAATCTAATAATCTCCCACTTGGGAACTGATCAGGCTCCACACTAAACAACAATCTCCCACTTGGAGACTGATCCTGTAGCAATACCACTACCACATGGGGCTCCCACTGGATCAAACCATCCTGGACTCTACTGTTCTTTTATTCATGTTCAGTCTAAAAGACCAATCGAAGCTGAAGAGGAGTTCAGCTTCTCCCTTGTTACAACCTTTGTCAACATATCTGCTGGATTGTCATTGGTATGTATCTTCTCCAGCTTTAACTGTCCATCCTCCAAAACTAACCGAATGAAATGGTACCGCAACTGTATGTGTTTGGTCTTAGAATGCAGAGCTGAATTATTAGCAAGATGAATGGCACTCTGACTATCTGTGAACAAATAATTATCCTTCTGAGGATGTCCCAATTCTTCCAAGAAGAACTGAAGCCATATCATCTCTTTGGCTGCCTCTGTAGCAGCAACATACTCTGCCTCTGTAGTGGAGAGAGCATTAATCTTATGTAGCCTAGAAACCCAGCTCACGGCTGCCCCACCAATAGTAAAGACATAACCTGTAGTACTTCACCTGGTATCCATATCCCCAGCCAAATCTGAGTCAACATAGCCCTATAAATCAGTAGTAGAGCCCCCAAAGTGTAAACACTTATTGGATGTTCCTCTCAAATATCTGAGAATCCACTTGACAGCATTCCAATGCTCAAAACCTGGATGACTCATATACCTGCTAACGACTCCCACTGCATGTGCAATATCTGGCCTAGTGCATACCATAGCATACATCAAACTTCCTACAGCTGAAGCATAGGGTACCTTGGACATCGTATCCTCCTCTTCCTGTGTCTTGGGACACATCTCCTTAGTCAATTTCAAATGACCAGGTAAAGGTGTGCTGACAGCTTTAGCATTCTCCATAGAGAAACGTTGCAGCACCTTCTCAACATAATCAGCTTGAGATAGCGTCAATGTTCTATTCTTCCTATCTCTGCAAATCTTCATACCAAGGATTTGTTTTGCTGCCCCCAAATCCTTCATAGCAAATGCATGTGCTAATTGGCGTTTTAGCCCCTTAATATGATCCATGTTAGACCCAACTACAAGCATATCATCAACATATAAACATAAAATAATGTAGCTATCATCATCCAACCTCTTAAAATAAACACAGTAATCTGAATGACACCTATTATATCCATGCTCATGCATAAAACTGTCAAATTTCAGATACCATTGCCGAGGTGCTTGCTTCAGGCCATATAAACTTTTCTTCAATTTGCACACTAAGTGCTCCTTACCTTTGACCTCAAAACCCTGTGGCTAAGCCATATATATTTTTTCATCCAAATCACCATGAAGGAAGGCTATTTTAACATCCATCTGCTCTAAATGCAAATCTTCAGTAGCCACAAGACTTAAAACAGTACGAATAGAAATCATTTTAACAACAGGAGAAAATATTTCATCAAAATCAATTCCCTTTTTCTGTGAAAATCCTTTTACAACTAACCTGGCCTTAAATCTTTTCTTACCTCCTTCCTCTTCTTTCAACCTGTAAACCCATTTATTATGTAAAGCCTTTTTACCTGCAGGCAACTTGCACAAATCCCATGTCTTATTTTTCAGCAAAGAGTCCATTTCATCTTTCATTGCAGACTCCCACTGAATCTTAGTATCCACCTGCACAGCTTCATCATAACTTTCAGGTTCACAAGCATCAGTAAGTAAAATAGAATACAAAGAGGGAGAGAACCTTTGTGGAGGTCTAATTGGCCTTGTTGACCGTCTAACATTCATTGGTGTATGTGGTATTTGTTGTTGCGGTTGTTGCACATCATGAGGAATGGCTGGAACATTAGCTTTTGGAGTATCATCCAGCACTACATAATCATCTTCTTTCTTCTCATGTTGCTGCAACAGATCTTTGTACAACACTTTTTCATTGAATATGACATCCCGGCTTCTTATAATTTTATGATTTTCAAAATCCCAATGCCTATAGCCAAATTCATTAATGCCATATCCAACAAAGACACATTTTTTTGATTTCGCTTCTAGCTTGGTTCTATTTTCAGAGTCTATATGAGCAAAAGCTTCACAACCGAAGGTCTTGAGAAAAGAATAACTCACCTTCTTACCAGTCCATGCTTCCTCTGGAATACCACAGCCCAAAGGAATAGAGGGACCTCTATTAATCAAATATACTACAGTATTGATAGCCTCCGCCCACATGTGTAAGGGCAACCCAGCATGCAACCTCATGCTCCTTGCGCGCTCCATTATAGTCCTGTTCATGCGTTCAGCCACTCCATTTTCCTGTGGAGTCCTTGGAACAGTTTTTTGTCTACAAATACCATTAGTGGAGAAATAATCTTCAAATTCATGACTGCAATACTCACCACCATTATCAGATCTGAGACATTTTAATTTCTTACCAGTCTCATTTTCAACCAAGCATTTCCATTTCTTAAAAGTTTGAAATACATCAGATTTTTGTCTAAGGAAATAAACTCATACTTTTCTAGTTGCGTCATCAATAAATGTAACATAATAATGAGAGCCACCAAGGGAAGATACCTGAGCCGGTCCCCATACATCTGTATGCACAAGCTCTAATTTCTCCTTTTTGTTTTCCTTCCCTGTCTTTACAAAACTCACTCTCTTTTGTTTTCCATACACACAACTTTCACATAAATCCATATTCACACATTTTAGACCTGGTAAAACTTTCCTTGAATGAAGTACTTTCATACCTTTCTCACTCATGTGCCCAAGTCTATTGTGCCACAGCGCTGTATCAGAATCTACAGCAGCTATTTGTTCTCCCTGCTCAACTGCAGTAATTGTTCCTGAATATTCATTTTTCTCTGAAATAATCAAAGTAGAAGGAACAATATGACCTGTACAAAGATATAAGGTGCCTACTTTCACACCTTTTGCTACTACAAGGGAACCCTTTGAAACCTTCCAATTTTTATCATTAAAAGTAACTACACAACCCTCATCACCGAGTTGCCCTGTTGAAATTAAATTTCTACTTAGTTTTGGAACATGTCTTACCTCATGTAGTAGCCAATGATTCCCATTCTACAACTTAATCTTAATTTTTCCCTTTCCAACAATCTGACAGGGTTCATTATCCCCCAAATAAACAAGCCCAAAATCCCCTTGAACATAATCAATGAAATAACCTCTATGAGGTGTAGCATGAAAAGAAGCACCAGAATCTAAAACCCATGAATCATCAACACTCTCTAAAGACAGAAGCAAAGCATCCTCTTCAGATTTCTTACTTACCACATTTGCCTCTTTGTCTGCATCTGATTTATCTCCTTCATTTTTCTTTCGAGTCCAACAATCTTTCTTTTTGTGCCCTGGTTTCCCACAGTACCAGCAATCATTTGGTCCTCTCGATTGAGACCTCCTCCCCTTTGACTTTCCTCTTGATTTCCCATGATTTCCAGAGTTACTTCCTCTTTCAGTCGTTCTGCCCCTGCTTTGTGCATTTAAAGCACTTCCTGATGTAGATCCACCTGAGGATTTTCTACGAGTTTCCTCACTTAAAATAACACCGATCACATCATCATATTTTAGGGTACTAGATCCAGGAACAGAATTACTCACCGCCATTACCAAGCCATTCCAGCTTTCAGGCAAAGAACACAAAATCAAGAGAGCCCTAATTTCTTCATCAAAATTGATACCCACAGAAGATAATTGACTAGTAATAGTATTAAACTCATTTAAATGATCTGCAACAGATCCACATTCTGCCATTTTCATATTAAATAAACGCTTCATGAGAAATACCTTATTTGAAGCGGAGGGCTTTTCATACAGTGTCGCTAGGGTTTTCATCAAATCTTCTGTCGTCTTTGCTTTTGTAATATTAAATGCAACCGATGGTGCCAAGCATAATTGAATGCTTCCGAGTGCCTTTCTATCCAAAAGATCCCATTCAGCCTCTGACATAGTTCCTTGATTCTTGGCTTTTCCTTCCAACGACTTCCATAAATCCTTCTGATATAAATAGTCTTCCATTTGCATCTTCCATAACTAGAAGTTCTGCCCATTAAACCTATCAACCCTCAGCTTACCATCATCTGCCATTGCTCCCACTCAACCGTGAAACTCCCACTTAACCGTGAGACTTTCCTGTAGAGGATAACTGAAAAACAACTAGGCTCTGATACCACTTGTTAGGATAAACCACGGACAAAAATAAAAACTACATGCAAATATAACCAATAACAAAAAATAATATAACACACAAAAATAAACACAAGGCACCAAGATTTAACGTGGTTCACCCAATCCCTGGGCTACATCCACCAAACAGTAAGTCTGGTCTTATTACAATCCAGTGATTACAACCTGATTACAATCCGTAATCCCTTACAGCTCAATACCGCCACAAGAACCAATTTCGTATCACCACACATAAAAAATACCCAACCCTAAGCCCTTTTTATACAAGTATTAAACCGCTTTAGGGTTATAACATGTCGGCCATATGTCGGCCATAATATGTCGGCTACCATGTCGGCTACTTCCAAAAAAAAAAAAAAAACCCCACTATTTATGAAGTATGTACAGTACTTTCCTAATCAGTCACCACAATCTAACATAATCAACCTTTCGGGTCACATGCTTGGATTAAGGGTCTCATACCCAAAATTAACATATTCTTTTGGATTCTTCTCCAAAACAAAATTCTAACCCTTCACAACTTGCAAAAAAGAGGTATAAATGTGGTTAATAGGTGTACTTTATGCAAAAATGGACTTGAAGATAGAGATCATATGTTTTTGAGTTGCTCTTATACCCAAGAAGTCTGGACTAAGATTTTGAATTTTTGGGGCATGACATGGGTCCATCAAAACAATGTGGATCTTTCTTTCAAAAGTTGGAGCTACCCCTCAAAGGATCCTGATGCTCAATTTCTTTTGAAATTAACCCTCCCTCACCTTTGGTGGGGCATTTGGAAAGAAAGAAATAATAGAATATTAAAAAATAAAGATCTTCCAAGATGGGTGCTTGGTCAGAATATCATCAGAGCCTTCAAGGAAAATTTTTAATCCCAGAGGAAGTCTAGTCAAACCTTCCAACTTGATAACCCTTTACGATCTCAAGGATCTAAGTTGAAAATTGATAATCCTAGATTGATCATAAAATGGTTTGTTCCCCCTAATGGATGGATCAAAGGGAACTTTGATGGAGTTGCTAAGGGAAACCCGGGAAGAGTAGGATGTGGAGGTGTTCTTAGAGATCATGTGGGAAATTTTATTGATGCTATAGAAATCCCTATTGGTCACTCAAATAGCCATATTGCTAAAGCTACTGCAGCCCTCTATACCATTAAATTAGCTATTGATTTGGGGTATTCCAAATTATGTTTGGAAGGTGATTCTCTGAATATTATTAATACCCTAAATAATAAAAATTATATCTCATGGTCTATAGAGGCTATGGTTATGGAAATCAAAACCTTATTTCAAAAATTTGAAAAAGTGGTCATTTCCCATACATATAGAGAAGCCAATGGGGCCGCTGATTGGATAGCCAATCATGCAGTTCAAATGGGGCATAAGGTGAGGTGACTTGATGAATTAAACAAGCACGTGGATCTTAAAGTGATTATTAATTATGATGTATTCATTCCAAAGTGGGAAAGATTTGCTTGGATTAGAAATTAATGATTTGGGGGAGTGGCCTTATGACTGTTAGATTACCTTCCCCAAGGAGGTACATTCATGTGAAGGTTATGTGCTCTTTGCACATATCATCGAAAAGGTGACCTCGATTTTGAGTTAGAAAAAAATGGTCGTATTTCAACCTCTCTACTATCAATATCTGGGTGTCTCTAGTTTTTTGTTTGCTCTGTAAAATGGGGGGTGAATTGAAGAAGTAGGAGCCCAAAAAATGTGATGACTAGAAGGCTAGGTAGGATGTTTAAAAGATTCTCCAAAGAGAGAAGGTGGTCAATTTTCTAGAGCGTTTGCATAGATTCAAACCCCATGTCACCACCGCCTTCTTCAATAATTGGGTCGATGACAAAGTTACTCTCCATAGAGTCACTGTGAAGCTTACTGAGGAATTCATTTCCTAGGTTACTGGGCTCCCCATGGAAGGTATTAAATTCTCAAAATAGACCAGCATTTCTAATGCAGCCTACAAAAAATTCTCGAAGATGGATGCTAAGGAGAAGCAATTGGAGAAGAATGGAGACTTCTTTGATATGCAATAGATTAAAGATATTTGGTGTGATGTGCTTGGTTATATCCATGAGTACTTTATCCTTGATGGTAGGAATAAAAGAGTGCACAAATTCCACTTTGTCTTTCTTAACCATTTTAGGTATAAGGAAAAAAATTTCTTCCCTTTCTATTTGCATTTCTCTTTGCTTCAAAGATTGTATGCCCATAAAAAGAAAGAGTCACGACCCATCTGACATGAAGGTCTAATATTTCTCATAAAGGGTTTTTGTAAAAATGAATTCATTGTTTTTTCTCCCCCAACTGGAAAATATAAGGATTCTCAGTCCATAAAATGTAAAATTGATGAGAATGTTAAAGAGAAAGATAAGGCAAAATTGAAACGCTCTAACTCTCGAACACAAATTGTTGAAGAGGATTCTGAGGTGGATAGTACTGAAGGCTCAGATAAGGATGTCCTAGAGGAAGAGGAAGGGACAGATGTTGGGGAGTTTAGCTCTAACTTGGAAGGTTATCTAGGAATGAAAATAAGAAAGGGAAAAAGGAAGAAACAACTGAGGATAACTCAGAACAAAACAAGTCTGCTAATGAGGGTACTCAGACTATGTCTGAGGGAGGTGATAAAGATAAGGATAATTTAATTGATGATCTAGCCATTATGAGTGAGGAGGATAACATGGGGAAGGCTTCTACCCCTGCAAAGGAGACCAAGGGACAAGATAAGGAGGTCCCTAGTCAACGTGACCTTATGGAGACTAGAGAGGAGGAGCCATTGGTTGGGGAGGAACAAATTAATAAAGTAGTGTCCTTGGCACATGCCATTGCTAAAGACACGAGTGACTCCTCGGAGAGGGAAACCAAGCTTTCCTTCATGCATTCTACCAAACTTAAAGCTGATACTTTCCTCCAAGTCAATTCTTGGATTTATAATGAAATGATGGGGTTGAAGAAGAAAGTGCAAACTTTGCAACATAACTAGGAGGTTGATCAGGCTATTATCAAAAACTTGGAGGTACAAATGGGAGACATCCTAAAAAAACTTAAGGATTATGAGTAGAATCTTAGAATTCTTATCAAGGAAAGTGGAACAAAAATGAAGCAGGTTACTTCAAGCAGCTGTGCTCCTACGACGAGCTTGGGTAAAAGAGAAAATAAAGGAACCATATCTTTGGAGGGTCCTAGCAAGAGGACAAGATAGAGTTCAAGGAAGAAAGCCTTGATTATTGCTGCTTCTTTGGCTACTAACTCCATCCAAGATATGGCTATGATTGGTAAGGAGGTAGTTAATATGATCACGGAACTGCAATAGTTTCTTTGGGTCTTCTTTTATGGTTGGGTTCCTATTCAGGTCCTTTTTGTTAGTTGTTACATCTAGTTCCTATGTTTGGTCCTATTTTTTGGTTTTTAGTTTAAAATTGTATTGGAGGTTCTAGGTCCTTGTAAAACCTGGGTACTTTATTTGGACTATGTAAATGGTTTTAGGTCCCTGTAAATCCTGATTTTGTTGCTGCTTCTAGTAGATTTAAGGACTCTTTTCCTGATGGTTGTCTTGCTTTTCCCTTTTTGAGGATGTGAAAGGGTTTTGAGGTCTCTTCAAAACCTATTTTTACCATAATCTAAAACAATGTGTTTTGTAACCTTGAACAGGGTTGGCTCCTAATAGGGCTCACTTTAGAAGAGTGGAAAATAGTAACTAGTTACAATTGGTGGTTTTTCCAAAATTGGGTTTCCACGTTAAATCCTAGTGTCTAATGTGTTCATGTTATTTTCTTTTATGTGTTTGTAACTCAGTTAAATTAATAACAAATAACATCTAAAAGTTTATATGTTTATCATTTATCGAGTTAATCTAGTTATTACCAAGTTATAGCATTTTGTGTGTTTACTGAGCTTCAACAGTATTCAGTTATTTGTTTACATTTTGTACTAACATCTAAGGTATCTAAGAGTTATTTTTGTAGTAATTGATTCACCCCTCCCCTCTCAGTTACTCCTCTTATATTTCCAACAACATAGTACATCAATGGCTAAAAGGGATAAGGTAGAATATCATGAAGTTTAGAGGCAAAGGGACTTTACAATAAGCATGCTAGAGTAGTACCAAAGAAATGACCATATGAAGCATTTTGAAATGTATCTTGATAGCTTAGACATAGACTCTAGATTGCTTAAAAACTTAACCAATGCATTCAAGACTCTCATTGGATGATTAGATACGATCTAGATTGTGGATTCAATATGGTATATCTTTAGAGCTGTGAAAATCATCAAAACCTTGACTTGGAAGTAACCCTAAAGTGATAGAAATGGCACCATTAATGTTTTGACTAGGTAGATGGATAACCAGATGGTGATTGAATATCCTTTGCATTTTTTCTAGCCCTTACATTCATTCAGAGTGGTTGGGATTGATCATGAAGATTAGATCATGCAAAAAAACTAACTTCTTTTATTCCTAGCTTGATAAATCATTAGAAAATTAGTAGTCAAACTAGGTCATGCAACCAAAATGATCCATGTGGACCAATGATTTTATTTCTTTCCACTAGCTCACAAAGGTCTTCATTAGTTGACCACCTTATTACCTTAACCATGCCACCTTTCAACTTAACTGCAATTTCTCTATGAAACTGCAACTTAAACATGATGTTTACCTCTTAATTGGGATTGCTTACTTTCCAACTAGGCCTATCCTAACACATGTTTGTCTATCATTATGTTGCTAAGGGTAATGACCTTGCAACTTCTCATAGTGACATAATGACAACACTTGATCTTGTTTCATTTGATGGCCTTGAAGATATGATGATCTTGTCAATACCTTGGCCAATAGAAACCCTTCTTTATGCTAGCTTGTCTGACAACTAGTCCACCTTGTTTGTGGCCCAAAAAAAATAGGACCCACATGTCCATGTGTCACCCTCTCACTTTGTCACTTTTTTTAATAGCCTCACAACTTTTTATCATGACAAAGCGATAACTGTAGATCTTGGAAGATTGGATGATGGGCAGAAAAGACCCACTCATGACTACGTTGATTGAAGGAAAAAAGGCCCATGGTGCTACATGGTGATTTTTTGCTTTGTCACTATGACAAAAGGATCTACAGTTTCTCACAATAACAAAGCAATGAGCATCGATCCCTTTTGATCTAACAGGTAAGAAGATGCGAACCTGCTAAAGTATTAAAACACAAAATCACTTAAGACTTAGGAAATAAAATGTATAACCAAGGTTCTTAGAAATTTATTTTTGCATGTCTTAACATTTGAAAATATATGAACATTAACTAGGTTTAAATTCAAATCTTTTAGTTTTGATAGGAGGGCAAAAATAGCTAATAGTTGTCAAGGAAAAAAAATGCCTAAAAAAGACCTCTATCGGAAAAAATATAGTCACTGAAAACAAGCATTAGATCAAAGGGCCAGTGTTGGAAAAAAAATTTGATGGCCAAAAATGGGGGCCACATGAAACAAAATCCAAGGTGCAAAATGTTTTTCCAAATTCATGAAAAAATGTCTCCACCAATTGTGCCTAAAACACTTTGCCCAAGTCATAAATAGTGGGTCAATTTAAAAGTCCAAGGCACATTCCAAGCGAAAGGTGCCACAAAGAGTAAGGCATGGGGATGATTGGATAGCATGGCATTAACCATTCCAAAAAATCTCACAAAACCACCTTGGAAAGTGAAATTTTAAAAAATGTGCTATTGGGGAGAGAAAAAACTGCCAAATAAATGGTCATTTACCAAAAGTGGTCTAATTCCACCTAATCTACTTCAGTAACATTGGACAACTCTTTTTAAAATAAAAAAATAGGTAAAGAAAAAATCAAAAATTCATATCCTTTGGTGTGCCTAGATGATAAGTGGCTCCCTACTGACTTGTGCATCCTAGTGGTCCCAAGGCATGAGATGATCTTGGGTTCCGTACAACAACCAAAGCTCATGTTTTGGGTAGCAACCTCAAAAGGCCAATAAAAACCTTTTTCTTCTATAAAAAAAGAAATGCCTCCTTCGTGTGAAACCTTTTAAATATTCAATATCTATAAAATTTATTTATTTTCTTAAGAAAATAAATAAATAAATCACTACCTCAATTTACATGTCCAAGCTAAAACAACCTGGGTGCAAAAAAAAATTTCCTCTAATTTCAACAATGTCCAAATTGGACATATTTTAAATGGAAATGGGGGTTTTTGAGTACTTTGAACTCAATGGTGATGTCTGTTTGGGCTCAAAATGCTCTATAAAAAAAGTGACCCCCATATCCAATACAAAATGCCTCTGAAAATTTAAACCCTTTGAAGGAAAAATGATAGATCTAAAAACCAAATCAATCCTCTCACAACTAGAACAAGGGCATGAAGATCTAGTGCTCTAATACCATGTTGAAGTTGATGAAAGTTCAATCCCAGAGCTCCCAAGAATGACTTGCATGTAAACACCTATCATAGAAAGAGAGAAGCAAAATCTATGCAACCCAGAATTCCCAGATCTATATAAGAGAAATTCTTGATGACAAAAAAAGAGAAATTGCTATTATCAAAAGTGAATGAATTATTATAAAGATATCAATCCTTATAAAGGAGATCAAAATCCTAAAAGGTAAATCTAACCTAGGTTGCATGATAATAATTAATAAAAGAATTAATTATTATATGTCTAATGTTTAGCTTAAGTATAAAAGAGTTAATTATAAACTATCTAATTACTCTAACAATCTCAATGGATCCCATAGTTGGACTTCCCTTGACACCTTAGAGCCATGATGTTATCATGGTGATTGTGGAAAAGATCAAAAAGGTAGCTCTTCTATTCAATCTTCATATATAACCAATACAATAGCCAAAATTTTCAAGAAGGATGTAATCCAACTTCATGGGATACCTAAGAAAATTATCTCATATAGAGACCAAATGCTTACATAAGAACTCTATACATCACTTCAAAAAGGTGTATGTATGCAATTGAACTTCAATTGGACTTATCACCTAGAAACATATGGATAGACAGAAAGGTTGAATTAGGTCTTGGAGGATATACTTCAAAAGTATTTTATGGATTGTTAGAGCCATTGGAAGAACTATTTATATCTGGTAGAGTTTTCCTACAATAATGGGTTCCATATCTTGAATTGTCTGACACCTTTTCAGGATTTGTACAGATCTCCCTCTCATACCCCTTTGAATTGGGAGCACTTAGAGGATAGATTTTTTTTTAGGCTTAATATGTTTCAAGACATGAAGAGATGGGTATAAAGGAACAAAGAGCATTTGTTGACAACACAAGATAGGAAGAAGAAATATTGATGCCCACAAAGTTGATAAACAATTTCTAGTTGGTAGTAAGGTTTTCTTGAGAGAGAGGCCATGAAAGAGTCCAATTAAATATGGGAAGAGATCTAAATTGGAACCATAGTTTTTGGGACATTTGAGATCTTGGAGAGAATTGGACCCATTTCTTATCAAATCATCTTGCCACCTAGCCTCACTTGTATACATGATGTTTTTCATATATCTATACCTAGAAAGTATATCCCTAATTTTTCTCATATTTTAAATTGGCATTTATTGTAGGTTGTAGATGGGTAGTTAGCTTTGGATCTAGTAAATATACCCTAGTAGAGAACCCAACACCTCACGAGTCAAACTATGAGTAGATCAAGGTTCAATAGGACCCCAATGATAATTCCTCTAGTACCTAGGAGGATGCCATCAGATATAGGACATCTTATCCATATTTGTTTTCTAGCTTTTAGGAGAAATCCTAGTCCTAGGGGAGGAGAACATGTAATTCCACCCTAGTGACATTATTAGATATGTTTTGAGATACTACATTTTCTTCTTATGCTTTATGATTGTGATAGGAGGCTAGATGATACTTCACAAGATATTTTTTGAGATACATTTCCTATGATGCATTTTAATTTCTTTCATATATGGATAATGGATTATATATTTCTATAGATTTTTTACTCAACTAACCCATCTGATGTCTATATTACTTTTTTATATGGTCATGATGTTATTCATAGATATGCATGTCGGTTTTTTTAGTGGTGCATGTGTGTTGGGATTAGTACTAAAATCCTCTATATTATCTATTGATCTAGAGATGGAACTGTGGTCCATATAAACATCTTGATCCTAGAGGTCTTTGTAGGGAGTCAACTATCCAAATTGGGAACCTAGGGATTTTTATTCTTCTTTGTCTTAATGATATTTTATTTGAGGCTTTTTTGTGATTTTAGTTTTATCAAATGGTTAAAAATATTATCCGGTATATATGGGTGCACACATATATACCAAAATAAATATGTGTGTGTGTGTTTATTTTATGTGTGTACACACACACACACACATATTATTGTTGTATGTAATGTTATCTCATGCATGATTGATTCACAAGTCTTGTAATTAATTATTAAAAGAGGAAATAAATAAAATAAATCAAAATGGTTGTAGGAATTGAACTTAAAACATACCACCTTTCAATATCACCCACGACTAACTAATCCACACATTCACTTGATAAGTTATTAATAGGGAAATAGATTTTAACTTATGACTTAGCAAGACCAAGTTGTAAGCTAAGGATAGTAAAAGGTCACAAGAGTTGAACCCATGATCCATTTAGTGAGATGGTAGAACTTAACCAATACACCACAAGACATCCTTGAACTTGAACCTCCTTGACCACCTAGGTAACTATCAACTAGTTAGACATATTAAAAAAGTTTCCAAAATATAAACAAATAGGTTGATTTAATAAATCAAACATTAGTTGGATGTTCATTGTGATGGATGCAACCATTAAAATGGAATTGGCTTCCTATAGAATAGCAATGTTCCCAACAAAGAAAAGATAGGAAATATTGATGCAAAAAATACATTCAAACCAATTTCATTGGTGGAAATTCCCACAAGAAGAATCATAAGAGAAATCTGGGAGGAAGGAGAAAATCGAGGTTGAAAGCTTAGGAACATGACCAACAAACATTAGGAAGCTTGGCCTCACTTGTAACCTCTCTCTCTCTCTCTCTCTCTCTCTCTCTCTCTCTCTCTCTCTCTCTCTCTCTCTCTCTCTCTCTCTCTCTCTCTCTCTCTCTCTCTCTCTCTCTCTCTCTCTCTCTCTCTCTCTCTCTCTCTCTCTCTCTCACACACACACACACACACACACACAACACTACCATGATAATTAGTTACTAGAAAATGCTTCTTAGGATATGAAAATAATATATTTTAGCTTGTTTGATTGTATTCATACCCTATAATTATGATGAGTTCATGGTGTGTCCTTCTATGTTTGATTATTTGTTGGATTATGGGATGGTTTTCTTGAATTAAACTTCTATAAGATTAGGATCTGGTAGAGGGTTCAACCTAGGATTTCAGCCTAGGAATGTGTTCAGAGCACTCCTATATCTGAACTAGATTTGGAAGTTTCATTCAATAAATCTTTTTTTTCATCCTTCTAGAATAGATGTGCATGTATATTGCACATATGCATAGGTATACTCAACATGTGTACCCCTACAAATACCAGTTGTTAACCTTCTGTCAACCTTTTTGTAAAAATGCATCACTTATCTAAGCATATGTGTCATAATAATATGTGTGTCATTATGTCTAACAGATGTGTAGTTTTTCCTAATGAAAGCATCAATCTAGCTAATTTTACACAGGATAGTTATAATGAACACGTGTTGTTCTATAAAATGTATGTGTTGAAACAATACATGCATGGATATAACACATAGATGTGTCTTACTTCTTGTTGGATATGTAGATATAATAAAAGCACAATAGCAAGAGATGAATGCATAGGTATAAGGAACAAGTGCACATGTTTTTGGGTTTTTTCCATGTTTTCTTATTTCTTTGATATGTTTTTGTCAATCACCTAAGTTGGAATAACCCTATTATCATTTTATTGTTTTACCAAGGGCATGTGGCATCATTGAGATGTCTTATTTTGTCTTTCTTTTAAGATATATTATTCTTGGTTTTTGGAGTAGCATAGAAACCCTAAGTGAGTGGCTCACCATAGGTGTTGGAGACCCAAAGTGGCCACTAGGGGATCCTATGCATAGAGTCTAGTGCCCTACATAGACTGACTCTATAAGTAAATTGGATAATAAGTGATATCATAATAAAATGAATGGGTTGGGTTTGAGTTTCTCACATTCATTAAGATTAAGAAGAAGTGTTGTTGGAGTACTCGAAGAGGAGACATCCTAAGAATATTGTGCTCCTTAACTCAAGGGAATGATCACAACACTACTAGTCCATACATATTATGTTGGAGTATCCATGGAAAAGAAATTTTGTGTAGTAGTATGGTGTTTGGGTCAATGGAATTATCCCAACACTATGGGAATCTATGATGACAATCACCTAGTTATGGTTGAATTTCCAAACTCTTACTTTTATACATTGTTGTTTTTGTGCTTTGTGCTTTTTATGCTTACTTGGTTTGGGAGTTGAGCCTTAGCTTCATCCTAGACATATTTGGATCATTTTTTTGTCTTCTAGCTTGAGCGAGCAATTCCTAATGGTTCCAAGTGTTTGGGTGGCAAAACTTTTTGAGACTTATGTGGTTCAAAATGGAAGTTTCTATGATGCTTATGAAGATTATTGAAGATGTTTCAAAATTATTATGTATTGATGTAAAATGTGCACCCTAAAAGGGAACTTATTGTTATACTCAAAAGAAAGCAATGTAAAAAGTGTGGCTAATAGGAAAAAGGAGTTCTTGAAAGGAGATTGTTGAAGTGAAGAATATTGGTGAAGCCTATCATGGAGAAATCATTATTTTTTCACTAATGTAATTGCTTACTTTGGTCTAAATGTTATCAATTGACTGATTGATGAAGAGGATTTGAAAAGAAAGGATAACAAGAGAACCTAGAGAAAGGTTGAGTTATATGTTGTATAAAAGGAGCACTAAGGTCAAGAAAGATGTATAGTGTATTATTTATTTATGTAAGGCTATAATGAAAGGATACTTAAGGAAATACTAGAAGATAGCTAAGTAAAGAAATGAGTTTCCAAGCCTAACCAAGAAAAAAATGCAAGTTGAGCAAAGTTAGTGCATGCCAAGTAGAAAATTAGTTAAAGTGGAGTAGTAAATTCAAATTTTCTGAGAAAGAGTATATAGTTATTGTTGAGTAAAGAAAGTTAGTATATGTCAAGTAGCAATAAAGACTTAGTGGATGTCAAGGAACCTAGTATTGGCCGATTATCAAATAATAGTAATTGCTGAGAAAATAAAGTGTTATTGTCGAGTGATAGTAAAATGAGTTAGATCAAAGATTTAACAAATTTGAGCCGACAAAGATGATTTCTTGAACTGTGTGAAGCATTTCGAAGATAACTATGGTGATTTGGTGGCACAAAATTCAAGATAAACCATTTTGAGGTGAATTCAAAGAGGATTGTAGAGGAAGTTTCTAGAAGGGGATAAAATGAAAAAGTGGTTAGATTTAATGAATCTTACCTAGCCCTAGAATGGATGATTGTGGTTGAGTGGAAAAAGACTTAAATTATCTATATAAGGAGATAGAAATACAAAAAAAACAATTTTCATTTGCAAGAACCTAAGGAAGACAAGAAGTCTAGGGTGTTGCTTCATAGGGTGGTTGAATAAAAGAATCTATAGTTGGAATACAAAGCAAGAAGGCTTAAGGTTATGAAGGCTTGAGGGGTAGACAAGCTATTAAAGATGCAGAGGATGAATGCCAATCAGAATGGAGGATTGAATGTGAGATATGTAATCTTCAAACAAGTTGTTATTGTTATCAGATCAAGTCTTGTTATTACTTTCTAACAATTGTATTAGTTTGGATAAATCCTTTGGATTAAGGTTGACCTAATAGTCATTAGTAAATCCTTTAATAGGGTGACATTCTAACAAATTATAGATCTGATCAAATGAATGTGATAGAGGAGTTAATTAGGTCATGAATGACATTCTATTACTAATAATGATTTATGAGATCCTATTAGAGATTAAAGAAAATTTAGGTTATTATAAGTGTAATACCCATTCAATAATATTAGGTTGAATAGATAAGATCACTTGAAAATGAGACTCATTATGTTCTAGCTAGGAACTTGGTCAAGGAATTCAAGGAATGATCTATAAGACAATTAAGAAAGATGAACTAACATTCACTCTTCTAAGAAATAGCAATGAATATCATGACAACAAAACATATGGTTGCATTCATATATTGGTTTTAAATTATGATCACATAATTATGGAAACATTCTAATGGCCTGAGGAACTAACCCTAAGAAATACACACACACACCTCGTAATGAGATTTTTTTTATAAAAAAAGCAAAGACATTATTAGAAATATCACTATGGGTAGTTGGTTTGGAAGGAAACTAGTTAGCTAGTATGCACATTAGTGATTTTCACTTAGGACATTTATGCTAAGATCCATTTTATATGTTTTCATGATTTAGAAAAGAGGACTTTAGAGTTTCATTATTTTTTATTACATAAACATGTTTTAAAAAGATCCTAAAACCTGAGAGTTAAAACATAACAAGCTGAAAATAAGCGTTAGAAGCTCAGCCACAATAGTAACAAGTTTGAAGGTTGATAATAAGCACTAGGCCCAGCCAAATAAACAAAGGCCAAATAGAAAAGACAAGACAAACAAAATAGTCAAAAGCTAGAACAAAAAGCCAGACAAAAAGGAAAAAGAAAAGAACTAATCCTTGATCTTTCTTTCCAGCTCCTACATGACCTAGGCAGCCTCCTGGGCCATCTGGTTCTCCTCGGCCTCCTGCTGGTGAGTCCTGTGTTCTTCCTGGTCTAGAGTAGAAAAAGTGATACAAGTGGTATTATCATCATCATATTTGGCTTTACCCCTGTCTTTTCCATCCACATCCCCCTACATGCCTCTATCTTTAAGCCAATCAGTTAAAGATAGAATGTTGTTATTAATCAAGTTGAGCAGTGAGATCATCTGGCTCGACAAATTGTGATTGTAATTTTCTAGGTTGTGGATCCTCCTTTTCACTATGCTATCCCTATCATCATAATCTATCCCTTTCTTCAAGCCCTTTAGATTCCTGGCTGCTTCCATTTGACCCACCTTCTCCTAACCTCCTCTAGCTCATGAAAAAGCCACTTGATTGACCTATAATTGTCTATCATGCTATTGCAGGCATTGTTCAAGAGGTTCATCCCATATTGCCTTGCATTATTAGAGATTTCCGCAATTGCAAGGTTAATGAGCTCTTCAAGACGTGGTTCCTCCTAGCTGTCCATCAGGATCTGGGGGTTCATCACTCTCTAAAAATACCCATTTTCGAAGTCCTCACATTAAAATTTCTCTAGGATTTCCTATTATCTTTGGCCAGCACCTCCCCCCCCCCCACTCCAAAACTATCTTTTATGTGCTCCTCCGAGTGGGCTTAGGGATGGACAAGGGAGAGAGCGAGCAGAGAAGAGTCTGGGTCCTGCTGCAACCTTTCATCCTCTGTGCCCACCCTCTTGCATTTCTTCCCACCCTAGGTTTCCTTTTTATCCTCTTGTCTCTCCTTTTCCTCATCTTTAGACTCCATAGCCTCCTCTTCATCATAGTTGTCCTGCTCCTCATTCCCAAGCTTCTTCTGGCCATGATCTCTAGGGATTTTTCTTCTATGTGTAATGGGGGAGGGCGACTTCTTTACATTAGGTGTTTCTTTTTTACCAAAGAAAGTAAGCCCCCCTTCCTCAAAACTAATGCTCTATATATCATCCATGTCAAAGGAGTAGCTAGAGCTTTTGATTTCCTCATTCCTAGCCTATGAAGGGATGTTACTTATCGTCTAATCCTTGAAGTGCTCATAGATGAGAAGTAATAGCCCCTCATGTAAAGCAGGGTTAGTAGAGGGTTTCTTTTTGAAGCTTGAGACTTCCTTGCTCATAGAGTTCAACAAATAGAAAGGGAAAGAAACTTTGCTATCATGTCGAAAATGATTCAAAAGAACAAAATGGTGGGTGCGAACATGATCAAACCTAGGATCAAGAGTACTATACTCAATGAAAGCACGTAGAACATACCTCCAAATATTCATTATAGAATTTGGATCATAAAATGTATCACTCTTTTTCAAGGCATTCAGCTCCTTAGAGTTGTCAACAAAGTCCTTCACTACACTGGTCGAAAGCTTTTTGTCCCTAAAGAACTTAAATCCCACCATCAAAATCTAAGTAATAGCTGAAATTACCTCCTCTATTATCAGAAAAGCTATCCCATTCACCTTGACTCTACTATCCTTCCATGAATTGACCATGCTGTCAGTCACATTTTGGTCATAACCATGCAGCTTCATTATATACCTTGAAATCCCATCCTGAACCAGCTTCTCCTACACTTTCTCCCTGCTTCTCCATTTCTCCATTTTTCCCACCAGTTCTTTTTTGCACCTTTCACCCACCATATCGGCACTTTGCTCTCCCACAATTCTCATAAGCACAGCCCTCTAAAACCTCACCACCTGATAGGGTTCTCTCTGTTTTAGAGAGAGACTGAAGAAATAAACCTTGTTGTTTCTATGTTTACAAATGCAAAAAATGACCCATAAAGCATGCCAAATAAACTGTAATAATTCCCACTTCTTGCATTTACCAATACAGCCTTTAAGAGTTCTACCCTTTCCCCATAAGCCTTTCCCATTCATAATTGCAGACTGATCTCCTTCATACTCCCTTGGATCTTATCCAGCTTGATCAGGCTCTTAACATCCATCGGAAAACTCTTTCACAGTTGCTAGATCATTTTTTGGTCAGATTAGACACCTTTATTTGCAAACCAATCTGCCACCAAGTTAGCTTCCTGAAAAATGTGAGTGACATGGACTCTATCAAATTTAGCAAGAGTCTCATGTATCTCATCAATAAGATTTGCAATCAACCACGAATAATGAAATTTTCCATTTAAACATTTAATAATGTTATTTGAGTTAGTAACTCCAACTTCAAAAGCCAGTTTCACCACATGGCAAGCCACACTTGCTTTCACAAACTGATTAGTTTGGAATCCCAGTGGGAGAGAGAAGGCCACTACTCCATCCCCAAATTCATTTCTAATTATGCCTCTACATCCCAAGGAGCTAGGATTTCCCTTAGAGGCCCCATCAAAATTGGCTTTATGCCATCCTTCTGGGGGGAGAAGCCACTTGGCTACCTATCTTGTTAACGTTCTTTCTTTTTCCTTCTCCATTTTCCTACCACCCACTTTGATATGTCCCCCCTTCTTTACTAGGTAGTTTTCCTTTATATTTTTGTGAATCTTCTTCCCAAGAACAATGGCAGGCTCCTCTCTGTCTCTGAAGATTCTATTATTCCTCTCATTCCATATGCTTCAGCAGTAGTGGGGTAAGATCCAGGTTCCTAATTTCTACAAAATAGGGGATTTGAACAAGAATTTCGATTGGCAAAAAAACCTAGGAGATTATCTGGCATGCAACAGCTAATCCCTAAGTCTTGGGTCAGGAAGTCCCATACCTCCCTAGAGAGGAACAGTGAATGAACAAGTGGTTGCCTATTTCCAGTTGGTTCTTACATAAACTACATATGCTTGGTAGAATCTTTCCTCTTTTTATAAGGTTATCTTGAGTGAGAATTTTGTTCTATAAGGCTAGCCAATAAAATATATTGATTTTAGGAGTGAGGCCTAGGATCCAAGCTTTCGACCAAGGAGGCTTCTCTTTTAAGCTCCAAAGAGCCATATACCCAGAAGCAATAGAGTAGTTTCCACTGGAGTTGTCCCCCCAAATCATTTCATCCCTCTTGTTGTTGAGAGCCATTAAATTTAACATTAACATGATTGGATTTAGATCATCAGAGATTATAGACAGATCTATCCAACCTTGGTTATTCCTATAGTTGTAAACTTTCAACCCAAAAGGTTGAATACAATGGTTTGCCCAAACATCATAGACAGGATTGTTCATTAGGGGGCCCTGAATAAGCTAGCTATCAGACCAAAATTGGATATCCTCCCTATTCCCCAATTTCCAAGATACTTTTTCCTTTGCCAGGTTCCTGGCTTTTAGAAAATCATTCTAGATAGCTGATCCTCTAGGAATGTCCTCACTAAAAAGGGTGAACTAAATAGAAGGCCTCTTAATGTACTTTTTGACCAAGATGTCTCTCGATTCCCTAGTGTTGTTGAAGATATGCCATTATTGCTTTGCCAAAAGAGCCTTATTAAGATAAGTAAGCTTCCTTATTCCAAGACCTCCATAATTCTTACGGAGACAAACTTTGTTCCAGGCAACTAGTGGGTATCTTTTTTTCCCTTCAACTCCTGTCCATAAGAAATCCCTTTGAATTTTCTCCATCCTCTCCACAAATTTAACTGGAATCACAAAGAGGCTTAAAGTGTACAGTGGCAAATTTTGAAGGGTGGATTTAACTATCTAACATTTTCTAGCTTGACTAAGAATAGCTCCTTTCTAGCCAACAAGCTTTTTGTTGAACCTGTCCATAATACCATTCTAGAAGGAGTCAGGTGGAAATGGACCCAAAGGAAGCCCAAGGTAGGTAGAGGGAAACTTTCCTACATTACAACCCAGAATCCTAGAAATTTTCCTCTGTATGTCCTCTAGGGTATCAACAAAATATAAAGAGCTCTTTTCCCAATTAATTAGTTGGCCCAACCCTCTAGAGTAGATATCTAGGACATCCTTCATGGCTTTTTCCTCCTTCATAGAAGCCTCCCCCCCCATGATAGTATCATCAACAAAATGGTGATGCAAGAAAGGATCACTTTTAGAGGAAGGTTTTATCCCTTTGATTCTGCCTTCTTTCTTCTTTCTCTCAATAGGCCTTCCCATACATTTAGCCAAGATAATGAAGAGAATTGGCGAGAGAGGATCCCCCTGCCACAGTCCTCTTGAGGGTTTGAAAAAATCTAAAGGAGCTCCATTAACCAACACATCAAGAGAGGAAGTAGAGACAAGCTGAGATATCAGTTTACAAACTTTTAAATCAAACCCAAAAGCCTTGAGCACCATATCAAGAAAAGTCCAGTCAACTCAATCATAGGCTTTAGATAGGTTTAGTTTAAGCAGCATCCCTTCTCATTTGCCAGCTTCCATAGAGTGGATCACTTTGTGCACCATCATGATCGAGTCTAAAATCTATCTACCCAGGACAAAACACATTTGTTTCTATGATATAATCAAAGGGAGGAGCTTGAGCAACCTAGAGGTAGGAACCTTTGAGATAATCTTGTAAAAGAAATTGCACAAACTAATAGGTCTAAACTTGTCCAAAGAGTTAGCCCTGGGCACCTTAGGGATGAGGACCACAAAAAGGTGGAGTTAATCTCTTTAAGAAAGCTCCTGGCTCCAAAGAATTCTTGAACCACCTTCACCACATCATCCATCACCACCTACCAATACATCTAAAAAAAGAAGGTAGGGAACCCATTAGGGCTAAGAGATTTATCTATAGGCAAGGAAAAGAGAGCTTCATGAACTTCAGCAATAGAAGGAATGGCTTGAAGCATTAAGTTATGATTAGGTTAAATTATCTGAGGAATAGAAACAACCAAGTCTTCCTGGTCCACCTTTGACAAAAGAGGATCCCAAGACAAGAGAGAAGAGAAGAAGGAGACAACTTCAGCCGATATTTCCTTCTCCTTAGTCAGTAGATCCTGCCCTTTCATGATGCCAACAATTCTTTTATTAGCTTTATGCTTGAGGGTGGTTAGATGAAAGAACTTTGAATTATGATCACCATCTTTAAGCCAGTTGACCCTAGATCTTTGCCTCCAAAATTTCTCCTCTTTGTTGATGATATTATGTATGTCTATAAGAATAGACAACTCAACCTCCTTATTAATCTCATCATACCTGTCCTACTAAATAGAGGCTTGAACAGAAATAATTTTTTCAGACAAGACATCTTTCTCATGAAAGATATAGCCAAAATCAATCTTATTCCAAACTTTTAACCATTCTCTTAACATTACTCAATTTCCTAGAAACTCTAAACATAAGAGTGCCTTCCACTTCTAAACCCCACCAAAATTTGACTTTATCCAAAAGATCGGGATGAGAAGTCCACATTTTTTCAAATCTAAAGGGGGTGTTCCTTCTAGGTTTTATAGGAGCAACCGAGAGGGAGATAGGAGAATGATTAGATCCCACTCTAGGCAGGAGAGCTAACCTACAAGAGAAAGACTTCAACCAATTAGGGGAGATTAAAGCTCTGTCCAATCTGACTTGGATGCAGTCCTGCCCCAAGCATTTTTTTGACCAAGTAAAGTCACCTCCCATAAGATCCAGATCTAGAAAATCCAAACCATTGATGAAGCTAGAGAGGTCTTGTTTACTTTCCCAACCTGGGATCAGACCACCCATCTTCTCCTCATCCACAAGAGGAGTGTTGAAATCTCCCATAATGATTCCTTTCTTTAAATTACTACTTTGCACTAGGTTTCCTACTTTAGCCCAATGATTTTTTCTATCTCTTTTATTGTTAGGAGCATATAAATTCAGAAAAAACCAATTTTCATTTGATTGAATATGATGAACATGAAAAAGAAGAATATTACCCTCATTAAACACTGCTTCAACTCTGAAATGCTTGGTATTAAATAGGTTCAGCAGACCACCAGAGGCACCCTCTGCATTCGAAGCCTCCCCAGTCATCACGCTACTAAACTTAATTTTCCTTAGAGATTCCTTTTTCATCTTAGTTTCTTGGATCATCAAAATATCAGGTCTTTGATCTTTGATCAAATTCCTTATAATTTCCTATTTGTAGGCTCTATTTAATCCCCTTATATTCCATGATATGATCTTCATTTTCCATTCTTGGAAGACTACTGAAGAGTTCTCTGGCACCCATTCGCCAAGCATCTTCTGGTCTTCTCCTCTCTAGTTTACTTCTTTATTTTTCTACCTTTTCTAGCCACTATTCCCACATCCATTTTGTAGCTACTTCTAGTCTCCATTGGAGAGGCCAAAGAGAGTTCTCTAAAAAATTTCTTCCTAGTCTTAGGGGAAAGAAAAGATTCTCTTTCCAAAACAAAGTCCAAAGACCTAGATACTATTTGAGCTTTCTTTGGAGTTCTAGGAGGATCCTCCCAATCATTGAGTACCCTCACCAAAATTGCTTTCTCATTCTCCACAACACTTTCAGCTCTTACTCTAGAGGAAACAAAATTATCCTCTAGGCCTTGATAGATAATTATATCCTTATTAACTTTATCCTTTCCTTCATCTTTGGTGGCCAAAACACTTCTCCCTTCAAACTCAGGGATCCCTTCCAGATCTGCTTCCTTCATAATCTGTTGAAGAGCTCCCTTGCAATCTTTAACCATAGGCTTTACCTGTTGAAGAGCTCCCTTGCAATCTTTAACCACAGGCTTTACCTGTTGCAAATCTACTACCCCTTCCACAATCTGAGAGTCTTTTGACTTATGAAAGTCAACTTGGTTTCCTTCTGGGGCATTTGCCTCTGGCTTTTCCTTTAGATCTGCAGATACTTCACCATTTTAAGTTTTCTAGGCATGCTCTTCAAAATGGGGAACATCCTTCTTATCTTTGGTCTGAGCTATTATGGTAGAAGGTGCTAGCTTATGTGTAACATCCTTCTTAACTTCTCTAGCCTTTTGACCAACCATAATAGGATCAGCCTTGTGGCCTATGCTTGTGGTCTTCCTCTTCCAAATTTTCTTCTTCCTATTGAGATAAGAGGAAGGGAGAGACTTCTTCTTCTTGTCCATCTTCACTTTTAGACATTGAAAAGCCTTATGTCTATTCTTAAAACAATGATAGCAACCAAAAGGTACACTCTCATAGTCCATCTGCTATATGTGAGTGCCAAGCTTAGAATCGAAGCACACCACTTTCAACATATCATCCCCTTCCCTTACTACTATGCATATCCTTGCATAGGTAAGTCTGCTCTTAGAAGCAGTAATAGGATCAATTGATAATAGTTCTCTAAAGGAACTAGCAACACCCATAAAAACATCCTCATTCCAAAATTCCAAGGGCAGCTCAAGGAGTCTAACCCATACCGGAGCTTGCTGGAAAAAAGATTCATTTAAGTCCAATTTTGAAGACCATTTCTACAACACCAGGGTTTCTTGTCCTATACTCTAGGGCCCTTCACATAGAATATTAGCCATATCCTCATTATAGGTAAAGTCAAAAGAGAGAAACCCCTTTGTCATCACAATAACATTGACCTAACCTTTAAGATGCCATTTCTTTAAGGTGAAGGACCTCACCACATCAATGTTTGGTCTCTGACCGATAAAATTTCCAACTAGCATGGATGCCATCAAAGCTATGCTATGATCAACTAATTCATCTAGAATAGCAATCATGCATGATCCCTTTTCCAGACTTGATACAATTTTAATTGGAGATAAAGATGACTTACTAGATGGTTTGACACCAAAGAGCAAGGCCCATTTCACTGGAAGATTCCTTGGCCTGACCACATAGGGTTACATTTTTGGCTTGATCTAGACTTCACCATTAGCACGTGGGTCCCCATCCCAATTTTTTGCCTCTCCACACTCTGCTTGAAACCCCTCCTTCGTACCTAGTTTCTGAGATCCTCCTCCCTAAGGACTCTTGCCTAAAACCAGGTTTGAATTTTGAACAGATGCTTCCCGTCCACTCCCCCAACCTCTCCCTCTCCCTCTCCATTTTTTAGAAAGTGTTGTGATAATATTCAAAATGGTAATTGGTTATGTTAAGAAAGATAGTTTTTGATACACATATTTGATATTTCAATGTTTTGAATATTTTATGGAAATGATTAGATGAAAGTTAATTGTATATATTAATGTGAATTATGCGATATTGGATTATTCTACACTTATCTGTATGTATTTTTATATTATTTCATTGGGCTACTGATGTTTAAGTTGAGTGTACAAAAAAGTTAAACCATGGAAATTATTCAGGGAAATAAGGTTCAAACCTATGTGAACATGGTAAAGCCAAAGTGAATCTTTGGAAGATTCAAAACCTCATTGTATTGTGTTTATTTTGTAATGTGATTGTGCATGGGTGTTATAAGTTTAAAGATCATGATTACTTAGAGACATGTCATTGTGATGTGTAAAGTGTTTTAATGTGTGTGTGTCATTTGACACTTGTGTTGTCTATCTGTAAATGACATGTCATATAGGGTTTTTGGGCATGAAGTCACTTAACCAAATTTAATCCCCATTATGAAATTAAGTTAACCCACCTTGGAGAGTGTTAGGATGAGTTGCCTTCATGATGGAATTCAAATTAAAATTTGATAGGGACTTTAGAGAGCCTAAAAGTGGTTTCCAAGTGTTACTTTGGTGAAAATAAGTCACCCACATGGTAGTAGTATAGGTTGGGGGACTAAATATAACCATCAATTGGCCTAGGGGACTTAGGAGACCTTCTATACTAGTCATTTTCAAGCCAATTCAAAAATTAGAGTGTCGCATGACTTTTTTGCTCACCCCTCACTTGGGTAAGTTCCTATTGGTAGAAAGGTACAAGGGTGTAAGAGGGTTAGGTGGGGATGGAAGTGGAGGGCTTTTAGGGAGCTTGTGCCAAACTCAGTGGTTGCTCACCCACTCTCAAATTGTAGAGACACTTAGGGTTTGGAGGAAGGGACTTGGAAGAAAAGAAGGAAGCTCTTCATCACCATTTCCATAACCATAGCTTAGAAGGAGGTTAGTGTTTCATGCCATGTTTTCTCTCATTTCATGAAAGTTGATGAATGGAAATTGGAAGAGTGTTCTTGTAAGATTTATGTGTTTGCATTTGGTGTATGTAGTAGTTGTTGTGTATGTAAATGAGCATGTTGGATTTACTTTTATTTGATTTGGTTTCTTGATTTTGTTGTGGTGGATTGAATTTTGTGTTGGGTGTAAAGGCTTCACTCACCCTTGGGAGGGAAGAGAAGCCTAGGGTGAAAGGGTTAGTTGGGGTCAACGTTGAAGTTGAGAAACCCTTCTCTTGGAGAGGGGATAGTTTTCATGGAGTATGGGCTCCATTGGAAGCCACAAGCCTTTCTATTGTTCTATGGGAAGTATAAGTGAGGATATGTGGAAGGAGAAAGTATGGGTAGCCTTGTTGAGGCATGTGAATGTTGATAGCCTTGGATGGCATGTGTTTCTTGGAAAGCCTTGTTGGCATATTGCAATTGCAAGATTTTTCAATGCATAAGTATATGGCAATCTCCTCTTTGGAGAGCCTGCCTTCATCCAATGTTTATGATTCCATTTGTGAATCATTGTGCAAACCTTGGCTAGGGATTGTAAATGTGTTGTTAAATTATGGTATTCACATTGTTTCTTATTATTGTGATGTTTTTTGAATGTATCCTAGTTGACCCTTGTTTCCCCTAGCTCGGTGGGTGGCTTCATAGAAGCCTAGGATGGGAGGTGAGCCTCCATGGTTCCTAGTTTGTGTGCATGTGCAGGTTTGTGAAGATGGACTCCTTGAAGATGTAGGGTTTCACCCTTGTCAATGTTGGAAAAACAAAGGTGTAAAGAGAGATCCATGTCTTATGTCACACCAAATGTATTTTAGTCATCAAAGTCCCATAGTGATTTCATTTGATGTAAACGAGAATTGTATCATAATCTTCCAAGTTCCTTGTGTTTTCTTTGTGTTGTAAAAGAGATTTGTATCATTATTTATCATCTGGAGTTGAGGAATGAACAAATTGTGAAGTTACATATGAAATTTAATTGTAAAGGAATAGTCACTACGAGATTTGATGTATTATAAAAAGGAATTCATGTATTAGAACTTCTTCTCATGAAATTTGTAAATTAGTTGATAGATATATTTCATAAATGATATGTGAAGAATATTTTGGATAGAGTTGGTTAATTCAAAATATACATGTTTCATTGTAAATTTATATGCTATGCATTTCATAACTTGGAAGTAAATCACCATGGTTTATAGTTCATTGTATATACGTAGTCATTTAATCATTGGCTTTCAAAGTTCAACCAAATTTTCTAAGAAGACAATACCATCCTATCAAAAAATATATCCACCTAAATTCAATGATAGGATAAACAAACACAAGAAAAAGAATTAGTAAACACTTGGACAAAATCTTGATAGACCTGTTGTAGGTCCACATTTCCCCTCTAGAAAATGTATGAAAAATGACAAAATAACCCTTCCCTATTACAGTCACTTAAACATTTGGGAGAATATGATCAACATCTTGTCATAAGAAAAACAATTAAATAATCACTTTATGAGCAATAGAAAATAAAAATAAAAACATATATAATGGAAATCAATGAGATCCTAAGGACTTAACTAGACTCCTAGACTTGTGTCCACTCACTCTAGGAAGTACTAAACACTCCATCTCCAAGTTGTTCACATGGGTAGAGGTGATCTTTGAAATTAATTTTTACTAAGTATATGTATAAAAAAAACATATAAAAAAAAACAACCAAACTAAAGCCAAACAAAAAAAGAATGAAAAATTATGTCGATCTCCACTAATGGTGAGCCCATCCACCTAGGTGTCACTTTAAACCCCATGCAAACAAAAAGCAAAGATAAAGTGTGGTCCTCACTAGGCATCATGTCCTAGCCACACTTAAGACTTATAAAATAATGATGGGGTCAGATTGATGTTGACATGTGTGAACTCCCACTTCTAGGCATTTTTCTCGGAGAGGAAGAAAAAGTGTATGCCAAAAAATAAGAGCAACTTGGACTTGGAAAAATGGTGCAAGCTTTGCTGAAATGTCAAGCCAATTTGCCACCTTGACTTTAGTGCTGTCATAATGTATCTCCTAGGGGTAGATGTTAGGAAACCTAAGATGGACACTTGTCTTGTCTTAGGAGGTTGGTATCTAGACTTAATTGGGTTGTGGGAATTTTTTTTAAGTTAAGGTTGAGAGGATTTTGCATGTGCCATGTAGATTAAGGAATTTAGGTGGGTAATTAGGAAATTAAATTTATTAAGTTGTTATGGGATATTTAGTGTTCCTTCTTCATTACATAGATGAATAAATATAATAGCATTTAATAGTGAGTGGAATAGTATTAGTAGTTGGAGGTTGGTTGGTTGGTTAGATGTGGAATGTGTAGTTGAAAGGTTCTTTTGTATAAGAATAATAAGAATTAATTTTTAAATAATAATAATATTAATAATAAAAATAATAATAATAATTAAATCTTAATAATATTAATATTAATAATAATGATGATGATTAGTTTCTAAAATTAAGTCATGGTACAATGAAGGATGAAATTTATTATTATTATTGCATTTTATAGGATATTTAAAGGTAAATCGAGGTTAGTGGAATTTTTTGGGGTGTAATTAAGTACAATGGAAGGATGAATAATAACTAGAAAAATAAATTAGTTAGTAACACCTAAATTTTAAACTACTAAAATGGTCAAAGTGGAAATAGAACAATAGATAAATCGTTTAGTAAGGGTGTATATGTATATAGGACACTAGATAGAAAAAGGGAGTGTATATAGGCAAGTAAGTGGAAGGACACTTTTAATCATAACATTTAAGCATCACTATGTTCGCAAGCCCTAGAATCCACTCCCTCTACATTAATTTTAAAAAAATAAAAATATTGAAATCCCACTCCTATTTACAGAGTGTCTCAATTAAGATAATAGGAGGTGAAAAGGGTTACAACCAAGGAATCCTTGTAACTTAGTATTGCAAACTTTGTTTGACCACCAGGTGATCCCTCAGCCAATTTGAAACCCAAAGTTCGACTAGAGTTGTTTTTGTTTCATCAACTAACTTTACCATATCCTAATTTTGTGAAGATGTACCTTGACTAGTCTCCATTCAATAACATAGATCTATGCATAAAATCTACAGTACACTTAAAAAAAAAAAAATTGGTTGTGCTTTTACCTTGTAAACTTAGGGCATGACAAGGAAAGGAAAATACAAAGGTAAGTTACCCATCATTTGCTTTAATTGGCATGAGGTTGGAAATATTGCAACAAGATATCTTGATAAGTTAAACAATAATAATGAAGTCAAATTTAGAGGTAGAAAAGATGACAGTAACAAAGGCTGCAAGGACTAGGGAAAGAAGGCTTGTTACATTGCTGAAGAAGAATCCAATGATGAATATGAAGATCATGATGATGAAGTTGTCTATGATTCTATGAAGGATGATTTTGATGAAGATGAGGCAACTAAATTTATATCTTGTGTGAACAAAAGTGATAGATGGGTCACTGATAGTGGATGTTCACATCACATGACTCAAGACAAAAGTAATTTCATTAACCTTGAGTATTACAATGGAAATAGCGTTAGATTTGGTAATGATGTACCCTATCTAATTAAAGTAAAAGGATCAACAAGATTGATAGATAAGATCATGTGTGACAATACTTACTATTTGGAAGGACTTGATTATAATTTGTTGAGTGTGTTACAATTGAATAGTTTAGGTTGCAAAGTTGAATTTGTAGCTTTTCACATCTATGACATTGATGGAAAACTAATTGGAAGTGTAGAGTGGACTAAAGGTAATCTATTTTATCTTGATATGATTGATGCTACTTGTCTTGTTGCACAATTTGATAATGTGTGGCTATGGCACAAGAGGTTATGTCATGTAAATTTTGACAATTTGGTCAATATTTGTAAGATGAAAAGAGTTGGAGATTTGACAAAACTAAGGAAACCTGATAATGTGATTTGCAAATAATGTCAATTAGGCAATATGACAAAGTCTAGTTTTTAAAGTAACACTCATACTTCAAAATAAATTATGGAACTAGTTCATGCTGATTCATGTGGACCAATTGATGTGAAAAGCTACAAAGGTGACAAGTACATTATCCTATTTGTTGATAATTACTCAAGAATAATGATAGAAATGTTCTTAAAAGAAAAATATGATGTTTTTCAAATGTTTAAGTGGTATTTGGCAAGAGTTGAAAAGGAAATTGGTAAAAGCTTGAAATTTCTAAGATCTAACAGAGGTGGAGAGTTTACATCAAATGAGTTTGAAAGCTTCTGTAATGATAGAGAAATCAAGAGACAAACTTCTACACCTAGGACCCCTCCAAAAAATGGGATTGCTGAAAGGAGGAACATACCTATAATGGATTGTACTAGAACATTGATGATGGAGAAGAATGTTGCTTTGAAATTTTGGAGAGAAGTTGTCAGTACAGTTGTTTATACCATGAACTGAGAACCAAGTACAAGTAAAGAAAGGTACAAATTCCACACCTTTTAAATTATGGTATGGATACTCACCCAATGTCAAATATTTTAAGGTATTTAGAAGCAAATGTTACATTTTTAAGGAAAATAGAAATGGTAAAATTGATGCTAAAAGTGAAGAAGGTATATTCCTAAGATATTCCAAAAGAAGTAAAGCTTATAAGTGTTTAAATACTAACACTAACAAATTTGTGGAAAGTGCAAATGTAAAGTTTGATGAATATACAAAAGTGCATGAAGACTAACTAAAGAAGGAACTTAAAAATTACATAATCTTTATGTAATACTATGAAGACATGTCTCATGATGATGATAATTTTGCAAACCATGTTATTAATCAACAAGAATAAGTAACTATTTAGTCACATACAATGGATGTTGAGTTGCATTTAGGTGTCGAGTTACATTTAGGAGCTAAATTGCACTTAGGAGATGAGTTACAATTAGAAGTCAAGGTACATTTTGATGCTAAGATTAGTTTACTTGAAAGGAATGTAGAGCTACTTGATAGAAAAGTGCACAGTGAATCTAAAATTGAAAGATCCAATGTATAAATGAGAGTAGAACCAAGGTTGTCAAAGTATGTTAGAAGACATCACCCTATTAAAAAATTTCTTGGAGATAAATAAGACATACAAATGAGAAGGAATAGGTTGAGAACTTACACATGTTTGTTAAGTATGCATGAGCCTAAGTCATTGAAGGATGCATTAGAGAATGAAGACTAGAGTAAAGCCATGAAAGAAGAGATTGATCAGATTGAGAAGAAAAAAGATGGACTCTAGTACCCAAACCTAAGAACAATAATGTATTCAGAACCAAGTGGGTGTACAAAAACAAACAAGATGAGAATGGTGAAGTTACAAGGAATATGGAAAGATTAGTTTGCAAAGGATAAACACAAGAAGAAAGAATTGACTACAGAGAGACATTTTCTCTAGATAAAAGATTGGAAAGAGTAAGAACTTTTCTTTCTTACTCTACGTAAAAAGGATTTAAATTTTATCAAATGGATGTTAAGTCAACATTTCTGAATGGTATACTAGAAAATGAGGTTTTCATAGAACAACCAAAAGAATTTTTTGATCCAAACAACAAGAACATGGTGTGTAGATCACACAAAGCTTTATATGGTTTAAAGAAAGCTCTGAGAGCATGGTATGAAAGGCATCACAACTATCTTGTGAATATTGGTTTTGAGAAGACTAATGACAATAACAATCTGTACTTGAAGACAGAAGGAGGTAAAGGAATTCTACTAGCTGAAATATTTGTTGATGATATCATATTTAGATGACAAAATGCATTGTGTAAGGCATTTACAAATGAAGTGATGAAAGAGTTTGAGATTTCTATGTTTGGAGAGATAAATTTCTTTGTTGGATTGAAAGTATATCAGATGAAGTATAGTATTTACATCACTCGGTCCAAGTATGTAAAGGAAATCTTGAAAACTTTTGGTCTGGAAGATTCAAAACCTGTTAGTACTCCTATAGTGACAGGATACAAACTATGAAAAAATGATGATTCTACTAAACTAAATCAAACATTGTACAAGTATATGATTGGAAAATTGCAATATCTAGTTCATAGTAGACCTAACATTAAATTAGATGTTGGGATTGTTGCAAGTTTTTCTGCAAATCCTAAGGAGAATCATTTAATGGTTGTTAAAAGGATCATGAGATACCTGAAAGGAATAGAAGGCTATGGTCTATACTACAAGAAAAATGACAAGTTTGAATTGAGATCCTATATAGATGTTGATTGAGATGGAAACATTGATGACAAAAAGAGTACAAGTGGTGCAAAAATTTTCTTAGGAAAAAGATTTGTCACTTGGACCGGCAAGAAACAAAATTGTATATCACAATCTACTATTGAAGCTTAATATATGGTTGATGTAGTGAATTGCACAAATGTCGTATGGATCAAATAGTTACTCAAAGGAATGAAGGAGGAAATTATTGAACCTATTTTACTCTACTATGACAACACAAGTGCCATAAACATATCTAAGAACCATGTGATGTATACATAGACAAAACACATTGCAATCAAGTATCACTACTTGAGAGAATTGGTTCAAGACAAAGAAGTGAGAATGGAATATGTGAATACAAAAGAACACATAGCTAATAGATTCAAAAAGGCTTTACCTAAGGATGTACATGAATATCTTAGAGGCAAACTAGAGGTGATATGCCTATGCAAAGCTACTTAAGAAGAAAGAGTAATGTCCTACATCAAATGAGTTGGATGACATATTTTACAAATTGATGCAATGGATCTTACCTGAGGACCAACCTAAAGTAAGGAAGGAGCTGAAAATAAAAGATTTATAGTCACATGCAAGGTGACAGAGGGAGAACCTATATTGATTATATCTGCATGTATAGATGACAAGTTTTTGGCATTTTTTCCAAAGAGGGAGATATAAGATAAAGAGGGATATAAGAGAAAGGGGGATAATGTAACCCTAGAACCTGAAGAATATATTAAGGAAGATATCAAAGAGGTCAAATCAGAAAAGGAAGGAGAAAGATTGTCAAAGAGAGACAAGATCAGATGAGGGAGAAATCTAAGAATATAATATATAAAGGAAGGAAAACATATTGATAGAGGGAGAGATTTCAATAAAAGGTATAAAGTTTCTTTTTTGGTATTGTTTCTAGTATTGTTTTGCCATCAATGCTAAAGAGGGAGATTATTGAAGTGAAGAAGATTGGTGAAATCTATCATGGACCAATCATTATTTTGTCACTGATGTCAAACATACTACTTATTGGTAAAATAATTGCTTACTTTGGTGTGAATGTTATCAATTAATTGATTGATGAAGAGGATTTGAAAAGAAAGGATAGCAAGAGAACCTAGAGAAATTTTGAGTTATATGGTGTATAAAAGGAGTACTGAGACTAAGCAAGACATTGATGATATAGTGTATTGTTTATCTACTTAAGGCTATACTGAAAGGATACTTGAGCAAAGATTAGAAGAAGGATAAGTAAAAAAATGTGTTTGCCAAGCCTAACTAAGAAAATAGTGCAAGCCAAGCAAACTTAGTGTAGGCCGAGCAAAAAATTAGTTAAATCCTAGTAGTAATTTCAGTATGTGCTAAGCAAGAGAAATCTAGTTGGTGTCGAGTGAAGAAAGTTAGCATGAGTTAAGAAAGAGAAATATAACTGGTGCCGAGTGAAGAAAGTTAGTATGTGTCAAGCACTAAGACTTAGTGGATGATGAGCAACATAGTGTTGGTCAAGCATTAAATAAAAATGTTTTTTGAGCAAATAGACTGTTATCGCTAAGTGATAGTAAAATGAGTTAGATCAAAGATTTAATGAATCTAAGCTGACAAGGTTGATTTCTTGAATTATGTGAAGTGTGTGGAAGATAACTATGATCAGCTGGTGGCACATAATTCAAGATAAACCATTTTGAGGAAAATTCAAAGAGGATTGTAGAGGAAGCTTCTAAAAGGGGATAAAATGGAAAAGTGGGTAGATTAAATGAATCTTACCTAGCCCTAGAATGGGCAATTATGGTTAAGTGACAAAATATCTAAATTCTCTATATAAGGAGATAGTATAAAGGAAGGCACACATATTGATAGAGGGAGAGATTTCAATAAAAGGTATAAAGTTTCTTTTTTGGTATTGTTTCTAGTCTTGGTTTGCCATCAATGCTAAAGAGGGAGATTATTGAAGTGAAGAAGATTGGTGAAATCTATCATGGAACAATCATTATTTTGTCACTGATGTCAAACATACTACTTATTGGTAAGATAATTTCTTACTTTGGTGTGAATGTTATCAATTAATTAATTGATGAAGAGGATTTGAAAAGAAAGGATAACAAGAGAACCTAGAGAAAGTTTGAGTTATATGGTGTATAAAAGGAGCACTAAGACCAAGCAAGACATTGATGATATAGTGTATTGTTTATCTACTTAAGGCTATAATGAAAGGATACTTGAGAAAAGATTAGAAGAAGGATAAGTAAAAAAATGTGTCTGCCAAGCCTAACTAAGAAAACAGTGCGATCCGAGCAAACTTAGTGTAGGCTGAGAAAAAAATTAGTTAAATCCTAGCAGTAATTTTAGTATGTGCGAACCAAGAGAAATCTAGTTGGTGTCGAGTGAAGAAAGTTAGCATGAGTTGAGAAAGAGAAATATAATTGGTGCTGAGTGAAGAAAGTTAGTATGTGTCAAGCACTAAGACTTAGTGGATGATGAGCAACATAGTGTTGGTCAAGCATCAAATAAAAATGTTTTTCGAGCAAACAGACTGTTATTGCTAAGTGATAGTAAAATGAGTTAGATCAAAGATTTAATGAATCTAAGCTGACAAGGTTGATTTCTTGAATTATGTGAAGTGTGTGGAAGATAACTATGATCAGCTGGTGGCACATAATTCAAGATAAACCATTTTGAGGAAAATTCAAAGAGGATTGTAGAGGAAGCTTCTAAAAGGGGATAAAATGGAAAAGTGGGTAGATTCAATGAATCTTACCTAACCCTAGAATGGGCAATTATGGTTAAGTGAAAAAATATCTAAATTCTCTATATAAGGAGATAGTAGGCTAGAAGTAATAGTTGTCATGTATGAAAACCTAAGGAAGACTAGAAGTCTAGGGTGTTGCTTTATATGGTTGTTGAATAGAAGAGTCTACAGTTGGCATACAAAGCAAGAAGGCTTAAGGTGATGAAGGCTTGAAGGTTGAACAAGCTTTCAAAGATGAAGAGGATGAATGCGAAGTAGAATGGAGGACTGAATGTGAGATCTATAATCTACAAGTGAGTTGTTATTATTATCAAATCAAGTCCTTCTATTACTCTCTAACAATTGTATCAGTTTGGATAAATCCTTTGGATTAAGGCTGACCTAACAGTCATTAGTAAATCCTTTAATTAGGTGACATTCTAATAGAATGTTCTAAATTTCTCGAACAAGGCTCACTCCTAACAAAGTGATTGAAATCCTTTAACCAGATCACATTTAACAGTGTGCATTGTAACCTTTAATAGGGTTGGATCCTCACAGAGCTCACTTCAAAAGAGTGAAAATTGGTAGCATGTTACTTGTGTATTTTCCCAAATTGGTTTTCCATGTAAAATCTTTGTGTCAAAATGTGTGATTTATTTTATGGCATTGCATGCTTACATTTTTGCAAAGTTATTTTGACATAGGACAACAATATGCATATGTTTAAGATATTGAATGGTCAATGCATGCATAAGAATAAGTTGGAGTACTGAAAAGTTTTATGTGTACATTTGGACCTTGGATAACTGATTCACCCCCCACCCTCTTAGTTATTCTAAAGTATTCCAACAAAAGGGGAACTAATGATACACAAAGATATTATTTCTATCTCCCTTTCTTGAAAACCTAATAATGGAAAAGGTTGTGGTTATTATTTTGGAAAGTTGGAATTTATCATGAATGAAGAATTCATTATGAAACATATTACCTAGGGTTTTGAAACCCTAAGTATTTCCCTCCCACTCAACTATGTAAAAAGGTATTAAAAAGAAAAATAAAGCTTTTAAACTAATAATTTATTAATTATTTTGCTTTATATAATATTTAATTCCTAAAAGAGTTAATTATTAATATATTTAAATGTCAAATTAATTTAAAAAGAATATTATTCTCTCACATAATTAATTCTACAAGAATTAATTAATTATTATTATGGGAAAAGAAGCAAACTAGTGAGTTAGCAGGAGTGAATTGAATTTGAAGAAAAATGTAAAATAATTAATTCTTAATAGAATGAATTATCATTGTAATGTGCATAACAATTTGTGAAATTAGAGTGGAGGATAAAGTAAAGAGATAAAATTAAATTAGTTTGGCAAGAAGAAGTTGGGGGTAGTTGAACTTCTTTAAAAATTATTTAATGGGTGAAGAAGAATTGTAACGTCTTCTTGTTCTTCTTTTAGAGGAGAGATGCTATACATTTTTCAAGAAAGGGGAAGGTATTTTAGTTCTAAAAGATTTGTAACAAAGAAGGGAAGGAATAGATGATATTTATTTTGCAACTTGTTTCTAATGTAAAGGAAAATAATCATATGGTTGTTTGCTTGTTTATTTGGAATAAAGAGGAATTTATCACAAAATCCTATGGTTTTAATTTATTTTTCTCTAGTTAGAAGTGATCCTATGGTCACTCTAGTCACATTTGAAATAATGTCTTGCTCTCATTTACCAATATTTTTGGTGTGTGATGAAATCTTGAGGTTTTATTCATCCAAATATGCAAAATGAATATTAGGTTTCATTTCATTTCTCTATAGCGGCAAGATTGATTAGATAACCTCTATGCTATGTATTTGATTTCCTTTCAAATTATTTAGATTAAGGTTCACATTCATATCATGTTGATGTATGAATGTTAGTGTTCCTTCTTTTCCTTCTGGTTAAAGGCATATCAAAAAATTATTTATTTTGAATCAAAAGGAGGGAGTTGTATCTCTATTTCAAAATTCAGAGAGCATTTGACAAGATAATTGCAAGTGACTCTATTGTTGGTTTTAGAGTTTTTCTTTCTTTTGGGTATTTGAGAGTCATTTGTGAAGGTTTTTTTGGAGAGGACAAACCTATTTACTAATAGTTTTTGGCAGCTCCGCTGGGGAGAGAAAGTGAAGTTCCAATGTTTTCTTTCCTTAGAAATCTGAAGGTACCTCCCCGAGGACAGAGGTTGGCAACTCTAATTAATTTTTGGTGAACTAATTTTGGTGTTATGGCCTTGGTTGTAGCCCAGCCGTGGGGGGCTCAGATTGGGCTATTTACTTTGTCTCAATACTCAGCCTTACCTAAAAGTTTAATAGAAAATCTCCTGAAGTTTTTTGGTGATGCAAACCAAGACCCTGATGATGACATTAAAGCACCTACAGTCACCTATGGTATTCTTGGTGTGTAGGAAGAGAACATATCTATCAAAATATTTGTAGGGAGTCTCATTGGAAGCACTGCTGATTGGTTTTAGAATTTTCATAATGGTTGTATCACTTGCTGGAGTGATCTTGAGATAAAATTTCTTCAAAGATTTAGGCTTGCAATTGATGTGGCTAAGTTATTATTAAATTTCTTTCAAATTCAAAAGAAAGAGATTGAATCTATGAGGGATTTGTAGATAGTTTCAATAAGTATGCAAGTAAAATTCCTCAAAATAGCCAACCAAATGATTGTAATCAACTGTGTGTTTTCATTGCTACTTTACAAATTGAAATCAATGTTTTTATTAAAGCATCAAAAATTGCAAATATTGCAAGATGCACAAAGGGAAGCTATTAGTTTAGATGATGACATGTTTCTAAGTGGAATGAAGTGTAAAGAAATTGCACAGGCTGGAATTTATCTCTGTGAACAATAGAATTATCTGAAATAAAAGCCTAAACAAAAAAGGGCCATTCTCAAAGTAGTGAAATCAGCACCTCCTATTTATCAAAGTTTAACGGTTTTCAATGATGAAGATCACCTAATCCCTCTTGTGATTGAAAGAACTCCCTATAGTGTAGCTAGAGCCTACCATCTAAATGTTGATTATGATGATGAATACATCTCACAATCAACTGACTCAATGATTGGATTTGATATACCTCCCATTGAACAAGGCCTAGATGGTGAAAGATCAAATGAAAACTTATTAAAATATTTTCAAACCTCAAAATTTGATTCTTTTATATTTGGGACTTCTAATGTTATTTCACCAAATGATGCTGATCGAGAAGGTATGAAAGATCAATAGACACAAGAAAATTGATGATGGATACTCTTCTAAAAGTATGGTTGATCACTCAATGCAATATTTATCACTGTGCTTAGGTGGCCCTTCTTGCGAGCATGAAGTTGATTATGAATTGTTCTTATTTGATATCTTGGAGACTAATGAAGCATTACTACAGCCAAAAGCACCAAATGATAGCTAAGAAGCAAAAAAAGATCCATGCATCTTTCACCCCCTTGTAGATCTTTTCCCATCTCTTTCTTTGGAAGAATTGGTGCAGAAAATTGCAATTGAAAAATCACATGGGCAACCCAAAAATTGAAGGACTCAAGGTATGGGGAAAAAAGTTGACATTCCATCTATCTTTTTAAAAGATAATATTGATTTGAAAAATGTGGAAGAAAATCTTGGATCTATATTTATTTTCCCTCCTCTGCATTCATTTTCCATTCATGAGTTAAAGATCACATTAGCCATGTTGCTCACCTATGCACAAAACATTCTTCCATTCTATCCAAAGTTGGTTCGGAAAGGCTCATGCTTTTTCTAGCCTGTAAATGGTCATATCTAGTTTTTAGGTTTTGTCCTCTCCATTGAAAATAACCATTTCTATTTTTGAAAATTTTGGCTTGAGTTTGTTTCTTGTTTTTTTTTATTCCCCTTCAATAAGTTGCATCATCTTTTTTCCCTTCCCTTCCCTTGAGTCAATTCATTTTCAGAAATAAAGGCCCTCATGAATTGATTGGCAACACTTTGTACCCATCCAGTTTCATTGTCCAAGTGGGTTGCACCATGTGATTTGAAAGAAAATTCAAAACTTTATTAGGGCATACGGAAGTTCTTTTAGGGAATGGGATATTTTTCAAAGGTGGAGTTTTCAGATACTCATATGTATGAGTGTTGGACTTTTTTGAATTTGTATCTAGAGGTGCTTGGGATTTTGTAGGGTTGGAGGTCCCAATCATAAAGTTATGTTTAACTTTTATGATTGTTCATTAGTTCACCATGGTTCCATTTTAAACCATTGGGCACAAAATTTGGACCACTGCACTTTTTTTGGGGGCGCTAGAAATGTAATCCATCATGGGTCACCTTGTGTTCATCTATTCGGCCATCAACAAAAAAATTATGGTGTGTTTGGAGCACTAAAAGATAGTGTAAAAGAGGTGATTCAGAATGATAAGGAATAATATTGGGCATATGTATTTACTTGTGATTGCAAAAAAGGCTCTAAGTAATACTTCTAGATGTTATGGATCTGCAAGCTTTATGTATTGATTTAAATAGCATATATGCAATAGTTTGCACATAATGCACTAAACCTTCAAGAGTAGGTAACTCAACATCAAGTGTTGGTGTTTAGTGATTGATATGTGAAGTTCTAAAGGATGTTTGTCAGGGATTTGAGAATCTTTCAACAAGGTATTACTATCTTTGAAGCTCTTGGAGAAACATCAAAGGTTTTGATACCCATTTACCCCATCCATTGATAAGCTTCAAATGTTATTAAACCTCCCCCAATAATAACCTCTCTTCACTAGATACAATTATCTAACTAGTACTGTGGCTTTCAATCGCTAGTACAATAACATTGTAACTTTCAATCTCATGATTTCACTCAATAACAACTTGTCAAGAAGAGTCCATTTCATGCAAACTTTAGTAACACCAATACACAATTGTAGATAAGTGTGTCCTAATCTAAGTTGCAACAGATTTGGGAATGTTCTAAAGGAAAGACCAGCTACCCACGATAATGATACACGTTCCAGAGTAGTGAAATAAAAATGTATTACCCATAAACAATCTTAGTTCAGTTATTGTTGATAGTATTCCTAAGAAGACTCTCAACGAATTAGAGGAAGATGTTGTGTTTATTGAAAGTGAGGTATATTGATAAAAATGGGAACCCTAATTTAGTTTATAAAGTATGAGAGTGGGTCTTTCAGATTTTCCCCCACCTCAGCAATAATAAAAGTACATTTATATATTGAGCACTATGTTTTGGCTATTCAATAAATGGTTTCTCTAAGTTACTTGGATGAGGCAAGATTTGTGTTGCAGCTGGCCAGCCCCATGCATGAGCAATAATTCTGAAGCACATCTTCTAGTTAAAGTGCAAAGGATTATACACATGGGCAGAATGGTATGACTATTGCAATCAAGCATGAAGATGTCCAATGTACAATGGTAATGCACCACTGTTTCAATTCTTCTACGTGTAAAATGTGTCTATGGTTGTGAGTTCAAAGAACCCACAAGAAGGAGGGAAAATAAATGTTCAAAGTTGCAGTAGAAGCAATTTGAATAGAAAAGGAACCATGGAATATAGACCCATCATTTTGGATGATGGGTACCTTCAAAAGAATTTGGGAATGAAAGATGTTGTTTGTGTGAGGTTCAATTTGATGCATGGTAGTTATGCATTTAACATAATGAAATGAAGGCCTTTGGCTACTCGTCAAGCTCCTACATCAATCAGTTGTAAGTCTTCAAATAGTGATAAAGAAGCATACATAATCATTGATATGAAAATCTCAAATAGAAAGTGCATTAAAGGACTAGATATTTAGCTCTCATTTATGTAGAGGGGAGAACACGAATTGCTGATATAGGTAATGAAATAAAAATGTATTACGCATAAACAATCTTAGTTCAATTATTATTAATAGTATTCCTAAGAAGACTCTCAACGAATTAGAGGAAGCTATTGTGTCTATTGAAAGTGAGGTGTCTTGATAAAAATGGGAACCCTAATTTAGTTTATAAAGTATGAGAGTGGGTCTTTCATATTTTCTCCCATGTCAGCAATAATAAAAGTACATTTATATATTGAGCACTATGTTTTGGCTATTCAAGAAATGGTTTCTCTGAGTTACTTGCATGACGCAAGGTTTGTGTTGCAACTGGCCAGCCCCATGCATGAGCAATAATTTTGAAGCACATCTTCTAGTTAAGGTGCAAAGGATTATGCACATGGGCAGAATGGTATGACTATTGCAATCGAGCATGAAGATTTCCAATGCAGAATGGTAATGCACCACTGTTTCAATTCTTCTATGTGTAAAATGTGTCTATGGTTATGAGTTCAAAGAACTTTTTGTCACTCAGGTTTGCACCCTTGTCCAAAGCCTACGCATGAGGACAACCTAGTGAAACATGGAAACAACCTCCAAGCTGTGGGACTTGAACTATGAGGTTGAGTCTCCGGAGAAGGTTGGCTACCTCTTACTATTAGGATGCATCTAACTACTCTTGGAGAGGAAAAGGGAGAAGGAGAGCATGAAAGAAAATCTACCTAATCTAATCTAAAGAGGTGATGCACCAAAATAGTGTGTTCAGACCAATCTTTGCCCATATATGCACTATTGAACTAGAATGAAACTAAGGATATACACATTTAGACTTGTTTTAATCTAATAATCACATGCAGATCATAAAACCAAGATGAATGACACAAGGAAAGAGAGATTCACTTATATTATCATTCATAGGCCAAGGAGATATAGTCATGCAGATTACAGATTTCCACAAAACACTAGTGGAGGCAAAGAGTTCTTGCACTTCACACTAATGGCTGAAGGAGATAAGGCAGAAATCATACAGTTCATAGGCAAAGGGAATTTTACACTAGAATTGTAGAGCAATAGCAGAGAACAATAAAGAATGATTGACCTTTACAAAATTCACAAAATACTGCCTTTACAGTTCAGGCATAACTGAGATTTTCCCTCCAAAACCATCCTGCAACCACCGCCATCAAGGCTTTGTCAGGAACAATCATGGGGATCTGAAGAAATATGATCTAAGTATAGCCTTTTGGTACCATGAAATCTGATTTTAACTAAAGCAAGGCCTTGAGAAGACAGAGGCGGCACCATAATTATACTCTGACCAAGTAGATGGATTGGATTGGAGGTGGAGTGTTCTTCCTTGTCTCACATTCACTTCTGGTGGTTGGAATCGATCATCAAGATCAGATTCGCATAAAACCTCAATTTCTTATCATTTTTGGTGCATGAATCAGTAGGGTTAGCAAGTCAACTTATCTTGGCACTGGGATGAGCCACGTGGACCAACAATATTTTATCTTTTCCCCACCCAGAAAAGTCTCCAACGTGGTTGACCATCTCTTTTTATTACTAACTGCGCCATCTTTTCAACCCTAACTACGACAGTCACCTTAACTGTCAGCCACTAATCATTACTACCTCCAACTGTACCCACTAAGACACATGTCAACAAGGTGCTATGTCACTATGCATATCCTCTTAGCACTTTTCCATAGCGAGATAGCGCCCACCGTCAATTTCCTTAGATCTGACAATCGTGAAGCCTCACCATAATACTGCGCTATCTTCTCAAAATTTTGGGCCCGTGAAACAACTTAGCACACCTAGCATTTGACTTAGCCTAAACTGGTACCATCCCTGTGGTTTCATAAGACCCCACCCTACTACGTTTCGCTAAGGTGCTATTTCGCTATGGTTAAAATCCTCGCAGTTCTCCATAGCGAGATAGTGTCTGCTATGGATTTTCTTTAGATCTATGGTGATCCACAAAATTGTACAACTGTGCATCGAGCTGGCTGAATGGACCAATGAAAAATTACCACCGTACTATGACCCACCTGATAACATGCCACCGAGGATGAGTCGTAATATTGCTTTGGAGAAGGGTGGGCCCATTACGTCATCTATGCCACGCATCACTGAGGCACTATGTCGCTATGGTTAAACCTCTCGCAGCTTTCCATAGCGAGATAGTGCCCACCATAGATTTGAATTGATTTGATGGCAAGCAAGATAGATCTAACCTATCAGTATACCAATCAATAAAAACTGGCCACGTACCAACCTATCTGACAACCCTCGTTTGCGGCCCACTAAGTAAAACAGGACCCACATTCCACACAGTCATATCTTAGCCAATGAAAAGATTGATCAACTGCCAACGTGTCTGACAAATCCTCACTAATATTTGATGGGGCATACTTGGGACCCACCTTACAACTGATGTCGCTGCAATAACACTTTCTGTCTGGGCACTATGTCACTAATGACGAGAAGCATGGATTTTTCGATGGCACCATAGCGCCCACCATAGATTTGTCAAAACTAGGCACCGGAGAATCAAGGAAAGGAGGACCCACCTGACACGTGGTGAAAAGGGGGCTATGTCGCTAATGCAAAACAATGTGCAACTTTCAATAGCGACATAGCGCCATCCGTAGATCTGGGGAAGATCTAACGACGCGAGAAGTTACAGGCTAGCGGAAGAAAAAAAGTGAAATACACTAAGGTTTTAATCATTTAATTTTTTGGTATTTCTCAGGCATTAAAATAAAATTAAACCTGGGAACTAGCCTTTGGGTGGGGTTTGTATTTGAATTCAATTTTTTGGTGAGGGCGCAAAAATAAGCAACAGAACCCACAAGGAGGGAAAATAAATGTTCAGAGTTGCAGTAGAAGCAATTTGAATAGAAAAGGAACCATGGAATATAGACCCATTATTTTGGATGATGGGTACCTTCAAAAGAATTTGGGAATGAAAGATGTTGTTTGTGTGAGGTTCAATTTGATACATGATAGTTATGCATCTAAAATAATGAAATGAAGGCCTTTGACTGCCCGTCAAGCTCTTACATCAATCAGTTGTAAGTCTTCAAATAGTGATAAAGAAGGATACATAATCATTGATATGAAAATCTCAAATGGAAAGTGCATTAAAGGACCATATATTTAGCTCTCATTTATGTAGAGGGGAGAACACAAATTACTAATATAGGTATCATTGAGCTAGGTAGGCTATTGAAGGTATTGAGGCTTTATGTCAACTATTTTATTGTGGTGACCTTGGAACTTGTGAACCTCTGAGGAGCGGCAATTGAGAAATAAGGTATTCTATGTCTTCAGTACAAACAATCTTCCTATTATGGATTCTTTTGTGGCTCATGAATTTTAACAATTTAGAAGCAAATTAGTTAGTTTTGTGAATTTTGATAAAGAATGGATTAGAAATAGATTCCATTGCATTTACCATGGGCTCATAGATGTTTATGGTCTCCATTCATCAAAGATCTACCTATTATAATAGATATCCTTGTAGCTATATTGAGAAATTAATACAAAATGAGGTAAATTTAGGGTGACACATAAGGGAGATCGCAAGAAGTTGGGTCGCAATTTCGCAGAAGTCAGATCCACGGAATTGTACTTCTCAAAAATAGGTACCCAATTTTTTAAAAATCGGGTACCCATTTCTAAAATTAAGCTTCGGGCACCTAAGTTGAATTTCTAAAATTGGGTACGTGATATTTAACAGTGGATCGGGTGCCCGAGGTGCTCAAATATCGGGCACCCGACTTTTTAAAAATTGGGTACCCGATTTTTTATAAATCGGGTACCCGATTACTTATAAATTGGGTACCTGATTTTTAAAAATTGGGTACCCGATTAGTAAGACTTTATTTAAACTCTTTTTTGGAATTTTTGAGGTCATTTTCATAACCTCAAAAATGGGACCCGATTAGAGACACATATGGGAGCCCGATTTTCAGCCCTACCGACCAGCCCCTTGCTGCTAATTTTTGATACACCAGGTATTTTAATATGTTTTATACTATTTTACTTTATTTTTTTCAATTTTCAATTTAATATGTATGTTAATTTATTGTTTTTTTCATTTTAAATATACGTAAAATTGTACAAATTTACATTTTTAATGAGTAGATGTTTAATTTTTTGTATTTGTTAATTAAAATATAGTTTCATAAATGATTATTTAAAAAATTATTATTTTAGATGTTTTAAAATGTATTTAATTTATGTATTTATTACAATGTTGAATGATTAGATTAGATGTAAATTCATTGTTTAAACATGTAATTTTACAAATAAATATAACCTCGGCCTAGAACCATATAACCTCGACCTTGTTTTAACTATAACCTCGACCTAAATTCATTGTTTAAACTATAATCTTGACCTAACCATATAAATAAAACCCTAAACATATATAACTAAGTACTTAATCACATAACAGCCCTCGCCAAGGGATCCAAACAAAAAAATTCTAGTATTTAAAATGATTTTACTTAAATTGTATTGTACTTTATTTCATGGATCGAATATGGATGATGTAAACTATTTTATAAATGTATATTCTTTCAATCTTTCATATCCTGTAACATGTACAGTGGATGATTGTGTATTTCGAATTAATTTGCCAAGTGGCATTCGGAAAAAATGTATATATAAATTATTTAAATGGATTGAACTGAAGTAGTTAATATTCTTTCATGTGGATGTGTTATTTATTTTACTTTTAGTGTACTTCTAATTATTTTAAAATGAAATGTAAATGTGCTCATTAAGGAATGCAATCTCTTATGTTTTTTATAAATGTAAATTATTGTATGTATGTTATTGCTTGCTTAGTAAAACTTTTGATTAGTTCTTTGGATCCCTTGGCTGGGCGTCATTTAGGATTAACTATAATGTCAATTTGTATTGAATTTAACTCTAATCATAACTCTTACTATCATCTTAACCTTAATCTTAATTTGCTAAAACCTACACTAGGTAATATATAAATAATTAAATAACTTTCCTATCTTATCTTGAGTACTAATTTTATATTTATGTGTATGACATGTGTGTGTGTGTGTGTGTGTGTGTGTGTTTCTTTTTAAATGTATTCACATACTACATATACATGTTTAAATTTAAATATTGTTAATGTATGTAAATGTGTATTACTATCCATAATTGATTTTATGTAAACATGTGTTTGTAGTAAACATATTAATTTTAAATAACCACACATGTACACACACACACACACATATGTATGTTAAAATTGAAACATATGTATTAGTTTTTAATAAATTTGATAACTATCCATGATATTTAAACTAGACTTTAATCCTACAAACATAACCTTAAATTGCTAATATTCTAAACCCTAAGCATTGATAAGCTCTAACCCTAAATTTCAAACTAGAATCCTAACTAGATCAACCTAAATACTAACTTCCCAATACTTGAACCCTACTCCTAACTATATTAAGTTAGTTTCATAATCTAAACTAGTTCCCTAATCATAACCAAAACCATAACCATAACTTTAATTTCTTTATATTAAGCCCTAGTCCTTAATGTTAAACCACATTCCTAAATACTAGATATAGGCTAATCCTAATCCAAACTTGCAAGCTCTTTAATACTAAAAACTATCAACCCTAAATTTAAATCCTATGATCTTAAATCCAAAACCTAATCCTATATATAATTCTAGAGTTCTCCTAAGATGTAATAATTTTAACTCTAATTTTAGGTAGATATCTAGAACTTGATGTGAATTTGTGTGCCCTAATCCTACTAAGGTGAATAATCAAATGTCTAAATTAAATTATAATCCTAATCCTAAATGATAAACCCTAATTAGGCCTAGTAAAGTTAAACTTAGTGAACCCCAAGATCCTAAAACTTCATGTAATATACAAAATCCAAAATCGTAAGGTCTAAGACAAGGACATAAGATTGAATTTCTAAGTAAATCCTTAAATTATTTAAACATGTTATCCCATAGGTCATACTATAGGTCCTAATCCTATTATCCTAATTGCTAAACTCCAATCCAAACTGGTAAACTCTAATATTAAAAGCTCTCAACCCCACTTAAATCTTAATCCAAATTCCATTTAAATCCTTACTCCTAAGCTCATTATTTACTTAACTATATAATCCTAGAACCATGATGTACTAACACATGTATGAAAATTATCTAGACATGTGACTATTTAAGTTTAAAAAATTACAATCCCTATTAAGGCTTGATTTTAAGAATCATGTAATATCTAATTAGGAGGGTATTGAAGCACTCTAACACCCCAATCCCTAACTAGATAATTATGTTAGGGTGGACTAATTTCTATTTATCTTGGGTTGGAAGTGCCTAAAAGTTTTTTTTGGAGACTGGAGATTCCCCTATTTGTTTCCTATTTTCCTGTATGGGTAGCCTAAATGTTTATTGCCTTTGCAGAATGGAAGGCCACATAACAAAATATTGCCTTATTCTATAAAAAGAAATACCCACCCCCTAGTGATATATATAGTAAGATCTTTTTCCTAATTTTACTATCAATTTTTTTGGTTAGAAGATGATGATAGTTCAAAATGATTTAGAAGATAGGGATAAAATGAGAACCATCATTCCTAGAATGAAGATGCATTATTCCAAGTGATAAACCCATTTCTATCATAAATCAGCTCCTCCATCCAAAAAATTAGTAATGAGAAACCCCTACGTCAAGTAATCAATGGAGGGCTCATAAAATTGATCAAGTGATCAATGGAGGGCTCATAAAATCCCTAGGCCAAGTAATCAATGGAGGGCTCATAAAATTGACCCCCAAGGGGAGATAAGAATCTCATTAAAAATTAGAGAAAGGACACTCCTAAATACATATCATACAAAATTATTGCCAAGGTCTTAGCCTCTAGACTAGAAGATATCCTACCCAAGATCATTAACCCTACACAAAAGTGTTTTGTTAAGGATATTTATGCATGTTGGAGAACTTGATAACCTATTGGAAGACTTTGGATTGGGAAACATTTCAAGGATAGAGTGTAGGCATGCTCAAGTAATTGATTATTAAAATGTCTACAAAAGGGTGGAATGGAGTTTCACTATGATGATGTTGCAAGCCCTCCATCCAATATTATGTCAAATGGTGTCCTCTCTTATGATTGGTGTCAGGGTTTTAGTAAAGAAATTAATGGGGTTAGATCATAATTTTTAGGACTCTCTAGATCAATTATGAAAGGGTGTCCTCTTGCATCCTCTTTATTTTTTATTGTTGAACATTGACTCATTACATTATCTCCTTAGAGATAACCAGTTGTCTCTAAAAGTTAGAGGATCTACTCTCCAAATAATTAATAAGTATCTAACGTACATAGTTTGTTGATAATATTTGTATTCTTTTTAAGCTACAAGAGTGCAACATGAGTCATTTAATGATCAAATTGGACCTCTTTTCTTTGTATCAGGTAGTAAGATTTATGTCTCTACATCTATCTTATTGGGGCTAAATATTGAGTCCCCTACCTTGTGTAGTAAATATGGTATTGGATGGAGATTTCATAATTAAGTGGTTAGGTACCTAGGGATTCCATTTGTAGTAAACCCTAACATATAAATGAAATGTGTCTTTATATCAACAAGAAAATCTTTGGAAAACTCAACAACTGGAACTCTAATTATCTCACTTTGGTTGGTAGAATTCAAGTACATTAAAAGATTCTCTCCTCATATTGGGTGTAAGTTTCTCTTCTTCCTACTCATTTTATTTAAATTAGTTTGGTCTTCTATATAAATCTATTAGGAACATTTTGTGGATAGCCAAGGGATTACTCTGGCAATAAAATGGATAGACAAAGCTTCATAAGGTAATGAATTATGGATTATGATTAGAATTAGGAATATTATATGGTTAGGGATAGGGTTCACATGTATTAGTTCATTACCTGACATGATCTACACTTATAGTTTGCATTAAAAAGAAGATAATAGTTAGGATTCAAACTACAATCATAAATATTTTTTAATCAAATCATGTAATTCTATCTCTAAGCTTTCATTAGATAATTGTAACCTTAATTCTCATCCTAATGCCATCTATTATATATCCTATAAACAATAGGACCATGTAATAAATATCTGAAACCTAAATATAATTCTAACTAAAACCATAATCCTAGGTAAGTTCCCTAACATTAAAGGACCATAATCATTATAATAATCTTAAGCTTAGCCATCATGAAAACTGTTAACATAAAAAAATTGTAAACCATAACCTTGTCATAATCTTAACTTTGTTTCATCCTGAGATGAACATGTATAATCCATAATGAGTTCATACAATCCCCCAGTGTCACAAAATAAGTGTACATGAAAGAAAAATTAGCTTGATGGCTCCTATTTTAAGAAAAGAAACCTTGAACTAACCTAGATATATTTTTTTGGACTATTATTTTATGATTAGACTTAAAAATTTGGTATTTAATGTTTAATTTGACTTAAGTGTTTAAATTTATTTATTTAATTGATATGATTTTAATAAAGATATGTGCATTTATATAGATCTAGTTGATAAATTTTAGATTTAAATTTTATTAAATAGTAATTTTGTCATGTTTTATGTTGTGATGTATTTTTGTCATGTTTTAAATGTTTTATGTTGTTTAAACATATATGCAGATTATATTTGATGGACCCACCGCCACCCCCTCCCCCTCCCATACCCCTGCATCTGCACCCTCCATCTCCACCTCCACCTCCACCTCCACCTCCACCCACACCTCCACCATCCACCGTAGATGAGCTCCGCGAGACCATGAGGCGTAATCTCAATGACCTCATGTGTGATATAGAGGTTATCCGACATGAGAGGCACCCCCCCCCACCTACTACATCTTGCAGATCGCATGCAAGGCATGGTTGACTCCATCCATCATTTTGATTTAGACATTGATTCATTTAGATCGTGGAGGGAAAGCATGTGTGCCTTCTACTGTAACGGCTTATCATACATAGAGATTTATAACCTACATATAGGTAAAGGGAATTTTCAACATTATTTTGTAAACCCTAAGATGGGTGAACCTATTAGTGATAAGAAGCCTCGCATTTCTATTAGGTGGTGTATACATCCACGTATAGCAGCACATTTTTGGGAGTGGTGGTGGATGGTATTTGACCATCCACCACATGCTAACCATGAGGTGCCCATGCACTTCCTTAGGAATTTATGGGCTGAGTTTGAGTTGGGTTTGAAACCCAACTATTTTGATATGAAAGCATTTCAGGGGTTTGGTAGAGGGATGCCTCAGGATAGGCCTGGGGAAAAGCTGAGTGATAGAATGACAAACCACAGGCAAGCTAAGCCCCTTGTACCTCTTCCTATGCCTTTTGTGCCTGCTCCTCACCATCATCAAGTAGTTTCATCTACTTTTACCCATTTGAGTGCCCTTTTAGGCAATTTAGTACAGTAGTGGACGCAAGTGGTACATGCTCCTCCACTTGGACATGTTTGTACTAGCTGTGGAGGCATATGCACAAGCCCCCAGAGCGATCCTGGTGCAGCACACGATCGCCATTATGCTGAGGGTGTAGATTTTGATGATGATGTATATGCTACCCATCGTGATGGTAGTGATGAGATAGACATGTCATCATTTTTTGACCTCATGCAGTAGGGAGAGCTTGGAGAGAGTCAAGAGTAGCAGGTAAAATTTTAATTTCAATATATAAATATAAAGTACACATAATTATTTACTTTCTACGTACATGCGTAATTGTATTAACTATATTAATTTGTACTTTTGAAATAACAGAGGATGGATGATATTGTTCCTCCTAGGAGGTAGTATAGTCTTTTTTCGAGACCTACAGATGTTGGTGTCCCTTATACGGTATGCACTTTGAATTACACTGTAAAAATTTAAATTCAAATTTGAATTTAATAACATGTGCTCATATGTTCTTTTTACTTGATTTTGTAGGGATTATCTGCATCTACACATATTGATGTTAGTACAAGTCCTACTCCAATTACCACTAAGGCACAGCCTCAAATACATGCGGTATGAACTTTTGACTGAAGACAAATAATTTGTATTATTTCTATGTATGTACATTATTATTAACTTATAATATGAAAAGTGTTGACTCACATGTATATATATATATATATATTATGTGTTTTGATTTTACGAATAGGAGCCATATCATACTCATCCATATAGGCCTCGGTATAGTCTATTTTCAACTCCATCTTATGATTATCGTGCTAGCATACCTATAGACACATCTGTGACATTAGCTACCACTCAAGTATGATATATATATATATATATATATATATATATATATATATATATATATATATATATATATACATGTTAAATTTATAGTGTATAAAAAATGTAGTGTACAAATTATGTACTTTGTAATTATTCATGTATATTTAATTTTGACTAAACGTTTATGTATCTATAATTTTAGGACTATGTCACCATGAGTGTTGTTGAGAGCATAGGACTTAGCCAAATGGAGGTACCTAAATCATCATTTGAGGTCAGTATTGTGATTTATGTACATAATGTATAGTTCATTATGCTCTAAAATCAAATTTAAAAAATGTATGTATTGTAAATTACAGGACCTCACCACTACTACATTTGGTAGTTTTGACAGTGCACCTCCTCCCATTACTGAGGGACACCCATCTCATGTGGTATAATTTATTTTATTATGTAGTGAATATTTAATTTATTTTCAAGTTAGATTTTGAGACCCATTTCAATTAAGCATGTACATGATGAGACGTGCGTCATGTTACACAGGGTAATACATCTACCTCACAGGGTGTCCGACATGACGAGATGACTCATATTACACATGATGATCCATCTGAGTCCTCTTCGCGTGGAGTAAAGAGGACATTCGATCAGATAGATTAGGTCTTGTTGGCACCTATAGATTGTGTTTTTATGATGTATATTATTTTTGATGTATACACTTTGTGTTAGGATATTTAAAACTGTATGTTAGACTATGTATTTTTTCACTTCATAAATCATGTTATGATGTATGTTAGACCATGTACTATTTTTTTACAACTTCTTATCATGCTTGTGTATGTAGTATATATTATTATGTTTCACCATGTTTTAAGTATATTCAAACCATTTTCTTTATTCTGACATATTTTATTCATGAACATATGACACATTTTGTAAGTATATATGCAAGATGAACAATAATTTTAACTATCTATAGAGCATTATTGGATAAATATCACATCAAATTTATGCATTGAGATTCATACAAATAAAATTGACCTACTAGATTAAAAAATGTATTGATAACATACCTAAGAATGTATCATAAGTGATCTTAATGTGTTGTTTGGTAATGTAAGATTCATTGTCACCTAATAAGACCTATTATGTGGTAGTAAACATATGAATACCTATCATAACCTATAACAGACATAACATTACCTATTAGGACTCCTATGTCCCCTTAAGACGCACATGTATGGATAATGTACCTAACAATGTATCATAAGTGATCTTAATGTGTTGTTTGGTAATGTAACACTCATTATCACCTAATAAGACCTATTATGTGGTAGTAAACATATGAATACCTATCATAACCTATAATAGACATAATGACCTATTAGGACTCCCATGTCCCCTTAAGACACACATGTATGGATAACATACCTAACAATGTATCATAAGTGATCTTAATGTGTTGTTTGGTAATGTAAGATATAATCAATACAATGAATACAATGAGTAATGATCTAACATATAATCAATACAATGAGTAATGATCTTTAAATTATCATGTGCAAGTGACTTGTTTTTAATATTACAATCAATAGTAATTTAAAACTTCAAACAAACATTAATTTAAACATGCTTGAATGTAAAAGTAATGGAACAAAATAGGAGGTCATTACTTAAATTGACAATTAATTTATAATTTATCAAGTGCATACCTTTAAATTTCAAATAGAAGTAAACTCTCATTTTTTAATTAGTTTGTACAGTTACATATTTTCACAATATATGTAAGACAATGTCAATGATATATTTATAGTTCAGTGAAATCATTTGAAACATAAAATTGGTTCAACACATCTCTTCAAATGAGGTCCTGTAAAATAAAAATGTAAAACAAAAACACACATGTTAATAAACACATAAATTAATATTCAAGGTATCTAAACTATGTAAATATATGTGTAGTTTTTATGTACTTACTATGTGAAATTGCACAAGATGTTGATGTTTGATCCACTTTAACATTTAAATTTACATAAATTGTAATTGAGACCTGAATAAGAAGTATATAAGTTCTCTAAATTGGTATTGACAACACAAACATATATGTAATTAAATTATATAAGTACATATATATAAAAATAATACAATAATGAAAAAACTTACATGTGTTTGATTTAAATGTAGTCATCCCACTATACCATCTGCATCCTCTCTTTTGCAATGATCTATGATTGTCTCATGCTCGTCCATTGAAATTGTCCATAATACCTTATTGGCGGGTCTCCCTTTGTATCTTTCTAATTTGATATTTGTTGCCACAACCAAATGGGAATAGTGTAAAATCTTCTTTTCAGTTTGGTAGTCTTCAAATTCTAGCAAACCATTTCTTCTTGTTAGGTATCTACGTAGCCAGGTGCCAGCTACAACAACAGACCTGATTGGATACTCAAAACCATCATCGTCTAGTTGATGACATGTCAATTTTTTCTTAGGTTCCACACATCTAGCTAGCCAATACTCAGTCTGTTCATCATTATCACTAGGTGCAATAATAGCATAAACATGTCCTACAAGATAAGATAAAGTATAGAAACACTTTAATCACATGAGTGTACATATGCAAATTATATAAATTGAAGCATGAGAGCATACCAGGTTTTATGAGGTCTGAAATACGATCATAGTCTTCTGATGCAAAAGTAACATTCTGGCCTTCATTTACTATATCATCTTCAAAATGTGTGTCAGTAGGTGCTAATGATCTTTGTTGCCAATCTTCAACCCATTCTATATTCTCACATTCTTCCCATTCACCTGCAAGACAAAATTGACAAAAACAAGCAAGCTCCCTAGTCCATATAGTCCAAGTGTTAGAATCTGAAATCCGAAATGAATGTCATTTAGTTGACCCACTAATTATATCACAATCATATCTTGAAGGAATATTATTTTTTTCAACTAGGTAGAAGAAACATTTGATTGTAGAGTTCTAACTTGATCCCATGTATAAATATTTGTTACACCATTTGACAATCTCATGTGCATTTTGGAATTTAGCTTTTTCCTCAAATTTTAATTGCTCTCTACTAAGGGCTCTCTTCATGCATGCACCAACACCATCATGTTCTCCTTTACCATGTCTAGCCTAAAAAAACTCCACACATGTTGGATGTTAGTTTGTCTATGTGTCCTACTCAACCAATAGCACATTCTGGCATTCTTGAATTGTCCTATACAATTATCTGACCATATCCAATGTTGTGTCATTTGAATTTGTCTCTCTTTTAAATTATCATAAAAGACCTTGAAACAATATTGGACAAACTTAGATGAATGGAGTTTATTATCACTTAAATAAAAATGGTACTCTCTCAATATTTTTCGATCCTCCTCTGTATTATCAGTTGCATGCTTATAAACTATATGAACATAAATTGTTACTTGCATTGAATTGTAATATTGTGGTTGTACCTCTTCCTGTGGTGCAAGCGTGTAGTTCTCTGAAAAGTCAACAATTGAAAGTATAGTACCAATTGGAAATGTATTCTTACATATGTGAAATTGTCCACCAAACCATCTAGAATATTGAGAGTGTTTAACATATTTTGGTATGATTAGACTCTTAAACTCATCCATAAATGCATGACAACTAATTTTATCTGTAACTAGATCACACCTTCTTCCAATCTTCCCATCCTTCAATGGATATTCAATAGTTTTGAATCTTTTTACCTCAACTAATTATTGTCCAAAAGTAGTCAAAGCATTTTCATGCAAACATTCATCTAACAAAGAAAGATTGCCACACATAACACATGTACTAGAAAGACATGCATTGAAAAGAAAGTATTGATCATTAGGTGGCTTACAAAACAAACCTGATATGAAATTTTTTATAGTTTGAGGTGGTATTTTTATACCACATTCTTGCAAAATTTCTTTACTATGCATGGTACCACATATAGATCGAAATCCATCATAATGGTAACGAAATTGAATATGAGTTTTACAACAATATGTGATTCTTTCCTTGTTAATCCTTACATACCATGGTTTACACTTTTCAAAAGATCTTTGATTAATAGTAATATTTAATACCTTACCATCTACAAATTTTTTAAACAATTCAGTTTGAGTCATATCCAAAAGGTGTTTAGGATGTGGATCACGTATTTTTAACCCAATTCTCAATTTAAGAACATCTCTTGAATTAGGTGATACTCTTGTATTATCATGCCAAAAAATTTCAATCAAACTTTTGACTTCACTAGTACTAAAGTTTCATATCACATCTCGGGAGTCTACCACTAAAAGTCCATAAAATATTTGTTGGATCATATTCAAAGTTAACCCTTCTCTTTATAGCTCTTTCTAAAGTCTTACAATTCACATTAAGATATCCACTTATGTTGCTAATCAATCTTTTGTCAAATGTTGATTTGTTCTAAAGCTGTTGTTATTGCTCGTCGTGTTGCATTCTTATCTTTAGATCGACTTCTCTTTCTGATAACATCAAAGGCACTAGCAACAGGGGATACAACTTGTTTTAAAGACTCATTTTTATTCTTGGGTTTTGCATACATTTCCAACCTCCTCATTACTTTTCACATTTTAGACATTTTAATTAGTTGCAACATTAGCTAACATTGAAACCCAAATTTCTTATTATAAAAAAAATGCCTATACAATCTATTAGCATGTGTCCTAATTTGTCTCCATGAAACCAATCCCTCAAGATTATCTAACACATCATTAGGAATATGAAAATTATGTTCAGACACTTTACTATCATCCTGACATGTTTGTTTAGTAGTTGGTGTTTCTATGTCTACATTCATGCAATTTTTATTTTCAGACACTTTACTATTTTCACTGTTATTTGGGATATGAATATCATTTTCAAATTTTCTTGGTATTTCTTTCGAGGCAGGAATTTCAATTGGAGTGTTTTGTGCATGATCGTTTGACAATTGCTTCTCATGAAGAAAATCTAAATCGTTTAAATCATAGCTTGCTTCTAAAAAATCACCAATTTCATCACGAGAGAAAATTTAAGGGTTTGGAGACACACCTGTATTGAATGCATGATAAGAATGTGCACCTGAATTTTCTTGTATTGGGTTCTCTTCTTTGACCTCTTCATCCATCGTGGTATCCTCAATGTTTTTCTCCTTTGAAACATTGTTCAAGTCTCTAATTCTTTGTCTTCTCTCTCATTGACATTGTGCTTCATTCTCTTTATTTGCTTCAATCTCGTCATCTGTCAAAACTTTTTCTTTCTTCTTTCTTCGTTGTTTTGATCCCATGTTTGCACCAATTTTGAATTTGAATCAGTAGCTTGCAAATTGTATAAGAGGACAAGAAAACAGAATAAGCATGACAAAATTCACTGTTGTAGATCGAAACTGTTATTCAATCATTTCAATCATTGAAATTCGGTCGGTGGGACAGCTTTTGGCACCCAACGTGTACATTAGAAATGGGTACCTGATTGCTTAAAAATTGGGCACCCGATTCTTTAAAAATCGAGTACCCGATTTTGAAAAAAATTGGGTACCCAATTTTTAAACAGTCGGGTACAACGGTTCATAGTAATCGAGCACCCAATTTTTGAATTACAAATCGGGTGCCCGATTCTTGAGACATGAGTGAGAATTTGGTATGGCTCCCAACTTTTGCATGGGGTTTTTCCTTGGGGAAAGGCATGGCATAGGCTTGGTCCCACCAAGCCATGCCTTTATGATCCTTTTTTTTTCTAAGGCATTTAATCGACAATTTCTGGTATTGTCGTAATTTTTTTATAGTCATTCCCATTGAATTTTTTGACGAGACAAAAATCCATTATAGGTCTTATTGTTCTGATTACAAAAATGTAAATTTTATAGTGTTATTAGTTTATTTTCTATTTTTTCATTATTTATTAATCAAAACTATCTCCTAAATGTTGAAAAGTGACATTCACTAAAACTTTAATAACTTTTTTATTTTATATTTTTTCTTAAATTAATTTATATGTCATCAATCTACATACAATTATTTTGATGTTAAAATTTTTTTTTTTGAAAAAAGTGATATTTTGATCAAATTATGTGGTTCGTACATGAGAGATTTTAAAATTTACCTTTATAGCCAATTAATAATAGATAATAAAAAAATTATTCAATAAAAAAATTAAGGAAAAATATTTTCATCAATCTTACGTGTATTAGGTAACTCCCTTTAAAAAGATTTTTGAAAATTCATTTATTTGTGTCAAATTATGGTGTCCATACACGAGCATGGTATGGTCATGAAATAGGCATTTTGAAAAAGTGGTTTTTAAAGATCCATACCAAAAAAATAATCTATCATATGGGTATACAAATAAATTACATATTTAAAAACTAGATTCCGAACACTAAAAAATTTATTTCTAGAGTTTTTTTATATTCAATCTCCAAATACCTCAAATTGTGACATCAATTGACAAAAAATTTCAAAAACAGGAAAAACACTTCCACTTTTTGGCCAAAAGTGAGACCCAACTTCTTGCACTGACCCATAATTTTCATGTATTAGTGCCTAATGAAGATGAAATATATGACCGCGAGCCTTAAGCTATTTAAATGCAATCAACATTGCCACAAAAGCTTCTTCTCTTAGTCTTTATTTGGATGGTACAACAAAGAATCCAAAATCTGAAAGTGTTCAAAGAAGAAAGAGTTTCAAATAGATGGTTGACCGAGGGTGTGATAGTTTTTTCTGAGGTTAAGGTAAGTCCTCCATGTCAAGTTGCATGTAGATTTTGAAGTTGAAGAAAGGCAAAAAATAGAGTTCCTTCATGGTGATATTAGTAATAAAATTATTAATGACTCTATGAGCCAAGGCAAACACTAGATAGCGACAACCAAAGATTTTGGAGTTCTCTACATCCCGGCACATAATGCAGCCCCCAGAGAGAGCCACTATTACCTAGGGTTTTGAAACCCTAAGTATTTCCCTCCCACTCAACTATGTGAAAAGGTATTAAAAAGAAAAAGAAATCTTTTAAATTAATAATTTATTAATTATTTTGCTTTATATAATATTTAATTCCTAAAAGAGTTAAATATTAATATATTTAAATGCAAAATAATTAAATGTCAAATTAATTTAAAAAGAACATTAATCTCTCACGTAATTAATTCTACAAGAATTAATTAATTATTATTATGGGAAAAGAAGTAAACTAGTAAGTTAGCAGGAGTGAATTGAAATTGAAGCAAAATGTAAAATAGTTAATTCTTAATAGAATTAATTATTATTGTAATGTGCATAAATTTTTTTGAAATTGGAGTGGAGGATAAAGTAAAGAGATAAAATTAAACTAGTTCAGCAAGAAGAAGTTGGGGGTAGTTGAACTTCTTTGAAAATTATTTAATGGGTGAAGAAGAATTGTAACATCTTCTTGTTCTTCTTCTGGAGGAGAGATGTCTATACATTTTTTAAGAAAGGGGAAGGTATTTTAGTTCTAAAATATTTGTAATAGAGAAGGGAAGGAACAAATGATATTTATTTTGCAACTTGTTTCTAATGTAAGGGCAAATAATCATATGGTTGTTTGCTTTTTTATTTGAAATAAAGAGGAATTTATCACAAAATCCTATGGTTTTAATTTATTTTTCTCTAGTTGGAAGTGATCATATGGTCACTCTAGTCACATTTGAAATAATGTCTTGCTTTCATTTATCGAGATTTTTGGTGTGTGATAAAATCTTGAGGTTTTATTCATCCAAATATGCAAAATGAATATTAGGTTTCATTTCATTTCTCTACAACAAGAAGATTGATTAGGTAACCTCTATGCTATGTATTTGATTTACTTTCAAATTATTTAAATTAAGGTTCATATTCATATCATGTTGATGTATGAATGTTAGTGTTCCTACTTTGCCTTCTAGTTAAAGGCATATCAAAAAAATATTTATTTTGAATCAAAAGGAGGGAGTTGTACCTCTATTTCAAAATTCAGAGAGCAGTTGACAAAATAATTGCAAGTGACTCTATTGTTGGTTCCAGAGTTTGGCTTTCTTTTGGGTATTTGAGAGTCATTTGTGAAGGTGTTTTTGGAGAGGAAAAACCTATTTACTAACAAAACCTATGTTGGAAATCTAATGATAAAAAAGTGATTGAGAGTGAGGAAGGGTGAATAAGGAACCACTTAAACCTTTCACACTTATAATACTTCTGCTTTTACTTCATTAGATTATCTAATCTACTTTCATGCATGAACATAAAGAAAAAAAGAAAAAAACACCATTACACTTTGACACAATATTGGTAACTTATAAACCATCCAAGAAGAAGGTAAAATTGGGGTAGGGATGATAGCCACAATGCTTCACTACTGTAGTAACAAAGTTGGCTTGTTAGGGATTACAATTGATAACTTATGGTCATCTACTCTATTAGGAATATGAAGAACTGTTAGGTCCACCTTGTAAGAGGATTTTACAATACAATGAAGTATGTACTCTATTAAGAGATTCAACAAAGGACTATTAAGTTGACTTGGTTAGAGGATTTAACTGATGCACCTATTAGGATGAAACAACAAGTTGATCTTTGCTTTGCAACTCTATTTGATGATGTAGATCATTTGAATAATAAGATCACTTGGTTGTGATAGATAAGTCTTTACTGTTCCCTTTATACTACTTTGTAGCTTGCTTTCTCAATATGCTTCATATTTGCTTCTTGTCTTCAAATATTCATGTATGTCACATATTTCATATTTTAGACAAATGAATTTGTCTTCCTTATATATCCATCTTACAATAACTTCATACAAAGTCGCCTCGCATAAGAAATAACTTCACAATAACCAAATTATATATTTGAGTCATCCAAATGTTGATGCTTGGGCAACACTATGCAATTTGATGTTTTTTTGATGCTTAGACAACATAGTGAGCTTGGGTGATACTCAAGAACTTGGGTAACACTCGATACTTGGTAATACTTTAGCACTCAGGTGATAATGGAGCATACAGATTGGTAGCTTAGTTCATACTGATAACTTGGCTAACACTATGAACTCGGTTCACACTAGAAACTTGGTTTGCATTCTATTGTGAAGCTCTATTTACACTGGATATCCTCGATCTGCTTGGGCTACACTAAAATATGTTGTCTAATGGAAAGCTCAATTATAGTATTAACCAACCTTTCTTGATAACTTAAGTGGTTTGTCACTAATTGACAATATGTCTTGCCATAGTTTCAACAATCTACCCCTTTTTTGTTAGTGACAAGAACACTTATCTTGTTTATTTATTTTAGCAATCCCAAACTTTTGAATCAAAATTTTCTGTCAAACTCCCCCTTTCCATGTGTTTGGATCTACAACTCAGTTTGAAATAAAAACTCTATGGCTTAGTCATAACTGATCTAAATTTGGATTTTTCAAAATTGTTTTTATTTATCTAGATATATGATCATCTACTTCATATACATATTCCTCTATTATATATAATTCTCCTTCATACATATTTTCCCCTTGTTTACATATTATATTATCCCACTTGTTTTTGTTACAAATGCCTTAAAAAAAACCTTTACATGGTAATCCCAAAATGAGTGAGAAAAGCATTATAAACTTTCAAAATTAAAGACATAGTTTTATCCCAAATTTCTTGCAATACCTTCAAAATGTGCAGTTCAATCTAAAGTTCAGCTGATAACTCCATCATGAGATTTGCAACTAAGAAGTTTGTGTCATGAACTAATGTCTTTGCATGTGCCAAATATTTCTTCATCACATCCATATGAGGAAGTATCATACTCTAAATTTTAGATATTGTTTCCCTTATTTTGGCTTCCTCCCTCAATAACTCTACCTACAAATCTTTCAAAAATATGACCTTTACAAAATAGTTGGAGCTAGAACTCAGGTCAAGTGCTAACTGATTGGCATTGTTCTTCAAGTCTTCATCAATCTTTGTCAGTTTATCCTTTATTTCCTTGGTGAAATTTGAAGCATCACACAATTTTGTAAATAAAGAAATAATATTATTTACAACTCCTAGAGTACTAATAAGAGTGGACAAATCCACTTGATCAATATCAATCTTCTTTGCTACATTCTCCAAAACTTTATTTTCAAATTTCTTTCTGCCCTTTGCAAAATCTTATCATGGCCATCTATATCTTTATTGAATTTATGTACGATATCAACTAATTGCTCAATAATAGGGGCCATATAATTTATCTCAATTTGCATTATATCTAAAAAGATGTCCTTGATGTCTTCAAGAACCTCTCTACTTTCAATTTTCTATGTTCCTTTCTTATTTCAATTTTCTTTGTTGTGCTCTTTTCCTCCATGGTTCACTCAGAGTATCCATCTTATCAATAATGAAATTGGATTGATCCAAATTCAGAATCACAATCTTGGTATCAAGGTCAATCTCATTAGATATCTTTTCCTTTTCATTTCCTTTGGTACTTGGATAAACTATGATCTCTTTTCCTTTATCTTTATCCTTCTTCTCTTCTCCACTCAGTTGACTCTTGGATTCTTCTTTACTTTCTTTGTCAACCTTGTTCTCATCCTTTTCTGATTTCTACTTGGTTAAGCTTGTCCTAGAGGTAGTTAGAGACTATTTCTTAGTTACTACTTGGGTGGATGTAGGACTTTGTTTCTCCTTTTCTATCTTCTCTACACTTGATGAAACAATAGCTTGGCTCATAGTGGAGGTTAGAGAGCCAATCAGAATAGCTACTATTAATTTTGTATCTAACTTTTCTATAGCATGTACATCTTGCTCTTCATCTTTTTTCTATTTGATTTTCTTCCTCAAAAATATTTTTCCACAACTTTGTTGTGGACTAAACAACCTCTTCAATATTATTAGACAAAATTTGAAATGCCTTGAATCTAGGAGTCTGCCTATTTTCATGTTTTTTCATGGCCTCCTTGATTTATACTTTTGTGAAGTTAGGCATGATGCTCTTCAAGGTTTGTTCTCTTATGTCCCTCTCTATCTTCATGCATTGGTCCATCTTTGTGTTACTACCTTGAGCAAGACATCAAGAGCTTGGTTCTTTGGCTCACTTGGATCATACTTCCATTTGGCCATCTTTTCCATTGAAGCATCTTCTATTTGTTGTTGCTCCTCTTTTCCTCTAGATTCATATTTGATGTACTTGAATCCTATCATACCACTTCCTTCCCTCAATCTCTTCAATTTATGCTCAAAGGTTAGTGGGGGTTTCTTCAGTTCAATGATAGGAGTGTTTTCCTCCTCATCATCATCCTGAATTTTCAATTTCCTTTTTGACTTTCTTGTTGTAGTGATCATAGGGGTAGTTACTTTCTTAGGTGTGTCTTTCTTTGGTGTTGCTATGATTAATTTTCCTTTTTTCTTTGGAGGTTCTTCTTTGTATTCTTCCTCTTTTTCTTCTTCTTCCTCATCTTCTCCTTTCCCTTCAGTGAGCATAAGAGGGTCATCTTTCTTTTACAAATTTTTCATGATGGTTTCCATTCTCTTCTTCCCTCTTTTTAGAGCTTGAGGAATCTCTATTTCTAGAGATATCCTTGTTTTGGCTTCTTCATATGTTTTAAAATATGTGGCTTTGGGGTTAGCAGGCTCATTCAAAAGAGTCTCTATGATACCCTTGGTATCATCTATGTTTACCTCATATCCCAAGGATTTTATCCATGCAGTCCTAGGTATTGCGAGTGTACAGGTATGACTACATGGGTGTGAGTATTGTCACAATCAACTAGGAAACAAATGTCTTGTGCATATTGCTCAACCAATTGTTGAGGTATTCTGAACCTATTTTTCATCTTTTCCTTGAAATCCTCAAAATATGCATCCATGATACCATCAAAAGTTTCTCCCAACTCATCTGTGAAATCATTAATCTAATAAACAATAGGTCTATCCTTACTCTAGACCACACTGCCTTTGGATGGAAAGAACTTTTGCACATAGAAAAATAAGCATACAAGGAGAGAGCCAAACTTACACATGTATGCACCCAAAAATGGTCACCTAGACTATGGGCCCCCATTATTCAATTTATCAATTTATCAAATTTTCTGAATCAATGGTTTGTAATATTTTATTAAATCAATTCAAATCAATTTCCTTGATCAAATTCGATTTATTTCATTTCTAAGATTGATCATTTTATTCCAAGTCTTATTTAATTAAAAGAAAATCTTCTCTTTTAATTAAATAAAGTAAAATCTCCATTTAATTAAAAGAAAACCTCTCTTTTAATTTAATTAAATATCTTCTATTTAATTAAAAAGAACTTGCTCCCTTTTAATTAAATAAAAATCCCACTTAAATATCTCGTTTGATGAAAAAAGGAAATAAAATAAATTCTTTTTATTTAATTTCTCTACACTTAAAAATGTGATCTAAGTGGGATTTATCTTTCCACTTTCTCCTCAACCACTCCTCTTTTCTAATTGGTGGAATCTTGTCTTACATGGATCACCACTTTCTTCTCAACCACTCCTCTTTTCTCATTGGTGGAATTTTGTCTCACATGGATCAAGCTCTATTATCCCATATTGGTTGTGAGAAGCCTCTCACCTCTATAATTTCCTCTATAAGGGAGAGCCCTCTCCTCATGTTAGACACCCATGATTATGCTATCGTTATGCTGCAGGTTTGAAGACCAATTTTTGAAGGAGTTTGAATATAAAAGCTTTTTGTGGAGAACTTCTATTTTCTTGTCTTTTTCTCTCTTGCACCCATGATGGGCTTTTAGCTTAGATCTTGCATTTATAGATTAGATTTTGCTTTCATAGATTAGATTTTATTTTCATGCATATTTGAAGATCATGGAGACTAGCATTCTTGCTTTTCCTCTTTGAATCTCTCATCTCATGGTGTACTTGCATGGGCACAAAAATAGGTCAAACTGAGGGCCTTCATTGCAAACCCTTGCACTCTATGAGTAGAGAGCTATGGATCGATTTGTGAGGGCTCATTCTTGAGTTTTCTTACATGTAATGATTCATAGAAGTGTGACAACATTTTAGCACACAACACACACTCTTCTTCGATGCCCAAATTCTCTCCATGGTTTTGCCTAGTTGGCTCAGTTGCAACTCAGCAAGGTCGAAATACAAGTTTTTCTTCACCACTTTGAATGTCAAGTCAACTACATCATAGGGAACACTATTCTACCTACTTGAATAGTATGTATTGTGAGCTATGACATGAATCCTAAATTTGATCTCCATGTCTATGACATTGTTCAATTTTATTCCTCTACCATCCCATTCTTCTAGGGTCTTCTTAGCAAGCTCACCATGAGCTAGGGTTTTGGTAGTCTTGGGTCTGTCCAACATTGGGTAGCCCGTAACTAAGTGAATCATCTTCTTGGTGATCTTCATAGGTTGCTCTAGCTAGAAGGACATGTTATGAACCCTACTGAGGATGAATTTGACCCATTTTATTTGGAAATTTTGTGGCATATATAGGGCATGTGTCAAACCCTTGAATTCCAAATGTTTATGCTTAAGCTTCAACACACCATTTCCACATAGTGTATTGTATTCTTCATTCAACTCAAAAAAACCTAACTCTTGACTTGTACAGTGATAGAATGATCTGATATCATCAATTAACACTACCTTAGGAGGAATTTTTGAGTGAGCTCCCAACAGATCTTTTTACTCAACAATTGTAGGGTAGAGCTTAAATGTAGGTGCTTTGAAAATAGTATTCTTCAATATCTTAGAACCCTTCCTTGCTTTTCAAGTGGAGATGGATACCATAATGCTTGATGAAAGAATAATTTGCAACAACTAATAACCTTTTTTGCAACTTCCATCTAAAACTTCAGTCTTAGACATTCGGGGTATCAAAATCACTCTGAATACTAAATGCAAAGTAAGAAATAAACCCTCTATTTTGCATTTTATGAAAATTTTCAAAATTTTAGGGCCTCATAAATGCATCATACAATGGTAGGTGGAACAACTCGACAATGTGTATTAATCATAAGCTCAACATGAACTGATCATCACACAACTCAATTAGAGTTGAATTCTAACTTATCTTTGCTCAAAGATAATAGACATCTCGATTACAAATAGGTTGTTACTCAGTTAAAACGTATCTCCCTTGCTTAACCAAGTGCATCTGAATATGCAAACTTGGATTTTTCTTGCATATCTAGAACTGATTTAGGATCTTCCATGAATTCTTAGTTCCAACCATCTCCTTGACTACTCAGTTGGATGTGGATGCTTCACCCAACTCATTGGATTAGATGATAATAGCTTCATTATCTTGCCTAGTGTTTTCCTCTTATTTGCTTACCCATTTCTAATTCATCTGAGCCTTGATCTGTTTAACCTTGGATTTTCCTTTGTTTTCTTCACTAGAATTTGTTGTATCTCTATTCATACAGTTTCTTGCCAAATGACCTATCTTTTTACATACATAACATCTCACATTAGTATTTCTTTTCCTGAAGTGAGTTGTTAAACAATTTATTCCAATGTGCACATATTCTCCACAATCTTCCCCATGTGTTGTAGTCCCAACCAATAAATTCTCTTTGTATTATTTCAATGTGTTGATTATATTAGTTTGATTTGCACTCTAAAGATTTATGACCATGCTTGTGACATGTGAAACAATTCCCTTCAAACTTTGGTCTAGTTTTGCATTCATTAGCCTTGTGTCCATACTTGTTGCAATTATAGCAATGACCTTTGAACTTAGGTTGCAAAGTATTTCTCCAACAAACATTTGATGTATGGCCTACCTTTCCACAATTGTTGCATGTAGGCCCTTTTTTCTTTTGTGCTCCTTGCTGAGATGATTCTCCTTGATTAGTATACCCTAAGCCAATAGTGCCTTTGGTTCTATTCAGATTTTTCTCATACAATTGATTTACACTTTCTTGTGATCTAAATCTTCTTTCATTGAGTTCACTTTCAGCTCTTAGTTCATTCTAGAGTCTATCATATTCTGCTATCAGATTGGTGATTCTTTGATTTGCATCATCTAGTTGATCTACCATGTCTGCTTAATATTGTAATAGCTACTGGACTTCATTGGTCTTTTCTGCTAATCTTGTAACAAGTAGTCTTTTGTCTCCATTTGTCATTTCATTATCATTTATTGCTTTTTTCTTTTGTTCCATGACTTCATCTAGCCTGTCCTAGTGACTTTCCTATTTTCTTTTCAGTTTTCTCACTTCTTGTAGAGTAGCATTCCATACTAGTAGATCTTCCATGGTTGCATTTACTTCTACTAAACTCCTTTCTTTGCATATATCTTCTATTTTTCTTCTATGTATAGATTGCCATTCATCTATAGAGCCAATTCTTTTCTTCTCTTCAAAGAGTGAGTGAGTTACTCCTTGAGTTTCTTGGCTTGCTCCATAGCCATGTATTGATCAAGTTTGTCTTCTCAATAGCTTTCTCTAACTTGTACACTTCCATTTCCTCAGATCTTTATCAGATCTTTAATCTCAAGTTGTTAAGCCTATGATAGCAAAAACATGCTCTAACACCAATTGTTGGAGATGTAATGGAAAATAAGTGACTGAGGGGGGGAGGGAGGGGGGAGGGTTGAATCAAGAACAACTTAAACATTTCACACTTAGAATACTTTTTCTTTTAATTCATTAGATTATCTAATCTACTTTCATGCATGAACATAAAGAAGCAAAGAAATCAACACCATTACACTTTCACATAATATTGGTAACCCAAAAACCCTCCAAGAAGAAGGTAACACTAGGGTGGGGATGACACTCACAATGCTTCACTATTGTAGTAATAAAGTTGGCCTATTAGGGTTTACAAATGATCACTTTTGGTGATCTACTCTATTAGGAGTATGAAAGATTGTTAGGTCCACCTTGTAAAAGGATTTTACAATAAAATGTAGTATGTACTTTATTAAGAGATTTAACAAAGGACTATTAGGTCCACCTGGTTAGAGGATTTGATTATTGCACCTATTAGGATGAATCAATAGGTTTATATTTTCTTTGCAACTCTATTTGTAGATGTAGATCCTTTGAATAATACAATCACTTGGTTGTGATAGATAAGTCTCTGTTTTTCCCTTGATACTGCTCTGTAGCCTACTTACTCAACTACTCCATATTAGCTTCTTGTCTTCACATATTCATGTATGTCACATATTTCATATTTTAGACAAATGATTTTTTCTTCCTTAATATATCCATCTTACAATAACTTCATACCAAGTCAGCTCACACAAGTGATAACTTAAATATAACCAAATTATATCTTTGAGTCAGCCAAATGTTGATTTTTGGGCAACACTATGCAATTTGATGTTCTGCTGATGCTTGTGCAACATAGTGAGATCAAGTGATACTCTAGCACTAGGCTAGCACTAGATGCTTAGGTAATACTTTAGTATTTGGGTGATACTGGAGCATATAGACTGGTAGCTCAGTTTATACTGATAACTTGGCTAACACTATGAACTCGAATCACACTAGGAACTTGGTTGCCACTGAATAACTCAGGTTATACTATGAAGCTTGGTTTACATCAGATATCCTTAATCTTCTTGAGCTACACTAAAATTTGTTGTCTGATGGAAAGCTCAATTGTAGTATTAACTGACCTTCCTAGATAACTTAAGTGGTTTGTCACTAATTGACAATATGTCTTGCCATAGGTTCAAAAACATGTTCAATTTTTAGTTATAATCTATTCTTTACAAGTTCAGTTTTATTATGTGAATATTGTAATTGTGATCGTACCTTAAAGAAAGGTTTCCTTAGGTAAATCAAACCTATATACTTTAAGGAAATTAATGTTAGGGAACCTCTTGGGACAAATGAATATTAATATTTTGAATAAAAAATAAGAAATATCCTCAAAACTTGGTAAACTTAAACCTAGTCCTGTCAGGTTCCTTGGCAGGGCATTACCCATAGCTAATTCTTAGGAATTTTGAGTAGTCACTTGGTCATGTTAAAACCTGTCAAATCAAGAGTCAACAAACACACACACACCATACACATGCAAGTATAGTGTACAAGTACAATTAGTAAATCACGAGTATAAATAACATTATATTATAACAGAAGAATCTCATCATCTTGAAGATAACAATAAACATCATCTAAAGACACATAATGCAACATCATCATGAAAGTAACTATAATTACTAAGAGCTAAAATGTTCACAAAAGTACCTAGTAGGGTTTAACAACAAAATCTACAACAATGACAAAAAGATGGCTATTACAACATCCTCATTTTTCTTTGTTAATGATGTTAATGCTTGCTAATGAAAGACGACAACTTGAGCATGTGCCCATACCTCAGATTGTTGGGGTTTTGTGCTCTTGTGGTTGGTAATGCACCATCTTACATGTCATATTGAAAAAAATCTAAACAAAGTGATGAGTTCTTCTCCTGAGCCCATGAAGAAGGTTGATTTTCTATTGTCTAACTGTACACTCTTCTCTCCATACATGAGGATCTCTTTTGTCTTCAACAATGACACCATGTGGTTGATTTTTGAAACTTGCCACATTCTGTAGGTAACATTCTTCTCTTGTTGAACTTTTGTGGATGACACCTTTTGTTTCCGTTGTTGCATATTTTTCCCTTTTTGGTTGGCCTTTGGTGATTAAGGTCAACTTTATTGGACTTTTTTTTTTTCATCTAGACTTCCCATTTTAGCTAGTATGGATAATGGTCTTCTTTTTGGTGGCTAGGCATTTGTTGTTAATTTCAAGGGCTCATTCTAGTCTTTGGTTATTTTTGGTTAAGGATTTATGCATATTTTGGAGATGGTTGGCCCTTGCCAAATTTCTTATGGTGGCAGAAATTTGTTTTGAGCAAGTGGTTGATGGTTTAGTGGTTGCTCAAATGCGAGATGGATTTGTGGGTGGCTCTCTTGTTTGTTGGGCTCTCCCTTCTTTGTTCTTGTTGGGGTGGACTACTTCCTTATTGAGGTGGAAATGAGTTATGTAGATGGGGGGTAGAACTTTCATCAGAGTGACACAATTTTTTATTGGATGGTCTCAACACTATTTCGAGCTCAAATATGAAGGTTTGAGGAGCCTCTCAAAACCCTCTTGTATGCGAGTGTTGCCCATGTGGTTTCTGTGAATTGCCTCTTAATCTATAGTAGCCCTTTGAATGTGCGTTGTTATTGGCCTTTGTGGCCTTTCTGCTATAAGTGGTCAATTGCACCTTATTGTTCATCAAGCAAATGTTTAGAGAAATGATACAGTCTTTGAGGTTAATATGTTGTTAATGACCTACAATAGTGAATTCCAACACTTTTGCTAATGTATTGTCAATTAGTTTGAACCCTTTAGACTTTAGTTTTGTAAGGGTTCCTTGCCATGTTGTTGATTTTAATCAGACATAATTTTCTTTCTAGTCTATTTTTCAATTTATCATTACCTTTCTAGTCCTTTTTGTTTTCAATTATATATATATATATATATATATATATATATATATATATATATATATATATATATATATATATATATATATATATATATATATGTTAGTTTATTAATACATTATTCAAACTTTGAAAAGGATGGAAGTGTTGAATGCAAGCAACAAACTTTTTAATCTTTGGTTGTAAGAATTGTCGAATGCAAGATTCTTCTATACTAGAATAAGCTCTCTTTTGGTATTTGTGCATTCTTAAAATAAGTTGTGGAATATCATACAGACCTATTTGGTTGACCTGGAAGAGGAGTCAAAAGATGCATATTCTATGTTTGGTTGCAATAACTAAAATAGGAATTGGAATAAGTTTTGTTTTAAAATTTTAATAATTAAATTATTATTTTTAGTTTGGTAATATTTAAATAAACAACATTTTTTATTTATAAAAACTGACTTTTTTATTAATTTTTTAAAAGTCCAATTATTTTAATTAGCCTTTATTTTATTTTTTAAATTGACTTTATAAGTGAAAGATATACCACAACCTTTGAAATTCATTGAAATTTCAAGAATATATTATAAATTCAATTTTAAATTGAATTAAATTATTTTAATGAGTATAAGATAAAAAATAAAATCATTTTATTTTTAAATATATTAAAGAAAATAAAAAATACAAATAAGTCAAGATCATTAATATGATATTTAAATGATCTTTCAATATAGTTTTAATTATAAGACTAAACACAAGATATTTGTAAAGATAATTTTATGAAAGTTTAGAAAATATATCAAATTTGATATTACTCTTTTTTGTCATTAAAAAAACAAATATTAAACATTAAATAATGTTGACTTAGTTTATATCTTATGATGAATGAAGAAAATAGTCCAAAAATGTATTTGAGTGGCAAAATAAACTAAACGACAAAGTTACATACTTCGACAACCCATCAAATTAAGTTTATTAAAAATTGGAATAAGAATAAGCTATTCTTATAAAAAAACACATATTACACGTTAAAAAATGCTGACTTAGTTTATATCTTATGATGAATGATGAATAAAGAAAATAGTCCAAAAATGCATTTGAGTGGTAAAATAAACCAAACACAAAGTGACAACCCGACAATCCATCAAATTGAATTTATTAAAAATTGGAATAAGAATAAGTTATTCTTATTCTAATTTTTTAGAAATTCCGCTTGGGATCAAATTAACATGGACAAATTTTAATTCCAATTTTATGTTTTATTAACAAATAGAGGTATTTAGATTAGAGCCCGTTTGGTTGCTGGAATACAACCGGAATAGGAATAGGAAATTAGAATATGATTTGTATTCTTTGTTTGGTGCGTGGAATAGGAATAGGGAATAGAAATACGCATTCTCATTTTAGCTCCAAAATGAACTTTTTTCCATTCCAAAAAATACCTGTAATTGGAATTGCTATTCTTGCATTCATTTTAACTTTTTCAAATTTTATTAAATTTTCAAATCCGCTTTGACCTCGGGACTTTGTTTTCAATATTTTCAAATATTTTAGCGATTTTCCAATGGCGCCACTTGCATCTTCAGAAATATTTTCAAATGGCGCCGATTGCAAGTTAACCCTATTCCAATTTAAGCTTGCATAACCAAACAAGGGATAAACAAGATTGGATTGCATTTTTCCATTCCTATTCTTCATTCTCCATTCTCATTCAAATTTTCTATTCTAATTCTCAATTCCTACGCTTGCAACCAAACGGGCCCTTATGGAATTGGTAATGTTCTATCGAGGTTGATCACTCAGCCTGTCCATTTCAAATAGGAAAAACGCTTTTGCTGCGCATCCGACGTGACAGGAGTACATCTATCTTTTGCTGATAAGCTATACAAGGCCGCATGCAAATTCATGACAACTACAATACATGTAGTCAGCAACACAACATCATTTTCTTCTTTCACAGATCCTAAACCTCATCTAAGTGAGCTTCCATGGCTGACAGAAGAAAGGGAGACGTATACATTATCACTCCTGAAGAAAAGGAATTATACAATCGGAATGGATACGTGCATCTTAAGGTATCATAAGACACCCATCTTACAAATTTTCTTACTTAGGCTGGACAGGAATAATCAAGATTACATGTTTGAAACCCATCTGTGCTTGTAAGCGAGCTGCATGCATTCGTCTAATTGTAGAATGAAATTAATGGGTTATATAATTTGATGTTTCTATGCTAGATTATCAAGAAACCCACATACCATTTTTTTGTTGAATATGGAAGAAAACAGCAATTTCCTCGTTTTTATTTTCATTTTTAAGTTTTAGATCAGCTAGGACCACATTTGAAGATGTGTCTACCATACTCCCTCCTGGTTGCTTTACCGGATGAAGAATTCCTTTAATTGCCCCAGTTAGACCTCATTTGGAGTATTAGTGCAATCAATGGGGCTAATCAGATCCCAGTTGAATCGATCCGTATCAATCGGCACGCATTAGGCTTGATTGGCCTCAATTGTGCAGGCCTTCGGCTGTAATTTTATCTTCTTAAGGAGGGACCATAGTGCAAAGGAGGGCGCAACATGCAGACACTAAAGCTAAGCGAAGGAAACTGCAAACTCCAAAATCTCACCATCTTGTTGTAAATGGAGAAAATAAATTCCTCCATCACTATTACTCGACAACCTCTGGACTACTCTTTCTTTTCAGAACAACCCCAAAATAAGTTGTGAATTTGATGGCGAAGGTTATCTCAGAGATATCTGTTGGAATAAATTGCCTTGAATAGTGGAAAATATCTCCGCACTACCTGTTTTCGTCCTTGTTAAGGGGGTCTAGTTTGAGGATTATGATTAGAAGTTTATGTTCTTTCTAATGTTCGCAGTTACTTTCTTGCTTGGTGTCCACTAAAGCCTGGATACAGCTTGGAGACTGTAATGAGATAACTATACGCAAGTCTCCTAGAATTCTCTACCAATAATTTGTCCTGCTGTAAAATAGGAAACAAAGCAAATTAAATACTTATAATCCTGTAACCAGGAAATAAAACTCATTAAAAAATGTTTCTCACTGAGTGGAACAAATAAATTAGGAATCGGTGTAAAATTTTAGAGCATGCGAAACAGATGGAAATTAATGTTGAGGCAGAGTTCAGTAAATTTCAGACTTGGGTGGCATAGATTTGGAAAGACAAATTATGTTTACTTTTGATAGCAGGTTTTTTTTATTTTTTTGAAGTTTGTATATTTGTGGGTCTGCGTGTATAGATTTTAGATCCAAAGAAGAGGTAGAGTTCAATAAATTTCAAGTTAGGGTGGCTAGATTTGGAAAGAAAATTATGCCGACTGTTTATGACAGGTCATTAAAATTCTGAAGTTTCTTATTTGTAGCAATCTGTGAATAGATTTTGTTATTTTGGAAATGAAAAGAGGAGGCAGAATTCAATAAATTTCAGCTTTGTGTGGCATAGATTTAGAAATAAACTCATATTACAGTGTTTATGGCAGATAGCTCAATTTTTTAAAGTTTGGATATTCCTGGGTATATGTATATGCTACACATACCCTGTACCAACAGTCCTTGAAAATGATCTTCACCATCTGTATGCCTATCTCTACATTTTGTGGAATTCCTCAAGTGAATCCGTTCAGGTGACTGTTTTCAGTTTCTTGTGTCATTAGACTGTTCTACATCCCATTTCCATCTTTGAATTTCTAAACATTGTACGATGTTCATTTTTCACTGCTTATTAAATCATTCAAATAATTTACTGGCCACTCTCCAGGAGACTCTCAAGCTAATCTACAGAGAATAGTCAGAGGAATGTGAATAAGATCAATAGCTTGCTCTTCTTTTCAGTACACATGAATATCTGGTTTGATACTCTAATAATCAAATCTGATAGATGAAATTCTTAACATATAATCTACTCAAAGATACAAGGTGTGTGCAAAACTACCTTTCAATGATTCCCCACATCCAGAAATTTAGAAACAAGCTTGTGGTTTCTGCTGTGCGTGATAATTTGAAAACAATATGACCTGTTGGCTTTTTTTCACTGTATAATTATGTAAGAATAATTTCAATTAAAAGGTAAATTTCTTGTTTTCTTGCTTCAAGAGAGAAAAATGAAACTGTATCTTTCAGTTTTAATCTACCACTACTATGGATAAACGAGAGCAAAGATTTACAAATGTTTTAAAATGACACAGTTACCAACATGAATACAGACTGCCAAACATTACAGTAGTGAACTAATTATGAGAGTTCATTTCAGGGAGTCTTATCAGAGGAGGAACTTGGTGATTTGGAAAAGGAATTTATGGCATTTATCATGCGGGAGGTTCCTGTCGAAGGGAGAGACTTCTGTGACATGTCAGCAGATTATTCAAAGCCTATTGAAGACTTTTCAGTCATTAATATCATGCTTCCATCAAGGTATACAGCTGTACCCTTCTGTAAAATATCATAGAGGATGCTGCAGCCTAGGCAATTGCCTTTAGGAAAAGTCATATAAAAAACATCATCTTAATGAGCAGCCTTTAGAAAATAATAAAGGTGATTCAGTCTTCCTTTTTGTTTAAAAATTGAATATGAACTAGAAGATACCTGTAATGCTTTATGGGATGTTCAACTCAATATTGAGTTCCTAATATTAGTGGCAGTAAGCTTCTACAGTCCATGCAATTCTATTAATGCTTCTGTTTTGACCTCTGTATGAGAAGGGGATCAATGATCTGAATTACATTATGTAATTAGAATAGTTCTTCTGGAATAACTATTTGTCATGCGCCCACCTAAATCACAACCCTCATAAGCTTTAAATAGAAATTAGGCCTGGAGGAAGTATATAAATGAGGGCCAACTACAATGTGAAATGTTTTCATTATTAACATTTTATTTGAAAGGGAACCGACCAGCATCCAAATAATTGAGGGCAGTGATCACTACTACTATGTATAGTAATGATTTTCATAAGGGACTGACATAACTGTAGGAGTAATGTGATGGACTAATAATTAGTTGAAACTAAAATAAAGATTAATATTAAAAGGTAAGTGACTTATGAAAGATTGTGATTTATGAAAGATTGCGTTCACTGCTGAAAGTTCAGCAATCTCTAAACGATGCCTACCTTCATGGAGAGGTGAAAGATATATATACAAAGAGACATGAAGGGAGAAGGCAGGAGGGCAAGACGTCAGATGTTAAAACATCAGTGATCTCATACCTGATCAAGATCAGATCAGAATTTTTTTTGCAGGCAATAGTAGTCTTGTTTATTGTGGTATGCATGAATATACATGCCAGATATATGCAGCAATATAATGCACAATTCCTTACATATTAATATAGGATAATATATTTGGCTGTAACATCATATATATTACACAAGTAATAATGTGGATTTCCAAGTAGCAACAATCAATCATGGCAAGGTGAGGAAGTGAATGCCAGGAAGGAGAACTGCTCAAGGCTTTCTCATTAGGCACACTGCCTCATATGGATGGTGGAAGGCCAATGAGGTTAAGAGGGATGTGTTGATGCAAGCTTTATGCCACTAAAAATTTGCAAAATTGAATACTTGGTACTGCAAATGAAACACAGATCTCCAACTCTCTCTCGAACAAGGAAGTTCATATGCTAAACAATGTATATAGATTGTGTGATCAAATGAGATAACCTCACAGTTCCTTCTTATTGTGGACTTAACTTAGTTGTAATGATGTCATATGCTGGATATCACAAAGGGACTTATGTTGTTCTTTTAATGGATATCAACTACTTCAACCACTTCCAACCAAACAAACTGCAAAGGGATAAAGGTTTTAGAAAACCATTACAATCTTTTAAAGTATAAGATGTTCTAACTACTACAAATTCATTGACACTATCAATGGATGCATATCAATGTGCAAGCGATAATTGAAGTAGAGCTTATTAAACTTTTAGCTGACCACGTAAGATAAACTTACAATTAGCAAGCAACTAGTGGTATGGATTAGGCGAGATCCACAAAGACATATTCACCATTTGCCTCATTCATCTACTTCTACTTCTACTTACCATAAACTAAAATGGTAACCTAAGTGAGGAAATGTAGAGGCCGTGCCATAATCCAAAACAATACAAGTAATCTGCCATAAAGACCAACAAGGAAGTATGAACAATCTTGGTAGTATTATAGAAACAATTTCTCCAAATCTCTGTTTTACAAATGATTCGAGTTTGCCTTTTTGGATGGCCAAGGTCGATTTAAGATCAAAGGCCTAGATTCATCCAACAAAGCCCCAAGATAGCTAATAGCTGCAAGTATTAAATTCTTGACCAATTACATAAAACCACCACATTGTGGGCCAATAAGAAAATTATTTTAATGTGAACTCCTCATGTACACTTGGCATGACTTGATTGAAGGTGCTTGAATGCATTTAACTGGAGCCTTCTGATCTGTTGAAGATAAATAGGTGCCACCTTAACATGCTTATCTCATAAAATTGATCACTTTCTTGGTAATTAGAGAAATATATCTAGACACTCAACTTTATCAAGTTTTCAATTGTGATGGCTCATATTCCCAAATTGCTTCATCTTCATGAATTTTCCTTCTCAACCTAAATATTTTAAAAAAGTAACCCATTTTAAGTTTCAAGTTTGCAAAATCGGGGCGAATTTAATCTCATCTCAATTTAAACCCATTTTCATTTTTGCAAAATTGAGGCAAATGTGAGTCTTATCTTAATTTGAAATTAATTTCCATACCAATTAATGCCATTAGAATCAATCTCCCGTTGCATTAGCTTTTTCTCCCTTCAATAAATTTATGACAAAGAGTTGCTTCCTTCAACCAACTTAGGATGAAGAGGTGCTTCCTCTACCCCTAACTTGAGACATAGAGATGCTTCCTGAAACCCCAACTTGAGACAAAGAGGTGCTTCCTCTACCACCATCTTGAGAGGAAGAGGTGCTTCCTCTACCACCAACTTGAGATGAAGAGGTGCTTCCTCTCATTCAAATTTACATATCCTTGGCTCAAAATCTTATTTTAATTTCTCACTTGTAGACTTAGCCATGTTTTCCAAATTTTCAAGTTTTGAGCACTTAGCAAAAAGATTGCTAGTTTTCTAATTTTTCACACTTGGCCAAATTTTGTCAAGTTTTCTAGTTTTTCATACTTGGCCATCTCTTGCCGTTTTACCCAACTTTCACTTTTGATGTTCTAAGAAGACTTTCTAAAGCCTACATTTCTGCCAAATTCACTCTACCATCTACACTTTCCAAAAAGAAAACATGATCCCCATTTGTAATGGGGTAATGGTGTGAAAACCTCACAACACAACTTTTATACAGTTGTCACATATAACTTCTCTCCTAATCTCACTAAGGACGTATAGGTTTTTCGTATTTGCATCAGAAACTGCTTTTCATGCAGTTGTCTTTCTTATCTTCCAACCTTGACCATGAAAAGTAATAGTGTCTTTGATCACACATTTGACCACACTAAGAAGATTATGCTTCAAACCTTCAACATACAATATGTTTTCTGTTTTAGTCTTCCCATTATCATGATTAAGAGCACCTTTTCCAGTAATTTTTGTAGCATTACGCCCAATTCTTACTGTGCCTATGTTTATGTCCTTTAAAGTTAAACTTACTCGTCTCCTACCATATGTCTTGAGCATCCACTGTTGACGTACCATTGATTTCCTTCTTTTGGGCATGAAACGAATTTGCACAAGTATAGACTTCTCCCTCTTTTGTTTTTATTACTATTTTTTTTTTTTTTAAAGAGGGGTAAATGCTTTGACTTGGAGCTATGAACCAGTGAGGCCACAAATAGGGGACCTCATCCCTATTAGATTTGAACCTTGATGGCAAGGATAACAACTCAACAACTTAACCATCACAACATGCCACTATTGGCTGTTTTTATTACTATTGCTTTCTCTTCCAAACAGTGAATTTTCTCATTCCAGAGTATGCTTTTGTTCTTTCATACATAGGGAAAGATTCAGAATTTGAAGACGGAGAGGAAGAACAAACTCAGAAATATATGTTGCTTTTTAAGGTGGCTAGCAAATAGTTCTGATGCATTACATTTTTTTGTTTGAAATTGTTTTCTTAATATTTAATGTGTTTTCCTCAGCTTGAGGTTATAATTGAATTGCCCATCTCATGTACCCTTTTTCCTACTTGTATTGATTTATTATAATATGTAGTCACTTCTATTATTAGTTTTTCAAAGTTGATGTGCTATCCGTATATATTTTTACTTTTGTATCACCTCCTTGGTTTTTCCATTTATTAATATAAATTTTTTATTCTTGGAAAAGTTATAGTGCATTTTTTAAGTGTCTATATATTAAATTATCACGAGCGTACTAATAAGGTATCTGATGACATGTAAGTTCAGGTATAAACCATCTTTGAAAAATAACATATATGAAAGAAGAGCAGCATCCATATCAAAGCAGCTCTTGGGACCTGATATGCAGTGTGACTATGATCAACTACTTGCCAAGCCACCAAATAAGCCCGATGCTGTATTTCATTGGTAAGTTTTTTACAAAAAGTTTTATGAATTGGCTTTGGTACCCATTGCATTCTATAAGAAAATATGTAAGGCATACTCAATATGAAAGCTTCTCTGTCACCGACATACCTGCAGTGCCAGTATTTTGATTTCTCTCAAGCTATTCTTAGTAAGTCAACTTGATTTTGCTGAGATCTTTCATGATATATCATTTAATTCGATGAGATCTAGCATCAAAGTCTTTGTTTTTTCATTTAGTGTTCTTCATAGGGTTATCTTTATTGCACCACATATCTAACTGTTTTGTTTGTAAATAACTAAATCTTGCTGAGGCATTTCATGGCATGTCATTATAAAGAGAAACATATAGTTATAAGGTGTAGAATATTGTAAAACACCATTACCTTGTACAACTCATCATGGCCTTAAGGTGAGGGTGTGATGAAAAAAAAATGTTTTATCAAGAAGAACAACTGTGAAGTGAGGTTGACCAAGTTTAAACCATAGAGGTGGTAGTCAGTACATATAAGAAAGCCAGATGAGTGATGCACCATAAACATAGATGAAAGATAAACAAAGTAAAACAGTTAAGTCTTGCTGTTTACATTCTTAATTCAGTTCCCATTATCCACTTTTATGATTTATCTCTTGATGTGGGGATGCATACATTGCCTGTGGTGTATATAAGAACCACATCAGGTTCTGTTTTCACCACTGTAATATCCATTGCATTTTTACTCTTAAATTATTCAATTTTGTGTAATATGCATTTCGTCAAACAGTTGGTGTGCAAAATCCGAACTGAAGTTTCTTAGTTCTTGTACCCCACACAGTACAAATTACAAGTACCTTACATGGAAATTATGTCAAACACTTGTATGACAATAGTAATCTAATATATTTACTTGCAATACGAAGGTGTGAACTCAAACAATTAGCACTCAAACATAACTTCACCAAATGATAAATCTTCTTTCTTCAATATTTTAACAAACACATGGCATAAAACATTGATACGAGCAATTCATTAAACACTTGCCATGCAATTTATCATTTCTTATTAGTGACCAATTAAAGTGCTGTTATAAACACAAATTCCCAAACATGTATCCAGCTATTAAGAAAGCTGGATATTATTTCGCAGCTATGAATTATTGACACAAAATGGGTCACAGTAACGTCTGATGCAATTTTGTTCATAGCCGTCAATGTAGTATGGAGTCTATGGACCACTGGCATTTAAAACCCCTAATAAATGCCTTCTCAAGCTCTAAGGTCATTCAAAACCGCCAATAAATGCAATTTTGCCCTTAGTCATCAATGTAATATGGTCTATGGACCACTGGCATTCCAAACCCCCTATAAATGCCTTCTCAAGCTCTAAGGTCATCTGTTGGTGATTCACATGGTTACCTAGAACCCTGCGGCTGCCTTTATGCCTTCACACGCTGACTATAATGGGCTGTGGTCTGTCTTATTTTTAAACCTTCCAACCTCTGCAAAAAACTTAATGCATTTAATGCTATCAAGCTCCAATCTGTCAACCTTGAAGCACATTCATGACTTTTGATAAAAGGCCATGGTCATTGCACAATTCACTGGGTATTTCACCAATTCAAAGTGTTGAAATTGTGAAGAATTTCCAGTTCTCCAGCAATGTGGTAACCCTTGGAAAAAACCACAGACCACTCAAAGAAACAAGCAAATTCACCAATCAACAATATGAATCAATTTGCCCCTTTCAGCTCTTATAATCCCTTCATAACAAATCAATCCATGAGACTTCATGAATAAGATTCATTAATTAGAAGGCATTTGCTTTTGATGCAAAATAACTTTATAATAAATTAATTAACTCCTTCCACTTTGGGGCCAACTCTCATAATACAATTAATAACCATTAATGATGCCTTTTTTTGATGTCCCCAATATTAATAATTATTTAATTTACTTTTAAAGTCAATTGGCCCCACTTAATTAATAACTTTACAAATACTTTATCTTTAATAAAGTGACTTTTTTAATTAATAGAAAATGTCCACTAGATCAATTGATGAATAAGTCAACCACTGAGTAGACCATGAATCTAGGTGCACTACCAACTTTTAGTATTTCCCCAACATTGACTTACTATAAATAGTAAGTTTTTGAATGACTGCTCCAATCAATGATACCTGATCTCAATACTGTCTCCAAGTTGTTTAGGTGCCCTGCTAAAGATAGAAACCTTGGTATTCCTAAAATGAACACTTACTATAAATAGTAAGTGTGTCAAACTGATCCAAATGAAGAGCAATCCATAACACCATTGCCCTCTAGAGTGGGAATTCTGCTCTAGTTCTACAAACTGAGAGACTTAGCCTATGAGGGCCACTGATAGGCTAATCCATACTAGAAACAATGGTGAGCTAAAAGGGGAAATAATAGTCTGCCCTTCTTGAAATTGTCTGTCCCCAAGCAATCTTAGAAACAAATAACACACCAGCTCAGCCAGATCTCTAGAGTAGAACTTTGTAATGTCCTTGCGATCACTAACTAGCTCCCATATCATCATCCAACTGTAGATGTTGCAAGAGTAAATATCACATAGGGAAGCAACTTGAAAGGCTAACAAAGCTTGATTTCGAAAATTGCACAAGGTGAGCTTTGTACATGCTGTCCAACCCATGCACAACTAAACTATGCATCTAAAAGGATACATGCACAAGAGGATAAAAAAAGAAAGCTGTAAGCACCCCTCACTATGTAAACTCCTATAAACTCCTTAATGAGCTTTATCTAAAATCTTGATGCATCACAAAAATCCCAAACTCTAGACAAGAGCCTATCAAGAAGAACATCCTTAGACTTTTGCTGCTCAACTTTGAACTGAATTTCATCGTGCCCAAATCGGTAAAGCCAATCAATGGAACTTTTCCAAGCTGCAATGTTAACCTTGCCATTATTGATTGAAAACTCCCACTCGGAAAAAACTTGCCAAACCCCCAAAACATCTTAAGAAAAAATCAAGGAACTTAAAAAAAAAACTTGGGGAAAACTCGGGAACCTAAAAACCAACTTAAATTTAATTAAAAATACTAGTTTTTTTTTGAAAAATTCAATGAGAAGATGCATCCAATGAGTTAATTAATGAGAAGAAACAAGCAACGTTTAGATATATATATGCAAAGTGGGTACAAAATCACATTCTCATGCAGAATGTTGATGGCGGGAAGCAAAAAAGTAAATAGTTTCTATAAAACTAGAAGCAATACATCATTGTAGTTAGTTTTTATAAAACTAGAAGTAAATATATCATAGTAAATAGTTTCTATAAAACTAGAAGTAAATACATTTATAGCAACACAACCCGAGAGAGAGTTTTCTATTTTGGCTTGCTAGAAAGTAATGCCTATCTTGGGTGTGAGAAAGTTGTTTAGCTAAGTCTATCAAGACTTACGAATATAGAATTGAAACTAAGTGATTTGTGAGAAAATATTTTAGAATCATTAGAAAATTCAAAATCCTTGTTCTAGCTTCAATTTGACCTCAAATAGCCAAGACATGTTGTGGGAGATAACACTACTGAAGGCATGTTGAATCTTGAAATTTTTTTTTAAACCCCCAAAATCTATAATCTGCATTTTAACTCCTATGAAGCAGAAACCTATCTCAAACATCATGACAATGATTATACAAGTATAACTTAAAGTATAAGAAATGAAAAATGCAACTTATACTTAAATGTTATATATGCATAAGTCCTCTTGCCCCTGACCTAAAAAAATTGACCAAGTCCTCCTACAAATAAGAAAGGAGCTTGAAAATGATGTTTTTGGGCATTCAACCTTCATTTCGCAACATGGGCAAGTGTTTTTAAAAAAATCGCTGAGTAATCAACACGTTTTTATAATAACTTAGTGTCCTTGATCTTGCACGTTTATCTTAGAAAAACTTACCAATCTGAAAAATTTGACGATCTTTTAATGAAGAACACACGATTATATTGAGAAGGGGGTGAATCACTATAATAACTTTTCCAATTTAAAACTAGTTTTCTAAAAAATTAAGCTTTAATAACTGAAATAAACAATTATGCAGGTGAACACAATGACACTATGTTACGTCAAAACCCATGGGAGTAAATCACAGCAAATGAATTGATTTTTATATAATTTTTTCTTTGTCAAGGATTTGTAGGCACTGGCCTCGCAACCTCTATGATTTATGAGCACGAACCCACTAGAACCTCCAACTCCCACACTTCATAGGCACCAACCTAACAGAAGAACCGACCTCCACTGTAGTCTTCGTGAGGCATACAAACTGATTCTCCACCTTGTTAATGTTGCTAACTCAATTGATGATGGTCAATTAAATCATTCCTTTTTATACTTCACTTTATATTTCTCTTTTCTTATTTTGTATCTGAATAATCTTCTAAATTAATACATATCTTCTCAAATATCTCATATTCTATATATGCATATACATATTTCTTCAAATTTTCTTTATAGTCTTCTTATCCTTCTATGTCATTCTCTCAATTTAATATATACCAGATTAAATCTGTACACACACACACACATGTATAAAATCTGCTCTTTATACCATTTACATATTCTATCTCCACTCATTAAAATCTTCTTTTTTATATCTTCATATTCTTCTTACTGTTGACCTCTTCTTATTCTCCACTCTTTGTACTCCCATTTTTCACACTCTTCACTTTCCTTTCTTTATATCTTTTTATTCAAAAAACCATTATGTCTCTTTGTAAAGAGACGTCTCTATAAGTATCATCCTCTTTTATATTTTAATAAAGCTCCTACACATTGTAATGCCGCTTTTAAATGTCTCCTCTTTAACACATCATGTCCGCTTTTTAGTATGTTGAGTATATTAACCTTTAACAAACTTTTGTATAGTTTCGGTCCTTCATTATATTTACTTTTCTCCTTAATTCACTTCTTTTCTTTTTGCTGAACATGCTAGTCTAATCACATCTTTTTATTATAATCATTAATAATAACCTAAGTTGCTGATTCAGGTTTGGGGACAGATTCGGGTTCGAGTTTGGGTTCGTGGGTTCAGGAAAATCTTTATTTCCCATTTGGGTTCGTATATATATATATATATATATATATACAAAAGAAAGAGAAACGTTCATTAATGTAAAACTAATTTACTATGTCATTTCACAGTATGAACATATCAATGTTACTTGACCATTGATCAATGCCAAATGCCAAAGATAAACACAAAATACTTGCTCATTAATCTATGTTTATGATTGTAAAGAAAATCATACATTGACTTACTAAATTTCAAAACATAGACTAGTTCATCAGATTGATAGGTATTAAAGTTTAAAACATAATGATAAATGAAAAATGTTCAATAGTTTATCAATGATCATAGACTTATGGTATCAAAGATGCAAATGCCCTTCAAAGGGTCGAATGGGTCATCAAAAAATGAGGGATCAATGGCTTCATCCCCAATTATCTCTACATCCTCATCATTGGAATCCAAACCAGTTCCACCAGCCCCAGATGCTGTCACATCCTCCTCCTTGTCCTCTTGAACATCTAGCAAGTCAATTCTTTCTGGATCTTGGACCATCGTATCCAAGTCAGCAGTCTCGGATAATACATCCCACTACTTCTCTCGCCCCTTCTTATATTTTGGATCCTTGCTTGATAGGAGGCACCAATTGTTGTGAGTAAATACCAAGTCCTCTGCTTTCTTGGAACCCAACCGGTTACACTTCATTGAGTGGATAAAGGAGTATGTACTCCAATTCCGTTCAACAACAGAATAGCTTGCAACCTAGAGAGACAACCAACAAAATTTAAAAAAATTAGAAATTGCAAATTATAATACAATAGGAATTTAAGAGCGCTAATTTTACAAGCTAAGTGGCCAAAAAAAAGGGAAAAAAAAACTTAAATACTTGTGACAGGATCTTAATGGCAAGAGGTTGAAGGTACATGTAACCTTGCTCATGTAAGTACCACCATCCAATGACATCCATTCTACTTTGGGCATTGATTGCATCAAGGTCTACATTTTTTTCCTGAGACAAAGTTTGCAAACTCTCTTTTAACATATAATGCCACCTCAGGATCGCTAAGGAGCCTACTAATTGCCTTCTTACATCCACTTCAAACCTCAGGATCTCTATATGGCGCCACTCTACCAGGAATAGAAAGTATCTCACTGCTATAATACTTTGGAGAAAGTGCATATGCCAGGAGGTGTAAAGGTGTAGTGATCGTGTTCTAGTGATGTGGAACAATTTTCTCCACCTTTTTTTAGAAGGTTTCCTCAAGATCCTACTCTCTCCTCTAAATGGCATAGGATGTCAAATGATATTCATGTAAGTTATCTTGATGTAGTGTTAATTAAAATTAAAAATCAAAATCTCTCAATAAACAAGGACATAGTATTGTATAGAAATTTAAACTTATCGTTTTCACTCTCTCTAGCATGGATTCCATGGCATCATATATGTCCCCCAAACAAAGCTCATTAATGTTGACAAACCGAAGCATAGACATGATGGGCTCGGTGAATTCTATTGATTTTTTTGGTTGTTGCAAAGTACGAAGCATTGTTATGTTTTTGGTATGTGTTTTCCAAATGGAAGCGACCTCTTATATTTATAAAGAGCATAAGCTATGAAAAGACATGTCCCTTCATGGGACATGTCTATTCTTTAATTTGATAAATAATATAATAACAAATATAAATATAGTTATATGTCATTATTATATTAATTTCTCTCATATAATAATAAACTTATATCTCAAATATACTGAGCACACACACACACACACATATATATAAATTATATCTCATATAATTATATATATTCATAGGTTTATCTGGCTGAAGCTACCGAACATCAACACTCCCTCTTAGCTAGGGAGGATAAAGAGAAGACCATATATTAACTCAATGTAATATGCAAATATCTTTGATTAGAAGATATTCAACATTTTGATAGCAAGAGTATTGGTCTTCTAGATTATCAACACATGATATTCACCAAATACTCAAATAAGACTTGATATCACATCTAATATCACGAGTCTTGGTGTCTCAAAATATTGACATTCGATATCCACCAAGTACTCAAAAAGTTTTGATATCACGGCTGATATCATTAGTATTGGTCTCCTAGAATATCGATGATTTTCACCAAATACTCTTTGAGTAATGACCTTCCAGAATGTTGAGATGCAGGATATTCACCAAGTACTATGAGCAATGGCTTTCTAGAACAAGAAGTTGCATGATATTCACCAAGTACTCTATGAGTAATGGCCTTCTAGAACATCAAGTCACGTGATTTTCACCAATTACTCTGTATAATGGCCTTTCAGAATATCAATATGCATAACATTCACCATGTACTCAAAAAAATGTTTATAAGGTATGTGCAAATGCATTCTCGTAATGCTTACCATATAAACATTCACTATGCAAAGTATAATCTGTTATGATCTGCATAGACATTGTAAGATATCCATCATAATAGAAAATTAATTTATTGTAAGATTGTCACCTTTTAATAACTTCTACAAATACAAGTGACATCATTTGGAAGTCGTCACTTCCTCATGATGTACACAGGGGATAGGCCCATTAAAATTACATAGTACGAGGTATATTCATGAATCGCAGTCCTCTTGACTGCTACAATTTATTGATCACTGGAGAATCCATCCGAACATGGTTTACTCCCTCTGCACCATAATGATCAAGATAACCAAAGGTTGATTGAATCATATTCTCTATCTGCTCCCTCTCTTTCAAGGTTGCCTTTAATGAAATGTCAGACTCCCTTTGTGACTTTGATATCAATCCTCATTTTCCTACATCACATTCTCGGAGGAAAAGATCAAGGAAACTATCTTGTATAGAAATTAAAAAGAACCAACATTAATTAGAATGTTAGTAATTTAACTCATACCCATTACTAACAAGAACATAAACATCTCTCTTTATTTTCAATAGCACAATACAATTTTTTTTATATATACTCCCACAATAAATCTCTTTATATCTAACAAGCATTATATCAATTATTATATATCATTTTGAATATATAAATTCATTCTCATTATATCCCTTTAATTAATAAGATGTTACTTATACCTAATGTATTTACCATTTATAACATAAACACATACTTCCTAAATAAGTTGTCACCTTTGCATTCATACATATGCCTTTTTAGTATTTGTCTATTTATCCTTTTGTAATCTTGTGAGGTCTGTAGTTTAAGTGTGTACTTACATGGCACTTGATTCCTTTATATACCACCTCCCTCGAATATTTTTGCACACATGGAAATGATGGCTTTCTTATTGATAAATTCAATCTTCCTATGCGGTGATTTGTTGGCCATATTTATATCCTCCACGGTGGTATACAAGTGGGTGCATTTGAAAGTGGGCATGTTATGTTTCAAGGCAACATATGACATTATTCTTTTCATAATTGCATCCCAAGTATTTTCATTAAATCTTGGCAGCCTACTAGGAAATCTATCACAAAATCAATAGTGATGGTATTTTCAATGTCCTTTGGTAAACATCAGTAATTTAGAATAAGGTTGAGAGGATTGTTTCCTTCATGTATTTTGACGCCTCATGACAACTGTGACCTTTATAGACACTATAAAATACAACAGCTCCTAGTGTCGGCTAACACATATATGCTCATCTTCCATGTGTTTCCACTGACCTATCCACGCTGGCATTGTCTTGATGATGCCATGCATCAAAGACGTCCGTATTGGCTATTAGCTTTGTCGCTTTGTATTTGTGTTTCCCTTTCTATTTGTGTAATTACTAGTGTCGTCCTATGCAAGTCACCACACTATTAGCTAAAATGATATTATCATCTTGTAGAAGTCTTCTTCTATCCACAATGGGCAACCATCCTTATGATTTTCATGATGACTTCCTTTTGGCAACAAACATTGGTTGTGGTGTCTTCCCACAACGAAAATATTTTTGATCAACGTAAGAGAATTACAGAGAAACCGCAATGCATTGCTCAAGTTACTATTGAAGTTTGTCGGTCTTCACTAGCCTTTTGAAAGCCTTCCAAACAGGTGGCTTGATTGGTGATAACTATACTCAGCTAAGTCTTGGCATCAAATGCTTGCTTATACGCCAAAGAATTGTTAATTTCATTATTTCATACCTTTTACCACTGCCATTTCCGATCATTTTACATTTGCACCTGCTCTGATACCATGTTGATTTTTCAAATCACTGCAAATGTACTAAGCATTGTTATGTTTTTGGTATGTATTTTCCAAATGAAAGTGACCTCTTATATTTATAAAGAGCATAAGCTATGAAAAGATGTCCCTTAATGGGACATGCCTATTCATTAATTTGATAATAATCTAATAACAAATATAATTATAGTTATGCATACATACATATATATATATATATATATATATATATATATATATATATATATATATATATTATATCTCATATATAATTATATATTCATAGGTTTATCTGACTAAAGCTACCAAACATCAACAAAGTCTAATACATATTCCACCCTATTCCAAAAATCATCACTCACGATCATATCCTTTACACTTTTAGCCCTTGTTGTATTAGATTGCTTCCATCCATCCTATTGGTTGCTAATGACCATATGGGACAATGCTTCTTTCACCCTTACAAGTCCTCTAAGGATGATTGTGTATGAAGCAAACCTTGTTTCAGCAACCTATTACCATGTCAATTCAAATTGTAAGTTAATAACATACTTCAAATATGTAAACAACACAAAAAACATTTTATTCAATTATGCAAAGTGTGACACAAAATGATAAATGAAACTAAATAAATTTTAAAATTTATCTTCAATGATTCAATGAAGAAGAAAGTTCTGAAAATTGCTTGTGACATATGGTGGTTTGTCACAAACATTTGGATCTTTTTTTTCACCCATTCAATTTGGCTGTCAATTGCTTTCATCACCAAGTTCAAGGAGTGGATGGTGCATGGTGTCCAAAAGATATGATCATATTGTGCTTCTACCAAAACACCCGCAGCCCTAGAAACTTTAGCATTGTTTATTATTACTTGGACAACACTGTCAACTCCCATGGACTCTATGGATTCAATGAGAAGTCGGGCAATAAAAGTTGTATCCTTTACCTACCATTCACAATCAACCGCCCTTGAAAGCATTGCCCTCTTGGGGGAGACAACAATCACACTTATTAATGGACGGTTTTGACAATCTTTCCATCCAAAGACAATACTCACCCACGTTTGGATCCAAGAATCTCTTATTGGTTTGAGGAGGGTTTCAACATTCTTTCTCTCATTATGTAATATGGTAGTTCTCAACTTTTCATATCTAGGGCCTTGGTAACCATGAGGTGCTTGTTTATTGCTTCTATCATCTCTCTCCAATAAGGTGATCTCACTAGATTGAATGGAACACCATTTGTAAATAGGCAACTCTCAACCATTCTGGCAATAATTTCTCTCAATTCATTTTGAAATGCCCTATCTAATGGGCCTCTCTTGCAAGAGGGGGTTGTTTCTATTTCTTCTTCATCCGTAGAAGGGGTAGGAAGGAAGGGATGATGTCTAGTGGCTGTTTGAGAGGGTGGCATTGGTGGCTTGTGCTTTGTTCTTTCTTCTTCCCTTTTGACAGTAACCTATCAGCCTCTTCTTGTTCTTTTAACATGCTTGCTATTTGAGAAGTTGGTAACCCCTACCTACCTCCATCTGGGGACACATGCTAATCCCTCGACCTGCAGGGCCTATCAAATAATGTTTAACTCAGTAATATGAGCTTTTATTTTGGGTTTGGCAAAAAATGCATTTCCATGTATACCCTCCCCTCTCACACATTGTTCAATTCTTGTTGTATGCTTCTACAAAGGAGAACTTTTATCAATTTTAAATCTTTGGGATCCCTCCTCACCCACTGAACTTTGAATACTCATTCTTGCAATCTATAACAAAAATAAAAATAAAAATTTCAAAATTTATACAAAAACTTTATAAAATATTACAACAATAAAAAAAACTAAAAAAAAACTATCGAAGAAGCAAAGGGAAGGATCAAATGCATACCTGGAACACTCAACACTGATTATTGGAAGGATTTGAGACTCCATGAACAATCTCTGCAATCTTCTCTTCAAATTTGAAAAATGGCCACACCAAAATGAGAGAGCAAAATGCGAAAGCAAATGAGAGATTAGATGAATGAAAAGTTTCTTATTAGGCTTCTTTTAGGGTTGCAAACAAAAAAACGTTAAAAATTTGATATTTTAATGTTTTTAACTTCACTTTTTTGACCCCATGGTCCACAAGTCCATGTGGATTCGCCTGGGTCTTGGTAGGGTCCCTATTGGGGATTGTGGGTTTGCCTGCACACACCTAGACGGATCCACAGTTTCCAATAGGTATTCTGCCCAGACCCGCAATGAACCCAGGCTTGGACCCAAGCTCCAAGGTTCTTACTCAGCTTCCTAGATAATAGCATCCATGATGGCTCCTCTTGAGCACCAGTATGAACTTTTAACTTGTTTGTTCAATAAGTCACTTGATACTAAACCTTTTGGCTCTTCAATCAACCATTGCTGAAATCTCCTTATCAAGTCAAACATGTATTATTTCATCGCTGCCTTAGATTTAATATGGTATTGTCTTTGTTACATGTCGTGTCTTCATTCTTATTGTTGTTGTATGTGATTGCTTTCTGATTTATAAACTGCTGTAACTATCAGTCTTTGACCTTTCAATTGCAACTTTCCAATATTTGTTTGATTGACGTTTAGTCTTCATATTCAGTCACTGTTAATAATATTTTATGAACTTGGTTATTACTTTTTCTTTGACATCTTATCTGATTCACATCGTTAACTTGCTGACAAACTGAAATTGAAGTGGAGAATTTTGTGTCTCTTTGTTGGAGTTTAATGAGTATGTCAAGCTCTCTGCAAGTGGCAAATTAGATAGGCCAAGGTCTGAAGAACTTTTCGCATCACTTGTTTTCCAAAGACCCTCATTTTTGAAGAGCATCATTTGAGATGCTATTGGGAATCATATCAAGCCACAACCAAGAAATAAATTTTATATTGCCATTGATACAGGCATTATTTATTTTTTATGCCTTTTACGTATTTCATAGAATGACTCATATATCAAAGAACCAAAACTTGGAATCTGCAAGGCCGACCCAACTCGTGAATCAGATCGAAATCGGCTATGAATCGACAAAGTGAAAAAACCCTTGAAATTTAGATTTTTAATGATTTAAAACTTATTTCATCCTCCCTTTATTGAATATAACTTAAAAACACTATAACATCATCAAATAGAAGCTAAGATTTATTAACAAAGAACATAAATGATAAATCCATCATGTACATAAAATGTAAATTGTAATTTGTAGCTGAAGTAAATAGAAAACATAGGATCATATGACATAGATATATAGAATTATAAATGTTGTCAAATCATAAATGTATGTAAGATAAAGATCCATAAAACCAATGACATCAAATCATAAATTGATGTAAGATGAAGATTCATGAAACGTATACTATTTGTAAGCAGAATGAAAAAACAATTCTATCTGCTCTAGGTCTAGCTCAAGTCTATCTCTCATTTTTCCTTGCTTTTTGTCATACTCAACAAATAGAATGCCTTTTAGGGTGATAAGAAAGAGAAATGTTAAAAACAAACACTCAAAAAAGTTATATTTTAAAAATGTTTTTAAGTTGTTGAATTGGGTTGCCTGATTTTTCAAGCAGATTTAAGGGCAAAAATCAGCGATCCAATTCTCTGGCTTAGGAGAAATCACCTAGACTATATTGAGTCACTGAATTAGGTGAATCACATGAATCGCCGCAATTTTTGATTCTTTGTCATATACATTCATTTTAATTTTTATTCATTGATATATGTTTTATCAATTATACCTCATTATTGTTCTTTGTGCTACATAGGCACGATATATTTGTTCTTGTAAGCATTCGACTCTAGAATGCTCGTATTTTTTATCAAATCTCCCCAATTTAACATGCTTTGTCTTCCATGGTTTTGCTACTTCTATATATTTATTGCTTCTGAATACAATTTCTGTCATGTTGTTCTCATCGGTCAACTGATTTCTTTGATGTGTTTGTTGTCATCTTAGGATGATTTGTCTTCTTCATTACATGCTCTATGTATTTTTTGACTTGGATGATTTCTTACTCGTATATATATAATAATGCCTTATGTAGGGTTCTCAAATCTTCTTATTATTCTTTATATACTATTGTCAAACATTGACCTTTGTCAAAGCTTCTTGTCATCTACCTTTTGTCAAACATGCATACCATGAATGCCTCCCACATTAAACTCATTAGTATGCCTTTATGTGTACCTTTGATATTGATGGTGTTTACACTCAATTTGTCCATCTTTGGCATTAATGACAATATTTTTATTATTTAAAACATGGTGAGTTTTTAAAACTAGTGATTAAACTACAAGTTTTCCATCTATGCCTATCATGACTTGGGTCCAAGTGCAAATTGAACTCACATCCATCTACCATATGGAGATACAAACATCTAAAAGTGTTTGTAACACTACCTCTATCTCCATCCTCTGCTAGGCTCCCATGTATATAAGAACAAGAAGATTTCCACAATCCATATGAAAGTATCAAATACTATGCTTTTGGATTTGATTGTGTGATTATTTTTGCATCAACGTTTCAGATCACTCTCTGTGATCCATCATCAGGATAAGAGAAATAGAGCATCGTGAGAAAGTGGATCACACTCTGTGATCCATCACGAGGATAAGAGAAACAGAGCATCATGAGAAAGTTATTTGAAACATTGATGCAAAAATAATCACACAATCAAGTCCAGAAGCATAATATTTGATAGTACCATGTATATGTCGACTTTGCAAGTGATCCAACTTGCAGCCATTGATCCCATCTACCATAGATGGAAAATACTGACCCCCCAAAGTGCACCAATCCACACTGATGCATCATCAAATCTTTTGTATGTGGATCAAACAATATGTGATGAGTACTCCTTCTGTAGTCCCGATAAAAAGCTCCCACCTCGGTCAAGTGTTGACTATCATAGCTCTAAGTGTAACCTTTGTCATCCGACTCATCACCAAGTACACATGTAGAGAATATTACCACTAGAGGAACTAATGTGACATAGGGTTCTTTGCTTCTCAATAGATGCACTCATCCCAATTGTATCAAGTGCAATTGTAACTGTGATAAGTGTGGCCACATCCTCAATTGTCTCATAATTAAAACTCATGGGTATAAGGTTATCACCAATTGCTATTGTGGATGACTGCAATGTATTTGTAGCTGGTGAAGACTAAGCCAATCTCAACTCCACAAAAACCTCCTCAATTCTTCTTTGAGACTCATAAAGGGTCAACCGTGCTCTCTCTAGTGAATCCATAGTCACTCCCAAATCATGAGTGAGCTCATCTACCTCTTCCTTTTCCTTGAGCACATCACAACAAGTGCAATCCCACTCAAAAAGATGGTCTCTGCTAGCTAATAACTATAAATAGTTTTGTTTCATTATTCCAATGGCTTCTCAAAGTGTATGAAACTTTGTAAAGGAAAGACCACCATCACAATGCTTATCTATCATAGGAGTGCTCCAACCCCAGGTAGCTAACATTTGACGAGCAACATCAAAGTGCTATATGGTTGTGGCAATCATGCTATCATTGACCTTATGTTGCCCAACCAAATGATGACTTTGAAATCCCCAACTCCCATGGAAGCTCTCTGAATCAGAGCATGCACTGGGATAGGAGTTTGTACCTTCAACATTCACCTCATGATCAACAACATCAAGTTTGCTATCATTAATGCACACATCATCAGACAAGGTACTGCTGCTATGTACGTCAAGTCTCAAATGATGGCTCAACTGGTAATGTGGAAGCTACTGTTTTGACAATCTCTTTGGATGCTTCTGTGTCTAATGTAACTGCAAGTCCCTCCAAGTCATGCTCCTAGGACCTATGGCCATCCATTGAATTTTCTAATTTTTTCCCCTAAAGTCTGATATGTAGAATTAAACTCATTATGGCATTAATCTATGTTATTGGTCTCATTTGTAGCATGCGAACTTAGAGTACCTTCATGTGGCAACAAACTAGGACCATGCTCCTTAAGTGAAATGGCTTCCACCTTAGGATAATGCAAAGGACTCCAACTACTGCTACAATAATCAGAGTTATAGAGCTTACAGTCCTTGCATATTCCTCATCTTCGACCTTACCAACTTGCATGCCTGCATTTATAGATTCTTCCATAGTATTTTCCTTATTGTACTACTGTGAGGTAATCTTCATAACACTACATATCATGACCTAGCCTTTACTGAGCTTGAGCAAGATCCTTAATGTTCTTTTTCCAAGCTATGCCACTTCTCCATATCCACACCAAACAAGAGTGTTGGTCACTCAGTTATCAAATCTGTGATCTCAATGATTTCCAACCCCAGTGGGATGACAGGAAAAACTCTGATATCCCTGTAAGAACCCTTATAAGTTCTAATTTCATTGTAATATCCCTTGTGTTTCTACTCTCAAACTTTTCAAACAGTTGGTGTACGAAGTCTGAAGTGAAATTTCTGAGTTCTTGTGCCACAATCACAATACAAGTGCCTTACATGGAAACTATCTTAAACACTTGTATGACAATAGTAATCTAATATATTCACTTGCACTATGAAGGCATGAACACAAATACTTAGCACTTCGATGTAACTTCATCAAATGATATATCTTTATACTTCAGCATTTTAACAAACACTTGACATGCAACATGGATATGAATGATTTATCAAACTGTTGCTATGCAATTTTCCATTTCTTATTAATGACCAATTACAGTGCTGATATAAACATTAATTCCTAAACATGTATGCAACCATTAAAATCTGAGATACAGTGAAAACCTTAAGGCTAATATCGGTTTGCAGCTATGCATCATTGACACAAAATGGGACACAGTGAATGTCTGATGCAATTTTTTACCATTGGAATTCAAAAGCCCCCAATAATTGCCTTCTCAAGCTCTAATGTCACCTGCTAGTGACTCACATGGTTATCTACAACCCTGCGGCTGCCTCTATGCCTTCACATGCTGACTATAAAGGGCTACGATCTATCTTATTTCAAACCTTCCAACCTCTGCAAAAAACTTAATGCAATCAATGCTATCAAACATCAATCTTAACACCTGGAAGCAAATTCATGTATTCTGATATAAAGCCATATCATTGCACAATTCATGGGTAATTCACCAATTCGAAGTGCTGAAAATGTGAAGAATTCTCAATTCTCCAGAAATACTAAAACCCTAGGCAAAAACTAGAGACTTCTCTTCAAGAAACAAACAACTTCACCAATCAATGATATGAATCAATTTCCCCTTTTCAGCTTTTATTATAATTTCATAACACATCAATCCATGAGGCTTCGCTAAAGATTCATTAATTACTTAAAAGGCATTTGCCTTTGATGCAAATTTGACTTATAATAGTTAATCAACGCCTTCAACGTTGGCTCCAATTCTCATAATGCAATTAATAACCATTAATGGTGCCTTTTAATGTCCCATGTTGACTGAGGGAAATAATAAATAAATAGGCCCCCTCATTATGACAGACATTTAATCTACTTATAAATTCAATTGGCCCCACTTACTTAATAACTCTATAATTACTGTATCACTTATCACTAATGAAGCAACTTTATTAATAATAATGATAAATAATACTCATGTTCTGAACAAAAAATGCTCCACTAGACCAACTGATGACTAAGTCAACCACTGAGTAGACCATGAATTTGGGTACCCTGTGATATATAGTAACTCCCCAACATTAAATTACTAGTAAGTGTCTGAATAACTGTTCTAGTTAACAATACCCAACCTAAATACCGCCACCAAGTTGTTTAGGCAGTTTGCTAAAGATAGAAGCCTTGGTTTTCACGAAAGGGACACTTATTATAAATAGTAAGTATGCCAAACTTGTCCAAACAAAAAACAATCTTGAACCGATACCCTTATCCTCTGGAATGGGACTTTACCTCTGGTTCTGCCAATGGAGACCCTCTACTCCTTTGACTTAGCCTACGAGGACCACTGTTAGGTTAATCCATACTACCAACCATTGTGAGCTAAAAAGGGGATATTACATTTTACCTAAGTTTTCTTAAGTTATGATCAAGTATTTTTGCTGTAATGACTTACTTCCTAAATTTTCAGTATTTATGAGTTCATTTTGAATGTCACTTTTAAATAGAGACTTGAGAACAGTTCAAGTCATTATAAGGTTTACCTCTCATAGAAAGTGAAATAAAGTCTAATATGCACACACATGAGAGAGACTAGATATAAATAATGACATAACTAAATCATGTGTGTATAAATTTTATCCTAGATTTTCAAATATTTCCTTCCATAACATATCATTACCAAACCATATAAATTATTCTCTTATCTCATAGGTTATGTAGTGCCTCTCATGTTTGCAGTCTGAACCTTGTTATATTTTGATTCGAGAGATACTTGATACTCTTGTTATGTTACTGTTGAGATGACCTGAGGGTCGGATGTTTTACTTTGATTTCAGTAACATAGATGCTATACTGCTATGCTGTTCAATTTATCGTACTTGCATGTTGATGCCATTTGGAGATGACAGTATATTCTATGATGATATCTAGTTATCTAGTACTCTGGACATATCACTAATTCTATTATGTGATGAATTTTATGCTATAGTGATTTACTGAAGTCTTGTTTCATTATGCTTTGTGCAAACGTGAGTGATGTAAATGGATTATTTAAGTATAATTGAATAAATGGTTAAATTAGGTTTTTAATACATTTATTGCTTCGGCTATGATATTATATGCAATTGCACTTGATTATGTGTTTTGGTGTGCAGGAATTATATCCCTAGTGGTGGCATATGGAGTTAATGATTCAGCTATTCATATTTAACCAATGTTGTCCCTATATGGTCGACGTATCTTTGTTTTAATTGTTTAATTAAACCTTTCAGTAATTATTAAATCCTCATTTGCATTATGTGATTAGACCTGTGAGCGTGTTTGTGCACTTAGAGGTTCACATTGTCGCGAAAGTTGTTAAGGAAATGTCTATGATTTTGGGATTTCGAGCTTTAAATTTGATTGAATTTAATTTTTGGTAGCTTTGCCATAGATGAATTCCTATTTCTAGGAATAGCCTGTTTTCATTTGGGTCAATCCGACATCTAGCTAGTCTAATTGGCTATTTGCCCTAATCAATTATTCACTCGAAAAGTGAATAAGTATGAAAAGAAGAATTTAATTCCTCACTTCTCACTTTTGCAAAATATAAAACTAAGAGCTTTTTTCTGAAATTCTTCTCTAAAGGATTGTGTTTCTATTCGTTGTAAGAGCTTCGGGCATGGGATCTTTGCGAGGTTAGTCTTGTTGGATCCGACTCGGGGAGAACTTGCTTTGCTGTAGTTTTCGGCTGCTTTTGCAGAATTATTATTTTACTAGGGTGATTCCCATTTTAGTCCCTTTTGCTATCAGGTAGGGCTCTCCCGTTTTCTTGTTTCAACTCAGTTTCTGTATTTGTTTTTGGTAGTTGTTTGTCTGGAGGCTGAGAACTAGTGTTCCCCTCCGTTTTTTTTTGCTAGTTCTGCTTGGTTGGTCAAGTATGAACATTTTCCTTGTTTTTAGGATGAGAGTTTGGGGTTTTGTGTCGTTATGCTGGCTGTTTTTGCATATTGTGTCTGAACCCAAATTTTATTGGATTTTCGAGACTGTTGTGCCCAAAGACCAAATGGGTTTTGATTTCAAAGTTTTCTAGTTTTTGGAGTTTTTACCTTGTTTTGCGTGCCACTCTATTTTCTCGGATTTTCTTGGCATGAGTTTGGTTCTGGAATTGGATCATCCATTTGGATATTAGTCCGACCATTATGACACTTTTATGTTGCATTGGATGCATGCCACATTCATCCTCCTAAGCTTGTTTTCGGTTGAGTGTATTTTTGCATTGTGTTCTCATCCAGTTCTTGTGTTATGATCTTCGTGATGGTGGTTCGCCACACATGGGTTCGTACACGTACATTTGTCAAGTGACTTGCATGGCCCGATCTTCTGTGGTACTTCCTGAAGTTATGATCATTGGGTTGGGTTGGAAATATGCATGCCTACGGGAGGGCACTCATTGTTGGATGGGCACGAGTAGGATAGGGTAGCATATGGAGGGGGCTTCTCTCTCGCAACCTGGCGATCATGGCACCATAGGTTGGTAGAGGGAGCTTTAATCAAGTGATAACTAAATAAAATATTGGGTAGTAATAAAACTAAGATAGTAAAAAAGATTCAAGATGTGCTCGTTCCATTGGGAAGTGTGAGCTGCCAACACTAGCTTGGGCTTTTCGATGCCAAGCGACTCTCCATGATGTTAGCCCCTACATAGTAGCCCATTGAGTGTTTGACCGAGACCTGTAGTTTATGCAGTGTCTCTAATCTTGGTTTCAGTCATCTTACTATCTGGCGTGAGTGTTAGCCATGAACGTCTGCTTTATGTGTGTTTGTGGTTGGATCATTATCTCCATCAGCATGACGAGAGTGGACTTATGGGTTTCACGTGGTTGGAAGCCATAGCTACCTTCATCACTGTTGGGGATCAGTTTATAGAGACGGTCTATTGTCCCAATGCGACCATTGCTGGATGTTTTCACTTGGTACTTTGGGTTCCGAAGTATGCTTTCCTGTGATTTATGCTTTCATTGGAATGCTTGTTTATCATGTTTAGATGATGTTAGTTTATTGACACATTCCCTTATTATGATATTTAGCATATGATAGATGATGTTATCTGCTTAGTTGGAGTATCTATTGCTTTTGGTTTAGCATGTTACATTTCCTGTTCTTATGATGTTATTATGCTTTACTAGTGACGTCCTTATAAGACAACTCCGACTATCTAGTTGGCAGTTTGGGATGTTACACGTGGGGGATGGCTAGGACCTTCGAGGTCTTATGATGCTATTACGGTTGGGAGGAACCACACACTTGGTTCGTTGTTTCAGTCCATTGCGATGTTGCTTTCAGTTATTTCCCCTTCACTACTATGTTTGCATATTTAGATTCAGATTCCAGCTTCCTGTCTTTTGGTTATTTGATCGAGTGTCTTTCCTTGATATGTGGATCTTGTACTCCCCGGTGTGGAGGAATTCAGTATTCTAGCTTTTTTGTCTTTTTGGTTTTTGGCGCTCTATTTTGCATTCTCGTGCAAAATTGTACATCTCACGTGAGAATGCAAAAGCTCGCATGGTTTTCTCACATGGCATTTGACACTTTCTCATGCGAAAGCCCACACCAGTGTTGGGGTACTTTGGTTGTTGGGCCAAGTACTTCCTCGTGCCCTTTGATGCATTTCCTTGTGTGAAAGGCAGATCCTCATGGGTAGTGTTGCACTTACTTGCATGGGATTCTGTCAGTCTGTTGTCCTTGCATGAAAAACAGGTGGTATCTCCACTGGTTTTCGAGAAATGCATTTTGGTGTTTTAAGTACCCTTTCGGCTTGCTAGTGTTTCCTTGCTTTTGCATTTCGAAGATTTTAGGTTCTGCTATCGTAGTGATTTTTTGTCCTTCAATTAGTTGTGTTAGTTCGGGTAGTGGTGTTTGGAGATTTGTTGGTTGTCGGAATGGTGGCTAAGTCTTCCGTTGCGATTTTTGTGATCCCTGTATGACGTTGTGTGCACTCATACTTGTAAATTTTTTTATCTTGGCTTGTATTTCATCCTTGTTCCAAGGATCTTCGGGCAGGGCATTATAGGTTAACTTGTCAAATAATAGTACATAGCCTTATCAGTTTCTTCAAATGAGCTATAATCGGCCTATCAACTATCCATTCTTAATAAAATACATTTGTTAATTTATGTGGTCAGGATGCAGACATAGTGTATAGCAAGTATAAAATGCAAATACAACTTTCATGATTTGATGAACATATTCACATTTTTTCCATACAAATTTATAGCAATATGAAGATTGATTTCTTTTCAATATACTTGCATCATGAAATAAAGTAGCCTAATCTTGCAAGAGTAGGTGAATCATCTTTTTGTCCAAAGAAATTGCAATACGAATGTTTGAATGCATCTCAACATATGTTTCCTAAATTGAAACTATCAAAAGAAACAAATGATTATTGATTTAAAAAAACTGGATGAGAAAGGAAGAGAGGGGATTGTCGGATTGCTTTTCAACCAACCATAGGGTTGTACACCTCTTTCATATGTTACTGTGAAAATGGGATCCTACCCATCATGGATAGGGTCATGAGAGCATATTGCATGGTAAGAGACAAACATGTGTAGATCACCACTACAAATCTTACAAAGAACAAATAATACTATGAAAAAACATATCATCTTTAGCCATTTTCAAATAATTCACAAAGTAGGATTTGACTCGCATAATTTTTTTTAGGATTAAACCATGGTCAGAAATAACAATTACATGCAAATATAACCAATATTAGAAAATAATAGATCACATAGAAAAAAAAACACAAGACACCAAGATTTAATGTGGTTCACCCAATCCTTGGGCTATGCCCACCAAATAGCAAGTGTGATATTATTACGATCCAGTGATTACAACCTGATTACAATCCATAATCCCTTATAGCTCAATACCGCCACAAGAACCAATTTTCACATCACTCCTATGAAACAATCCCTAACCCTAAGCTCTTTTATACAAGTATTTTTTCTGCTTTAGGGTTATAATTAATAATTATATGTCAGCCCAAAATCTTGATAAAATAGGGCCCCAAATTTTTTTATTTCGGGGCGATGCCCCGAGCCCCAAAGAATTTATGAAGTATGTACAATACTTTCCTAATCAGTCATCACAATCTAACAATCTCCCACTTGGGGACTGATCAGGCTCCACACTAAACAACAATCTCTCACTTGGAGATTGATCTTGTAACTATGCTGCTACTCCATGAGGCTCCCACTGGATCAAACCACCCTAGACTCTGCTGTTCTTTTATTCATGTTTAGTCCAAAAGACCAACTGAAGCTGAAGAGGAGTTCAACTTCTCCCTTGTTACTACCTTTGTAAACATATCTGCTAGATTGTCATCTGTATGTATCTCGTCCAACTTTAACTATCCATCCTTCAAAACTGACCGAATGAAATGGTATCGCAACTGTATGTGTTTGGTCTTTGAATGTAGAGCTGAATTCTTTGCAAGATGAATGGCACTCTAAGTATCTGTAAACAAATAATTATCCTGCTGAGGGTGTCCCAATTCTTCCAAGAAGAACTGAAGTCATATCATCTCCTTGGCTGCTTTTATAGCAGCTACATACTCTGCCTCTATATTGGATAAAGCATTAACCTTCTGTAACCTAGAAACCCAGCTCACAGCTGCCTACTTGTAGTATTCCACCTGGTATCAATATCTCTTGCCAAATCTAAGTCAACATAGCCTTGTAAATTAGTAGTAGAGCCCCCAAAGTGTAAACACTTATTGGATATTCCTTTCAAATATCTGAGAATCCATTTGACTGCATTCCAATGCTCAATTTTTGGATGACTCATATACCTGCTAACAACTCCCACTGCATGTGCAATATCTAGCTTGGTGCATACCATAGCATGCATCAAGCTTCCTATAGTTGAAGCATAGGGTACTTTGGACATCTTATCCTTCTCTTCTTATCTTGGGACACATCTCCTTAGTCAACTTCAAATGACTAGGTAAAGGTGTGCTGACAGCTTTAGCATTCTCCATAAAGAAACATTGCAACACCTTCTCAACATAATCAGACTGAGATAGTGTCAATTTTCTGTTCTTCCCATCTCTGCAAATTTTTGTTGCCCCCAAATCCTTCATAGCAAATGCATGTGCTAATTGGTGTTTCAGCCCCATAATATGATCCATTTTAGACCTAGCTACAAGCATATCATCAACATATTAACATAAAATAATGTAGTTGTCATCATCCAACCTCTTAAAGTAAACACAATGACTTGAATGACACCTATTGTATCCATGCTCATGCATAAAACTGTCAAATTTCAGATACCATTGCTGAGGTTTTTGCTTTAAGCCATATAAACTTTTCTTCAATTTGCACACTAAGTTGTTCTCACCTTTGACCTTAAATCCCCGTGGCTGAGCCATATATATCTCTTCATTCAAATCACCACGAAGGAAGACTGTTTTAACATCAAGCTGCTTTAAATGCAAATCTTCAATAGCCACAATACTTAAAATAGTACAAATAGAAGTCATTTTAACAACAGGAGAAAATATCTCATCAAAATCAATGCCTTTTTTCTGTGCAAATCCTTTTACAACTAACCTGCCTTTAAATCTTTTCTTACCTCCATCCTCTTCTTTTAACCTGTGAACCCACTTATTCTGTAAAACTCTTTTACCTATAGGCAACTTGCATAAGTATCATGTCTTATTCTTCAACAAAGAGTCCATTTCATCTTTCACTGTACAGTATGTATATTACTTTCCTGATCAGTCACCACAATTTAACATGCTTAAATGTAAATCAATGACCCCACATAAAAGTCTCATAAAACCAATGGTGTCAACCTTGGCTTATAATGCATAAAAATCATTATAGTACTACTAATAGGGCCTCCTAATTGGATGTTTAGTAATGTGCATATCCATTCCTACACAACAATTTCTTGGTGTCAACTTGAATTGCACTTAGTCTGTGGGATAAGCCAAAATGATCAGTTGAGGATCCCATAAGTGTTGCCATTCACCAACTGACGTATACATGCAATTACTTGACCAATCCAAATAAATCAGAGGATACCTCCACAAGTCCCTCCATTTGATCCAATTGCTTCTTTAACTGAGCTAGTGGATAATAGCATGATTTTTAAACATGTCAAGCATAATAAAACATGATTTAGTCTCATCAGGTACTCTAGAGTTTAGATGTCACAAAAGTAATAAATGATTAAAATTCAAGGATCAAACAAACCAAAATATGAAAATTACTAATAGGTAGAGCATTATTTATAAATTAATGAAATAAATAATTAGTCGATGAACCATCCTTTCCAAGGATACTCTCCAAACAAACAAGTAATGGTAGTCATACATTGAAACACCATTTGCAATAGATAACACCTCTCTTCTTTTTATGCAAGAAATGGTATGGTTTTTTATTCAACCACTTCTGTTGATCATTGATCAAGATTCAAGTATCAATCTCATTTCATTTTTTATGACTATGCTCATTTCACATACTAATCTATAATCTTACAACCACACCAATGTATATATATACATGCACACTAATGGGTCCAACTTAAATGCACAAAACCTACATTATCACCGATTGTGGCTATCATTTTTTTGTACCATTTTGTATACCATTAATTTATATCAATGCGTATGATACAATCATATTATTCTATACCACAAATATACAGACCTCTCCATATGATATACTCACAGTATAATTGCTAAATTTGTTAAACATATATTTGTTCATCACTATGTATTCTTTAAAAGTCAATCCTATTCAGAGTGCAGTCCACACTCAAACCAATATCTTGGGAGACCAAATAGTCAACACTTTAGAGTTTCAAGGAAAGATCAATATGCCAATACTTGGGATTTAAACATTTTTATGAGATATAACCAAATGAAAATGTTAATGAACAAGAAATGGAAAGATGAAATTTTAAATTCACTTCTAGTTTTTGAAAATTGAATTCAAATGTGACTAATGTTGAAGATCCTAGCCGCGATAGAGATCTTTATCTTCGATTTTTCTATATGTTGAAATGGGGAAAATACTATGTCCACAACTTCAGGATATATTTATGATAATAATTGAAATAATATTATTTGAAGAGACATGTATCATACAAAGGGCCATGCATTTGGAAATATGAAAATACTTGCTTTTAGAAATTGAAGAGACCTTTAGTTGTGAGAAGAAGTGTCTCTCAATTCTTTATTTATATTATATCTAGTGGAAAGCATTGTATTCAAACATTTTATTATGAATAAAAGAGATATTTCCTGGTGTGGCTGGGTTTTTCCCTTCAAGCTTAAGGGTTTTCCCAATATTAATCTCTTGTGTCTTTTGTTCCTATTTTGTTTTTGTTTATTGCTATTTATTACTTATTTTGGGCTAATCATTAACATGGTATCAAAGCCTAGTTTTGATAACAACAATAAATTTCATCTATGAACCTTGCCAACATTCTGATCTTGACTTTAATGGATTGTCAATCTATGTAACCAGAGTACCCTTAACTTTCTATGTGAAGTTGACCAAGGGTTGTAGATGTGCAAGAGAAAAAATGATTTCAATGGTTATGTTTTAATCCTTCTCAGTGTAGATTGACCAAAGCACATGAGGGTCAATGTTGTTGTATTTCCTTTAGAGCATATAATGGACTATTGATAGTTCATGCTTCAATTCAAGGCATGCATTTCCAATAATAGTAGTTATCAGTTTGATGCTTTCATTCAGTATCAGTTGATTCTCATCTTTCATAATAGGTGTTGGATCTGCCCCAAGGTGCTATTTTTCTTGGTAAGATTATCTTCATCTTCCTGTCATGATCTCTTTTTTATTCAACTTTTTTTATGTGTAGAATTCTTTATCTCTCCTTCATCGAGTGTCACAGGCCTTGTTCAATCTATGGATTCTTGCATTTCGATTATTGTCGCACATCATGATCATGCGTTGCCATTTTTGACATGGCATAGCTCTTTGATGACCTGTTAGCTATGACATGTTGTTATGATCCATGTATTCATATGTGGGTTGCCGTTTGTTCATGATGGAGATGTTGGTACAATTTTTTTTCCAAATTTTTTGTTGCTTAGTCTCTTGGTCTTCATTGTGTAACTCTCAGTCATCTATTGTGACTTCAAGTGTAGTGTTACATCTATCTTCCTTTGATAGTTCCTTCCTTGCACTCGTTACATTTGAGATGTTAATCCTTGCTCGTTTCTATAGAGTCATGGCATAAGACGCTTCCTGTCTTCCTTGTATGTTACCTTTTTCTCCTTGACATCCACTTGTATTTGCATTCTCTCTACCAATGGTCATCGTTGTGTTGCCTTAGTGCACTCTCTCTGTCTCATTCAGGCTCTATGTTTTGCATTCGATAACTTCAACCTTTGCACGATAACTATGCTTGTTTGATTTGTAAGATTCAAATCATCCACGTCTTCATCAAAAATTATAGTGGACAACAAACTTAGTAGGTATCGGATAATATTTATTTTAACATCTTTGCTTTAATCACGGCAAACACAAGGCCAACAGAATAATGCACAAGGGGATAGGTGTGGCCTACCATGGTCGGGATGATCTTGTTAAAATAAATAGCAAAAAGGAAAGTTAAAATTTTTTGTTGCTGCATCAAATCCGTCTATTGTCCATTCACTGTAACTATTTTTTGCTTCCTTTGTTATATCCATTTGCTACCCTTGTTCTTTTGTTAAGTTGACTTCTTGTTTGGTAACTACCAGTTTTCTCACTTTCTTGTGAGATATATCATATTTTTTCTATGTTTTGTGTTTGAGTAGTTTCAAGTAGAAATAATTGGTTTTATTTTTTGAGCCTCTTTCATGTGATATGCATGATGCTGGTCTTGTATCGATGATTTCTATTATCTCACAGTTATTTACTACTACTTCCCCAGTCTTTTGCAAGGTTTTGAGTGCAAAGTATATGCTCTGCTCTACATTTTTTTTTTTTTATGTGGATCATATTTAGCTTGTGATAGCTATTTTAATTTGTGTATCACGGGTTTACTTCGTTGTTTGTATTACATCTAATCATGTGTGATCATTGAGCATTTTTCTTTGTGTTTCATCATAGTTGATATACATTCATTTGTATAAGTCAATCTTTGACATATAGATTCAAGTACTTTCGACTTGAATGATCTTCGATTTGAAGCCCTACCCTTTTGTGGGTTTATCTATTGCAGTGTTGCAGGAGGTGTTTCCCAAGAAAATAATGGACTATGGATTGTGACCAACGTAGAGATAAATACTCTATGATTATATCTTGAATATTGAATTTATGTTACCATAGTGAGATTATTGTTTTTCACAATTCTTGTAGTGTTGGAAAAGTCTTATAGAGCTCTTCAAAATTATCTATGAACTTTTTTTAGATTCTATATTATGTACATTTTCTTTAGCTTTTGTGTCTTCACATTCTCATTGCTTACTTGGATGTTATAGCAATTGAAAAATTCTCTATTTGCATGGGATGACTTCTTTTGGGATGTGTGTGTGTGTGTGTGTGTGTGATGCAGGAGCATCCTACGATAGTTGGCAATCCTGTATGTTGGAGTGATTTTGATCTTGGAAATGGAGAACTTAGTTGAAGAAGGTGTTGCTCAATCATTAGAGGAGTTCTTGGTTGTTGAGTTGCTCAAGGAACTCGGAGACTGAAAGAGCTCAGTAAAGCTTGTGGTGCCCGCTTGATATTATGCTCGGTGGAACCTATTGTTGTGAGATTCTCACACCATTGCCCCAAAAAAATTTTGGGGACCCCCCTTTTTTTTGTTGCCTTGGCAATTTTTTGGATTGTCCAACAATTTTGATTTTTTCGAGAGTTTTGAGCCTTGGACGCCTTCAGGCCAGTGGGAGGGACTTAGCTTATTTTTCAACCGGTTTCGCTTGATCTTCTGAAACAACCAATTTCATCCTTAGGCCAGACAAAATTTTAAGAGAACATTTGGCAAGATAAAATTGTAAATTTGTACTTAGACGTTTTCTTTTGAAAAATTGGATATATTTATTTACGATGGCCAAATGGGAGATTTGACCTAAACTAGAAAGAAAATGCACTAGAAGCAAAACCTAATAATAATACAGAAAATTTAAACCAATAGGAAGTAATGAAACTTTCTACTGATATCTTGTTTGCCAAAATCCCTACCCTTAGATCAAAAGTTATGTCGATTTGAATTTTATAAGAGCATTAGGGGAAAGAGTTCCCCACTAGTTGGTCTATGTGACTAAGGGTGTTGGATGATTTGTGGTGTCATTAGCTAGGGCCATTTGGTGGTAGGGTTGTGTGTTTATGACAACTAGTGACTCTCAAAATTAAACATGTAGAAAAATATTTATAGAAAAAAAAAACCAAATTAAAAAGAATTTGTTGTACCATGTCGGTGCGTTTCTAGCCCAAAGGTAATACTCTATGAACTCAAGTGCAAAATATTTTGCAAATATACCTTGCAATTGCACTTGAGACCATTGATGCTGCTGCAAACTTCATGACCAAGCCATAAGGTATAATTTGTATGACTTTATGACTTTATACAAAAACATTTCGAGTTCCTTAACCCCTCAAAAATTGCCCAAATAATTTGTATTGCCTAAAATGAAGTGTATGAAAACAAGGGTTTTTGCGGCTTTTGGACTCATAGTAATATTTGTTTTGTGTGCCAAAATGGACCAAGCAAAATCTTATTCCCATATCAACCTTGAATTTGAGGAGTTTGCAGTTTCTAAGCTTTGGTACTATGTAATCACCAATAGTGGATTCACACACCCCAGGATCAAAACCCTCAACAAAAGACTGTAGAAAGAAGATAGCTTGGTTTATAATGGATGAAAAATTTGCAATGATCAAATTGTAAATCGATTATAGTAGATATTCCTATGATGATATAAATGTACAAGAATTCTTTCTTTTATAAGCAAGGTTGAGATATAGAATTAGACAAGATCATGACAATCGTCTTACTTCTATGCCACAAGAGAATTGACATCAAATGGACTAAACAAGAAGCAGATGACATAAGATAAGATTGAATCTCATAACAACTGTGACTTTAAAAAGATTCCTAGGACCCAAGTTGTTAGGATTAACGAGACATAAATAACAATTACATGCAAATATAACCAATGTTAGAAAATAATAAATCACACAAAAGAGAACACATGACACAAAGATTTAACGTGGTTCACCTAATCCTTGGGCTACACCCACCAAACAAGAAGTCCAATATTCTTATTATCTAGTGATTACAACCTAATTACAATTTGTAATTCCGTACAGCTCAATATCACTGTAAGAAGCTACAATCTCATCATACATCATAAAATCCCTAACCCTAAGCCTTTTTATACAAGATTTTGCCGCTTACAAAGTTAGGGCTAGAATAAGCCAACCAAGAGAAAAAATATAACTCCTAATGCCTTTTACAATAATATATTAATTATTGGCTTTGGGGGCATTGTTGCTTGACTCTAGGACCCTGCAAGGTGCGCTGCCCTAGGAATCCACAAGGAGCACTTCTACTTGACCCTGCCTAGATTGTTGCCCTAGGAATCCACAAGGAGCACTTCTCCTTGACCCTGCCTAGATTGTTGCCCTAGGAATCCCCTTGACTCCTAGAGCTTGGGGGAACTGCCTTGAAACCCTTAGTTAAAAATGAGGGAAACTACACCGAATGAAGTGGGGAAAAATTAACCTCAGAGTCTAATTAGGCTCCACATCACAACACAAGGAAGCATGTGAATAAGACTACTAGGTGAGCTCATTGTGCAGGACTCTTTATTCACACTAACATCTCTTCTCCCATATTCTACGAATACCTCAAAAGTAGGGTTGCAGAAGGTTGGAACATTTTACAACAGATCATTATATTCTGGTATTTCTATCCATTATAGCATTTGTGTTGGTGATTGAGTTGTTGAGCTTGGGATGTGTATTCTCTTACCTTTCATCATTTTTTGCCTTTCACGGGAGCCTCATTGTGCATTTTAGGTGTACTTGCGCTTCTGTAATGATTAAGTGATTAATGTAAATATTAAAAAGCATTGTTATATGAATGTTTCAAGCAATATAACCCTAGTGCTGGGGAACGTCAGGATGAGGGGACGTTGGGATGAGTTTCTGTGATGGGGAGAAAGTGGGCCTCATTTTTCAAGATGGCAAGGGGACAGCCAGGGGATAGTGGCAAGGGGAGGATGGGGCAGGGAGGGATGTTGTATAATATACATATAGAACTTGAAATGCTTGTTATGAAATGATGTTTCAGTAGAGATCAAAATTGCAAAATGAACTAGAACAATTGAACATTCAACATAGTAACATATTACATACCCGATAGTAACGTTAAAAAAAAAAAATTCAAATAGAAATCCAAGTACCCATTCCAATGGAAGCATGGTTGCGGAATGGCGGAGGTGGGGGTACTTGGGTGCGCAAGTACTCGGTGCGGGTACGTCTCGTGGATGGGTACTTCAGGGTTTAGGAGGTGAGTGTGAGTCCCCATGTTACACTGGTTTCAAGTCTTGTCTTTTTCCTTCAATTGTTATGTGCATGTTTCTTGCTGTTGATTATTCTACAGTGAGCTCTTTAGCTCCAATAAGTTAGTAAGTGGATATCTACTCTTGGCTGATGGGTGTTTTTACAAGATTGCATGGAGACGGGGGTACTTGAGTACTTAGGGTACGGGTACAACTATTTCTTGAAATAGGGGACAGGGGTATTTGGGTATGTCAAACCTTTTTTAAAAGTATAATTTAATATTTATAGAAAATATGAATCGCGACAATAATTTTTCAAAACAAGAACAATGATAAAGTTTGCAGATGTAATGTATTGTTTTCAATTTCAGATTTGCAATATGTTTGTAAACAATAGTAATAATGTATGATAAATGTTGAGATGCTTAACAGAGAAGGCAGACTTTAAACATGAACAAGAAGATCATAAATCATTCAACAATGACATATTGCAAATGGTAAACTTCTGACTTGAACAATGATATAGTTTACTGTTAGTCAGTATTGTATCAAAGTTTCAAACTGATCACATATTGAATTAAGCTTGATAAACAACAAGCTGATACACAAACAAAAAATTGAAAGAAAAATAAAAAATCTTAATCAAGGTTCTTAGCAATGATGATCTCTATTGAGTATCCAGTACTTGCAGTACGTGTACCTGGTACTAGGGTACGTGGGTACACATCCTAGGGGTGTGGATATGCGTACGCATGCAACCTAGCTTTTTTATGCTTTCTTTATTTTAGTTTCAGCATTTCCTTCTTTCTCCTTTTTCCTTGTTAGAATAATCTTAGAGTAGGCAGGGAGCCAGTCCTTGAATTGAGATTGGACATTTGTTCACTCAGCCTTACAATTCTTTCCATTCTTGGTTAGTGTATGGCATGTTGACTTCTTGAATTGAGAACCAATTATACCTAATCAATAGTTTTTGGCTCACTCAGGGTGACCTGAATTTAACAAGCTTAAACTTGCATTTCAGTTTGGCCCCACAAAATCAGTTCGACTATATACTTTTCACTCATGGGGCTGCTATCCTTCCCACTTTTTTTGTGTGTGCGTGACACACTGGCTCCTTGAAAGGGGAACTCTCTAGGTCTCATCAACATTCGCATCATGATATTTCACTCTTATGATGTGAGTTACTATATCTTTTGTATATCTTGTGATTTTCAAAAAAATTATCCTTGCTAAAGTTCCTTTAAAGTATTTTTTTTTGATAGGTAAGAGGCCATGAGGCCCAAGATTGTGTTTAGATTGAAAACCATCTCAGTTGGTACCAAAGATTAGAGATGGATAGGTATCCTTGGTCTAGCTCTTAAATAAATATCACAAAGTAATTTAATCAATTTTAGCGTCTGTTTTTAATTTTCAAACTTATATCTTTGCTTTTGATAATTCCTCGTGAATATAACCTGAAAATTAAATTGGACTATGATCAAGTTTGTTAGAATGAAATGAAGTGTGCTTCATAATAAAAAATGAAACATATCTCCTTTTAACTTTAATTTAAAAATCAAATAGCATATAAGGAAAAGTTTTGAATAACCTAAAATTCTCTTATTAACATTAAACTTCCATGATATTAGCTAAATTGGTCAATTATACATCTTGCACATAGACATAACCTATCAAAAGAAATTAACATGTTTTTTTTTTATAGTAAAAGTTCTAAATCAATTTCGCTCCAAGAACAAGCATCTAACTTATACTTATCATATTAGTGTGTCTTATTAGAATCTCTTTTCCGTTTGCTCCTTTGTTAGTGAGATTATCTGCTTCTCTATGATCTTCACTATAAATATGTTCTATGATTATTTCTTTGAGTTGTTCAATGATAGGGCATATTCAAGTTTAGAATTAAGGATCCAATTTTGGGTTTCTCTATTTCTTAATGCATTTAGGATAATTTGTGAGTCTCCTTCAATAACTAATTTGTTAATACCTATCTCTCTACTTTGAGTTAAGCCTTCTATTAGGGCCTCTAATTCCGCTAATGGCCCGTTTGGCAACAGAAATACGACTGAAATAGTCAGTCGTTAAGGAATACCCAAAAATTTGAATCCATTGTTTGGGTGTGACAAATAGGAATTAGGAATATGAATAGATAAGCTCATTTTGACCTCAAAATGTGCCTTTGATATTCCACCAAAATAGGTGGAATATCGAATTCCACCAAAATGTGCATTTGATTTTGCTTTTTACTTTTTCACATTTTAATCATTTTTAGGGTTTAGAACTTGATGTATTATTTCCCTCCCACTTTGTTCGTGAGTTTTTGATTTTCTGCACGAGGAAGATGGAGAACACGTGAATATGCTTTGCAAATACCATAGATTAAAAGTGGAAGAAATGAATTGGGTTCAAGTGTCTTATGTGACAGCTTTCTAGCCTGGAACGTAGTCGATTGAGATTTTTGACAAAACCCTTGAGGGAACTAGTATTCCTTGTAGTGATGAGATTCGAGAAGCCATTGTAGACAGTTAGACACTATTCTAGGGGACTTGCGAACACTTGAAATGGCGGCTCACCAGACAGATGGTTTAAAGCACTGGTTTGGTATTGAAGGAATTTAAATCTTGCAAGGAGCTCTCTACAAGCAGATATTGATAGGTAGGAGGCCACAAGGCCCAAGATTGTGTTTAGATTGAAAACCATCTCAATGGGCACCAAAGATCAGAGATTGATAGGTATCCTTGTTCTAGCCCTTACATAAATATCTTAGAGTAATTTAAACCAATTTTAGCATTTGCTTTTTATTTCCGAATTTATATCTTTGCGCTTGATAATTCCTTATGAATATACCCTGAAAATTAAACTTAACTATGATCAAGTTTGTTAGAATGAAATGAAGTATGCTTCATAATAAAAAATGAAACTTATCTCCTTTTAACTTTAATTTTAAAATCAAATAGCATATAAGGAAAAGTTTTGACTAACCTAAAATTCTCTTATTAACATTACACTTCCATGATATTAGCTAACTTGGTCAATTATACATCTTGCACATAGACATACACAACCTATCAAAAGAAATTAACATGTTTTTTTTATAGTAAAAGTTCTAAACCAATTTCGCTCCAAGAACAAACGTCTAACTTATCATATTAGCATGTCTTATTAGAATCTCTTTTTCGTCTGCTCCTTTGTTAGTGAGATTATTTGCTTCTTTATGACCTTCACTATAAATATGTTTTATGATTGTTTCTTCAAATTGATCAATGATAGTTAGGGCATATTCAAGTTTAGAATTAAGGATCCAATTTTGGGTTTCTCTTTTTCTTAATGCATTTAGGATAATTTGTGAGTCTCCTTCGATAACTAATTTGTTAATATCTATCTCTCTACTTAGAGTTGAGCCTTCTATCAGGGCCTCTAATTTCGCTAATGGCCCGTTTGGTGACAAGAATACAACTGGAATAGGCGTTAACAAATACCCAAAATTTTGAATCCACCGTTTGGGTGTGACAAATAGGAATTAGGAATATGAATATATAAGCTCATTTTGACCTCAAAACGTGCCTTTGATATTCCACCAAGATAGGTGGAATATCGAATTCCACCAAAACGTGCTTTTGATTTTGCTTTTTACTTTTTACATTTTAATTATTTTTGGGGTTTAGAATTCAATGTATTATTTCCCTCCCACTTTGTTCATGAGGTTTTCCTTTTTTGTATGAGGAAGATGGAGAATGTGCGAATATGCTTTGCAGATACCATAGACTAAAAGTGGAAGAAATGAATTGGGTTCAAGTGTCTTATGTGACAACTTTCTAGGCTGGAACGTAGTCGATTGAGATTTTTTACAAAACCCTTTGAGGGAACCAGTATTCCTTGCAGTGATGAGATCCAAGAAGCCATTGTAGACACTGTTCCAGGGGACTTGCGAACACTTGAATGGTGGATCACCAGATGGATGGTTTAAAGCACTGGTTTGGTATTGAAAGAATTTAAATCTTGGAAGGAGCTCTTTGCAAGCGGATATTCATCTTTTCAGTCTTCTTTGTCTTTGTGATTGAGTGTAAGGATTGGGGGCATTGAAACCTTCCCATTAACTTTGCCATCAGCTCCAAATTCAAAGACATTCCATCTTTTGGATTAAATCCAAACAGAGATGTTGCCAGCGCATAAAGGAGAAAGCTGGGTCATTGTGCAATGGTGGAAATATTTAAACTTAATCTTATTCCTATTTTAATTTTGCACATCCAAACAAAGGATAAACATATTCTCCATCAAATTTTGGGTAAGCCAAACACATCGAGAATAACAAATCTAGGACACCAAATGCAAGAATAATGAATCTGGGATAACAAATACCTATTCTTAATTCCTATTCCGGTCATCAAACAGGCCCTAAGTTATTAGATATTACTCCTCAAGTTTTGGCACATTTAGTTGGGCATGATCTGTTATCTAAATATATAATACATCCTAAGCTTGTTGGTCCTAGATTACCTCTGGAGGCCCCATCAAAATGTAACTTTAACCATCCTATAGAAGGATATTCCCATTTACATTTTTTTCCTAGCAATCTTGTTGGATTTTATGTATATCATTGGTGGATGAATTAGTGTAAACCAATTTTTACGCATTTCTGCATACCAGTCTGAAAAGGAACCTTCCTCCTTATATGAGTTTCTTTTCATTACAAAAATTCTTCTATGGGATATTTTCCATAAATTACTATAAACCTTAGAACAACCATGTTTCGGCCAACTTTAAAAAATAAATTTAATAGGCTATTAGGGAATGTGGTTTGCCTGTTTAATTTCTTTCATAACCAATACCAACAATTCTTAGCAAAGGGACAGTCATAAAGCAAGTATTCAGAAGTTTCTGATTCTTTTTCACAAAGTGGGCATCTAGACGGTCCTTCAAAACTCAACTTGGTAAACCTATCTGTTGTTGAAATTCTCTTTTGAAGAGCAACCTAAAGGAAGATGCCTGCTTTCGGAAGGCACGCTGGATCCCATAATAGATTTAGAGGGATGCCAATCTTATTGCATTGTTGAGAATTTATTATCTTTTCATACCTTAGTTTGACTTTATAATTTCTGTCCCTCGAGGCTTCCCAAATTAGTTTATCTTTCCTATCCTTATGATTTTCCTGTCTACTTTTAAAAATTGATTAAAAATGTACCTTTCCTGTGATAAAGTGGAGATCATCTAGGATTTTCCATTGTCATCCTCCATACTAATTATCATTAATTTTAATTTAATAATCACTCACATTCTTACCCCACAAAGCTGAAAGAGTTTTTTTATGTTGATAGATAGATTTACACTATCTAGAGAAGGGAGCTCATCCCATGCATCTTCCCAAAATAAGCATCCTGCCCTAAACCGATATCCGAAGTTAAGTTATTAGCTATTAATTGGGCAACAGTTCAACATAAAGTTCCAAATTCTTGAATCTTTTGGAGGATTTTTAGTTCTAAACAAAGAAAAAAGATTATTGTTGCTTTAATATTTATGAAATAATTTTTTGGTCCATTTTCTAGTATGTTCTTTAAACATTCTCCAAATAAGTTTTGCCAACTCAAATTTTTTATGCCTTGGCCTCCAAATTTATTATGTCTACATATTTTTTCCCATTTTTTCAAAGCTTGTTTTTTCTTATTTCCAATACCTTGCTAGAAGAAGGTTTTAAGTTTAGAGTCTAATTTCCTTTTTACACCTTTCAGTAGGGGAATACATGACATATGATATGTGGGGATGGTTGAAAGTATTGCTTTGATCATAGTCATTCTACCAACTTTAGTTAACCATTCTCCTTTCCAACATCCCATTTTTTTATCCAATTTTTCTAAAACCGTATCCCAAGCTTTACTTTCTCTAATGCTGCCTTTTACAAGTTGAATACCAAAGTATTTGCCTGAAAAGGTTCCTTTTCTAAATTCCATTATTCTACAAATTTCTCTCTTTACTTCCTCATTGGTATTAATTAAGAAAATATCTGATTTGTTAGCATTTACTTTTTGACCTGATGCTTCCATATAACTATTTATCAAGGTTGCATGGGTACTCGTACCCACACCCCTGGTACTCGTACCCACGTACCCAAGTACCGAGTACACATATCCCACGTACCGGGTACTCGGTGGAGAGCATCATAGCTAAGGACCTTGATTAAGACTCTGATTTTTTTTTGGGTTTTTTGTTTTTGTATTAGCTTGTTGTTTATCAAACTTAATTCAATACCAAATCAGTTTGAAACTTTGATACTCATTAACAATAAACTTTATCACTGTTCAAGTCAAAAGTTTATCATTTGCAATATGTCATTGTCATATGGTTTAGGATCTTCTTGTTCATGTTTAAAGTCTGCCTTCTTTGTTATGCATCTAAGCACTTATCATGTATTATTATTTCAAACATATAGCAAATCTGAAACTGAAAACAGTACATTACATTTGCAAACTTTATCACTGTTCTTGTTTTGAAAAACCATTGTCATGACTCATAAAATCAGATTTTTTATAAAATATAAAAGTGTAATTTTTAAATAAGTTTGATATACCCAAGTACCTCTGTCCTCTATTATGAAAAATACTTTAAACATTCAGCAATAGCATATATATATATTTGACTTATGGCTTATATTTTCAAATTTCTTGTTTTGAATGCTCAATGCCATGACTCATGACAGATATTTTGATTTTTATATTTTCTATAAAATATTAATTATATAGAAAAAATTACGTTACCCCGTCCCCTACTTTGAAAAATATGCGCACCCGTACCCGATCCCGTACCCATTCCCGTTCCCGTACCCACGTACCCATGCAACCTTGCTATTTATTATTTGCTTAAAATTTTAGTTCCTTTGAAGTTTGTTCTTTTTTAGCCGTACTATCTACTTTTGTCTTTTCATTTTTTAATGGATTGTTTTTAAATATTTTTTTGTTACTTTTTCGAGATGCTGGCTGTGAATTTAGAGTTTTTATTATCCAGTCATGTTACTACATTTTCCTTACAATTACTATAAATTATGCTCTCAACATAATTACACAATTTAAATTTGCATGACTTGTGTTTGTCGTGTGTCTGAAGAGTATCTTGAGCAATTACAGATCAATAGCTGATTTGAATAGCCACTTAATCTAAATGGACTTTGTTATATTCCTTGATCTTGTAGTTTGATGTGTTTTTCTTCAAAGGGGGATTGTTAGCTTGGATGATTATGTCCTAAGTCTGGACCACTAGCCTGTCTCTCATTTCACATATCAATGATGTCTGGATTTTCTGCAAACTTCCCCTTGCTAATCTTAGCTGTTTGGATTCCTCTTGTTGCTTACTCCTCTCTGTCACTTTGTAAGTGAGTGAGGCTCCTCAATGGTCCTGCTTACGAGGCCTAATTATCTTACTGCATCGTTTCTTTTCTTTTCTGTCTACCAGACCAGTCAAAATTGTCTTTCCAACCTGAATGCTGTTGGGAGGAGACAAGAATTTTAGGTGAGAGTGATATTCAAAGCCCAACAAGCATAGTGACATGATGGCAATTAATATTTTGATCTGTTACTTAATGAGTCAATAAGCGTGTTTTTAAAGTAGTCATTGACTAGCTAAGTTGTGACTATTGGGTTGTGCATCAGTTTTCCCAAGTTCTGCTATTTTCTTTGCTTGTATCAAGATTCAATGTCTGATCTTCGGAAGGGCTGCATCTCATTCGATATACCTTTGAAATAATATTCATCAATATGTTTGGGATGGGTAGAATCATATGTCTAAAGATAACTGGACTTATTTAATTGAATAAGATTTGTTTGGTTTTGAAATTCATATTTAAGAGAATGACCTTGTAAATTTTATGGTTATATTCAGAAGCATAAGTAAACAATTTTCCAAGGTTTAAGTTTGTGCGTACAAAAATCTCACAGTTGAATTTTCACAGAATTGTTTACTCTTTAGTATTTTAGCTTCTTATTTATAAGATTTGTTAGATTATTCTTTACAAACCCTTTATCATGTAAACTTCAGTTATTAAGTTTCCATTTGATGATCATATTCTTTACAGGCACCAGGATTTGGCTTACTGGCCAATAACAAAAGATACCAGGACTGCATCATTTTGGCTTGCCATTGACAACTCCACAGTTGAAAATGGGTGTCTCCATTTTGTTCCAGAGTCACATCTCGAACCAGAATTACGAGACCATAATACTCTTCATGGTGATCGTGATAAGTCCCATACAATTTCCGCTAAACTTTCTGAGAAAGACACACCCAAGGCTGCAGAATTAAAGCGTGGGGATGCTACTGTGCATCACGAACGAGTATTACATGGATCAGGTGGCAACTACAGCAATTCTAGTTGGAGAAGAGCATGGGTTATAGCATTCAGATCTCAAGAAACAGTTGAAGAGGAGCGCAGGAGAGGCTTTACTCATTCTCACAATGATCCCCTGGAGGTGTTAAATGCAGTGGGAAAGCAGAATTGAAAGAATTAAATAGTTTGAAGTTTTAACTTTTCCACATCATGGAGTATCTTTGATGTTAGTTCTTCAATGTAAATTTTTGCATCTGTCATGTTGAATTAGTTGAAATAAAGTAAAATAGCTCTAATAATACATTGGATTAAAATGAAACAAATTCTGAAAATTACGTTGCATAGTACATTCAAGAAACTATATGGTAGAGATTGTAATATTTCTTTGAACGTATTTATCAAAGCATGCTATAAATGATATATTCGTTGGATTTTTCTTTGTTATTGAATACATAGTGGCATTCTTCCATATCTAGGACAATTCTAAGTTTTCCAACAGACAAGTGTTTATTTTTCAGAAATCATGAAAAAATTACAGGGGATTTCTTGGTCAAGTGTAGGTTGCATTGGTTTGTATGTTATGCATTTCCATGGTCTGTCCTTGAGACAGGGTTTCAGCGGTTTAAAGTGGTCTAGTGAATAAATTCGAGTTGAAAAACTCAATAACCTAGTTTTGACAAGGGATGCAAAAAAATTGGAGAACACTTGGGTAATAATTTGACAAATCTTCCAAACATTAAATTATTTTTTTAATAATATTTTATTTAAACAAACTTGCATTCTACTAATGTAGGGAACATATTACTACTTTCTTTTATAGATATAGACCAAAACTAGACTTCTACACACATTGAGGACTAAATTTTCCTTTTATAACAGTAGACTAAGGGTTATCCCCTGGAAAACCATAACTAAATCTCTAAGAGTTGCTCCCACGCATCAATAATTTCAGCTATGTTTGTAACTGACTTGTTGCACAATTAAAGATTGTTGTGCAACAATAGAAAAGTTATACAGAAATCAAGGATTGTTGGGCAACATCTGAAGACTTGCTATACAACATACAAAGACTTATCATACACCATGATACCATAAGATCATGTGATTATACATAGCTTTCATTTATAGAATATTAGGGTGGGCAATGGGTTGTAGCTTTCAGAGGGATCAAGGGGTAGTGCCCTTATGGGTTTGTAAGTCCTATTGGCAGTGTTAGCATTCTTTGTGAGGTTCACAACATGGCTTAATTGCCTCCTTTATCTTCAATAAGTCTCGTGGTTGTATTGGGCATTGATAGGTCGATCTTTTCGTGTAGCAACAACCATCACTCTAACAATGGTATTAGAGCTTGGTCACGAGTTCGAATCCACGCAAGCCACGACAAGTGATGCTCAGTGGGGGATTGTTGGCAATGGGTCAGCATCCCTCGCAAGGTTCACGTAATGGCTTAACCATCATGTGTCTTTTATAAGTCTTCTGGTTGTATCAAGTGTTAAGGTGGGTGATGGGTTGTAGCTTTCTGAGGGATTAAGGGATAGTGCCCTTATGGGTTTGTAAGTTCTATTGCCAGTGTGTCAGCATTCTTTACGAGGTTTGCAACATGGCTTAACTGCCTCCTTTATCTTCTATAAGTCTTGTGGTTGTATCAAGCATTGATAGGTTGATCTTTTGGTGTAGCAACAACCATCACTCTAACAAGTGGTATTAGAGCTTGGTCATAGGTTTGAATCCATGCAGGCCGTGATAGCTGACGCTCAATGGAGGATTGTTGGCAACAAATTAGCATCCCTAGCAGGGTTCGTGTAATGGCTTAACCATTATGTGTCTTTTATAAGTCTTTGTTGTATCAAGTATTGATAGGTTGATCTTTTGGTGCAATGACAACCACCACCCTAATAGGTTAGTGTTCCCTAGTATATTACTTATGAAGTTTCTTTTGTCAACACCAAATTGAGGTATCAAAAAGGCCACATGAATCTTCATGGCACATGCTAAAATGGCCCTCCCCCTCAACCTCCCCTCACAATTTCATTTTTTTTTGGCAAACAAGCTTATTGCAATTGTATTATGTTTGCTGAAAAATCTTTCAATTACTTGGTGAGAATTTATATTAAATTTTTGGCCTAGCCTGCACCAAGTTAGACCACATCCCTAGCATGAACACATGCAATTTGTCCAAACCCATAAAAAACCCTAGTAGAGTTACAATGCCCATGAGCACACAAGTCCAAGAGTGCCTCAAGCACTAAGTCACTTGACAAGACCACCGACAACATCATTACAAAGGTAACTTGCAAACATTTTGGATCAATGAGGGCACAAAGCCTATGATCACAATAGTCTAACAAGGGTTTGACCCTTTAGTAACAACAATATTGCTAAACTTAAACAATCACACTATGTCATGAATGGAAAAACTCTCAAGCCATTTTAACTTGTGAATATTGGAAGTTTAAGACAAGTTTTTCAATTATAGAATAAATAGTTCTTACACATGTATGGTAATATATGATATTGTAATCAATTGTATTAATACTTGTCATAGGCAACACTATTGCATTTACTTATTAAGTGTTTTGCACCAATTAGAATTGTATACTAATATTTTATTAATACTTGTCATAGGCAATACTATTGCATTTACTTGATAAGTGTTTTGCACCAATCAAAATTGTGTATTATTTCTATTTTAATTTGTAGAAGTGATGGATTTCTTTTTAGTTTTTTGGGAATGTCTTTATATTTTGAAAAAATCTATTTTAAATAGTTCTCTTTATTCTCATTTATAATTTACAAATAAAGTGACATTTGATTTGATTCACGTTATTTAAATTAAATCAAATAATTTTTTAATAAAAATGAAAGTATAAATCAATTTCTATTTAAAAGGTAAACTATATGTATTTTTTGTACTTATAATTTAATATGATTCCCTTGTCATCCACACCAGTCACAATTTTATATAAACTAGTGGCCATAGCAATAACTTCTTCATTAACTTGGAAACTGATGTCATTAGTGGTAACTTTCTTGTTATTCTAGGAATTGACAAATTGAGTAGAAAAGACTTCATGAAAGGAAGTAGGCCTCCCTTTTTAATCACCATCCATGCATAAGGGTCTTTCCACATGTAGTCCTCAATCCTTGGAGGCTCAACCCCCACCATATCACCTCCTATCTCCAACTCCTCCTTAGAACCCCTTGAAAACTCTAGATTGGCAAAAGTGAAAAATCTCACTTCATAGGAACACTTAGCAGAGAGGGTGAATATCAAGTAATCCAACAACCTTGAGCTTAATACTAAAAGAAGATTTCAAATCACTGCAATTATTATCAAGCATGGTAATAAATCCTCTATCTAATTGTGAAACTAACGCCATGTGCAAGAAGTCATTACCACTTTCAAATATCATCCACACATCCCTCTAAATTTTGTGAACTTTAATCCAAGCCAAAAGAGACAAAATGGAAATAAATGTTGAAATTTCAGCTCTTTCCGACATGATCATTGGAGATTGCCATCATAATCTTTACGAACTTAGTAATGATGGCCCAAGCAATAATTAAAAAATAAACACTTTCCCATCTGCTATAAAACTTTGTCTTTTCATGATGATACTTAATTTTAAATTCATTGTAAAGACAATTTGTTTAAATTCATCACCACCTTTAAACTTCAATGAGACTTCTAGGGAAATCAGGGAACCATCATTACCTAGGTATAGAGTTTTGTTCCCTTTCAATAAGGGATTGAATATATCATGGTAGAGATGCTACCTGCCACCAACACCTAATCCCTTGCAACTGTGGGCCCAACTTAGTCAATGAGTCCACCACAACATATAAATGTTTTGTATAGTGTATCTCTTGAGGTGTGAGAGCAGTGTCCATATATCACCAAGGGTCTTGTAAATTGACCAATGTGGTTCTATATTTTCTCTAACCATTTCCATGATAATTTTAGTCACCCTCAACACATCAGTGTTTCCATCCCATATTGATAGAAACATTTAAGACCCTAATACAAAGCTAAGGTCTCAACCACATTGTTGGACGTAGAGCTGAAACTCCTTGCATAGGCCATGAACAAACTACCAACAGAGTCCCTAATGATTCTCCACTAGAAACACAACCATCTCTCACAACACCTTCAAAGTTGAGTTTGCATAGAAGATGAGGAGGGGTTAATCATTTAGTATTCAACCTAGCTATAGTTTTAGAGTTATCAAAAACCTTGAAGAAACGTAGGGGGTTTCAAGACAAACCAATTTTTTGGTCACCAATAGAAGGGGGGTTAGGGGGATTTTTCCACTTGCTAACATCTATATTCTCTTTCATTAGATCAACAACAATGGAGGAAACACCAATAGTTGTGCATTCTTCCTCCCAAAAGACCTAGGTGTTTCTCTCCTTCCATAAACCCTAGCATATATGTGGTGTAGTCATTTTCCAAAGTAATATGATAAGGGGGTGGTTAAAACGGCAATCCCAACTTAGGATAAACTATTACAAGTCATTCATAAACACCCAAGAGAGAACAATTGTGAAGTGTGAAATCCCACGCTTCCCTAGCAAACAAACAAGAGATAAGAATGTGATTAATTTCCTCTTTCTAAGCTTTGCAAAGATAGCATCTATTAGGAATCTAGAAACCTCTTTTCTTGAGATTGTCAATATTAGCATGGAGAGTAGCCCACCAAAAAAAGTTTATTTTAGAGAGCAATTGTCCATTCCAAAAATTCTTTCAAAACTCTGGGGTGGTATCATTCTTAAATCAAAGAAAATATGTCAATTTGATTGTGAATTTTCTAGAAGTGTTTTTATCCCACACAAAATTATCTTCCTTAGGATATTGCATAATTCTAGTATCCTTTAAGAGATTCTATAGTTCAAGATGACCATACATAAGAAATATGTCAAAGAGATTTCTTTACTTCGTCCATGAGGTAAAGTGCAAACTAACAATATCACCAAAATGTAATTTGAAGTTGCCTATGAGATGATAGAATTCGCTCATCATTAGAGGCTTCCTCCCAAGCCAATTATCCTCCCAAAATCTTATTCTATTTCCTCTTGCCACCATTCACCTAAGACCCTCCCTTAGGACATATTTTTTTGGGATCAAATTGTTCCATATTCTAGAATGTGAGGGTTAGTCATTGTCACTTAAGAAATAAATAAAAGGAGTGTTCTTAAGAAATTTTAGTTTCATAATATTTCCCCATCTGACATATTTCACAACAAGGCATTACATAATTTTAGTGATGAGGGCTATGTTCATATTAGTGATTCTTCTAATTCCTAGACCACCCTTGTCCTTAGGATTGCACATTATGTCCTAGTTAACCATACCAATCTTGTTCTTTTTAGTAGTGCCAATCCAAATGATTTTTCTTTAAAAAAATTTCATACCATTGGAAATTTTGAATAAGGAGAGAAAGTAAACATGGACACCTTGAAGAGAGGTAGACAATAATTAGAGTTTAGCCACACTACTTAAAACTTTCCCCTTTCACTCAATTAATTTCTTCTACATTCTCTCAAGGATAGTGTTCCAGAATGGGGTAGAGACTTCACCATTAGAGGGAGACCTAGGTAAGTTTCTAGTAGACCAACTGATTGACATCCAATCACAATAGTAAAACTTCATCTCAAATCAAGGTTGGTGTTGAAAAATTACATTTTACTATTATCATAATTAATTGATCGCCTAGAAGTGGAGGCATAATTATCTAGAAAATTTCTTCAATTCTTAGCTTCCACAACAAACGAGAAGCCAAAGAGGAAGGTATGATCCAAAAAAAATGGATAGCCTCAAGAGGCAGGCAGCTGGCCTCTTTAACCCCTTTAATTGAACCTAAACTGGCAAGACTAGTAAAAGATCTACCCATCACCACCCCCACCATTATGAAGAGCTAAGGGGACAAGGGATTTTCCCCATCTCAATTAACACTCGAGTTTAAAAGATCCCCAAGATGTACCAATAACAAGAACCAAGAAGTTTATAGATTTCACCACCATCCTAGTCATTTTAATAACTTTACTATTTAATCCAATTTGAGTTAGGACCTCATAAAGAAATGTACCACTCAACTTTATCATACGCCTTTGAAATGTCCAATTTCAGAGCCAAACCCAAGTTTATGCTCTTTTTCTATTGAGTGAATAACTTCACATGTGCTTATAACAATAGCAAGAATCTATAGTCCTAGGATACATCCCTTTTGAGGAGGCCTAATGAAATTATCTAGATACAATTCAATTTTAACTAGAACATTGGAAAAGATTTTATAAGCAATACTACAAAGAATAATAGGCCTAAAGTTAGAAAATATTTTAGGTTCATGAACTTTACGGACAAGCACAATATATGTGTTATTTAGCTTTCTTAGGAATTTACTAGTTTTGAAGAATTCGATGGTAGCTCTAACCAAATCTATGTTTATGAGGTCCCAAAAGTGTTAGAAGAAGGCCAACTAAAAACCATCTGGACTAGGAGATTTATAGGGTTTTATGGAAAATATCACCTTCTTAACCTCCTCCTCAGTGGTAGGGCAGTAATAACACCACTTTATTCTTCATCAAGAAATCTAGGAAGGGAGTTAATAAGTCTATTCATGATATTAGTGTCAATGATGTAGGAACATCTTAAGTTTTCTTGGTGGCTACTTTGGAGTTTATGGAAGGCGGCTCAGTAGTTGCTTTGGAGGGTTCTTGGATTGGTACTCAGTCGAAGAAGAGATGCTCATTAGAGGTGGTTACTTGGTTATCTCTTGGTAGTTCTTGGTTGAGTGATACTGGAGGTGCTCGGTTCTTGAGGGAGCTTAGTATAGCTTGGGGGCATATATTTTCCAAAGGCGCTCGATGATTCTTTTGGGAACTTGACACACACTAGAAGCTTGGTGTAGCTTGATTGTAGTGTAGCCTGAGTGGCTTGGTCATTGAAGGGACTTGGTCTGTGAAGGAGGTGGTACAAAGTCATTACTGGGTAGTTTGTGGTAGTTGTTGTGTTAACCAAGTGATTCAGTTAGTAAAGGCATTTGGTGTATACTATGGCTTGGTTTATACTAGGAACTTGACAATAATGTTGCTTGAGTTGGCTTGGTCGATGAAGGGATTGGTTATGCTTGGTGAAGTTGTTGATGCTTGACGTGGTTTCTATAACACTTGGTCTAGTCTTGGTTTTTGTGTTGCCCAAGTTGGCTATGAGTCAACTTTTGGCATTTGATTTGTGTATAGGTATTTAATATTTGTTGCAACTAACTTGTGGCTTGCATGGGCATTGAATGTATGGGTTTATTTTAATTTGTAATGGGCTAGGTTGACTTGTGGCTTAGTTGGGTATAAGTAGGGGTGTTTTGTGGAGTCTTAGGCATTCAAGGGATGATGGATTAATTCATTAAAGGAGAGTGGATCCTGAGTTCAATGTGGAGTAGTTGAAGATCAAATTTTTCTTGAGTCTATGAACAGAGTGCCAAATATGAGGTAGTTTATAGAAAGATTGTGGTGGAGTTGTGATTTTGTGAGGAGGGCTAGTAGTTGAGGCCTTGGAAGCAAGGAGATTGCTTGGTGGGCTTGTGAGCACAAGTTGAGATTTTCCTTGGAGGTTTCTACCAAAGTGTGGATATGGACTAGCTAGTGCTTGAGTTGGATCTTGAGGGATCTTGCAGAATTGTTATTGTAATTGCTATTGTGTTTGGCCCTAGCTTGGAAGGCCTTACAGTTAGGCACTTTGCATGTAAACAATTATTTTATTAATCAAGTATTATAAATTGGTATTAGATCTTGAACTATTCTTGTGTTTCTATTGCGTGGTTATTTGCAGGGATCTAGATTACCTCTAATAGGGGTACCCTTAGATTCTTGATGCATCAATCAATATATTGTTTGGCCTAGCATATGCCTCCAAAAAAAAATTGAGTATCTCTTCTCCCAATATCCTCCTAATCATTCAACTGATTGTAATAACAATCAAGGATCCAAGGTCAATTTCCTCCTACTTACAATTTCCATTGTCATTACCTTTGTTCTTGCACTTCTTCCCGAGGGTCTACCCAACTTAACTTTGTTTTTAACAACAACCTTCTTACTACCTCTCATTCTCTTTTTTGGAATCTATTATTCTCTAGTATCACTACATGTGTGGGAATAGGTAGAAGATCGATGATCAAGAAAGAAAATCATCTCCTTAGTTGTTTATCCCTAAGTCATGTTGTCTATTAGTGTCAAACACTTAGTCATTCATAAGACAATGTTGTTTGCTCATCACTACAACCAAGCCATCCTATATAGGTTGAGCTAAGTATTGAAGGCTTATATATTTCAAGTTATATGTTGAGCTGTATTTTTTGCTGAGCAAGGTAGTGGTTGCTGAGTACTCCAGTGATTGCCAAGTTTATCACAGACAATAGGTGATGCCGAGTGATATAGAGGCTGAGTAATTCAGTATATGATGACTATAATTAAGGATGAGGGACAACATGATGAAATAGTTTATGCTGAGTGCCAGTTTAGTGCAAGTGTTGAGTAACACAATTTCACATATTTGTTTGGAATGATGCTAAATCTTACATAAACCATTTTTATCAAAATGGAAGCATGTTTTAAAGATCAAGGAGGTAATTAAGGAGGTGATTATGTGTGTAATGGAAGATCATTAATCCCTATATGAGGAAATCTACCAATGAAAAAATTGCAAGGACTAAGCGGTAAAAGAAATGAATCTAGATTGTTGATTTGGATGTAGAAGGTTCACCCAAACAATTATTTAAGGCAATCCTTGAAGAGAAGAAAAGAAATCGTAATTCAACAAAATGACACCCAATATAAAGAAGAGACTCTTGAGGAAGTATTTGATGAAGGAAGTTCCAGTGAATTTGATGCAACAATAGTAGACATGTTGGAGAGGAATACCATTCTGAATGAGGAAGTCAAAGCATTGAAAAGAGAACATGAGCTGCAAGTGATAAGGCTATGCGAAGTGACTAAACAAAAGAAAAAGGTTGAAGAAGACAAGGAAATAGTAGTTGAAGACAAAAGGAAGAGAGCTATAAGACTTGATGAAAGGATCAAAGAAGTACATGAGTTGACCCACAATCAATTTGACATGATCAATCAGTTGCTAAGTGCAAATCATGAGATTGCGAGTAAAGATCTATAGATTGCAAATCTGAAATTTGAGAATGACATATTGGTGAATGAGTGAAAGCTGAAAATAAATTGGTTGGGAGGTTGAAAAAAACCTAAAGAGGCCATGATATTTATTAATGAATAGATAAATGCACCAAGAAGACTTCATGACACCTATGGACTAGACTATGTCGAGTTCCTATTAGGTGTCGAGCAAGGAGATTCATCAAAGAAAGGAGAACAAAGTAACATGAATGGAAAATAAAAGAACAAGAAGCCTAATTTCTATCATTGTGGAAAACCAGGTCATACAACAAATGTTTGTAGGAGAAAGTTTGGTTATTTAGATCCTAAACCTGAATTCAATGGTTATTGTTTCACTTGGAACCAACACGGTCATCAAGCATATGAGAGTACATCAAAAGGAAATAAGACACCAACTACTTCTAGATTTGAAGGTTATTTTTATACATGGCAGAAGTATGGTTATAAGGCACAAGAGTGTAGATCTAAAGAAAAGAAAAATTAGACACCTAAAGGTCAAGGAAAATCAATTCAGCAAGGTAATACCATAAATTTGGATTACAATAATAGGGTAAATGTCAATATTGTAGAAAATGTAAACACATTGTAGAAAATTGTACTAAGATACATCTTAGAGGAAGATCTAGAATTTGGAGAAATTTTGGACTAGTATGTTTCAATTATCAGAATGTCGATCATCTAAGCAAGGACTATATGAGCCAAGCACTATCACCCAATATTGAAGTGAAAAATGGAAAGGAAAAGGCCAATGCTGAAGAATTAAGGAATGAAATGAATCAAACATGGAGGAAGAAGCTCGATGGAGGCAACAGTTCCAATGGTGAATTTGTGATCATAGAATCTAATGGATTAGGTGATCCACCCACCTCAAACTAGATGATAAGATATGTATGGAACTATGTTTAAAATGGATAAATCATACATTAGTTTCTAATACCATATGCATGTAAGTCCAAATCCGCATAATGATAGATGCATAGGGACATAATCTAATATTTGAGTTAAGATGAATTTTGGTGCCAAGTTGAGAATCTAGCATGACCGAGTTCTAGCAAGGGCCAAGATACTATATGACTGAGTGGATATTGGAATGATGAGTGGAAATCCAGTATAAGACAAATCAAGGTAATGACTGAGAAAAATGAGTTGTAATATGAGTGCCAAATTTCACAGAGTTGGCTAAGAGAGTTGTATGTCATTGACTATCTGTATGGAGTATTTATTAGGCCCTAAGATCAAATTTCTATGGTATATAGTGAATTTTGAAGTCATTTTAAACACCAAGTGATTAGCTTTTTAGAGTGCAGAGTGAATTCAAGAATCTAGTGAGATTTTAGTAGAGATTGTGAAGGGATTCAAAGAATGTCATCAAATTTTTTTGGAAAGTGTGAGGAACTTGCTATCTACTCAGTTGTGTAAAAATTCAAAGTTCAAACCCTAAGTTGAGAAATAGTGTCGTCTATATCAGCAAGTGAGAAGAAAGTTGTATTGAAGGGAAGCAACACTCAATTAGTGCGGAATGAAGCATGTCCCTTACCAAAGCTCAAGGCATATCTAGACATTGCATTGAAAGGTGATTCCTCAGGTGCATTATCTTTGATTCCACTATGAGTAATTATGGTACATGTTGTGAGCTTATGTTATATGTGCAATATAGGATAAATTGGAGACTTCAAGATAAGGAATGCATATGACATATTATGAAAAAATGATAGACTAAAAGATGAATACAAGGTAGTGGCTAAGAAAGGGTTGAAACCTGCCCTAGATTTTCCAAGGAATTTCAAATTGGAATAGATCAAAGATTGTTTTGAGTCATATTCATGATATGAATTTATAGCTTGAGAATGGGCTGATAATGATCACCAAGATAGTTGTCCAACATGTTATAGGATACCCTTTTATAGATAGGGTTAAAACCAATCAATGCCAAGGAAAAGATGCAATTGAAGTTGATACAAAGGTGAATTGGAATGGAAGGGGAATGTTAATTAATACCATTAAAGATTTTGTGATTGAGTTTTCAGTAAGAGTAATTACACACAAGTTCTACTAGTCAAGCTGATTGAATAGTGTGTCGTGTGGTATAATTGACATGGGATACAAGCTGGTGAAGAAGGATCACTACTAAAATTTGGAAGAGCTTTAGCTAAATCAACTTGTAGAGAACCTAGATGTAATAAGGAAGGAAAAGAAAAAATATTGTAAGCTTATTTCCCTAATTGTTTGCATTTTCTTGTATGTACAAATTTTGTTCCCAACCATTGGAGATGTTGCATGGGAAAAACAAAGGCCAATAATGCAACAAATCAATGAATTTATTAGTCAAATGGGTGAGAATTTTGAAATAATTATGGATGGTTATTTTGATGAATTCAAACAAAAAATGAAGAATACATGTAGAATACCTAAGTTGATAGTACACTAGTTTCATGATCAAGTGTGTTTTCTAGTTGACACTAACTATACTTATGTTCAAGCCATGATTCCTAGAGTTGCATGGTTAAGACCTATTCATCATGAGGTAAACATTGATGAAGTCTTAGTAGCCATCACAACACTATTAACTAGGGAGATAGAAAAGAATGATGAACCTTTTGACACATATGAGACAACAAAGATTAAGATGATGATACAAACCAAGGTTCCTAAGTTGGACATAAAAAGAAAGAAGATGGCATAAATATTAGAGGGTACTTTGGTGAAGCACCACTATAGATAATAGAAGGAAAATGTGAAGACCTTAGCAATGAAGACGAAGATGAAGGTGATGATGAAGAAGGGCATGAAGGTAAAGGTAAGGAGTTAGTTGTTGTCAAGCCAAAGGAAAAAAAGGAAAAGAGATTGTTGTGGTTGAACCAAAGGTAAAAAAAGTTTGAAGAAGGTGGTTACCAAGCCCACAAATACACCACAAAGGATCACTAGATAAAGATCCAAGGCAAATAGTCTTGTAGCTACCAAGCCATTGAAGAAAGGTGTTGTGAAAATCACCAAGCCTACACTAGTGTCAAGGAAACAAAGAGAAAGGCAATATGTGAAGAGACTGAGCCAAGTAAATTAGTGAAGAAACTGAGAAGAAGGCTCATGGTGAAGAAAGATGAAGAGGAAGAAGAAGTAAGGACTGAGTCTAATGACTTGATTCAATATAAATTTGTATATAAGAAACCTCAAAATATTGACGAAGTATGTGACAATCTTAGAAATACTATAGGTTTATCTAGTTTTCATTTCATTAAGTTTGATAAGTTGAGTAGAGAATATAAGGAGAAAGTAGAAGAGGTGGTAATTGATATGATGATCAAATTTAAATATAGGTCCATAGAGCTAGGAAAGTTAATTCCCAAGAAATTGTACAATAAGTTAAATAACAAATGGAAACATGCACTAACCAATGAGATATAGATGAAAGAGGCTACATTAGCCCAAGTTATGCCTGATTTAGGTAAACAACATATGTCTATAGCTATGAAGGAATACACTAATAATTTTGTGCCAAAATAAAAGGGCATATACAATTTTGAACAATAAAATTGAAGAAGTTGTACAGGAGAGCAAGAAAATATGGTAAAAATAATAATTCTTATTCCTACTAATGAGGAGAAGGAAGATAAGGAAGAGAAGGATGCATATTAAGTAGAGTTTGATAATAAAGAAGAAATCTTTGATTATGTCAAGCAATTACTTACTATAATGCAAAAAATGGCACAAGAACGAGAGAAGAAAATAAATGTAGTTACTAGAGAGGATGAAATTCTAGAAAATTCAGTGCCAAATGTAACTACTACTGAACATGAGTCCGAGACAACTAGGTTAACCAAGAAAGAAAAGGATAAATCTCCTAAATCAATAAAAGAAGACTTGATGAACAACAATTTGATAATTGGATGGATCAAATAATATCCTAAGATTGATGAGCAACAAAAATCTCACTAAATACCAATTAATCCACAATTATTATTGATTCTAATGTAAAAATGCCAAAAGAGGCAAAATATGACGCTTCTATTATCAAGCAATAGAGTGTGCTAGAAAATTAAGGGAGAGATGCATAAGAACTCGATCAGAGTAAACAAGGTGAGAACAAGGAGGAATAGAGCCAAAATGTACAAGTAGAGTAATCAACTACTATCAATGATAGTCCAAATGTCTTAGGACTTCAAATTGAGAGGACAAAGGAAATAGTTAAACTAAGTTCCATTGTTGAATTCAAACTAAATGAGGAGTAGAAATTACTAGAAGAGCCAAAGGGCACCAAGGGAACATGAGCAATAATTCAAAGACTGAGCCTAGAGCTCCAAACTCAAAGCTTGTAACTACCATTACTGAGCTCTAGTAGCCATGATTCTAAAGGGAAGATGATTCAAAAAAAAGGTGAAGTCACTTGGGAAGCCATTCACATTAAATGAAGTTAATGTGATTCCTAATTGGGACACAAATAAATTAACATATGAGAAAATGAAAACTTTGCAATACTTATTGGCAAGGAAGACAAGTTAAGAAGAGCTAAAGAGAGAACAAAACACAAATAGGTATTGCATGGGATTAAGGATATTTTCCTAGAAATTTTCTATGTGGAAAACCTTAATGTGAAAGCACGTATAATGGCTCAAATAGTTTAGATTGTAGAGAAAATAAATGACCCATATATTGATGCAAATGAAAAGTTGATACAATGGTCAGAAAATGGATTTGAGAAAAGAGTCAAGGAAAAGGTAGTAGTAGAAATTGTTGTTAGATATGTTGAGCTATCAAAACTTGTGACTAATTTGGGACAAGTTTCTAGCAATGTACATATAGTGTTTAGAAAGTTGTGTGATAACTCAAAATACACTAAGGACATCAAAGAGAGGATATATAAGTTAGAAGCTAATTTTCAATATAGTGCCAATGCATTAATCACATATGTCATTTCCAGTGTTGTGCACTTATCAAAGGTTAATTTTTAACAAGAAAGGATTACAAAGTTGACTGCATAATATAGTTGAATAAGAGAAAAATTGAATTCAATTCAAGCCATGATGACACCTCATGATCTTGAGGTTATGCAAATGCATTTAAAGAATGAAAAAGAGTTACTCCACTTTAATCCAAATTTTTCATTTGTTGATAGCATGGTGGATTTAGTAGCCAAATTGGACATAGAGATTCATGTCATTGAATCCATAAGGACTAACTAGGATAGCACATTGAGTAACATTTTGAAAATTCACAAACTATTTTTTGGATAAGTTCGATTTGAATCATATACCCCAGTAGCCATGAGTGACAAAAACAAGAGGATAGATACTGATCACGATTGTCAAGCCCTAAATTTAACAAGGTAGAGCACAACCAATTTTTTAAATTCTTTTTTCAAACGGTGCACTAAAGGTAATATGTGTAGCTCTATACTTGTTATGAATGTTCTATCAAACTGTGAGGTGTCTAGATAAACAATTCATGTTTCCTCAAGGATGTCAGAAGATACTAATTTGGTCATTGAGTTTAGAGATTATAAAGTTAATTGGTAAAAAGGAATTTGTTTTCTTTGAAATCATGCACTTCAAGTTTCCATGGGAGGCCAATCATTAATTGAATAACTAGGTATGATATAATAGCTAGGCAATGTTAACATATTGGAATTCACATCTTACCCTTGAGACATATGTAAGTATGAAACATAAATTCTCTGTCAATGTTTTATAATGGTTCCAAAGTTACTTTTGGAGAAGATATTTGATAATTTCCCTAGGTACATGATCTTCTCTTGTTACATTATGTCCCATTTGATCTTAAATCATTATGGTAGGAGTATTTCAATGAAAGTCTTGCACTATGTCCTTAAAGCACTCCAACCAACTAGATGTTTTACCACTAAGTATTTTAAATTGTTTTTCATTTATGCATTTTCGAATTTCTATGATGTGTTACAATTTACCAATCCTTTATCAATATTAGGAAAACATATCATTTAATGGAAATAAATAAGGTAATATGAAAATTAAATTAAGAATTATGATTGTTAGCTTATTCCTCCAAATAATAAATTTATGTTTCTAACTACAAAACATTACTTTATTACCAACTACTTATTCATGACTAGTACATATACCTACCCATCCATTAATATCTATATATAAAATAGTTACTTTATAATTACTAAATTAATCTTACAATCCAATGTCAATTCACTACAAATCAATTAATCTATATTTTGTCTAAAATAGTAAATGCCTACTAATTACTTTTACTTATGAACTACTATCATAGGTCTCACCACCCTACATTCTATTGATCCTATTTAATAAGAGCTTTCCTAAAATCCTAATAATCCCAATTAATAAAATGCATTCCCCAACCATCATAATTATTTCATTTAATAATATACATTATTAATTTAATTAACCCCTATTCATAACTTTAAATTTTTAAGTTTAATATCAACAATTCCAATGTCCTAACATTTACCCCTAACCTAAACTACACATGCCCCCATCCCAACTTATTCATTACTTCAAATCTCTGCTGCCCCAATTCGAATTCCTAGGCCATGGTGTCACATTCCCACCTAATCCTCTTTCCAATAATGCTTTAGAAAAGGTTATATTCCTCCCCCTAATGCACCTAGTTAAAAAGGTTCAATTAGCAATGATCCCAAGGTATAAACCTGACATGGACCACTTTCCAGCACCAATATACTCCTCCCCTCTTTTCAAGTGCATGGTTCCTCCTTTTGAGGCATGATGGGTTGTAAGAAGTTAGAGTTTTTACATCTTGAAAAATTTCAAACTTGTTAGGTGCCTAGGAAAAGATGGAAGTCTTAAGTCATGTCAAAAAAGTCTTAATCATTGCCATTTCACATAATCACAAATGTGACAAGGCAAGGTTGCCTAGTGGGGAACACAACCCCCTTCTTCCATATTTGAATATGGTGATCTTGCTGCTAAAAGGTAATTAAAACCTATATTTAATAGGATTCCCAATGTTTTAATTTGTTTATAAATATATTTGTATTTTGGGTTTGGTTCACGTGTTAAGTTTTATATTTCTTTTATTTGTTCCATGCTATACGCAGAGGTACTTTATCCTTAGGGGTCAGCCTTTCTAGGTAGAGTGTTTTGGTATTCCTATGTGTGTGGACATATTTTGTCCTTTAAATGGTTTTTTTTTCCTTCTTACCTCCTAGGTGGAGTGATTATTTTAATTGTATCTTATAAGGGAGATTGTAGGTATATTCTTCCCAATTATTATATTGCTCTGTAATAGGAATAGATTAATTTTCACATTCTCATACATTTTCTAGAGAATGAAAAGCATAGCTATAGGAAGGTAAAATTTTGTGTCAAGATTTTTATTCTTCATATTTCTTTTAGGAGACCATAGTCATGAAGTGTCAATGATTTGACTCAAATTCTCTTCCAATTTTAATTTGCAAGTTGTTATTACTATAGCATTTATCTCATCTAAGGAGATGTTCAAACTTGGAATAAAAATGAATTAATGATGATGTATATACAATGAGCTATCAAACATAATAATTTTCTTCCATTTTATTGAATGCATAACACATAAACTTTCAATGCAATTATCTATGTTTTTGATCAACTTAACTATATCAAAAGAATATACCCATATGAAATATTTCTTCCAATTGATTTATAAGGAAGAGTGTCTCATTCACATGATTCTCAATTTTTCATCAATTTACATAATTTGAAAACTAACAATGAATATAAACTATACACAATTTTCTCAATCTTCCCTTACACAATTTCAACAAAATACAATAATAAGAATATCCCTCTTTACATCATAATGAAATGATCATGGAGACTTAACATCCTAACATGTTTACAATGAAATGGAAAATTTTTATCTCCAAAATCATTTGGTTTCCAACATTTCCAAGAATAAACCCTAATCTCTTCATAGGAAACATCTTTTCAAAGACCTACAACACAACACAAAACTTGGAACCACGGATGCTCACCTCCCATCCTAGGCTTCTTTGAAGCCACCCACCGAGCAAGAGAAACAAGATCCAAACAAGATACACACCGTAAAAAATATGTTAATGCATGAGAAAATTAAAAGACAACACATAATACTCCCTTCCAAGGTTTACACATTGATTCACCATTGGAATTATAAGAACATTGGGTGAAGGTGGGCTCTTCAAGAGGAGATTTGCCATGCCAAAAAAACTCATACAGATTGAATTTCACCATGCCTCTTCAAGGCTTGCATCACATGCTTCTCTCCACAATTTCTACTTATCACCCCCAAATTAATATTTCCATTTATCACCCCCAAATCACAATATCAGGAAAATGGCTTCAGTGGAGCCTAGACTCCATGAAATCTTTTCCCCTTCTCTCCAAAAGAAGAGGCTCTCTACTACATTGTTGAGCTCAACTAACCCCCTCAACCAATTATTCTCTTCCCTCCCAAGGGTGAGCGAAGCCTTCACACCCATGATTACATTGATCATTCAAATCAAAACAAAGAAATCAAGAAGTAAAGCCAAGAAGTTTACATGAACAAAACACAGATCCACACTATCACAATACAATACCAAGATCTACCATACAAAGATTCACAATACAATGCATGATCTAATGAAAAACACTCCATGCTTGTAGATTAATTATGCAATACCAAAAGTAAGAAGAAATGAACATGGTTGAAACACCAACATTTGTCCAAGATAAAGGCAATGATAGTTGTTGTAGAGCTCCCTTAATCTCCTTCAAAAAAATAACTATCTCTAAACTTAGAGAGTGGGTGAACACCCCCCTAGTTTGTCCAAGACTCTCTAATAAGGCCTTCTCACTAACTATTTTAGGAAGGAAACCAAGCCACTTCCTCTTACAAACTAGTCTCCCTCTAAATTTTCTACATTTGACTTAGTGGAGACATGGGAGAAAACACATGTGACAACTCTAATTTCGAATTGACATAAGAATGCATCGGTAAAGGGCCCCCCTAGGCTGTCTAGGCACTAAGATGGTCAAAATTAGGTACCTAACATGATATAGTATCATATGGATAACTTATTTTCACATAAAAAGGCACTTTGGGACCACCTAATGACCCCTCAAAACCCTAGCCAAGTCCAAATTCGAATTTCCTTTGATTGTGACCCATCCTGTTGGAAATATTCAAGATATAACAGTTTACTGAGAGGGGAGGGGTGAATCAGTAAACATAAAATCTTAAATCAATTCATATTAATCAGTAAAATATTTAATCACCTAATCTGCAGTATGTAGACATTCATAACACATAAGCACAGAGATTTTGGTGACCCAGAAACCTTCCAAAATAGAAAGTAAAACTGGGGTGGGGATGAAACCCACAAATCTTCTTTACTGCAGTAGGAAGTTAGCCGGTTAAGGCATACAATGATCACTTCTAGTGATCTGCCCTGTTAGGAGCATAAAGGATTGTTATATCCACCTTGTTAAAGGATTTGAAACATACTTCATAAGTATGCACTCTGTTAGGAGATTTGGTACAAAGACTGTTAAGTCTACCCTGTTAAAGGATTTATAAAAACTAATTCACCTGTTAGAATGAAACAGTGGATCTGAATACAACTGATTGCTGATAAGATCCGCTACGCTCTGATTGTCCTTGATATGACAGATAAAACTTTTCTGCTCCAATGCTGACTTTGCTGAAAACCTTCAAAATTCAGCTTACTTGCTTTCGCACACATTCTTCACATACTTCATATATTTCCATTCATCTAGAATGATACAATACATTACATATATATACCATCCTGGTTAAAATTACATGCAATGGTTGGCTGAATAAAAGTAGACAAAATTTAACTGAGTCGGCCGAATAGCAAAACAAACTCAGTAGAACAAACTTCTTTGTTTACCGACTGAGCTCGATTAACACTGAGTCCTATGTTAACCGACCGAACTCGGTTAACACTGTATCCGTCTTTACTTAGTTAATATTGAGTTCTTAATTAACCGACCGAACTCGGTTAATGCTGAGTTCTTAGTTAACCGACTGAACTCGGTTAACACTGAGTTCTTCTTTACTCGGTTAATACTGTGAGAAAAGTGTTGTCACTAATGACAAATAACTTTATGCCAACAATCTCCCCCTTTGGCATTAGTGACAAAAACAATTATGTATCAAAGTTTATGTACAGAAATTGACATACATTTCAAAAAGTTTCCAAAATTGTAGATCTTATTTGTCTCCCCCATACAATATGCACAGTATTTACAGATCAATACATATATCTTTGCACGGATAGCTCTGAAGTTCTGAAGTTCTGTCTCCCCCTTTTTGACAATAATGCCAAATAACATATATTTACACTGAGATTTCAAAATGAGAGAAAAATTCTGAATGTACCTTGAGAATAAGAGCCAAAGTCTTATCCCAATTTTCTTGCAAAATTTTGCTGGAGGAGAGTGCAATTTGAATTTCTGCAGAAAGTTCAATCATATGATCTGCAACTGAGAAATTGTTGTCATGAATCAATGTTTTGGAATGAGCAATATGCTTTTGCATTGAAGTCATGACAGGAAGAATCATATTCTGGATATCTATGAGAGTAGACCTGATTCTTGCTTCCTCTCTCAGCAATTCTGCCTGTTTCTCCGACAAAAATCTTATTTTATGATGATGGGATGAACTTGTACTGAGGTCAGATTGCAGCAGTTGGGCACTGACCTTCATATCCTTATCAATTTTATTCAACTTTTCTTTTATATCCTTGGTATACTTAGTAACATCACAGAGTTTTCCAAAAAGTGAAGTTACATTATTAAAAGAATTCTCAAAATTATTCAAAATTGTAGACAATTCTACCTGATTTAATGCAATATGCTGAGCAATGTGCTCAAGCACCTTATTGTCAAATTTCTTCTCTGCCTTTTCAATCAATTTTTCTTGGCTGGAGGTATCCTCATTGAATTTGTTTACAGCCTCTTCCAACTGAATCAAAATGTGTTGAGTAGAATCTACTTCAACACCTATAGCCTCTGTTATAATATTTTTAGCACTCTCAATGATGCTATATTCCAGATCTCTTTCATGCCGTAGCTGTTTCTGCCTAGCCTTCTGCTCTAATAGCTGACTGAGCATTCTCATTTCATCAACTGATGCTGTATCAAGATCTATTTTAGGAAGGATAATGCCCTTATCCAAATCAATTTCCTCATCCAGTGTCTTGCTGGAAAACATGTATCTTTTTGCTTTACCAGCAAAGACTTCATCTTGACCCTTGTGAACTGAGACTATAGTTGATGAGGCAGGGCTGGCTGATAAGACTGGAATAGGACTATGTAAAGGAAGACTAAGAGATGTGCAAATGGTATCAAAAATTGATGTTGCTGTACAGGATGGAGTGGAAGAGCTAATAGTTGCAAAAATTTGATTAAGAGAAGTCAAAATTGTAGTATTTGTAGGTACACTTATTATACATTCTGCAGTAGAGTTTGATGTGCATGATGAACTTACTGCAGAGACTGATGGAGACTCGGTTAATGAAGTGATTGACACTTGCATAGATGGTATATGGAGCTGAGAGGACTTACCAGTAGAAGCTATTTTCATACTTGATGTAATTGTTTTGGATGGAGAGTGTGGAAGAGATGCAATGGCTTCAGCTGTAATTTGTACTGGATCTTCTTCCACCATTGCTTGTTCTTTCTCCTCCATTTCTCTTTCAGCTTCTTCTTCCTCTAATTCTTTCTTAGCCTCTTCTTCCACTTCTAACATGATTGAATGAAGATCCTCTGGAATATCTTCAATATCATTATCATCTTCATCATCATCACTGTTGTCAGTGTCCTTGATTTCAACAGTATCATCACTGGATTTGTGTAGATGATAGATGTTTTTCCACATGTTTGTTGCATCATTTACCACATGCTCAATGTCTTTGACAAGTATCAAACAGGTGTGGAATCTAATCATCATATTGCCTTCGTGATCTTTCAGTGATGCTTTCACTTCAGCATTAGTGAAACTCGGCAGGAGATTCATCAGTGTCTGCTCATAGATGTCTTTTACAGTCTTGGTTGTAGCTTCCCATCTGATTTGCAACCTCTCCAATAGTTCTTTGGGGATCTGGGAGGCTATCTGGTCCGGTGAGTATTTCCATTTACCCATCTTGTTCAGTACCAGTTCCTCAATTTGCATCTTTTCTTGTTCTGTTCTGGTTTCAAACTTCAATGCTTTGAAGTTTGTGAAGCTAGCACCTACTTCTAATTGCTTCAATCTATCCTCAAATGTGAGTGGAGTTTTAACAAGTACAGGTTCTTTCTTTCCTTGTCTTGTTCTCCTGGAGAAGACTGCAGAGGCTTGCCTTTTAGGTTTGGTGATGATCACCTTGCCTTTCTTTTGTTGAGGCTCCTTTTCCTTTTCTGACTCGATTTCCTCTTCTTCTTCTTCGTCTTCTCCTTTGCCTTCTGTTATCATAAGAGAGCCAACTTCCGTCTTCAGTTGGGTTATCTTTCTCTTTCCTTTGTTAATGGCCTGAGGAATTTTAATTTGGAGTTCAATTCTGGCCTTAGCTTGATCATATGTTCCAAAAATTGGTTGCCTTGGGTCTACTGGTTCATTCACCAGTGCTTCTATGATATCCCTGGCTTCGTCAATTTTTACCTCATAGGGAAGAGGTTTCACCCATGCTACTCGAGGCCTGGCTGCTTGAATGTATACCTTGTCGCAATCTACCATGAAGCATATGTCTTCTTTGTATTCTTCAACCAGTTTGGGTGGAATTCGGAACCTATGATTCATCTTTTCCTTAAATTCTTCAAAATAGTTATCCAAAATAATATCAAAATTTTCATCTAGTTCTGCAATGAACTCGTTTATCTGATAAAGAATTGGTATATCTTTTCTCCATACTACTGATCCCTTTGATGGAAAAGATTTCTGAATATAGAAGAATAAACAAATCAAAAGCGAACCAAATTTGCAGGGATTGTTCTTGGAGGTTTTAATGCTTTCCATATTTTTATTGAATTGGGATAAAAGTAATTCTGATAAATCAAATTCTAAATTCTTCTTCACTATTTTTTACGCCAGATCCACAGCTTCACAGGGTACACTGTTTGGACGGCTTGAACTATAGATTTTGTGAGCAATGACGTGAGTGCCAAATCTCAATTCGACGTCAGCTACAGTATTCAGCTTAAGTCCCCTACCATCCCATTCTGCTTGGGTCAGTTTCTGCAATTCCTCCCGACCTAGGGTTTTGGTAGTCTTGGCTTTGCTCAGCATGGGGAGTCCAGTAATATTGTTAATCATTTTCTTTGTGATGAGCACTGGTTGCTCTAACCACAATTGGCCATTGTGAACTCGACTGAGTACATACCTAACCCATTTAACTTGAAATTTCCTTGGCAAGTGCGAAATGTGGGTTAACCCTTTTGTTTCAAGATGCTTATCTTCGGGTTTTAGATTTCCATCTATGCTCATTTTACCTAGGGCATTATCAATTTCTAGGTTCCCAAGTTCTTGAATAGAGCATTTAAAATGAGATCTTATATCATTGACAAGAAGTACCTTTGAAGGAATTTGAGATTGAGCACCATTAGGGTCCAGTGATTCTGCAATAGCTGGTGCTAATTTGAAGTTCGGCGCCTTCCATTCCTCTCCTCTAACCAGCATTTCTGAGCCTTTCTTAGTCTTAGAGCTTCCACTTTCGGATGCCATTGTTATTGATAGGTGTAGAAAAATTCTGAATTGATTCTTTCGCTCTTTTGAAAAATTTGCTCGGAAATGTCTTAAGCTCGCTCTGAAATTGCAGAAAATACCTTAGCTCTTTGTTCGCAGTAAAAATTTAGATCAAATTTTGCCCCTTTTGATAACAAATTTGCCATAAATGTTTTGGTATGATGGCAGAAGAAATGAAAGGTTGTCATCCACTAGCTCGGTAGATATTATTAACTCGGCGATTGAAAGAAAATATTGAAGTACCGACCTTACTCGGTTGGGTCACGAACCGACCTTGCTCGGTTGAGTCATGAACCGACCTTGCTCGGTTGACATAACATGGTCAATGAAACTTAGTTGTTACCGACCGAACTCGGCAAAGTCTCTTACCGACTCAACTCGGTAACTGCTATTTGGTTAATGAAGCTTTGTTACATCCAACCAAACTTGGTAAAGTATTGAACCGTCCTGGAGTCAGAGTGTATCTACAATACTAATTTGATCCATCTTCTTCCTTTGGAGCTGCATAGGATAAATCTTGGAAGATGCAGTTCCAATGTTTCTTATATGAATACTAATTGGAAATAGTAGAGTCACCCACCTCTTGAGTGACACTCCTATCTGACTTATCTTGTTCGGTAGATTTTGGAATCCATTGCTGCTTCATTTGCTTTCGGATGTTATCTGCTTTGATTTTCTTTTCATCTTCAATTTTTTTGATATTCATGCAATTTTTGGCTATATGACCGAGTTTTGTACATGTATAGCACCTTACAGTTGTGTCCTTTTTCCTTAGGTGATGTCTGGCACAATTCATGCCAGTATGTCCATATTCTCCACAATAGTGACATCTGCACCAGGTGTTGTAGTCCCATCCGAATATGGTTTTGACAAGTTGTTCAGCTGGATTGAATGATTTGGATTTGCACTGGAATGCCTTGTGACCATGCTTTTTGCATTTGTAACAATTGCCTTCAAATTTTGGTTTTTCTTTACACTCATTTGCCTTGTGACCATGCTGATTGCAGTTGAAGCACTTACCATTGAATTTTGCTTTCCCATTGCTCCAGCATTTGTTTGATGTATGACCTATCTTGCCACAATGATTACAAGTGGATCTTTTATTCCTTTGTTCACCTTGCTTGTAGGATTCACTAGTTTCCTTGTATCCAAGACCAGCTTTGCTTGTTTGTCTTTGAAGATTCTGCTCATTCAATTGATTTACGTCTACCTGAGATTTCATCATCCTTTCATTGACTTGCCTTTCAGAGATTAGGTCATTTTCCAAGCTTTCATTGATTTGTCTTTCTGATCTCAAGTCATTCTGTAGACTTTCATTGATTTTCTTTTCAGTGTTCAAATCATTCCTTATTCTTTCATTTTGTGCTCTGAAAATCCTAATTTCTTCATTTGCATTGGTGAGTTGGTCTATGAGGTCTTCATACTGATGAGTTTGATTGCAGATTTCATGACTTCTATCTTTCAGTTCTTCTTGTGCTTTGTTTCTTTGATCCAAAGCTTCACATAGCCTGATTGACTGCATTTCTTGTTCTCTCTTAAGCTTTCTTACCTCTTCTTGCAGAGATCCATTCTTTTCTAGAAGTTCTTTGATTGCTTGGTCAGCTTCTTCTGAATTGCTTGATGGTAATAGGTCTTCAATCTTCATTTCAACATACTGATGATCATTCATTTGTTTTGCAAGATCCTTTCTTCTTTTTAGGGATTGAGAAAGATGTTCCTTTGCTTCTTTAAGTTGAACCATGGCCATTTCAAGATCTAACTTTTCATTTTCTATAACTTTCTCCAATCTGAATATCTCCATTGACTTTGATCTTTGCTCAAGCTGTCAAGCTTTGTCCTGAGAACCAAGTTAGCTCTGATACCAATTGTTGGAAATATTCAAGATATAACAGTTTACTGAGAGGGGAGGGGTGAATCAGTAAACATAAAATCTTAAATCAATTCATATTAACCAGTAAAATATTTAATCACCTAATCTGCAGTATGTAGACATTCATAACACATAAGCACAGAGATTTTGGTGACCCAGAAACCTTCCAAAATAGAAAGTAAAACTGGGGTGGGGATGAAACCCACAAATCTTCTTTACTGCAGTAGGAAGTTAGCCGGTTAAGGCATACAATGATCACTTCTGGTGATCTGCCCTGTTAGGAGCATAAAGGATTGTTATATCCACCTTGTTAAAGGATTTGAAACATACTTCATAAGTATGCACTCTGTTAGGAGATTTGGTACAAAGACTGTTAAGTCTACCCTGTTAAAGGATTTATAAAAACTGATTCACCTGTTAGAATGAAACAGTGGATCTGAATACAACTGATTGCTGATAAGATCCGCTACGCTCTGATTGTCCTTGATATGACAGATAAAACTTTTCTGCTCCAATGCTGACTTTGCTGAAAACCTTCAAAATTCAGCTTACTTTCTTTCGCACACATTCTTCACATACTTCATATATTTCCATTCATCTAGAATGATACAATACATTACATATATATACCATCCTGGTTAAAATTACATGCAATGGTCGGCTGAATAAAAGTAGACAAAATTTAACTGAGTCGGCCGAATAGCAAAACAAACTCGGTAGAACAAACTTCTTTGTTTACCGACTGAGCTTGGTTAACACTGAGTCCTATGTTAACCGACCGAACTCGGTTAACACTGTATCCGTCTTTACTCGGTTAATATTGAGTTCTTAATTAACCGACCGAACTCGGTTAATGCTGAGTTCTTAGTTAACCGACTGAACTTGGTTAACACTGAGTTCTTCTTTACTCGGTTAATACTGTGAGAAAAGTGTTGTCACTAATGGCAAATAACTTTATGCCAACACATCCTACCCCTTATCAAGTGTGTTTACTTAATCATTTACAAGGTAATTAATTTTAGGGTAAAATACCACCATGACCAAAACCCTAAATGACATGTCAATTTTACACAAAGTCCACAAGTGTCAAGTGACACATAAAAGCACATTCTACATCACCATGACATGTCCCTAATGAATCTTTATGATTAAACATTTCCACATACAAGCAACCTTACATTTACAAAGAAAAATGCTTTCACAACAAGGCTTTTGAATCTTCTAAAAATTTTCCTTAATTAAATTGTGTTCACATAGGTTTGGAACTTGTTTCCCCCAGAAAAATTTCCATGGTTCCACTTCCTACAGATTAAACTAGAGCATCAGTAGTCCAAGGAGGTCATATAAAATATATATCATACATGCATATAATTCAAATGTTACATAATTCATATTGACATAATTCAATTAAATTCCCTTTCCTAATCATTTCGATTAAATCATTGAAGATGTTAGAATATCAAATCTGCATATCATAAACCATCATAATCAATTTAACATCCATCTACATATCATAAATCATCATAATCAATTTAACATTTATCTGCATATCATATCATCATAATTAAATTAACATTTTTCATCATATTATAATCTAATTCTATCATGTCATAAGGCTACATCCATATGTGTTTGATCATTTCATACATAATATCAGGTTCTTAGTGCATATCATAGATGTAAAACACTATTGTAATGTCAAAATTAATAGATAAAAAAAGCCACTATCCATCTAAGTCTTGAATGACTGTCAAAATGTCGAAGTCTAAATATCAAAATGCAAGTAAGAATGTCTTTGCTCTGATAGGTTAGGGTGGGGCCTCACAATGATTCAGGATAACACTAATAATGAATACAGACGATCAAGGGGAGTTTTGAAAATTTTGAATTTTTGAACACGTATGTATCAACCAAGTGCAGAGAAAGCACATATAAATTGTATACTGAGTTAATTTATGGATTATATTCTAAGGGGGAGTACTTTTGTTTCATTTTTGTAAAGCAATATTTTGACAATAAAAATGTATTTTTTCCACTAATGTCAAAGGGGGAGATTGTTGATCCATAAGTCATGTTTTCTAGTGGTGTCAAAAACTTAGTCATTCATAAGGTAGGGTTGTTTAATCATCATTGCAATCGAGCCATCCTATATAGGTCAAGCTAAGTATTGAAGACTTGTATATAATTCAAGTTATGTGCAAGGTAGTGGTTACTAGTGAGCAAGCTAGTGGTCGTTGAGTACTCTAGTTATTGTAGAGTTTATCAAGGATTGTAGTTGACTTTGAGTGATATAGAGGACAAGCAATTGAATAAATGTCAAGTATAATTAAGGATGAGGGACATCAGGATGAAATAGTATATGCTGAGTGCTAGTTTAGTGTAAGTGTCGAGTAATATAGTGTCACATATTTATTTTGAAAGGTACTAAATCTTATGTAAACCATTTTTATCTATATGGAATCATGTTTTGAAGATCGAGGATGTAATAAAGGAGGTGAATATGTGTCTAATGAAAGATCATTAATTAGTATGTGAGGCAATCCACCAATCAAAAAATTATGACTAAGCAACAAAAGAAATGAATCTAGATCATTGATTTGGATTTAGAAGGTTCACCCAAAAAATTATTTAAGAAGGGCCTATGACCTAGTGCACATGTGGCAACATATAGATGAAGAGTTTGGTTTCATGTGAAGTTTGGAGGTGAATTAGAGTGTTAGAGATAGAAGAGACTAAGTAGTGCAATGGCTAGCTTGAAGAAATAAAAGAAGATCAATCACAATAAGATGATATTAAATTACATAGAGAAGATCTAATATTAGCATTGTAAGTGTGTACGAAAGGATTAGGTACTGAATATTCTAACAAGCATTTCAAGGATAAAATATCTTAAGAGAGTAGCTTTAATATGCTTTTGCAATTCTCCTAATAGAGTACTCACTTAGTTGTGATGTAAAAATCCTTTAATCAAGGTAGAACCTAGCAGTTCTTTTAGCCTTTAATGGGGCAGACCTCTCACAAGGTAGATCATCAAAAGTGATGAAATATTGTAGCATTAGTAGGCATACTTTATTGCTACATTGGTGAAGATTTTGTGGGTGTCATCCTCACCACAATTATACCTTCACCTTGGAGGGTTTATGCATTACCAAATTTGTGTGTTAATGTTTTATGTTTTTATGAGTTTACATTCATGTAGTCAAAAGTTAGATCTGATATTATGATGAAGTGAATGATTACATTGATATAAGGTTGATGTAAAAATGAGGGTTTATGTGGTGATATTAAATGTGTCATGTTTAATGTACAAGAAGTTTTATAGATCCCAATTCAAACCCCCTCAGTATCTCACTTTCCCTATTATATTTCCAACACTAGTGCACCAGTCATGACCATTGAAGATGCAATACACACAACTTCAAGCTTAGGGGTGCAAGGGAAACAACCATTACCCCAAAGAAATTTCATTAGTTCAATTTTATCACACTCAAGATTCTTATCAGTTTTAGAATGAGGCTTATCAAAAGGGATAGTAATCTCAATATTTTGGATCTCACCTTCTTCTAGCATAGACCCAACATTAATCAACAAAGGATGTGTGATAGTTTTTAGGGTGTTTAACAGATAATTCAAGCCCTCGTGGAAAGGGTAATTTTAATGCCCCACCTAGAGATCCTTGGAACACAAGGATAAAACATGTACTAAATAATTTTTTTTAAAGATAAATTACTTAACAACAACATAAAGTAACCAAGTGAAAAAGTGAAGCATCAAAATGAGGTGATAAGAAAAGGGAACATGGAAAGACTCACATGTTCACCTACACTAGAGGAATTCTTACAACTAATTCTAAAGATCTCCAAGCTCTAAACTGCAACAGACAAACTAAAATCCACACAAATCATGAGAATATACCAAGGTGATGTTCTGTTTCAAACCCAAGGTAAAAGCTATTAGCATGGTTATAAAACAAGTCCATTTCCACTAGTCGTATCATAATATAGAATTAGAAGAAGAGACCAACAATGGTCATACATAGGATGAGGGCTCAAAGTTACCACCACTCACCTACTTGACACCATGCTGAAAGACAAATGTTGACTCCTAAAATTTGGCTAAGTCTAAAATCCTAAAGCCCTAAAATTTGGCTATCTGAATTTTTGAAGCCATGAAATTTCCTAGAATCTTTATCTTAACTCGGAGAGGTTTGAAACCTATTACAAATGAATCATCACATATATTAAAATATATCTTAAGTATAAGGAATTAAATATATGTCAACTTATACTACAATTTTTACTATATCTAGGCGATACTTTTTATCCATGCAATACTTTTTACTATAGCCAGGTGATACTTCTTACTATGGAGAGGCGACACTTCACTAGTATTGTACAATATTTCACACTGCTATGGTGTAATAATTTTATAGTATTGCCCAATGCTAAACAAATATCACCTATGTTCAAAACCAAAATAAAAAACACTAAGTTTAACAGGCAACCAAGGCAAGAAACTCCACACTAATTGCCAGAACCACTATAGTCAAGGATACATTATTTGAAAGCATGAAATACCAAACACCATGCAACATGTAGTACAAGCCATCTATCCATCTAATCCTTAATGGAATATGAAAGAACATGTGGAAAGAAACATTGTAATGTACATACATGGTTCATAAACCAAACATCATATGAAGAAACCATAACATTTAAGCACTACACAACTAAAACTTGTGATCGACTCCTCCCAATCATAATAGCATCGTGAGACCTCAAGGGCCCTAGCCATCACTTGAGCATAACATCCCAAAATGCCAAATAGAGAGTCAGAGCTATTTTATGAGATAATTACTACTAAAAACATAATAACATCATAAGAACAAGAAGATCTAAAATGCTAATCCAAAAAAGTGTAGATACTCTAACTAATAATGAATGACATCATCTAGTCATATGCTAGAACATCATAATAAAGGAATACATCAATGAAAATAAAATCATCTAACATGATATACATAAATTATAATTAAAGAATAAATCACAAGGAACATACTATAGAAACCAAAAATACCAAATGAAACATCAAGCATCGGTCTCAACTAGAAATAGAATGTCTTTGTAAATTGATCCCCAGTAGTGGTATAGATAGCTGCATCTCCCAACCACATGGAACCCATAGGCCTACTCCCAACATGTTCATGGATATAATGATCCAACCATAAAGACACATAATTTTTTTTCCATGGCTAACAATCACACCAGATAGTAAAGAGGACTGAAACCAAGATCATGAGACAATGCAATACAATAGGCCCTAGTTAGATGCTCTATGGGTCAACTATGTAGGGACTCTAGTGGAGAACAGGTTGCTTCAAGCTCCCAAGCTTAACATGCTAACATACCATTCCTCTTGATACACCGTCAAGAAGTCAATGTGTTGTGTTCTTAGTTGAGTTGTGTGAACAATGTATTTACTAGTTGTTCCCCTTGGCACCACCCTTAGGAGGTCAACATTGTATTTATAGACCGTTCACCTTAGTACACCTTCAAGAGGTTGAAAATTTAATACTTATCTTAGTTAATTTTCCCATGAATTTATTTAGTTATCACTTATTAGAAACTTCTACTTGTACACCTTGTTGGGAACACAACCTAGGGTTACAAGAGAAGCCCCTCTACTGACCTTACCCTATGTACCCATGCTCATAACATGATGAGTGCCCATAGGAAATGTAGGTTCCCAATCCAACCCCAATAAACATAACTCAACCAAAAGAAATGGGAGCTCAAGACTCTCAAGACCCAATAAATGCACATTCACGTGCTTGTATGTGAGTTCATGAACTACATAAAGATAAAAAATAACAAGGGATGGATGAGAACCAAAGCACATAAGTAAAAAAATCACTCAATTGACCTATATCTAGGAGTATAGATTCTACATGAACCCTAATGAACAATAAAACTAACCATCATGACTTTCTCCACCAACCTAAATCTACGAGTATGGATTCTATACAAATCCCAATGATGCACCCAAACCAAACATCATGAACTCACTCAACCATCCTAAATCCAAGAGTATGGATTTTACATGAATCCCAATGATGCAACTAGACCAAACATCATGAACTCACTTAGCCAGGCTAATTCTAGGAGAATGAATTCTACAAAAATTCTATCATCCATGAAACAACAAGGGTTCAATCAAAAATAATAACATCAGGTACAAATCACTCAACCAAAAACAAAGTCAGGAGCATAGATGTAGCACACATCCCAATGCATACATGAAGATGTAATAGTGGTTGGATTGAAATCCTTTAGATAATCTAAATCCATGACCAACACCATGCCAAGAAAACTCAAGAAAATTGGGCAACACACAAACCAAGGTGAAAATCTCAAAAACCCAACATTGACAAAAATCAACAAAATAAAACCCATTCTACCCTTAGGTAAATGAGCCATTCAAATCCAATAAAAATTAGGTTTGAACCCTGTATGCAAAAATGACTAGGATAATGGTGCAAAACCCCAAATCTCCATCATGAAAAATAGGGAAATGCTCATAATTGCCCAACCAAGTAGAGATAATAATAAAAAATGAAGGAAAACACTAGTTCTCAACCTCCTAACAAAAAAAAAAATTAATAAAAGAAGTAGAAACATAGCTAAAATAGTAAAACAAGAGAGCCTTACCTCACAACCAAAAGGGAAAATACGAAAACCTAAAAAGTAAAATAAAAACCTTGCAAAAACTGCTAAAAGTCATGGCAATCCAAGGTCTCCCTAAGCAAGATCCAACAAGATCAATCTCATGAAAATTCCACACCCATAACTCCTACATCAAACATAACAATATTTCCTCTTGAAGAAGATTTTTAGTTTTGCTGTCAAACTTTCTAATTCAAAAGTGAGAAGTGAGGAATAAAATTCATTTTCTAGATATATATTCACTTTTTGAGGGAATAAAGGATTAGGGTAATTAACTAGGTGACCTAGTTAAACCCTAAATCAATCCAAAAAAAAGGCTACTCCAAGTAATTGAAATTCAACTATGCCGAAGCTTCTAGGAATTAGATTAAATGAAATAAAGCCCAAAATTCTCATAAACCAATAATCACATAATTTCCTTAATAACTTTTACAACAAATGCAAACCTCTAAATGCATAGACACACTCATGGGTCTAATTACATCATGTAAATGAGTTTGGATTTATTAAATCACTAGAGGGTTTACTTTAAACAATTAAATAGGATGCATCAACCATACAGGGATGACATTGGTTAGATATGAACAATTGAATCACTAACTCCATGTGCCATTGTCAAGGATATAAATCCTACACACTGAACAACATGATCAAGTGAAATTGGATATAATAATATAGTTGAAGAGATAAATGCATTAAACCAAATTAAGTAACCATTTATTTAATCATTTTAAAACCATCTATTTAAATAGCCCATATTGCATAAATTTTTGAAAAATATCTATAGCACATAACCAATGAATCCAACATGGACAATTCATTTCTAATTATTTAAGAATTTAGTAATGGCTATTTAAACAACATAAAAATACACTTAAAATACATAAGTAAACATGGTCAAATACATGACTAACCACTACTACAGGAACCTAGTCTAATGTAGTAGGATAATAATACACACTGTAATCTCTGTACACATCTCAGGGTAATCATGGAACAACATAATGATACCACATAAATCCTTGTAACCAATGGAATAAAACTTAGTGAAATCATTTAACACATCATAATCTCATACATCAGCCATAAGCATAGTTAAAGCAACTGATACAATTACATAAATCTAATCACCTTAAGGGTATAGACCACTCATAGTCTTAATCATGATCACTTCTTAGGGTAAGTTCAACAAGGTTGCATCCATTAGGATGAATTTCATTAATCAAATGGGAGAGGCACTATAGTAATCACCTATTGTATTATCAACTTTCATGGAATTTCTAGTCACCCAAGAGCTAACCAACTTTTTCTCTTGTTCCTGTGTAGCACCTCTAGTGTTTGCAATTTGAACCTTGTTCTATTTTGTTTTTTGAGATAATTGATACTCATGTTATGTTACTTTTGAGATGACCTGAGGGTCAGATGTTATACCTTGATTTCAATATCATAGATGCTATACTGTTATGCTAACCAGTTTATCATATCTACATGTTGATGCCTTTTTGAGATGATAGTAGGTCTATGATGATATTTGGTTATCTAATATTTTGGATGTATATTTGATTTGGTTACTTGTGGATTTATGCTATGGTGATTTACTTCATTCTTGTTTCATTATGTTTTATGTGAATGTGAGTGATGCAAATGGATTATTTCAGTATAATTGAGTAAATAGTTAAATTAGGTATTTAATGCATCGATTGCTTTGGCTATGTTATTATATGCAATTCTACTTGATCATGTGTTTTAGTGTGTAGGATGTATATCCCTAGCAGTTGCACATGGAGTTAGTGATTTAGCTATTAATATTTTACCAACATCATCCCTGTATGGTTGACTTATCTTATTTAAATGTTTAATTAAACTTTCCAGTGAGTTGTTAAATATGAACTCATTTGCATTATGTGATTAGACCAATGAGCTTGTTTGTGCATTGAGAGTTTCACATTTTTGCAAACATTGTTAAGGAAATTTCTATGATTTTATGTTTTTGAGCTTTAAATTTTATTGAATTTAATTTCTAGCAGCTTTTCCATAGATGAATTCCTATTACTAGGAATAACTTATTTTCATTTGGGTCAATTCAGTGTCTAACTAGGTTGGCTAGTTATTTTCCCTAATTGATTATTCACTTGAAAAGTGAATAAGTATTGAAAGAGGAATTTAATTCCTCACTTTCACTTTTGCAATTTGGAAAATTTAGAGCTTTTTCTAAAATCCTCTACTGGAGGATTACCTTTCTATTCATTGTGAGAGCTATGATCATAGGATCTTCATGAGGATGGAATCATTGGATCCAACTTAGGGAGACCTTGCTTTGTTGTAATTTTTTGGCAATATTTATGAATTATTTATTTTACCTAGATATTTTTTGTTTTAGCCCTTTTGGCTGTTAGGTAGAGCTCTCTTATTTTCAAGTTTCAGTTCCATTTTGGGTCTTGTTTCTGGTAGCTACTTGTTTGGAGGCTAAGAGCTAGTGTTTCCCTCCATTTTTCTTTGCTAGTTATACCTAGTTGGTTGAGTCCAAATATTTTCCTAGTTTTTAGGATGAGGGCTTGGTACTTTGCACCATTATGATGGTTATTTTTGAATACGATGTTTGAACCCCAATTTTATTGGATCTTTGAGGCCTTTGTGCCCTATGGCCAAATGGATTTTAATTTTGGAAATTTCCAATTTTTGGGAGTTTTACCTCATTTTGTGTGTCACCCTATTTTTTTGGGTTTTCTTGGCATGATGTTGGTCATGGACCTAGATCATCCATTTGGATGTTAGTTAGACCATTGTTGTACTTTTATGATGCATTAGGATGCATTCCACATTCATCCTCCCAAGTACATTTTTGGTTGAGTGTATTTTGGTTATATTATCATCTAGTCCTTCAGTAATGATCTTCCTAATGGTAGTGTGCCACACATGAGTACATGCATGTACATTTATTAGATGACTTGCGAGGTCTGATCTTTTGTTGTACTTTTGGGAGTTATGATCATTTGAGGTTGGTTTGGGAATGTACATGCCTACAAGCACTCAACGTTGGATGAGCATGAGTAGGGTAGGGTAGCATATGGAGGGGGCTTCTATCTCTGTAGCCTTATGTCCATGCCTGGTGCATTTGTATGAAAAAGCTTTAATCAAGTGATAACTAAATAAAACACCGGGTGGTAATAAAACAAGATAATAAAATGTTTAATGTGAGAGCCTTTTTTTGGGGAGTTGAGCTACACAATATGAGCTTGGGACCTACAATTCCAAGTGACTCTCCATGATGTCATCCCCTACATAGCAACCCATTGACTATCTGACCAAGACCTATAGGACTATTTTGTTTCATGATCTTAGTTTCAATCATCATTACTATTTGTTGTGAGTGTTAGCCATGGATGTTGTGCTTTATGTGTGTTTGTGGTTAGATCATTATCTCCATCAGCATGATAGGAGTAGAACTATAGGTTTCACATGGTTGGTAGGCATAGCTACCTATACCACTATTGGAGACCAATGTATAGAGATAGTCTATTATCCTAGTGTGATTACTGCTAGAAATTTTCACTTGATACTTCAAGTTTTGGAGTATACTTTCTTGTGATTTATGCTTTCATTGGAATGCTTTTATATCATGTTTAGATGATGTTATTATTGATGCATTTCCATATTATGATATTTATCATATGATTTCATGATGTTATCTGCTTAGTTGGAGTATCTATAGCTTTTGGTTTAGCATGTTAGATTTCCTCTTCTTATGATGTTATTATGCTTTAATAGTGACATCCTTATAAGACAACTTCGACTATCTAGTTGGAAAATTGGGATGTTATGTATGGGGGATGGCTAGGGCCTTCAAGGTCTCATGATGCTATTACAGTTGGGAGGAATTGCATACTTAGTTTGGTTGTTTTAGTTCATTGTGATGTTGTTTCTATACACTACAATGTTACTTTCAATATGTATTTTACTACTTTGTTTTAGATGCTTGTTGTAGTTTTCATCTTTTAGTCTAGTGTTCAAGTGTCTATGCCTTAATTTGCAGATGTAGTACTCCCTAGCATGGAGGAAATTCATTTCTTAGGTTTTTAGCTTTATGTTTTTTGGCTTGCCATTTTGGATCCTTGCACAAAATTGTACTTTTTTGTGCAAAAGTGCAAAAGTTCATGTAGTGTGCTAGGTTTTCTTGCTCAACTCTTGGCACTTCCTCATGCGAAACCCCACACTAATTTTAGGTATTTTGGTTTTTGGGCCAAGGTCTTCCTTGCACTATTTGGTGCATTTCCTTGCACAAAAGAAAATTTCTCACATGGTGTGCTATACTTCCTTGTGCACAATTTCGATCTGTTGTGGTCCTCACACAAAAAATAGGGGCATCTCCACTAATTTTTGAGGATCTTTTTTTGGTGTTTTAAGTACCATTTGGGTTTTCTTAATTTTTCATTCTTTGAGAGATCTAAGATTCTTTGTTCTATTTTCATCTTTTGGTTTTTGCTTCTCTATTTTTGTAGTGGTGTTTGGAGATTCATTGGTTACTAGGATCATGGTTAAGTCTTCTGTTGTGATCTTTGTGATCCTCATATGTTGACTGTCATGTAAATCCATACTTGTTTAATTTATTTTTAAAATCTTGGCTTGTATTGAATACTTGTTCTAAGGATCTACAAGTGGGGCATTACATCTGGTATTAGAGCCCATGTTACAACATTGGGATCTCTATGTTATGTTTCCACTATGATTGTGTTTCCTATTTGTGTATTGCAATTCATGCTTATGACTTTATGCTTGTGACATTTGTTCTAACCCTTATCTTGGGACTCCATAGTGATGCTTCTTGCATGTAGACCTAGTGGTTGGGGTGGTAACCAAAGGAATAACCATGAAGAGGAATACCAGGAAGATGAACATCAGGGTGTATAGGGAGAATAAGGTAATAATGAATAGGGTGCCATTGGGGTATTGATGCCAATGCTACAAGACATCCTAGCTTAGTTGGGACCTCGTACTAATGAAAACCAACATGATAATTGTTGGGAAGAGGAATCTCATCATGAAGATTCCCATAGGTTTGAGCATAGGGAAGAGGAACATGACCATGAGCACGAAAATTCTCATACACCACCTAGTGGAAGAAGGCATTGATGGAGGGGCTCTGGTTAGGATGATGATGATTTCACTCAAATTGAAATGATGTGGGAACTTTAGAGAACAAAACCACTATTGTTTGATGGCTAGGGGATATGACTCAAGGTTGAGACCTAGTTATTGGATATGGGGTGTAGCTTCTCCTTACTACCTTACAGGAGCAATGTGAAGGCTCATTATGCTATCATTTAGTTAAAGGAACATGGTTCCATCTAATGGGATATGGAGTGTGAGAAGCTTCATAGTGATGTGGCAGATCTCACTTGGGAGATCTCCAGGGAGAGATTTAGGGAGAATTTCCTTTCTCCACAATACCATGAGGTCCATAATGATGAGTGTTATGAACTCAAGTAGGGGAACATGATAATAGATCAGTATGAGAGCATCTTCCTTTGGTTGAGATAGTACTCAAGTTACTGGTGTGATGAGGCACTCCTCACATAATATTTTGTTAGGGGAATTTGAGAATCTATCATTGGGGATATTCATGTTCACCATTCGAGGACACTACACATTCCATAGAGAAGGAAATAATTCTAGAGAGTAATGTGACTAGGGGGTTCAACAAAAAATCTAGTTCTCCAAACCAAAGTGCATAGAAATCAAGATAGGATGCACAATATTCTTAGTCCTTAAGAAAGGGCCAAGCCTAGTTAGCACTTTCTTAGGGTGGATACCCTCACAAGAGTCAAAATGGGCTTTGAACCAAAGGTGGAAATAATTTAGGTACCTTTGAAAAGAAAGGAGATGACCATAGCCATGGGTAGACATCTTAGGAGGATTACCCTCCTCAGAGTGGTCAACAAAACTCTAGTAGGGGTAGTACAACTTATCATAGTGCTACTCAAGGTGGTTATGGGATATGTTCCATCTTTGTGGGAAAATATTATTCTTTTATCCAATGTGGTCATAAATATTTTGGGTCTCCTTTCAAACCGTATACAAGAACTGGTAAGAGTGTAGCTAGATTAAAGCCTATTGTGTGAGACACATGAAGGAATCATTGAGTCTTTGTGGTATTTAATAACTATCAAGATGAGTATCAAGGTAAAATAGTCAAGGCTACAAGCACATTTCATGGTATTTCATCTTCAATTTTGTTTGATTCAAATGCTTCTAATTCTTTTATTTCACCATCTCTTGTTCAGCAATGTGGGCTAGTGGCAATACATCAGGTCAATAGGTGGTAGGTTGAGTTAGCCATAGATTCCAAAGTGGCTATAGACTCTTTGGTTAGTGATTGTAGTTTGGATTTGGGTACCTTCCCCACCATAGTGGATCTTCATATCCTACCTCTAGGATTGTACAACATTATGTTGGGCATGGATTTGTTAGCTACCCATTAGGCAAATATAGATTGCCACCGTAAGCTAGTTTAGTGTGTTGATGACATAGATGGGAAAGTGGAACTTTTAGGGGTTCAAAGGCCAATCTCACTTTAGATGATCTTACCTAATCAATAGAATTAGAGTGTGTGGAAGAGATGTTATATTTTTCTTGTTTCCATTAGTGATCTTAAGGAAGCTAAGAGTCATATAGTGACAATCAATGATCACCTACTCCTTCATGAGTATGCAGATGTGTTTCTTGATGAGATACCCAGTATGCCATCGCAGTGTGACATTGATTTTTGGATTGATCTCATACTAGGAGTGGAGCAAATTTCATGAGATTCTTACCACATGACTACTCATGAGTTGAGTGAGCTCAGATTGTAGTTGGAGAAATTATTAGAAAAGGGTCACATTCATTCTAGTGTATCCCCAAGGGATGCACCATTCATCTTCATGAAGAAGAAGGATGGATCATTGCATTTATGCATTGACTACTAATAGTTGAATAAGTTGGTAGTAAAAAAATGGTATTCTTTGTCAAGGATAGATGACTTGTTCAATGAGATGAAGGGAGCACAAGTGTTTTGAAAGACTAATCTTAAGTTGGGATACCATTAGCTTCATATCCAAGAGGCTAGCATTCATCAACCAACTTTTCATACATGGTATGGGCATTATGAGTTCATAGTTGTACCCTTTGGGTTAACCAACATGCCATTAATGTTCATGAGTTTGATGAATGCATTATTTCACATGTACTTCAATCAATGTGTCATTGTGTTCTTGGATGGCATATTGACCCATTCAAAGACTATTGAGCTGCATGAGGTCCATTTAATCCAAGTATTGTAATGTTTAAGAGACCATCAGTTGTAAGGAAACTTGGTTAATTGTGGATTCTTCCAATTAGAGGTGAAGTATTTGGGGCATATCATCACCGGTGATGGTTATGTGGTGGATCTAGAGAAAATTTATGCTATCATTGATTGGCTAGTACCCACTAATGCTTCAAAGGTTTGTAGTTTCACGGAATTGGTGGGTTACTACTGTCACTTTGTGAAGGATTTCTTAGAAGTGGCTCATCCCATCACTTCTCTTTAGTCAAAAGGGAAGAAGTATGTTTGGTTAGACCAGTTTGAGGCAACACTTAATGCTCTTAAGGAGTGTTTGACTAGTGTACCAGTCCTTGTAGTGCCTAATCTTGTAAGTGATTTTATGGTTTGCACAAATGCTTTATTGGAAGGTGTAGGTGCAGTGTTGATGTAGGATGGTCATGTGATTGCTTATGAGTCTATAAAACTCAAGGACCATGAGCTTAACTACCCTACTCATGATTTAGAACTTGCAGCCATAGTGCATGCTCTTGTTCATTGGAGGCATTTCCTTTTGGGATATAAGTTTGAGTTTCATAGTGATCATACGAGCTTCTAGTATATCTTTACTCAGCCAAACCTAAATGCACAATAGTGTTGCTAGATGGAATTCCTTTGTGAATATGATTTTGATGTTCACTACATTGAAAGGAAGGAGAATGTTGTTGTGGATGCCTTGAGTAGGAGGCAACATGAGATATCAATGTTGTCATTGGGAGTGGATTTGTGTTAGGATAAACCACAGACAGAAATAAAAAACTACATGCAAATATAACCAATAACAGAAAATAATAGAACACACAGAAATGAACACAAGGCACCAAGATTTAACGTGGTTCACCCAATCCCTGGGCTACGTCCACCAAACAGCAAGTCCGATCTTATTACAATCCAGTGATTACAAACTAATTACAATCCGTAATCCCTTACAGCTCAATACCGCCGCAAGAACCAATTTCGTATCACCACATATGAAAAATACCCAACCCTAAGCCCTTTTTATACAAGTATTAAACCACTTTAGGGTTATAACATGTCGGCCATAATATGTCGGCTACCATGTCGGCTACTTCCCAAATTTTTTTTTTCCCACTATTTATGAAGTATGTACAGTACTTTCCTGATCAGTCACCACAATCTAACAATTTGTGAGGCTGTATCTTGGAGGCCTTGCCTAGTGACACTTGGTATCAGGAGATGAGGGAGGAGATTGAGTCTTGATGTACCTTTGAGGGGATATTTTTAGGTTATTTGCTTGAATCTAATGGACTACAATGGCACTTGGGGAATATCTATGTACTTGTCTTGGGTGATCTTTGTACTTTAGTTTTTTTAGAAGCATATTGTGCATCATATTCTATACATCCTAGTGTCAAGAAGATGCATCCTAATCTTAAATAGTTGTACTTCTAGGTAGGGATGAGGTGTGATGTTGCTAATTTTTTTCTTGATTTCTTGTGTGCAAGAGAGTGAAGGTAGAGCATCAACATTTGGCAAGTATTTTACAACCGTATACCATTCTAGAGTGGAAATAGAAAATGATATCCATTGATTTCATCATAGGGTTGCCTATGTCATCACAAAAAAATGATTGTATTATGGTGATAGTGGACAAGTTGTCTAAGGTAGCCCATTTCTTTCCCATGAGAGAATCCTACACAACTTCTTTTATAGCACATGTTTTCTTGGAGGATATTGTTTATTTACATGGGATCCCTCATTGGATTATTTTGGATAGAGATCCAGTGTCCATTTCTACAATGTGGACATCTCTCTAGCATGCTTTTGGTGTGCAACTCATTTTTAGTTTTTTTTTATCACCCAGAGATTGATGGTCAGACTAAGAGACTGAATCAAGTTCTAGAAGATATTCTTGGCATGTATGTAAAGGAAAGGAAGGTGAAATGGGAGGAGTATTTATACCTTATTGAGTTTGCATACAACAAAAAGTATCATATTTGTATTGGAATTTCACCAAGTTCTTTGGGGTCTAGAGATGCTTTAGGATATGAAGCAATAGGTTGTTCATATTAGAGAGCATTTAGTTACTTCTTAGGACAAGCAAAAGAAGTATGCAGATGCCGAGAGGTTGGATTGTCACTTTTTTGTTGGTGATAGGATATTTTTGAGAGTGCATCCAAGGAAGAGCCCCATTGATTATGGTAAAGGCGCTAAGTTGGCACCACATTTTGTTAGACCATTTAAGATCCTTGAGAGGATTGGTCTTGTTTTTTATCAACTAGTGTTACCACCTAGCCTATTGCACATCCATGATATTTTTAATGTTTCTATTTTGAGACAATATATTCCCAATGTGATCCATGTTCTTGATTGGGATGCCTTGTAGGTGGAGGATAGGTATCTTACTTTGGAGCCCATTTGTACCCTTCAACATCAAAGGTTGAATTTGAGAGGTCAAGACATTGAACATGTAAAGTTCTAGTGGAACCCAAGTGATGAGACCTCCACAACTTGGGAAGATGCTACATGATTGAGAGGATTGTATCCCTATCTATTTGTTAGCTTCTAGGAGTAAGCCTATGCTAGTGGGGGAGGATGTAGTGCCTCTCATGTTTGCAGTTTGAACCTTGTTATATTTTGTTCTATGAGATACTTAATACTCATGTTATGTTACTTTTGAGATGACTTGAGCTTTAGATGATCCACCTTGATTTCAACATCATAGATGCTATACTGCTATGCTATCTAGTTTATCATATCTACATGTTGATGCCATTTTGAGATGATAGTTGGTCTATGATGATATCTAGTTATTTGGTATTTTGGACATATCTCTAATTTGGTTTTATATGGATTTATTTACTTCATTCTTGTTTCATTATGATTTATGTGAACATGAGTGATGTAAATGGATTATTTTAGTAAAATTGAGTAAATGGTTAAATTAGGTATTTAATGCATTTATTGCTTTGGCTATGTTATTATATGCAATTTCACTTGATTGTGTGTTTTAGTCTGCAAGATTTATATCCCTACCAGTGGCACATGGAGTTAGTGATTTAGCTATTCATATTTTGTAAATTTTGTCCTTGTATGGTCAGTGTATATTATTTAAATGTTTAATTAAACCTTAAGGTGATTTGTTAAATCCAGACTCATTTGAATTATATGATTAGACCAATGAGTGTGTTTGTACATTTAGAGTTTCACATTATCACAAAAGTTGTTAAGGAAATTTCTATGATTTTAGGTTTACGGGCTTTAAATTTTATTTAATTTAATTTTTGGTAGCTTTGAATTAGATGAATTCCTATTACTAAGAATAACCTATTTTTATTTGGGTTGATTTGGGGTTTAACTAGGTTTGCTAGTTATTTTCCCTAATTGATTATTCACTTGAAAAGTGAATAAGTATTGAAAAAGCAATTCTTCCTCACCTCTCACTTTTGCAATTTGGAAAATTGTGAGCTTTTTTTGAAATCCTCTCCTAAAGGATTACCTTTTTGTTCCTTGTGACAGCTACAAGCATGGGATCTTCATGAGGATGAAGTCATTGGATCCATCTCAGGGAGACCTTGCTTTGTTTTCTTTTTTGATTGTATCTACAAATTATTTATTTTACCTAGCTATTTTCTATTTTAGCCCTTTTGGCTGTCAAGTAGGGATCTCTTGTTTTCATGTTTCAAGTTTGTTTCTAGTCTTTTTTTTTCGTATTTTTTTTTTTTGGAGGCTGAGAAGTCATATTCCTATCTATTTCTATTTGTTGGTACTACCCAATTGGTCAGGTATGAATATTTTTTTAGTTTTTGAGATGAGGGTTCGAGGCTTCACATCATTATGCTAGCCATTTTTGCATATGGTGTTGAAACCTAAATTTATTGGATTTTCGAGACCTTTGTGCCCTACAACCAAATGGGTTTTAATTTTGAAGTTTTCTAGTTTTTGGAATTTTTACCTTGTTTTGCATACAACCCTACTTTTTGAGGTTTTCTTGGCATGATGTTGGTCATTATCCTGGATCATCCATTTGGATGTTAGTCAGTCCATTGTTGCACTTTTATGTTGCATTAGGATGCATGTCGCATCTATCCTCTTGTGTCTATTTTTGGTTAAGTGTATTTTTCTTATGTTCTCATCCAGTTCTTGTGTAATGATCTTTACAATGGTAGTTTTTCACACATGAGTATGTATGCATACATTTATCAAATGACTTGCAAGGCCTAATCTTTTGTGGTACTTCTAGGAGTTTTGATCATTTGGGGTTGGGTTGGGAATGTGCATGCCTATGGGCACTCATCGTTGAATGAACATGCGTAGGGTAGGGTAACATATGGAGGGGGCTTCTATCTCTACAACCTAGTGCCCATGTCCAATATATTTGTATGTAGAAGCTTTAATCAAGTGATAACTAAATAAAACATTGGGTGGTAATAAAACTTAAGATAATAAATTTTTTAATGCGAGAGCCTTTCATTGGGGAGTTGAGCTGCATGATCCAAGCTTGGGCCTTACAATTCCAAGTGATTTTCCATGATGTCAAACCCTACATAGTAACCTTTGAGCATCTGACCAGGACTTTTAGTACTTGCATCATCTCATGATCTTGGTTTTAGTCATCATTATTGTCTCGCATGAGTGTTAGCCATTGATGTTGTGATTTATGTGTGTTTGTGGTTGGACCATTATCTCTATCATCATGATGAAAGTATATCTATGGGTTTCACATGGTTGGAAAGCATAGCTACCTATACCACTACTAGTGACTAGTGTATAGAGACTATCTATTATCCTAGTGTGACCGTTGCTGCATGTTTTCACTTGGTACTTTGGATTTCAGAGTATGCTTTTTTGTGATTTATGCTTTCATTGGAATGCTTGTATTCATGTTTAAATAATGTTAGTATTGATGCATTTCTTTATTATGATGTTTAGCATATGATCATATGATTTGATGATGTTATCTTCTTAGTTGGAGTATATATAGCTTTTGGTTAGCATGTAAGATTTCCTGTTCTTACAATGTTATTACAATTTAGTAGTGATGTCCTTATAATATGGCTCTGACCATCTAGTTGGAAGTTTGAGATGTTATATATAGGGAATGGCTAGGGCCTTCGAGGTGTCATGATGCTATTAAGGTTGGGAGGAACTGTGCACTTACTTTGGTTGTTTTAGTTCATTGTGATGTTTTTTTTGTAAACTGCGATGTTACATTTAGTATATTATTTTAATACTTTATTTAAGATGGTTGTTACTATATATGAAAAAGTGGGGGCCTCTGATCCTTACATAAACTTCAACATGGTCATTACCTGTGAGATCATCCTGAAATAAACATTGTATTGTTTATTCGAAAAGTATAATAGAGCGATCTATTGCCTTCTAACTAGAAGGATTATACCTTTGATCTCAAAAAAAGAAGCGGGCAACTAGACCTCTAGGACAAAGGATTTATGTAGCTAAATGAAAGTGCAATTAATCTAGATGAGAGATGTAATTATTAATCTAAGAAATGAAGAAGCATAATATGCTAAATGGATGCATATTTTAAAATCTAAATAATATTACAATGAAAGAAATAAAGCTATGCAAATGTGAGCAAAGTGAGTAAGAATTTTAGCATAAATTCGATACAAATTCCAAAATTCATCCTCTATAATGAGGAATGGAGAGCTTCTTTTATAGAATCCAAGAGGTGATCGACTGTCAAGATTAACCGAAATGGATGGTCAAGATTGAAGAGGAGAGCCAATCATAAAGGTAACTTTCTCATGAAAAGGGAGTTAATTGGTTGCCTTTGAGTGATAAAAGGAGTTAACTAAGTCCTTTCTAAGTGATAAAAGAGGTTAATTGAGTCCTTTTTGAGTGATAAAAGGAGTTAATTGAGTCCTTTTTGGGTGATAAAAGTACTTGACTAACTGCTTTTTGAGTAATAAAAGGAGCTGACTAATTGCCTTTTGAGTGATAAAAGAAGCTGGTTGGTTGCTTTTTTTGAGTGAATATTTAATTTAATAAAATAGAATATGACCTCATACATAGATAAATTTAACTAATTGAATAATTAAATTCAATAATTAAAAAGAGGAGATATCTTCTTAAATTAAATGTATTTAATTCCTTTGTATATTAGCTAAAGAGGTAATTTTAATTTAATTAAAGTAGAACACTTATAATTAAATTAAATTAAATCGATAGGTTTGTGTAGCTAATTTGAGTCGATATTTAGGAATTAAATAAATAATATGACTAATGCAAATTATGGTTTTCTACATTTGACACCTAGGTCAAGTAGCAATTGTTAGAATTAGAATTGCCTAGTAAAATAGGACTTAGGAAGAGTTGAATAAACCAAAGTTGTTTAATATGACAATTTTCCAATTTTGGGGTATTACTTTTTTGCCCCTCTTTGAATGAATGTACGAGCAACACGTTCAATTCAAAGAAAATCAGAAAGCATGATGTGAAGATCAAGAAATGAGATTGGTTCTGAAATTGATGACACAAAGACGAATTGATAAGCTTTTAAAGATCATCTCCAAAATGGAGCTTAACCTTAAGGAATCCAAGCTTAGATACTTGAATTGATAAGAATTTTAAAGGTTTTCTCCAGAATGAAGCTTAACCTTTAGGGATCTAGATAGAACACCTAGATACCAAGATGAATAAGCTTTTAAAGATTATCTCTAGAATGGAGCTTAACCCTAAGGAATCTAGATAGAACACCTAGATACCTAAGTTGAATAAGAATTTTAAATTTTTCCTCCAAAACGAAGCTTAACCTTTAAAGATCTAGATAGAACACCTAGATACCTAAATTGAATAAGCATTTTAAAGGTTTCCTCTAGAATGAAGCTTAACCTTTAAGGATTTAGATAGAACACCTATATACCTAAATTGAATAAGCATTTTAAAGGTTTCCTCTAGAACAAAGGTTAACCTTTAAGGATCTAGATAGAACACCTAGATACCTAAGCAAAAAAGATAACATGATCCAATCATGAGTTGTAGAATCATCCTTAGAATGAGGCTTGATCCTTAGGAGTCGAGGTTTAGACTGTCTTGATACTTGTTTATCAAACTTTGACTAGAAATGTTATAAGATGTGATCAGTTAATGAAAAGATGAGATAGATGACACATGATGCTAGATAGAGGGGAACAAGGTGCCCCTAGTGGTGAGAACATAAGATAGAAACAAGATGCCCCGAGTGATGAGGACATAAGATTCAGATTGAGTTGAGTTTCAGATTCAATGATGTAATAATCTTGCCCCCTTGGGAGCAAAATCGAAAGATGACACACCAAAAATGTGATGTAGCATAGTATGTTAAAAGATACTAAAGAAATTTGAGGTTCAAAAGAATGTAAAAGAGATCAGATCGATCAAAAGAAATATATAAGAGATTAGAATGATTAGAAGAATTTATAAGAGATCAAAATGATTAGAAGATTTTAGAAGAGATCAAAATGATTAGAAGATTTTAGAAGATATTACAATGATTAGAAGATTTTAGAAGAGATCAGAATGATTAGAAGAATTTAGAAGAGATTAGTATGATTAGAAGAAATATAGAAGCCAATTTGAAGAAATCTTGGAAAATTTGAAGAAAGTGTGATTTGAAAAGATTTCAAGATTCACAAAGTATTAGGAAAAAAAATGGACTACACAAGCATTCAATCACACCAGTCCCAAAATTTTAAAATGTGATTTTGGGCTGTTTAAGTGTGTCAAATTTTGAATTTGATCCCAAAAATGGATTCAGAGTAGTCAAAATACCCAAGAGGGTGATGAACCAATCATTTGTGTAGTCATGAAGAAACATGATACTTTGAATAAGCTAAAAAATTTTCATCACAAATGATGTAAGTGGATCTACAATCGAACCATGTGCTTATGCAATGCAATCTTATACTAGATACAATCTTAAACTAGTTGCAACCCTAGGTCTAGTTACCAAGCTTTGATAATTATCATCACTGAGCATACAATGAATCCCAGATGTCATACAATCCCCACTGACATTGCAATGATAAGAATATGAATAGGACATCTATTCTAGTTTTGTCAAGATTAAATGTAAGCATTTGAGGCACAAGAAGCCATAATGACTAGAACATTTTTCCCTTTTAATATAGCAAGTGAACATCAGCATCAAAGCATAAATGCTAGGATGACCAGAATGTTTCTTGCATGCAGACACACCAAACACATAGGAGATCCCTCTTATGCTAAGTAATCAACAAGTATTCTGTCTGCAATGACCCTTGTGTCTGTAACCTAAGATAGAAGTTTCCATATACAATTGCAGTGACCTATACATTCACTTAGTAGGACAAGTATCAGTATTTATTGTAGCATAAAGAGTTCACTCTAACAAGCAAGGAGAAGAACCAACCTCATTGATTTATCCATATAAAAGGAGTCAAGGTACGAATGACCATCCAATACAAGATGGTGGCTCTTATAGTGGACACCTCATTTATATATATGCCTCAGATCATTGGAACTAAACCAAAAATAGAAAGAAAAGAAATGATCATGCACCTAGTCACTGCTTCTCTAGTAAAAAATGACATCATTGAGTTGCTCGAGGAGACATGATGAAGCAAAAATGAAACAAACAAAGAAAATTCTTAGTATATCTAAACAAGTATGTCATTTTGAGTTCATGTTTTTGGGATTGATGTCAAGTGTCAATGTCCAAAACATAGATGAAAGAAATCTCTTTAGTATGGTGAAAATAGTAGACAAATGCAACCAAAACAACTGGTAACTGAGGTCAAAGAGGAATCTTCAATGTGAAGAACCTAAAGAGGATTGAGCAATAGTAGATAGACACAACCAAAATGGCTAGTGACTGATGCAAGAGAGATCTACCATCAAAGAATCTTGAAAAGTGACACAAATGATAGTAGGAAGACAAAGTTAAGACAACTAGTGACTGTCATGAAAGAGATTCTATGAGGAGAATCTTGACAAAGAGTGACACTAGCGATAGTAGGTAGACATAGCTAAAATAATTGGTGACTATCACGGAAGAGATTCTATGAGGAGAATCTCAACAAAGAGTGACACTAGCGATAGTAGGCAAACACAGCTGAAACAACTGGTGACTGTCACAAAAGAGATTCTATGAGGAGAATCTTGATAAAGAGTGACACTAGCTATAGTAGGCAGACACAACTAAAACAAATGTTGACTGTTGTGAAAGAGATTCTATGAGAAGAGTCTCAACAGAGAGTGACACTAGTGATAATAGGTAGACACAGCTAAAACAACTAGTGACTATCACAAAAGAGATTCTAGGACATTGGAGAGTAGTGCCCCTAAGTTGTGACAAGACTCAATTCGTGGATACATGAGAAAAAAGTAGTAAACTAAAGTAGAAAAGAAACTATACAAGGAGCCATAAGATGGCTGCAAGATGGAGCATTGGGAACAAGAGGCACCTATTTGCTAGGTTTTCACCTTCTTGGTAGGGCTTTCATCATTTTTTTTAATACAATGATGCCTATTTTTAGGTTTTCACCAATGGTACTTTCTTGTTTTGCAATTTTTTTTTTGTATTTTTGAAAAATTCCAATTTTTTTTTTGGTATTATGAAGGCGCCTATTGCTAGGTTTTCACCAGGGTAATGCTTTTTTTCAGGACTTTTTACAATTTTTAGATTTTTTTAGGATATTTAGATATGTACAAAGAGCATCTAAGATCAAATCAGCCGTAAAATTGCTTTAGGTGGAGAGTGTTGACAGGTTCATTGAGTACTTCTCCCTCGGCTATAGAAAGCTAGTAAGCACCAAATCCATACACTACAGTAATTATGTTAGGACCAAGCTAGGTTGGTTCAAACTTCCCTTTTTGGACCCGTTGTAATTGATTGTTAGGATTCTCTCTCAAGACAAGATCACCCAGTTGGAAGTCATGTGGCTTAACTTTCCTATTGTAGCTTCTAGACATTCACTATTGATAAGCTTGCAGATTATCACATGCCACTTGTCAATGGTCATCTAGTAGTACTAGCTTTTGAAGCTAAGCTATTCTATAATCTTCATCAGTAATAAGGCCTTTCATAGAGATTCTTAAGGTAGGAATCTCAACCTCTATTGGAAGTACAACATCCACTTCATAAACTAAAGCAAAAGGCATCGTACCCATTGGAGTCTTGAAGCTTGTCCTGTATGTCCACAAAGCTAGATTAATTTGGAGGTGCCAGTCCCTCCTAGATTTGCTAACTGTGTGATGAAGGATCTTGAGGGTCACCTTGTCGAATGCCTCTGCCTGACAATTACCCTGGGGGTAATAGATAGAAGACCAATGTTGTGTGATTTTGAATCTTTTGCATAGTTCCTTGAGCTCTTATCAGTAATGATGGAGGATGGTACGCCATACCTATAGATGATGTAGTTTGTTATAAAAAGAGCTACAATTTTACCATTTTCTATTGTGAGAGGTATTGCCTCTACCCATTTCATGAAGTAGTCTGTAGTTGTAATGATGAACTTATGTCCATTAGAAGAAGACGGGTGAATCTGACCCACCAAGTCGAAGGCCCATTTTTGAAATGGCCACATTGTGGTAGATGGAATCAGCTCCCTGGCTAGAGCACAGATAAAATTCTGATGGAGCTAGCACTACTTGTAGGACTTGGCATACTTGATTATCTCTTGCTCCATTTTAGGCCAATAGTAACAAGCTCTAATGAGTTTGTGAGCTAGTGTCAAGCCATTTGAGTGGGATCCAAAAATACCCTCATGAACATCAATTAATGCACATTTGGACTCTTTAGGTTCTAAACACCTAAGGAGTGTTCCATCAAGACCTCTCCTAAATAAGTCATCAGCAATAATAACATACCGTGAAGCATTGCAGATAAGCTAGCATTTTTCATTCTGGGTTAAACCACCTAGAATGGTTTGGTTATAGAGATAGGAGTAAATGTGATGGTAGCGAGATGAATCTTGTCCTAAAATAGAATAGATCATCCTAGAATTAGGGGTATCATAGGCCGGGTAATGTAACACTTCCACCAAAAACTCATGTCAAAGATCATTATCAGGCATCTGTAGTAAGGAGGCCAAAGTAGCCATTGCATCAGTTGCTTTGTTATCTGCTCGAGGAATTTGTTGGAAGGTAATGTGTACAAAATAATTCTTTAGGTCATCAACCATGCATTTGTAAGGGATTAATTTCTCAGCCTTTGTTTGATACAAATCATTAACTTGGTTGATTATGAGCTGGGAGTCCCCAAAGATATCTAACTGATCAATTCTCCATTTAGTTGCAATCTTCATGCCATTAATCAAAGCCTTGTATTCAATAATATTATTTGTACAACGAAACAAAATCTTGTATGCTTTGGGTGATGAATATCTCTATGGCATTATGAAGAGTAATCCAGCTCTAGATCCTTGTTGTGTGAAGGACCCATCCAAGAACATCACCCATGTTTGGTGTGTGAGTGTTAGAATTGACTCATCTAGGAAATCAATGTTCATTGTGAGAAGACTCTGCATAGGTGCATTTTCTAGCTGATCCACAATTGCTTGTCCCTTGATAGCTTTTCATTGAACATACTAAATGTTAAACTCGGTGAGTATCATGACCCACTTAGCCAATCGTCCTATGAGAGCCACCCTACTGAGCAAGTACTTTAGTGGATCTATTTTAGCCACCAGCTATGTAGTGTGGGAACGCATGTAGTGTCTCAACTTTTGGGAAGTAAAGACAACTGTCAAGCAAGCTTTCTCAATGATGTTGTAATTCTTCTCATAAGCGATTAGTGTGCAACTCAAATAATAAATAGCTCTCTCCTTGTTATCATTATCCTCTTGAGCTAATAGGATTCCTAAAGATGTTTTAGTTGTTGAAATGTACAAAATCAAAGGCTTCCCATAGGTAGGAGGCATCAAGATTGGTATATTAGCAAGATATTGTTTTATCTATGTCAAGCTCTACTCACAATCCTAACTCTAGTTGAATTTCACACCCTTATGTAAAGTCTTTGTAAAAGATTGTGATCTATCCACCAACTGTGAGATGAAATTGCAAATAGATTGGAGTCTTCCTTGTAGACCTCTCTTCTAGCTGATGTTATGGGGTGGAGGCATATCCATAATTGTTTGAACCTTCTTTGGATCCACCTTGATTCCTTTCACAGACACAATGTATTTGAGTAGTTTCCCTAGTGTGATGCCAAATGCACATTTCTTAGGATTGAGCCAAGACTAAACTTTTCCATGCAATCTAGGATGGGTCCCAAATCTTGCAAATGAGTATTGCATTTTGCACTTTTGACCAAGGTATCATCCACACAGTCCTCCATGGTCTTATGCATCATGTCATGGAAAATTGTAGTTATTGCTCTCTGATAGGTAGCACTAGAATTTTTCAAGCCAAATGACATTACATTCTAGTAGAAGGTTCCCCATGCACATGTAAAAGACAATCTTTTCCTCATCTTCTGGTGTAATTTTGATTTGATTATAAACAGAAAACCCATCCATGAGTGAGTACATCTCATATCTTACTATCATATCAATGTTAGGAAGTGGAAAATCGTCCTTAGGACATGCTAAGTTGAGATCATGGAAGTCAGTACAAACTCTAATAAATTTATCGTGTTTGGAAACTAGAACAATATTAGATATCCATTCAGCATAATCAATTGCACAGATAAAACCAACTTTCAAAAGCTTCTCCAATTCAGCTTTGATGAGTAATGCAACATGAGGATGCATTTTTCAAATTTTTTGTTTAACTAGTTTGATGCTTGGTGTAATGGACAGATGATGCATAATGAGATTAGGATCTAGCCTTGGCATGTTAGAATATGTGCAAGAAAAAATTATCTTCTTTTCTTGAAAGAAGGAAATGAATTCTTCTCTTTCTCTTGGAGATAGTGACTGTGCCAGATGTATCATGTGAGGATTCTCTTCTATGCCCAATTTGATTAGCTATGTTGGCTCTATCAGCACTGATGATCTCTCTTGAAAGTGACTTGGAAGTGCATCAAATATCTCATCCATAGGCACCTCAGAGAGGTTTTCACCATCGGATATATCTTTTTTTTTACTTTTTTACTTTTTTGCATTCTAACACTGCCACAATGTGGTTTTCACCATTAGACATTTTTCATTTTTTATTTTTAATTGTATGAATGAGATATTTGATGTCAACTTTAGTCATGTTGATTCTCTATTCATTGGTGGAAGACATTATAGGTTCAACAACATTTAGGTAGTAGGCAAGAGCATAGTCATTCTAGAATGTGGGGACTTCACTAGATGCATTGGGGTTCCAATCTATAAGCTCAAGATGTGTGAGTTAAAGAGGAGTGACTGGTTCAATTATGTTCATGGTATAGTCATTAAGTTCTTGGAGTAGAAATTCAAGACCTATGATGACTTCATCCACAAGTGTGTTTGAATGCCTCTGAGTACTAATGTTAGCAATTGATAGCTCTAGGACACTAGTTGGATTAGACCCATCTGATCTAACCCTAGATGTTTCACCCACTTCAATTTGGCTTTCATAGACATAAACTTGGTCAATGTTTTTATTAGTAGTTTCTTCTGAAAGAGAGTCAAACTCATATTCCTTAGAATTAGTGCTACATGCCGAGAGATTGTAGAACTCCCCAATAGCGATATGGACATACTTGACTTCATCATCTGGGTTCTTACATAAATACTCAATATGTAATGATTGACTAGACTCTCCCTTTTTTGAATGAACTTTATTTTGATCAGTATTATCCTCAAAAGAATCACTAGTATCATCCATAGTGCTAACACATGGCACAAAGTCATTTGGCTCAACAAATAATTTAGTGAGATCATGAGGAATAGGATAAGGATATAGATACTCATCATTAGATTGTTCCTCTTGAGTGTCTAACTTAGCTTGTGACTCATTTCTAGATGAACTCTCAGGCTCTGGTATGAATTTATTAGGTCCCAAATAGAAAGGGACCTTCTTAAATCCTAGGCTAGTTGTATCATTGTTGCTTCGAGCTATTGCCTTGATAGGATCAATAAGGCCATTGTTGTTGCACCTAATAGAGCTAGTTCCCTTGTAGCCAAAACACTTCATTAGCCTAAGACCAAGCCCATATTTTTCAAGAGTGATTTCTTGAGCTTGGTTTGTTAAGTCTACTAGAGTCTCTTCTCTATAAAGCCATGCAACAATCACTTTTTTTTCACTTTTATCCTCTAAGGGAACTATAGCCTTGAAAAATATGCCATTATACTTGGTTTGAGGTGTCAGCACAAATGACTTCTTTGCCTTTGAGGGTCTCCCATAATGATGAGGAGACTCTGGAAGAGATGTTAATGATAGCATTGGTTCAATATCAATATGATACTCTACCATGCCAATTTCTTTCAGTTTGAATGACTGCTCAATTTGTTTCAGCTTATTTTCATGATAATCAGTGGATTCATAGTTAGTAGGGATGAAAGTTTCAATAGCTTTGAGCATATTGTAGGTATAGCTAGTAGTGGTAGGAATAGTAACTTTGGAGCCATGAAATGGGAATTTGATGCATTGGTGATATATGGATGGCACAACATACATCTCGTGTATCCATGGTCATCCTAATAGAATGTTATAAGCCAAGGGAATGTTGAGCACCTAATAGGTGACATCCCTTTCTATAGGACTGATGTGAATGGGTAAGACCACAAGACCTAGAGACTTTCATTCAACTTCATCATATACTTTGATAGTGATCTTGCATCAAGGATTAATAGAGTCCTCAGAATAATTCAATTGTCTAAGCAAAGTAGCAAAGAAAATATTTAATCTAGTTCCATTATCGATGAGTACTCAATGAACATGTGTCTGATGTATCATAATCTCAATGTGTAGAGGTTGATTTTGCAGGTGACTCAGTGAGTTATCATTCTCCTTAGAGAAGGTCATAAGATAAGGTGAGGTCAAGTGACCTACCATGGATTGAAATCACTCAAAATCAAAATCTTGAGGAACATTTTCCTCAATGAGGGCTTTGTCTATAATCTACCTATGAGTAGGCAAGATTTTAAGTAGCTCAAAGATAGAGATTTGAGCATTAGTTTATTTCAGTTGATCAAGAACACTATAGCTGGTTGTTTTTGAATTCATTGTGAGTTTTGCACCTTTTCCAAATGGACCAGCAAGGGCTTTGTCTTTATGTTGTTTAGGATCAGGAGTAGAAGGCATAGGGCCTTTGAGCACCAACTTGGTGCAAGAGCAAGTAACAACATTAGCACAATGTTGTGAAGGTGTGTTATCCATTATGTTGGAAGTAGGGCCTTTTAAGAAAAATGGTGTCTTGGGTTTATCATTATCTTGTTTGCCCTTAATGGTAATGACATTACAATGTTTACAATCTATAAGTTCAACCATGTTGATCACATTATCATCATTGGAGTGTGCATAGTTGACCTTGTTGTTGGGTTTTGGTTTTGAAGTCTCTCCTTTTTCATAGGCTTAAAAAGGCTCTTTGAATGCCTTGTGATCTGAGTTCTTGTTATGTCCATCTACCATAAGTTCACTAGCATCAATCATGTCCTGGACTTTATGGCACAAGTTTATATAGTTGCTAGATTTGTGTCCCTTATTTTGGCAATACCACGATCTTGCTTCACCGCATCCAGCTTACACTTAGAAACTATAGATGGTGAAATAAATGAATCTGTAGCTCCTGAATCAAACAATATTGAAAGAGATATACCTCTAATAACACCTGTGGTCTCAACCACTATTCCTTGATGATCTACTTGACGCTGATCAACTGCTACAAAAAATCTATGAGCTCTACCTGCATCACCAACTATAGGCTCTGAAATAGTAGGTCTAGGTCCTGAAAACTGAGGTGCTCACAGAGGACACTAAGCTGCATAATGTCCAATCTGACCACATGAAATTTTTTTTGTATTTCTGCCAGAACCTCTTCCCATAGGTGGTCCATTAGATTGCTGGTGACTGTTCCTACTAACAAAAGACTGGCTACTCTGAGCTAGCTGATTAGACTGATTCTGTTTATTGCGTTGAGCATTGTGGTTGTTCTTGGTGTTAGAACCTTTGCCACCACCTTGAGCTTGAGAATTTGATCCCTTCTATTGCTATGTCTGCTGAGACTGCTGCTGATACTATTTCCCCTTAGAGAAAGAAAACTTCTTGTTACCACCTGAATTGTAGTTGCTTTTAGGTCCTGATGCTGCTAGTGCTCCTACAAAACCACCTTGACCAAGGTTGACACTTTTCTCAACAAGGATAGCTCGATGTACCACATCCTTGAGGGTTTTTGGCTCAAATACCTTAACTCCCCCAATAATACGATTATTCAAACCCCTAATAAAATGTTGTGTTAATTGAGCTGAATTTTCACTGAACCCTGAAAAAGACATGAGCTCATAAAACTTACACTCATACTCGGTCATTGACAAAGTGTACTATTTGAGATTATGAAATTCATTAGCCCTTTGTTGTTTCCATTCCTCTGGTAGGAATCATTCATGAAAACTCTCTAGGAATAACTCCCATGTAATAGTGCTCATATTAATTCCCAACTTCTTCTCCTCTATCGTCCACCAAGTGGCCCCAAAATTCTCTAAATTAGTGATCCCAAATCTTGCCTTAATATTGCTATCAAACTCTTGCATGGAAAAAATCCTATCAAGAGAAATAAGCCACTGCTTGGCCACAGAACCAGAACCTTGCCCATTGAAAGGCTTAACCTTGGATCTTGAAAGATCCTTCATCTGAGTGGACATAATGGACCTCTGACGATCCTTTCGAGGACTTCTAGATCTGGGTCTATGATCTTGTTCTGTCTGGTGCACTTTGGGCTATTCTTGAATAGGAGGTAAATGTTCTAGAATAGTTTGCATCATCTATCTCAAATAGACCTCTTTAGACTCAGCTTGGTCCTCTCTACGGCTCTCTTCCTGCTACCTACTAGAGTGCTCTTCCCTACTCTCTACATGAGCCGATCCCTCATGGGCAGACTCATGGGCACTGATAGCTCTGCCACGACCATGACCTCTACCACAGCCTCTACCATGGCCTTTAATAGAAGACCTAGTCCCATATACCATCCTACAACAGCACAAGGTACTAAGTTTAGTTCTATGTTTAGGTTTAAGTTAAAATTTCCATTTTTTAAACTAAGTGTTGAAGTATGAAAAATATTCAAGTAACAGTTCAAGTTTTGCTTCAGTTCACCTAGTTCAAGTTCAAAAAGTTACACTTAATAGTTCAAAGTTCTAGTTCCTCCAAAATACCCAGAGCTCCCAATGTAGAAACTCGGGCTCTGATACCAAATGTAATGCCCTGCCAAGGGATCCAAAGAATTAACCTATAATTTCACTAAGTTTAGTAGCAATTTTTTTTTTCAACATGAAAGTAAATACCACATATAACTTATGTACAATAACAGAAGCAATAGCAATGTCCATCTGAAAGAAAACATAACATATATAACAGATTACATTCTTTAAGATCCCTTAACATTGAATTACATACATGAATCCATCTAGTACAACATCCACATGAAACAATAATGATAAGTCCAATGTTTATACATTACATTTCAAATACTCAATCATCCACTGTACATGTCACAGGGTATGAAAAGCTCAAAAGAATATACATACATAGAATAAGGTACATTGTCCTATTCTAATCCATGATACATCAAAGTAGAGATAATCACATGATACAAATGATACATCATCATAGAAGTCATATACATCCATCATAAAGATCAAACATAATAAACTAAGTGCACGGTTCCTCCCAACCGTTAATAGCATCATTACACCATCGTGGATCCTAGCCATCCCTTCGTGTGTAACATTCCAAATCACCAAAGAGATCATCGGTATTAACATAGTAGGAATGCCACTACTAACATATACTATATCATATGTAGAAAGTAATCTAACATGCAAACATAAGCATAAGATAACATCATCTAACATATACTAATCATCAATGAAAAGGATACATATGTACCATCATGAAGGATGCAATAGCCATGATGTCTCAATCAATCTCAAAATGATAAGAGTTGAAAATACACTACCATTCGACTGCATGGTACCTAAGTGGTCCACTCCCACCGTGCTGAGGAGATAATCTCAAGTCCCAAATAGGCTAACAAAATCACATAGCAAAAATCTCTATAAGTCCAGGAATCCTAAAAGTATACTAAATCAAAGGTTCCAAACACAAAATCTGACATCTAATCCCTAGAGGCACACAATGACATGTAGGAACCTACTATGCAAGCGGGAAAGTGTCATCTCAATTATCACGTACAAGTTACCCTGGTAGTTAGCTAAACTCCATAGGTCCATACTGATTTCATGTGGCCACTAGTATCCTCTCATATTGACAAGGCATACTACGGAATGCAAGGTCGCAACCATGCATCTCACTACTCCCATCCTAGCCTGTACAAGAACTCAAGGCATGGGCGAGAACAAAAAAATTATCTTTTTAGGTTCATTTAGTTAGTATTAGGTGTGAATGTTATCACTTATTAATCCAACTTACAATGAGTTACCCTGGAAGCCTCTTAGGGCCCCGGCCCCCATTGCAAGCCACTTCCCATCACTACATGTAGATATCCTACCGTAAGCTCATGGAACCATAAATCTCAAAATCACAAAAGATAATCCATAGTAAAATCATCAAATATGCATAAAAGCATCAAATCTCCAAGAGCAAACATCCATAGAAAATTATGAACACCACAGTTCTCTATTGGCAACTGAAGTATCACTGATAATCAAAGTATCCAATGGTTCTCAATAACCAAAATATATCTCAATCATACTGATCGAAGACTCCAAAAATGGTTGAGTCAAACATGTCACAATATGACATCATCAAGAATAAATCCACATTTTAGTCCCATTATGGCGAGTAGAAAATAACCAAGGTTAACTAATCGATGACCAAAAATAATGGTTAAGTCAAGTATCTCGTACATAAGAATCTCAACTATAACAATCAATAATTACAAACAATACATAGAGCATTCTATCACATAACCATGGTTGGGTTTATAAAGATTGAGATTAAAACATCATCACGACATCACAATCACATAACTCCCAAGCCTCTGGTAGACATCCTATACTGGTCAACACTAGTCAACCCAAAACCCAAAACAATAGCATAAATAATACACAATGCAAACACATGTTTTAGTTTTGCTAAATTTACAACTTGAGTTTAAATGTAGAGATCTCAGTTTATGTTTCCAAGTTTGAAGAATGAATGGAAGAACACATGTATTGTTTTGGATAAATAAAACTTTTCCTTAATAGAACTAAAAATCCATTTTCCAATTATAATATTTGTTTGATACATCCCCCAACAAACTATCAATTCTTTATTTAATAATTTAAAACAATTAAATCTTAATAGTTGAAAATTATTAAAGAGTCACCATTATGAAAATAAACCTTCAATATAAATCATTTATCAGATAATAATAACTTAAATTTATTAATAACATATTTACATATTACATATATACATTTAAATATTTATACATACATACACACATATGTAAATGTATAAATAGTTATTACGTTTCATAAAATCGAATTAACAATTTCAATTGACACCATATATCATATGAAAATTAAATAACAATGAGATTCGATTTCATATAACATTTTTTTAAAACATTTTAACATAAATATTTTTGTTAAAATATGCAACATAAACATTTTTGCATAACAATATTATTAGTTAACCCCCCCCCACTCTTGCTACGGTATGCAGTACCTACAGTCGCAGGCACTGCACCGACAACGGGTACGTAGTACCCCTGTCGGTGCAGACCTGCGATGGCAGGCCTCTGCCTTCCACAGGCATGGGGTACAAATCGTGCCCACAACATTTTAATATATATTTTTTAAATATTGTTTCCACACAATATGAATCGTGATGCGGTTTATTAAGTTTTCCCCACTGTGATTTATCAATCGTTCATTCAGTGTATTATATATATATATACATGTGTTTATATATATATATATACATGTGTATATATATATATATTAGTATATATATATATGTATGTATGTATATATATATATATATATATTCAAATTTTGTATTAGATTCATAATAAATGTATACATATATATACATACATACATATATATATATATATATATGTATGTATGTATGTATGTATGTATGTATGTATGTATGTATGTATGTATGTATCTAATACAAAATTTGAATATATATATATATATATATATATATATATATATATATATATATATATATATGTATGCAGATCTGAATATATAAACATGTATGTTTTTTTTCCACAAAGATTATATCTACAATTTAAGAATTTTTCTATAAAATATTTGCATTATAGATTCACTCAATTAATTTTCTAATGGATTTGGCTATAAATTTAAACCCTAGCCCCATGATCTTTCAGATCTATGCATATAAAATTCTCAAATACATTAATCTACCCATATTGAGAATGCATAAAAAATAAAAATATGAAACTTCTCAGAGGACATATGGAAGACACAAAGAAGATAGGGAATGCATGATGCAGAAATAGCAAGAATAAAATCACAAGAATCTACCCGAATTCTGATGCTAAATCGTTCTTCCTCAAAAAATCCGCAGAGCAAGCTCCTCCCTTCTTTAGAATTCTCGAGTCCTCCAATGCTCTAGTTGCACTCCCAACACTATATGAATGCCTGAATATAAAGAGCTTTCGAGAAACATCTAGAATGCTTCTAGAAACAGCTGGAAGGTATCACCAACTAAGCATGGGTCTTTTCCAACCTTCAAGATGAGCCATCAATTTGTAGACACCATGTGCTTAATTGATGCACTAACCCCCGTGTTGTTGACACATGAGAAATAGAAAAGTGTGTTAACTCCCATGCAAGCTTATAACTCCAATTTACTTTTTATATAATTTCTATTTAAATATTTATAATTTTCATTTTAATTTTTATAACTTTTATTTGTTATTATTATTTATTACTTTATTATTATTTTATTATTATTAATTATAATCAAAATATCAAATAACATGATATCTTATATTAATTTTCTCAAATAATTAATTTATTAATTAAATCTATTTATTAAGACTTAATTAATAGAAAATTCACCATAGACCTCCAAGATAAAATATGAAAACCCATCATAGAGAAAATCACTCAAAATCAGTCTAAAGGGTTAAAAATCATGAATCATGTCATCCGACACATTCGGTGGGTAAAATATCCAGATACTTGTCCTACCTCACTAGGACAATTGGCTTAAAGGTTTGGGATTTGGACTTTAGAATTTATCTCCCTTCTCTTATCATTGAGATAGTATAATAGGGTACGCTCATCCTGGCAATTTAGAAAAGTCGATACCTGGTACCTGCAACCTATAGAAAAACCATACATGTACATACAATATATATAGTGTTAAGCTAAATAGACAATGGCAGGAAGTGCTGCATTGTGTATATCCTGACTAAGCAAGTGACTACGACTCCCTTCCTTAACCACATCAGAAACACCATACAATAAGAAAACATGCACACCATACACATGCAAGTATGGGGTAAGTATCCATAATAAAACACATGAGATAATAACCATCAACTAATCATCAACCATAGTTGAAAACAATATAATGATCATCATGTATGCATGAAATGTAAAGTCTAAATGATCTCATTATATAACCACTGAATCCATAACATAATGTCTGATAGTGTCAAAACAATACCACTAATTCATCACATAAAGCTAGTCCATCATAGTCTGATAATAACAACAACAATATCCAAAAAAGATGTAAACGAGGGTAGGCACTACATCCACCCCCCCTTGGGTTAGGCTTACTCATGGAAGCCTACAAACAAGTAGGGATATAACTCCCTCAATCTAGCTACATCCTCCCAAGTAGCTGAAGAATCATCAGTAGGGTCCCATTGGACCCTTACCTGCTCGATGGTTCAACCCCTGAGGGTCAACTCCCCCTGCTCTAGAATATGAATCAGCTACAAAGCCAGCTGCTTGTCCTCTACCTGCAACAAATTCCAATCAAGAACATGTACAATATTAGGTATATAATGCCGAAGCATTGAAACATGGAAAACATCATGAATGTGAGCTAGGCTGGGCGGTAGAGCAAGGTGGTAAACAACCAGGCCAATCCTCTCTAGAATCTAGAATGGTCCCACAAAGAGAGGTGCTAGCTTAGAACCCTTTCCATACCGGATTGGAATCTTTCACAGTCGCACTCTTAAGAAAACCTTATCTCCCACAGCAAATTGCCTATCAGTCCTATGAGCATCAACATACTTCTTCTACCTATCCTGTGCTGTAGTCAAGTGCTGACAGATACACACTACCTGTTGCTCCATATCATGAAGCATCTCAGGACCCAACAGGATGCAATCCTCAAGACTACCCCAACTCAATGGTGTATGACAAGGATGTCCATATAATGCCTGAAATGGTGCCATGCCAATAGAACTATGATACCCATTGTTGTAAGCAAACTCCACTAGGTAGAGATAATCCTCCCAATGTGTCTGCCTATCCATCACATACATCCATAACATATCCTCCAAAACCTGATTCACCCTCTCTGTCTGACCATTAGTCTCTGGATGATATGCCGAACTGAAGTTTAACTGTGCTTCAAGCTCATGCTACAGTGATGTCCAAAATATAGATGTGAATACAGGATCCCTATTAGAAATGATCTTTCTAGGAATACCATGTAATCTCACAATATCACGCATAAAGACATTAGCTATAGCTACTGTGTAGGAAGACCTAATTGGTGAAAAATGTGCCACCTTAGTCAATCAATCAACGGTGACCATGATAGCATCATGAAGATGGATAGTCATAGGTAATCCTACAATGAAATCCATGGAGATGATATCCCACTTCCAAGAAGGAATGAGATTATGCTACAAAAGTCCAGCTGGGTGCTGATGTTCTACCTTAACTCTCTGGCACTCAAGGCACCTAGCTACAAAATCAGCAATATCTCACTTCATCCCAGACCAAAAGAACAAATGTTTCAAATCAGCATGCATCTTCTTAACACCTAGATGTGCTGAGTAAGGTGTACGATGGGCTTCTACCAGTACAAAGGTGTGAAGCTCATCTAAAAATGGCACATATATCCTCCCCAGATGTCTTAAAAGACCATCTGATTCTCGAACATAACCTGCAAACTTTCCTTCCAAAGATCTCCCTAAATCTATCTCTCTGCACACTTTCTGGTACTAGGAATCCGTAGGAAGTGCCTGCAGAATTTGACTCCTCAAATCCACACTAAGGGTCATCGATAATACCACATGTCTCCTGTGACTCAAAGCATCCACCACCACATTCTCCTTACCTTGAATGTACTTAACCTCAAAATCATACTCGCATAGAAACTCCATCCATCACCTCTGGCGAGCATTCAAATTAGGTTGAGTAAAAATTGTATTGAAAACTATGATGATCACTGTGTAGCTCAAATCTATGCCCCAACAAGAAATGTCTCCATCTAGTCAAAGCATGAACTATTGCTGCTAACTCAAGATCATGCGTAGGATAATTTAACTCGTGATCCTTGAGCTTGCATGATTCATACACAATCACTCGTCCATTCTGCATCAACACTGCCCCAATCCCTTCAAGAGAAACATCTGTACATACCATGAAATCACCTTCTGGATCAGGTATAGCTAGAATTAGTGCACTGGTCAAAAGTTCCTTGAGCTTTTGAAAAGCTTCCTCACATTTCTTTGTCCATATGAACTTCTTTCCTTTCCTCTAAAGAGAAGTGATAGGATGTGCTATCTTAGAGAAGTTTTGGAAAAATCTACGATAATAACCGGCTAAACCCATGAAGCTACAACTTTCTGACACATTAGTAGGTGTAGGCCATTCTATTATCACCTAAATATTTGTAGGATCCACTAAAATACCATCACCTAAAATAACATGCCCTAAATACTGAATCTTCGATTTGAAGAATTCACACTTAGCTACATTGGCATAAAGTTGATTGTCCCTCAAACACTGCAAAACCAATCACAGGTGTTCCTCATGCTCCTTCTGAGTCTTAGAATATATCAATATGTCATCAAGAAACACAAGTACAAACCTATCCAGATAAGATCAAAATACACCATTCATCAAACTCATGAAAACCGATGGAGCATTAGTCAACCCAAAAGGTACCGCTGTGAACTCATAATGCCCATAGCACATTTGAAAAGTGATCTTGTGAATATCTGCTTCCTTAATGCGAAGCTGGTGGTATCCTGACTTAAGATCAATCTTGGAGAATACTATAGCTCCCTTGATCTGATCGAATAAGTCATCAATCCTAGGTAAAGGATACCTGTTCTTAATAGTCACCTTATTCAACTGTCTGTAGTCAATACAAAGGTGCAAAGAACCGTCTTTCTTCTTCACAAAGAGCACTGGAGCTCCCCATGGTGATAGACTAGGTCGAATGCTCCCTTTGGCCAGAAGTTCCTCTAGCTAAAGATGTAGCTCACCCAATTCCTATCTAGTCATGTGATAAGGAGCTTTAGAGATAGGCTCTACTCCAGGAATTAGATCAATACTAAAGTCAATGTCCCTCTTTGGAGGCATGCCTGGAACCTCACTTGGAAAAACATTTGCGTACTCTTGCAAAATTGAGTGATCCAAAGTCTTCCTCATGGAATCGTCCTCATCAAGATCATTTACCATAATAGCCAATATCTGACATCCCTTACGAAAACTTTGCTTCAATTGCATAGCAAAAATCATCCGCAGAGATATAGGCCTCGATATCCCAACTATCTGCACATCATTCCCTTGGTTGTCCTGGCACAAAATAATCTTCTTCCTACAATCTATACTAGCTCTATGAGATCCAAGCCAGTCCATGCCTAAAACCACATCATAGAAACCAAGGGGTAAGACTCAAAGATCCACTATCGTATCAAAGCTTCCTAAGCTAAGCCCACACTTATGAACTACAGAATTTGTGGAGACCTTAATGCCTGAGGCTAGTTCCACTTGCCAACCATGATCTTGCTTCACCGCATCCAGCTTACACTTAGAAACTATAGATGGTGAAATAAATGAATCTATAGCTCCTAAATCAAACAATACTAAGAGAGATATACCTCTAATAGCACCTGTGGTCTCAACCACTATTCCCTGATGATCTGGCTGACGCTGATCAACTGCTGCAAAAACTCTATAAGCTCTACCTGCATCACCAAATGTAGGCTCTGAAATGATAGGTCCAGGTCCTAAAAAATAAGGTGCTTGTTGAGGACACTAAGCTACATAATGTCCAATCTGACAACATGAAAAACATTTCGTATTTTCTCCAGAACCTCTTCCCATAGGTGGTACATTAGATTGCTGGTGACTGTTCCTACTAACAAAAGACTGGCTACTCTGAGCTGGTTGATTGGACTGATTCTATTTATTACGTTAAGCATTGCAGTTGTTCTTGGTGTTAGAACCTTTGCCACCGCCTTGAGCTTGAGAATTCGATCCCTTCTATTGCTATGTTTGCTAAGATTGCTGCTGATACTGTTTCCCCTTAGAGAAAGAAAACTTCTTGTTACCACCTGAATTGTAGTTGCTTTTAGGTCTTGATGCTGCTAGTGCTCCTACAAAACCACCTTGACCAAGGTTGACACTTTTCTCAACAAGGATAGCTCGATGTACCACATCCTTGAGGGTTTTTGGCTCAAATACCTTGACTCCCCCAATAATACGGTTATTCAAAACCCTAATAAAATGTTGTGTCAATTGACCTGAATTTTCACTGAACCTTGAAAAAGACATGAGCTCATAAAACTTACGCTCATACTCGGTCACTGACAAAGTGTACTATTTGAGATTATGAAATTCATCAGCCCTTTGCTGTTTCCATTCCTCTGGTAGGAATCGTTCATGGAAACTCTCTAGGAATAACTCCCATGTAACACTACTCATATCGATTCCCAACATCTTCTCCTCTATCGTCCACCAAGTGGCCCCAAAATTCTCTAAATTAGTGATCGCAAATCTTGCCTTAACATTGCTGTCGAACTCCTGCATGGAAAAAATCCTGTCAAGAGAAATAAGCCACTACTCAGCCACATAACCAGAACCTTGCCCATTGAAAGGCTTAACCTTGGATCTTGAAAGATCCTTCATCTGAGTGGATACCATGGACCTTTGACGATCCTTCTTAGGACTTCTAGATCTGGGTCTATGCTCTTGTTCTGTCTGGTGCACTTTGGGCTATTCTTGAATAGGAGGTAGACATTCTAGAATAGTCTGCATCATCTATCTCAAACTAACCTCTTCAGACTCAGCTTGGTCCTCTCTACGGCTCTCTTCCTGCTACCTACTAGAGTGCTCTTCCCTGCTGTCTACATGAGCTGATCCCTCATGGGCAGAGTCATGGGCACTGATAGCTCTGCCACAACCATGGCCTCTACCACGGCCTCTAATAGAAGGCCTAGTCCCAGATACCATCCTACAATAGCACAAGGTACTAAGTTCAGTTCTATGTTTAGGTTTAAGTTAAAATTTCCAATTTTGAAACTAAGTGTTGAAGTATGAAAAATATTCAAGTAATAGTTCAAGTTCTACTTCAGTTCACCTAGTTCAAGTTCAAAAAGTTACACTTAATAGTTCAAAGTTCCAATTGTTCCAAAATACCCAGAGCTCCCAATGTAGAAACTCAGGCTCTGATACCAAATGTAATGCCCCACCAAAGGATCCAAAGAATTAACCTAGAATTTCACTAAGTTTAGTAGCAGTTTTTTTTTTCAACATGAAAGTAAATACCACATATAACTTATGTACAATAATGGAGGCAATAGCAATGTCCATCTGAAAGTAAACATAACATACATAACAGATTACATTCTTTAAGATCCCTTAATGTTTAATTACATACATGAATCCATCTAGTACAACATACACATGAAACAATAATGATAAGTCCAATGTTTATACATTACATTTCAAATACTCAATCATCCACTGTACATGTCACAGGGTATGACAAGCTCAAAAGAATATACATACATAATATAAGGTACATCATCCTATTCTAATCCATGATACATCAAAGTAGAGATAATCACATGATACACATGATACATCATCATAGAAGTCATATACATCCATCATAAAGATCAAACATAATAAACTAAGTGCATGGTTCCTCCCAACCGTTAATAGCATCATTAGACCATCATGGATCATAGCCATCCCTCTGTGCGTAACATTCCAAATCACCAAAGAGATCATCAGTATTAACATAGTAAGAATGTCACTCCTAACATATACTATATCATATGTAGAAAGTAATCTAACATGCAAATATAAGAATAAGATAACATCATCTAACATATACTAATCATCAATGAAAAGGATACATATGTACCATCATGAAGGAGACAACAACCATGATGTCTCAATAAATGTTAAAATGATAAGAGTGGAAAATACACTACCACCCGACCGCGTGGTACCTAAGTGATCCACTCCCATCGTGCTGAGGAGATAATCTCAAGTCCCAAACAGGCTAACAAAATCACATAGCACAAATCTCTAGAAGTCTAGGAATCCTAAAAGTATACTAACTCAAAGGCTCCAAACACAAAATCCGACATCTAATCCCTACAGGCACATAATGACATGTAGGAACCTAATATGCAAGCGAGAAAGTGTCATCGCAATTATCACGTAAAAGTTACCTTGGTAGTTAGCTAAACTCCATGGGTCCATACTGATTTCATGCGGCAACTAGTATCCTCTCTTACTGATGAGGCATACTACGAAATGCAAGGTCACAACCATGCGTCTCACTACTCCTATCCTAGCCTATACAAGCACTCAAGGCATGGGCGAGAAAAAAACACTTATCTTTTTAGGTTCATTTAGTTAGTATTAGGTGTGAATGCTATCACTTATTAATCCAAGTTACAATGAGTTACCCTGGTAGCCTCTTAGGGTCTCGACCCCCATTGCAAGCCACTTCCCGTCACTACATGTAAATATCCTACTCTAAGCTCATGAAACCATAAATCTCAAAATCACAAAAGATAATCCATAATAAAATCATCAAATATGCATAAAAGCATCAAATCTCCATGGGCAAACATCCATAGAAAATCATGAACACCACATTTCTCTATTGGCAATTGAAGTATCATTGATAATCAAAGTATCCAATAGTTCTCAATAACCAAAATATATCTCAATCATACTGATCGAAAACTCCAAAAATGGTTGAGTCAAACATGTCACAACATGACATCATCAAGAATAAATCCACATTTTAGTCCCATCATGGCGACTAGAAAATAACCAGGGTTAACTGATCGATGACCAAAAATAATGGTTAAGTCAAGTATCTCATACATAAGAATCTCAACTATAACAATGAATAATTACAAACAATACATAGAGCATTCCATCACATAACCATGGTTGGGTTTATAAAGATCGAGATTAAAACATCATCATGACATCACAATCACATAACTCCCAAGCCTCTGGTAGACGTCCTATACTGGTCAACACTAGTCAACCCAAAACCCAAAATAATAGCATAAAGAATACACAATGCAAACACATGTTTTGGTTTTGCTAAATTTACAACTTGAGTTTAAATGTAGAGATCTCAGTTTATGTTTCCAAGTTTGAAGAATGAATGGAAGAACACATGTATTGTTTTGGATAAATAAAGGTTTTCCTTAATATAACTATAAATCCATTTTTCAATTATAATATTTGTTTTATACATCCCCCACCAAACTATCAATTCTTTATTTAATAATTTAAAACAATTAAATCTTAATAGTTGGAAATTATTAAAGAGTCACCATTATGAAAATAAAACTTCAATATAAATCATTTATCAAATAATAATAACTTAAAATTATTAATAACATATTTACATATTACATATATACATATACATATATATATATATATATACATACATACATACATATATATATACATACATACATACATACATACATACATACATACATACATACATACATACATTTGTAAATATATATATATAGTTATTACGTTTCATAAAATCGAATTAACAATTTCGATTGACACCATATATCATATGAAAATTAAATAACAATGAGAATTGATTTCATATAACGTTTGTTTTATACGTTTTAACATAAACATTTTTGTTAAAATATGCAACATAAATGTTTTTGCATAACAATATTATTAGTTAACCCCCTCACTCTTGTTGTGGTACGCAGTACCTGCAGTTGCAGGCACTGTGCCCGTAGTGGGTACGTAGTACCCTTGTCGCCGCAAACCTACGATGGCAGGCCTTTGCCTTCCACAGGCATGGGGTACAAATCGTGCCCATGGCATTTTAATATATATTTTTTAAACATTGTTTCCATCAATATGAATTGCAATGCAGATTATTAAGTTTTCCCCACTACGATTTATCAATCATTCATTTGGTGTATTATATATATATATATATACATTTGTATATATATATCAGTATATATATATATATATATATATATATATATATATATATATATATATATATATATATATATGTATGTATGTATATATATGTATTTGAATTTTGTATTAGATTCATAATAAATGTATACATATACCTATATATATATGTATATGTATGCAGATCTGAATATATAAACATGTATGTTTTTTTTCCACAAAGATTATATCTTCAATTTAAAATTTTTTCTATAAAATATTTGCATTATAGATTCACTCAATTAATTTTCTAATGGATTTGGCCATAAATTTAAACCCTAGCCCCGTGATCTTTCAGATCTATGCATATAAAATTCTCAAATACATTAATCTACCCATATTGAGAATGCATAAAAAATAAAAATATGAAACTTCTAAGAGGACATATGAAAGACACAAAGAAGACAGGGAGTGCATGATGCGGAAATAGCATAAGTAAAATCACAAGAATCTACCTAGATTCTGATGCTAAATTGCTCTTCCTCAGAAAATCTACAGAGCAAGCTCCTCCCTTCTTCAGAATTCTCAAGTCCTCCAATGCTCCAATTGCACTCCCAACGCTATATCTAAGCCTCTATGAATGCCTGAATATAAAGAGCTTTCAGGAAACATCTAGAATGCTTCTAGAAATAGCTGGAAGGTGTCACCAACTAAGCATGGGTCTTTTCCAACCTTCAAGATGAGCCATAGGGTTGTAGACACCATGTGCTTAATTGATGTACTAACCGCCATGTTGTTGACACATGAGAAATAGAAAAGTGCGTTAACTCCCATGCAAGCTTATAACTCCAATTTACTTTTTATATAATTTCTATTTAAATATTTATAATTTTCATTTTAATTTTAATAACTTTTATTATTATTATTTATTATGTAATGGACACCCCTGGATGTCCCATAAAACTAAACCAATTTGCTGAAATGAATTTTGTCAAACAGTTTGCATGCAACCTCTTAAAACCCCTTATAACTCTGGAAATCAAACGTTTATTTGTTTGTTGTGTTTCGTGCATGGAATTGGTATCATACAACATAAACAAGAGAGAAACTACAACAATATGCAAAGTGGAAATGAACTGCTGCTAATAAAATGTTATTTTCAGAATTCATAAAACCAAATACATGGCAGATTTATCAACTCACTAATTACTTCAGCAATATTGTCATAATACTCCAGCCCATGCTTATGAACTTGCTGCTACAATAATTTGTCCTCCAATCAGTCCACTACCTTCATAATACCATTCCCTCCAAGCGGCATAAGCGTCGGACAAGTAGTGAAGAAGATATGAGAAAAATATCAAATCTGCCTGTAGCTGGAAATGCAACTAAACTGCCTGATACTAAAGCCAATAAGAAAGAATTCCAAAGGCCAAACCCCAAGGGAATGACGTCTAGAATGTTACAAGAGAGGATAGACGTCCTCAAATGCCAAGAACAAAACTGCAACTCACACACCAATTTCTTCTCATATTCAACCTGCCTAATGAAGCCACAAATGCTTCTTTTTATTCTATTCCCACGGGTCCGCTCAACTCATATGGGCAATGTGGGATAAAAGATGTATAATATAAAACATATATTAAAATACCCCTTATGTCTCCTTTGGGTACACATCACCATAAAATAAATATTAAAGTAACACTTTAATATTTTACAATTAAATTAGACGTTACTTTAATAAAACTTCAGGCATTAAAATGTATTAGCAATCAGACTCCAAATAATGCGAGTGATAGCTCATCGAGAAGCTCTCACCGAGGAGTATCGAATCCAATCACCAAAATGGACCTGCACTGTGTCCTGCCGACTTACTAAAAATAGTAAGTATGCCTGAAATTGAGTAAATCAACTTCGTTTTGGCCCAAACTGGAAATGACTAGGCCAAAACACTCCAAGATCCCATTAAACCCTTCGTTAGCCCTTGGGACCATGTAGAACAAGGCTAACACACACAAACTTGGTCAACTGCTAAAAGATGGGATCATTACAAATCCGCCCTCCTTGAAATTGCTTGTCCTCAAGCAATTAAGCAACATAATGAACTCCAACCTCCACCTGGATCCCAATTGAAGTAATGTGTGATATCCATATAGACATTAAACAAACTGCAAATGAACATCATTAGGACCAACCACATGTCCTGCAAGTTAGCTCCCAAAATTTGTGCTGATGAAGTATAAGTCTGGATGTCACCAGAAGGCGGCTCCATAGAAGATCTCTGAAACCTCTTCCTCCCAACTGCTGCAACACAAAACTGAATCTTTGTAGATAGTGAAAACTGAGCCCATCTCCACTTAGGTGAATGATTAACATCAGCCTCAAACATCAGATTGTCATAAGACAATGTTGCATCCATGTTGAACATAGTACTATCCCAAGAGTGAACATTAACACTTTGTTGATCGATAGTATAATATGACTCTGTCACTATATTGCTCACCTCATTAGCAATAACAAGTGTACTATCATTAGAGCACACATCTACAACCACATGCTTATTACCAAACTCCTCATTGGATGGTTCAACTGACATAGAAGTGGTTGTTGATATGACAGTTCCCTTGCATTCTCCTAATTCCACTATTGCTACATCATCATCCCCTGACAAGGCTTCATATGTGGTCTCCTGACTTTGCACGCATGTCTCTACTGACTCTATCGAAATGCCCACATCACCAACATCATAATTGATTGGCTCTATACATGTCTCGATCCCACCTAAGGAATCAACTACCTTCTACTCTGGAGCAGCATACAAATCATCAATGTTGATGCCCATCTGTCTAGCCATAAGCTGCAACATCATATCCATTTGCCTATTCTGCTCCTGTTGCATACGTTGCCCCTTCTCTAATGTACCCAATAACTTTCTGAACAGTACCTCCCCCTGATCTGGACCAGCATTCCCGCCTCCGCCTAATCCTGTATTCCTATCATCTCAATCACCCATATTGTTGTCCTGATCAAAGAATATCTCCTCCGTGTCTGTATGGCTGGATTCAATGTCCCCCTGCACAGATGTACTAGACTGTTTGCTTTGCAAATCTGAAATCCTATTTTGTCTTGCTCTGGTATCGCAAAAATTATAAGGCCCTAATTACTTCAGCAATATTGTCATAATACTCCAGCCCATGCTTACAAACTTGCTGCTACAATACTTTGTCTTCCAATCAGTCCACTACCTTCATAATACCATTCCCTCCAAGCGGCATAAGCGTCGGACAAGTAGTGAAGAAGATATGAGCAAAATATCAAATCTGCCTGTAGCCGAAAATGCAACTAAACTACCTGTTAATGAAGCCAATAAGAAAGAATTCCAAAGGCCAAACCCCAAGGGAATGACGTCTAGAATGTTACAAGAGAGGATAGACGTCCTTAAATGCCAAGAACAAAGCTACAACTCACACACCAATTTCTTCTCATATTCAACCTATCTAATGAAGCCACAAATGCTTCCTTTTATTCTATTCCCAAAGGTTCGCTCAACTCATATGGGCAATGTGGGATAAAAGATGTGTAATATATAAAACATATATTAAAATACCCCTTATGTCTCCTTTGGGTACACATCACCATAAAATAAATATTAAAGTAACACTTTAATATTTTACAATTAAATTAGACGTTACTTTTATAAAACTTCAGGCATTAAAATGTATTAGCAATCAGACTCCGAATAATGCGAGTGATAGCTCATCGGAAAGCTCTCACCGAGGAGTATCGAATCCAATCACCAAAATTGACTTGCACTGTGTCCTGCCGACTTACTAAAAATAGTATGCCTGAAACTGAGTAAATCAACTTCATTTTGGCCCAAACTGGAAATGACTAGGCCAAAACACTCCAGGATCCCATTAAACCCTTCGTTAGCCCTTGGGACCATGTAGAACAAGGCTAACGCACACACACACTTGGTCAACTACTAAAAGAACGTGAAGGCCAAAAGATGGGATCATTACAAATCCGCCCTCCTTGAAATTGGTTGTCCTCAAGAAATTAAGTAACATAATGGACTCCAACCTCCACCTGGATCCCAATATGTGATATCCATATGGAAGTTAAACCAACTGCAAACCCGCATCATCAGGACCAACCCCTGTAGCCTAGCATTCAAAACTTGTGTTGATGAAGTCAGAATGTCATCATAAGGCAACTCCATAGAAGATCTATGAAACGTCTTCTTCCCTTTATCCATCCACATAATATATATTGGACTGGAATGCATATTATCACCATCATGCATTGAAAAAGATGTAGTTGTAGGTGAACCATATGTACTCATGCTAATTGTATCAACAATAGGTGTTGCCACATCAAAATATATGGACATAGGAACAACATTAACATTAAACTCCTCATTGGATGCTTCAACTGACATAGAAGTGGCTGCTGATATGATAGTATCCTCGCATTCTCCTAATTCCACTATTGCTACGTCATCATCCCTTGAAGTTTTATTAAAGTAACGTCTAATTTAATTGTAAAATATTAAAGTGTTACTTTAATATTTATTTTATGGTATCATTTTATTATTATTATTAATTTTAATTTTCTAATTTTCTTTTATTTATTTTCTTTTTCCTCAATTATTTCTCATTTAATTAATTATAATCAAAATATCAAATAACATGATATCTTATATTAATTTTCTCAAATAATTAATTTATTAATTAAATCTATTTATTAAGACTTAATTAATAGAAAATTCACCATAGACCTCCAAGATAAAATATGAAAACCTATCATAGAGAAAATCACTCAAAATCAGTCTAAAGGGTTAAAAATCACGAATCATGTCATTCGACACATTTGATGGGTAAAATATCCAGATACTTGTCCTACCTCACTAGGACAATTGGCTTAAAGGTTTGGGATTTGGACTTTAGAATTTATCTCCCTTCTCTTATCATTGAGATAGTATAATAGGGTACGCTCATCCTGGCAATTCAGAGAAGTCGATACCCGGTACCTACAACCTGCAGAAAAACCATGCATGTACATATAATATATATAGTGCTAAGCTAAAAAGACAATGGAAGGAAGTGGTGCATCGTGTAGATCCTAACTAAGTAGGTGAATAGGACTCCCTTCCTTAATTACATCAAAAATGCCATACAATAAGAAAACATGCACACCATACACATGCAAGTATTGGATAAGTATCCATAATAAAACACATGAGATAATAACCATCAACTAATCATCAACCATAGCTGAAAACAATATAATGATCATCATGTATGCATGAAATGTAAAGTCTAAATGATCTCATCATATAACCACTTAATCCATAACATAATGTCTGATAGTGTCAAAACAATACCACTAATTCATCACATAAAGCTAGTCCATCATAGTCTGATAATAACAACAACAATGTCCAGAAAATATGTAAACAAGGGTAGGCACTATAGAAAGCTTAAAAAAGGACCACACTAGAACATAGTCTCAAAAATAAAGCAAGATAAGGGTACTATATACTAAGGTACGAGTCATCTGAGTAATGGCTAGAATAGCCAAAGATGATGACTATTGTGACATAGATTATGACAAGCACCAAAGACCAAAGACAAAGTGAACAAGAGACAAGACTAGTTTATGTGTAGGTTACAAGTCATTAGCTAAGTAAGAAGCCACTGTTTGACATTATTTGCAAACAAAAAAGAGGCAAAATGTTGCAAATAACATACCAAATTTAGAGAAAAAGTAGATACTAAATTTTGAAGAAATTTTTGCATGTTTTAGACAATTGTGGATAGATTTTAGATAGGTACTAAGACTATTTTCAAGTTTTGGACATCATTTTGGTTGTTTTGAACAAGACAATTGGTTTTTAGATAAACATAGGAAGCAGGTGGTAGTTTCAAACAACCCAACTGAGGACAAAGCAACTTGGAGGGGTGGAGAGTCTTGATGTTTAGTTTGTTTGATAGGTTTGGACAATGTTTAAAGACTCAACAACAACATGCTTTTATCCCTAAAACATAAAATTGGTAGAGAAGGAAAAACCTTTATCCCACAACTTATGTGCATGCGTGCACCTCACACAACCATGTCACCCCCTAGAGGGTGCCCATGTTTTTGGTGTATTAAAAGGGCTCAATAACATATACACTAAATTAACACCCTTGTGGTAGGGGTTAAGCATGTATACCACCTTCCAATGCCTAGTTGCATGCTTATGGTGAGTTCTACAAGAGAGATTCTTCCCCCTCCTTGCACAAAGATTATGCCTCCTTTTGGAGGTGAATTAGGTAGCAACTAACTAAGAGGTTTTTACTTGGCTTCTATTCATACTAATCCTTGTTGTCTTTATAAGTGAAGTTGAGGCTAGTATACCACACCAGCATTTGTAAGTGCACACTCTTGACTAGCAAGATTGGGGCCAACACTGACCAGTGCAATTTACAGAGTCTGTTCTTGATATGTGATATCAGAATGAAGAAGAGGAAATTAATATGGCTTTGGAGTCTTTCACACAACAAAGCTTCTTTATTATAGTGAGGTGGAATCTCTAGTGAAAGGAGTGTGCTCACATGGGTCATTTCTAGAGGTTGGACCACTCCGATAGGCCATCTAAAGGATCAACTCAGACTGGTGGTTTGGATCTAAGCGTCAAAGTTTTTGATTTCCCTCAAGGGGAAAGAGCATACCCCTCTACCTCATTTCCTCACCCAAACATGCAAGACATGTTAATCACTAAGTTAGCTTAATCAATCCCACCTTGTCCTATTCCAAGATTTTGATCCCCTAAAAGGAAATCATCATCTCTTCATTCAAGGCTTCATTTGGGAGAACCAATAACTTTCTTACCTCCCTTGGATGCCATCTTTCAGAGGCTTTTAGGTTTCTAATTTACCCTTGGTCATGACCTCCAAGAGGTAAAGAGCATACTCCCCTATTCCCCTGTCTTGCACCCTACAAAGTTCACAAGCCCTATTTATACTATGTGTGAAAAGAAATAAAAGAAGACACACCATTTATGTGGGTTTGAAACAAATCTTTGTCATGCATATCTTTGACAAGAATCCTGCATTCACATAATTAGTTTATGTTCCAAGTGTTTGGATAAAATGTATCTTTGTCAAGCATCCTGCAAACCACTGTTAAGCTGTTGAAAACCAAAATTTAGAAATAAAATGCTTTCGAAAACACCATTAGTCAAATGGAAGCTTAACTATGGGAAAATAAAATTTAAACTTTTTTGTTCTTTTTGATACCCATAAAACAGCTTAAAAAAAGCCAAAACCTATGAAAAAGTCAAAAGTAAAAATTCAAAAAATACTCTCTTTTTTTTATAGCTTTTTCAAAATGTCCTACAAACCATTGTTAAGGTATAGAAAAACAATAAAAAATTAGAAATAAAAATGCTTCAGAAAACACAATTAGTCAAACAAACATCTTGATAAATTGGAATTTGAAAACTATATTTTACATTACTGTTTCAAAATTCTGTGCGAAATCATGCACAGACCCACGCGAAGAAATGATGTGCATCGCATGGGAATTTTTGCAATTATGCATTTTTTCACTCGAGAAAGTGTAGAGGAAGATGTGAAATCTTCAAGTTTTTAGGCAAAAATTTGGAAACCTGTACAAACAGAACAATAAAAAATGCAGAAAATATAGAAAATAAGGCTAGAAAAATTGATTTTTTGAGCCCCATTGTGGCGCTAGAAATTGTATATGCAAAATTGGGGGCCTCTGATCCTCACATACACTTCAACATGGTCATTACCTATGAGATCATCCCAAAATAAACATTGTATTGTTTATTCAAAAAGTCTAACAGAGTGACCTGTTGCCTTCTAACTAGAAGGATTATGCCTTTTCTCTTAGAACAAGAAGTAGGAAACCAAACCTCTAGAATGAAGGATTTATGTAGCTAAATGAAAGTGCAATTAATCTAGATTAGAGATGATATTATTAATCTAAGAAATGAAGAAGCATAATATGCTAAATGGATGCATAATAAATCTAAATGATATTACAATGAAAGAAATAAAGCTATGCAAATGTGAGCAAAGTGAGTAAGAATTTTAGCATAAATTTGACGCAAATTCCAAAATTCATCCTTTGTAATGAGGAATGGAGAGCTTCTTTTATAGAATCCAAGAGGTGATCAACAGTCAAGATTAATTGAAATGGACAGTCAAGATTGAAGAGGAGAGCCAGTCATAAAGGTAACTTCCTCATGAAAAGGGAGTTAATTGGTTGCCTTTGAGTGATAAAAGGAGTTAACTGAGTCCTTTTTGAGTGATAAAAAGAGTTGACTAACTACCTTTTGAGTGATAAAAGGAGCTAACAAACTGCCTTTTGAGTGATAAAAGAAGCTGATTGGTTCTTTTTTTTTAGTGAATATTTAATTTAATAAAATAGAATATGGCCTCATAAATGGATAAATTTAACTAATTGAATAATTAAATTCAATAATTACAAAGAGAAGATATCTTATTAAATTAAATGTATTTAATTCCTTTCTATATTAGCTAAAGAAGTAACTTTAATTTAATTAAAGTAGAACATTTATAATTAAATTAAATTAAATTGATAGGTTTGTGTAGCTAATTTGAGTCGATATTTAGGAATTAAATAAATAATATGATTAATGCAAATTATGGTTTTCTACATTTGACACCTAGGTCAAGTAGCAATTATTAGAATTAGATTTGCCTAGTAAAATAGGACTTAGGAATAGTTGAATAAACCAAAGTTGGTTTATATGGAAATGTGCTAATTTTGGGGTATTACAGTTACAATTTCTATCTTGCATTTTAGTGTTCAAGTGTGTATGCCTCAATTTGTGGATTCAATATTCCTCAGTGTGGAAGAAATTCATTTCATAGCTTTTTAACTTTATGTTTTCTAGCTTGCTATTTTGGATCCTCACACGAAATTGTACTTTCTTGCATGAAAGTTTAAAAATTTGCATGGTGTGCTTTCTTTTCTTACACAACTCTTGGCACCTCCTTACACAAAACCCTGCACTAGTTTTAGGTATTTTGGTTGCTAGGCCAAGTACTTCCTCATACTATTTGGTACATTTCCTCATGTGAAAGGTAGTTTCTTTCATGGTGTGCTATACTTCCTTGTGCAAAATTTCTGTTTCTTGTGGTTATCTTGTGAAAAATGAGGGGCATCTCTACTAGTTTTTGGGGATCAATTTTTGGCGTTTTAAGTACCCTTTGGGTTTTCTTAATTTTCCATTCTTTCACATATTTGAGATTCTTTGCTTTGACATAGTGGTGACACAACAAAACAACAACAATAATGCAAGATCTAATACTAAATCAAAACTCTTTATTGATAGATATAACTGATTACATGCAATATGCCTAGCTTTAAGGCCTTTTGGGTTAGGGCCAAATACAAATAACAATTAGAATATCAATTTTGAAAGGTCCAATAAGATCCACTTACAAACTCAATTCTAGCTAGTCTAGATCCACAACTAGATAAGAACACCAAGAAAATCCATACTTATACTTTAGGTCCACGAAGCAAGTTCTCTAGTTCTCAAGCCATAGCCCTATCTCTTCAAAATTTTCATCTACACAATCCCCTTCACTCCTCCTTCGAATGAATTCTCTAACTATGCTAAAGACTCCACAAAACTCTTTATTTATACCCACTAAGCAACAAGTTGTCCCAGTACATTACAAACTAAATTAAATCCCTCACATTAAATCTATGTTGTACTGTAAGTCAGCCACAACAAAAATTAAATACCCACAGATAAATTAAATGCCAAAAGTTAGCTAAAAAACAACTCAACATGAACAGAATCAAAACAAAAATTGGCACTCACAACATACATGACAAGAACATGGCATCCACTAAGAGCTACAATAACTTGACATCCACTAAGAGCTACAGTAACTTGGAACCCATTAGGAGCTATAGTAACATGACATTCAATAAGAGCTACAATTACTCAGTACCCACTAGGAGCTATAGTAACTTGACCTCCACTAAATAGCTCAGTAGCAACAGGAATATTGGAAACCACTAGCTCTCAGCTTCAATACATAGGATTACAAGAAAGCCTAGGATGCTCCTGCATCAGATACCCTAGCTTCAAAATGATGTTCTAGTAACTAGAAGAACATCTTCTAGGATTCAACACATAAATCCCAAACTTGTTCTTCTCATACATATCCTCCAAATCGTCAACTTGTGCACTCTTTCCCTTGTTCATGTTTGACTTCTTCACATCAATATTAGGTGTGGTAAAGGTCTAATTTTCACACTAATCTCCAACCATCTTAGTATATGCCAACTCAACTTGGCTGCCAATACGTAGGTTCCTCCTATTGAGCTCTTCATTCTACAAAAGAATTAGGGAAAAATTCTTGCCACGTTTCTTAACAATAAACACATTCTCAACACAATCATGCACAACCCTACAATCATACTACTAAGGTATACCAAGTAACACATGACAACTATTCATATCCACAATATCACACAACACTTCATCCTTATACTACTGAATTTAGAAATCAACAAGGCATTGCTCCATCACTTCCAAAGCATGTTGACCTTGCAACTAACTAATCCTATAAGGATAAGGATATCTCACTCTCTTCAAAATAAGTTTTTGAACCATCTCTTTAGGAACAAGGTTATTAATACTACCACCATCCACAATTTGTTGGAATTTCAAGTGGGAAGAAAGTAAACTTGTAAGAGGGGGGGGGGGGGGTGTGGGGGGTGAATTAGGAGTTTAAACTTGGACCCCTAAAAATTTCACCATTCATATAACACATACATTAATATATTGAAATAATATGTAAAGCATACACATGAATCATGTAAACATGTAATAAAACTCACACATAACACCATATATGATTACCCAAAAACCCTCCAAATGAGAAGGTAAAATTGGGGTGGGGATGACACCCACAAATCTTCACTACTATAGCAATAAAGTGTATCCAATGAAGGTTACAATGGTTTGACCAGAATCATGATCTGTCTTATGAAAGGCCTATCCTATTAAAGGTTTATAAAGACTATTAAGTCTTTCTTTGTTAGAGGATTTCAACACCCTATTAGAAGTGTGCTTGGATAGAGGAATTCAACATACAATTAAGTAAGCACCCTATTAAAGGATTTCATACAACTTATTAGGACTACTCTGTTAAGAGATTTAATTGAAATCACCTATTAAAATGTCTCAACATAGATCCTATAGTTGTCACTTGCTTGATAACAAATCACCTCTCTACAATCTTTGATTAATCCTTGATGATCTACTGTATCAATGCTATATCCTTCTCTAACCTTTGTTCTTCTCTAACTAATTCTATAATTCACTCTTACTACAATGTCACCTTGATAGCTCTTGAAACAATCTTGTTTTCTCCTCCAATTTGGTCATTCACCCCTTCTACACTATTTTCATCATCATTTAGAGTTTAGGGCTCCATCCTCCTTAAGAAGACTCTGGTAGCTTAGGGTTAGGTATGAATCTATAGTTAATATTCATCCATTTTTTGATTGGCTACATGCAGTTGCATAGGGAATCTGCACACAGATTCATCTTTATCTGCAAAAGATTGTAATCTATCCTTAATTCAGCTCAAATATGGTTTACATATTTGTTTGTGCCATTACAAACAAATATGTCCAAACTATTTCACTCAGCATATGAAGTCTCTAATGCTTGATATATATTGTATTTCTACTTTTGACTTGGCATTTGAACTGCTTAGCATCTACTATTTACTCAACACTTGAATTCAGTCAACATGGTCTATTTGCTTGGCACTTGAGCATCTTGGCACATGAGTTACTTGGTATTCATTGTAACTCAACATGGTCTTACATTTACATGTTGTTCTTGACATGTATTACTAGTTTGGCATGAACTAAGTAAATGGGTTGAGTGGGTTGACACTCATTTGTCAAAACCAATCTGAGATCAACAATCTCCCCCTTTGACATGAGTGTCAAAAATACTTAAATATACAATATTCTTCTTAACTTCTTTAGCATAACATATCCATGACTTGACTTATATACAAAACTTCAAAATCTTGCAATAACCTATATACCTCAAATTAATAACTCCCCTAAGTTAATGTGTCTATTTGTTAACCAAAATCTGTGCTTCTCTCTGACTTTAATGCATTGTATCTAATACTCTTTCATCTGATATGCTCTTTCATAGTTGATATCTATATCTGCTTACTACTTTTTCTTTCCAAAAATGAATCTCAAAATATCTCAAAAATGTATATCACCTCAATGATATAACTTTATTTTATTGTTTATTGTCTTCCTTTCTTTTATTCACTACTCCCCCTTTGTTTATACTCCTTTCTTTTGTATCTCTATTTCTGGCTCCCCCTTTCTTTATTCTCCCCCTCTATTATATTTCTCCATGTTGCTTTATCTCTCCCCCATGGTTTATCTTTCCCAATATCCAATGTTATTTATTCTCCCCCTTTTTTGACACTTATGTCAAATGGGCTATACACAGATAGTGTGTTTGTCCCAAAAATGATTTATGGACTTCCATTATGATTTTAAGAGCTGCATCCCAATTGTCACATGCAACATCCAATGAATTGATTTGGATAGAAAGCTTAGTAGCAAGGTGTACTAGGCCATATAAGGTAGAAAGATTGAGGTATTTCTTTAGTATAGTTTCTGCATAACCTAGTTCTTTGTGTAGTATTTCCATGTGAGGGTTGAGGGACACTTGTATACATGTCAATTTGGCTCTTATGCTAGCCTTTTATACTATTAACACAACTAATTAAGTTTGTGTCTGAAGCAATGTATGAGAATGCTTCTCACTCTGAGTAGGGTTTTGAGGTAATCTTGTACCTAATATGTTAATATTTCTCTTTAGACTTAGAATATGATGTTTGGTTTCTTGGGTGAAGAGTGTAGGGTCACAAAATTTGGTGTACAATGAGAATATATTCTCAAGTACATTCTTCACATCCTCAACCTTTGTTGCCAATGCAACTTGAGTAAGTGTTATATCACCAGATATCTATTCATTTACCTTGCTCTAGAATTTCTTTTTAGATGATTCTAAGAGTTTGGCATTAGTATCAATGTCTTTATGATTAACCTTTTCTACTATATCTAAGAATTGTTCTAGTACTAGCTTGGTCTCTTTAGGAGTTGATAGATTAAATGCATCCAAAAAGATGTCTTTTATGTCTTGAAGTTCTTTCTTTTGCCTATATTCTCTCCTAAGCATTTCTTGATACTTTTTCTTCTCTAAGGCTTGTTGCAAAATGCTTATTTTCTCTAGTGTCATTGTATCATAATCAAACGTAGGAATAACTATCTCTTCACCTAGAGTGATATCTCCATAGTGAATTATCTTTTCAACTTTTGAAGAGCTAGAGCCTAACACTAAAATTTGCAATGGTATAAATTCTATGCTTGTCTTCTAAAGAACTTTTGTAGGAGAAGTGCTAGATGTTGGTAGAGTTACCAATTCTTGGATGACTTCCTACTACTTTACCTTAGGTTTTTTCTCACTCTCTTTAGATTTTCTCTTATCTAAAACAATGAAATGACTAGTACCTTGTCCTTGTGCTTTAGGTACAAAAGAATCTATCTATCCTACTTCTTGTTATCCAGTAGTAATGTCTTCTTCTTCTACTACAGTCTACCTTTGCTCAACTATGTCAACTTTTATAAATGTATCAACCTTAGTATATGTACCTACTATTGTTTGAGTCAAAGGTTTTACTTGAGTAAATAAAGGGATGGAAGAAGGTGGTTCTTGTGGATTCAACTTGTCCCTTGTGACATCAATTATTGCATTTTGGAGCTCATCTATACTAACCAAAATTGGATTATCATAAAAATTGGCCTGTAGTGTAGATTGGTCCAATATCTTCTTTAGGTATTCTACAATAAAGGGATTGATGTTTTGAGATAAAAGATTAGAGACATACTTTACAATAATGGTTTTAGTAGACTTGATTGTGTCATGTGGGGGACTGACACTCAACATTTGTGTGTCTTGCAAACTCTATTCATCTTGTTGCTATTTGGCTATAACCTTGTCATCAGTTTGTTTTTTAGTTTCCTCCACCACTATATCATCTTTCTTGTCATCATCATTGTCATCCTCTTTGTCATCCAGTTTACCTTTAGAGGGATCAACTTCTTGTTTAACAGTGGTCAACCCATAGATATCTTTCCATATTTAGGTAGATTTCTTGACCACATCTTCAATATTATTTTGAAGTATGTTGAAGGCTCTATATTTAGGTGTAAACCTAACTCCATATTTCTTATTAGCCTTAGCAATTTTCCCTTTTTTCAATTCTGATATTACTTGGGCTAAAGTGGTTTCCCTGATTTGTTTTTCCAAATTTAAACACTAATGCCATTTTTTCTCAACTAAGTCATATAGTTTCTTGGGTATTGAGTTGGAAAATTCTAATGGTGTTTTCTTAAATTTAGACATCATTACATATAGGGCTTCTTCCCCTAGATTTTGTTCTTCTTTCTCAAGTTTCTCAAAATCAATGTGCATTAAACCAAACAAATTTTCATTATTGTTGACATTTTCACACAAATTTTCAATATTAGAGAGTGGTTTGTGACTTACCACTTTGAATCGGCCTATATCATCTGATTTTGTCCTTTCTTCATCTAAATCTAGCTGTGCAAGATATTTTCTTCTTTGTTTCTTTTGCACTTGGACACCTTGCTCTATTTGCTTGGATTTCTCCTTGGCCTTCTATGTTGTGGCTTATGTGCTTGCTTTGGTAGTAGGTGCTATTGGCTTGGCTATGCTTGGTTTAGAAATTGTCTTTGCCTTAGACATTGGCTATGTCTTAGCCTTTCTCTTTTTTGGCTCAGTATGTGTGGGTGCTTCCTCGACACCTTCTATTTCTTCCTCTTCCTTATCCTCTCCCATGCCTTGACTCAATGCAGGAGATTCTTGAGTTTTTTCTTGTTCTTCCTCTTCATCTTCTTCCTCTTCTTCCTCATTTATACCTTTACCAAATTTGGCCTTTAGCTTCTTTACTAGCTTATCTTTCTTCTTAAGCATAGAGGTAGTTTTCAACTCCAAGATAATCTTTGATTTTACCATTTCATAGTTTCCAAATATCATTTTACTTCTATCAATCTCCTCTACTAGGATTGCTGTGATGGCTACTGAAGCTCCATCAACATTAATCTCATACCCAAGTTTCCTTAACCATCTAACCCTTGGTGTGGCAGCCTGTACAAAGGTGTAATCAACATCAACTAGAAAACATATATAATTGTAATGTTGCTCAACCAATGAAATAGGTTTCCTCATTCTTTCATTCATTGACTTCTTGAAATCTTCAAAATGGCTTGTCATTAATGATTCAAAATTTTCTTTCATTTGTTCAATAAACTCATTGATCTGCACTGCTATTGACCTGCTTATTTTCTAACTTATAGTACCAAAGGAAGGAAATGTATTTTGCACATAAAAGAATATAAAGATAAGTATTGAATCAAATTTACTTTGAGCACTCTTGGTTTTTCTAATTGCTCCAAGATTTTCCATCAGTTGTTGGAGTTGAAGCTTAGCCAGATCATAAGTATGATCTTTCTTCACAATTTTGTAGCCAATGTCCACTACGATATAGGGTACACTATTCAATGTACTAGATTGATAGAATTTGTGAGAGATTACCCTAACAACAAAGTTTATCAATGGATCAATAATAGTATCTATTGTCATGCCTCTTTTATTCCATTTAGCTCTAGTATTTTCTCTATTGCTCCCTTGGAATCACTACTTAGAGTCTTGGGCCGATCAAGGGTTGGGTAGCCAGTAACCTTGTGAATTATTCTATTGGTAATGTTAATGAGTCCACCCTCCAACCATAAAGATCCATTATGTATTTGGCTCAACACAATTCTAATCCATTCAATTTTAAATACACTAGGAAAATCTAGGGCACACATCAAACCCTTCTTTTCAATGATTTTATACTCTTCCTTTAGAATACAATTTTCACATAATCTATCATACACTTATCTAATTTCTAAGTCTCCAATACTACCAATTTTTCAATTATCATCTTCTTATATCTTGCACCATTATGGCATTCGGTGGGATCATAGATAAAGCACCAAAAGGATCTTGTTTGTAAGCTATGTCAAGAATGGCCTTAAATATAGGTTACTTAACTTCATTATTGACATGTTGAACATTAAAAACCTCTTTCCCTTATACATTCTTTGAGCTAGACAAAATTTGTCAAACTAGGGTTTATGTAAAGTAAAACTACATAGCTTGGATTGTGATAAATAGCTTTTTAAAATTTGGATAATTGGTGTGAGATCATTGTCAAATTTTCTATGAATGCAATGAACAAGTTTTTGAATCAACTTTCAATTTTCTCACTCTTTACTTGAATTTGAAATGTGAATAATGAGTGAAGTCAATCATATATCCTTTGAAAAACCCTTATATTTAATTCTTAGTGCTTGTATAACTATAAACTTGACATCAACTCAATTTTAGAAGCACTCAACATCCATAGATAATTCCACCACTCAACAACTACTACAGGCTTGACATCAACTACCATTCTACTCAGCATACATAGAAAACATTTCATGCTCATGAAAAACATGAAAAGTTTAAAGATTTAACTTGAATTTACAACAACATCTTACATCTTCATTCATGCTAATGTAGTCTTTTTAGTACTATCTCCCTTGGAACTAATGTATGATATTACACTTGAATATCAATCCCACATACCTCTTGTTTGTTTAGTTTGATGAGATGTGATCATTTGATCCATTGGGTGAAGTGATCCCTTCTCCATTTGATGTGCGGTAATTATTCTTTTTTTTCCATGTCTTGTTCATCTCATCTTTGATGTGTTCAACATCTACCTTTCCTTTGCCTTTATCAAATTCACAACTTGGTTCCTTTGACCTAGTTGGCCAATTCTTATTAATATGACCATTCTTCAAATAGCTGAAACATATAGTTTTACTGAACCATCTTTTTTAGTTACCACTGAAGTGTGTTCTAATACAATTCTAAAGACTATGTCCATATTCTTGATGATAGTGATAGGTATATCTTGTATTGCAACCCCAATTATAAAAATTTCTATAGCTTCTTATCTTTACTAGCTTGTTTGATGACCACATGGATTTGGATTTTCATTCAAAATCTCTATGTGCATACTTTTGACAATTGTAGCAATATCTTTCAAATCTTTGTTTATGCATTGTCTTGGTTTTGCATTCATGTGCTTGATGAGCTTGCTTGTTGCACTTATGAAAATGAGTCATGTTATTAGGTTTGAAATTTTGATTTTTATTGTTGCTCTTGCACATATTAGTAGTATGTCCTTTCTTACCACAATTATGACAAGTAGGTTTGGAGTTCTTACCTTTGATTTTCCTTTCTTTAGCGACTTTGGATGATTCTCCTTCTTCAATGCTTTTGTAGCCCAATCCTAATGTATCTTTACTAGATATAGGAGATCTTAGTAAGTGCTCAAATTATTTGATGGCTTCATTTGGCTTGTTGGGACATTGAAAAAATTCCTTTTCTCTTTTCATGTCATTCTACAATTGTTCATTCACAACTTCAATGTGGTTATCTCGATGTCTATGACATTTAGTTCATAGTTGGCATTCATCATTTGACTTAGAGTATCCAATTGCATGTTGGAGATCTTGGATAGCTGTGTTGACTTTTCTTCCAATCTGTTTGCCAGAATTCTTTTGTCTTCTTCAATCATGGCTTTGTCTTCCATGGCTTTTCTTTTTTTTAGTCACCTCACATAGTAGTATAGCTTGTGATTCTTGCTCCATCTTGAGATTTCTAATTTCCTTATCTTGGATTCTATTCTTTTCCATTAGATCTACAAATATTGCATCAAATTCCACTAGTATATTTTTGGAAAATAAATGACTACATGACTAAAAGATTCACAAGACTAAAGAATTTAGTCACATGACTACAAATTGATCATATCCTAATAATATTTTACAATTTATAAGTATGTGTGATTGAATTGTGATTGAATTGTGATTGAATAAATGACTAATTTGTTCATTGGAAAAAATCACAAGGTTAGACAAAGATAGGTGATTAAATAAATGACTAAACAATTGGTCACTAATAATTAGTCACCCAAAAAAATTACTAGAATGACAACATTATTCTTATGTTACCTTAGAGTAACATTAATGCATATGCAACTTGGTCACAATAATATCCCTTAACCTAATACATAAGAGGTTAGGTCCAATAGCATGCATGTTTCATGAGAAGAGTGATACACTATGTATTTCCCAATGTAGCCAATGTAGACTCAACTAATCTTAATGGTCATCCAAATACCACCTTTGGAGAACACATGTTAAATTTCATGGATGCATAAATTTGGAAGATCAATTCAAATATGTATGAGAAACTATCACTTGTAATTTTTATGGTAGAGGCTCAACTACTAAGACTCTAGAATCTTACAAAACCTATGTAGAAATACTCTCCACTCTTGACACCCAATTAGAAAAAATGTCTCTCTATCTCTCTTGCATCTTCATGATGAATCAATATGTAGTGTGATCTAAAAGATTGATGCTAAAAATAACTACAAAATCAAGCCTAGAAAATATAATATAAAACATAACAAATTAGAAAAAAAGTTCATTATTGAGTAACTTACAATAGATAATTTTATACATACATACATACATACATACATACATACATATATACATATATAAACTTATATGCTTATAATTAAAAAATATATATCATTGTATATAAGTATATATATTCATATACTTGTATGACTATGTAAGTGTACTTATATACTGATATGTTTATCAAGAGTGATATATATATATATATATATATATATATATATATAAAAGATGGTATTTCTATATTTTGTGTTTATATTAGTTCTTTTTTATATATATAGACTATGCATATTCTTATACACATGTTCTTATATAGTTCTTATGTTCAATGTAATTCTTCCTATTTGTATATATTATTATCTTGATTTTATAAATATTTTTTATTAATTTTATTGTATTTTTAGATGATTTTTCTATATTTTATATTTATTTAGTTCTTATATATAGATATAAATTAATTCATTTTTATTCTTATTATTATTTTTAATTCATTTATATAATTAGTTCATTTATATATGTGAACTATGCATTTTCTTATACACATTTTTATATAGTTCTTATGCTTAGTTTAATCCTTCCTTTTTTAAAAATTCATTCACATATCTAAAATAACTAATATAAATAAAAAATTAAATAGATAATATGAACAAAAAGACAATTAAAAATGAACATAATAATTATATAAGAATATGCATAATCTATAAATATATTAAATAAGTAAATAAATATAAAATATAGAAAAATTATCTAAAAGTATAATAAAAATAATATAAAATATATAAAATTAAAATAATAAAATAAAAAGCTTATAGCACACCAACAAAAAGGAACAAAACCCACCAAAAAGAAAGAAAAGAAATCAAATACAATCAAGAGACAAACATGAGAGAGGAGAAGTTACTGTGCAATTAGGGCAATGACCTTGAGAAATGTCATCCCTCAATACAAGAGTTATAATTAACCCTACCCGATCTATTGTATTCATATTCATAACAATCTGATGGGGACCATGGATCAATGCCATGTATTCAATGTCAAGCAACACGTCCTTGGAGAAGAATGATGTTAGTGAAAGAGTATCATTCGTCATTAAGAGGTTCCCCATGGTCAATCCTTTTAAGGTAATTTTGATTCCTCATTTTTTGCCTGTCAAAGTGCATAAGAAATACTATTGAAAGCATATGGAAATCAATGAGTTCTAGATTTTATGACACTTGCAATTGATTATTGTGAAGACATGTATAGTACAAACTAGAATACAATATTTTCTTAAAAATGAAGAGTAAGTATATTCCACATGCTAGTAAATATTTACTTAGAGGAATGAGAAGATATAATCTACTTGTACAATATGTAAATAGTTCAATCCCTATGGTATTTAATCAGAAGCGCTCTATTTAGGTCTCGCATTGATGAATACCATTTGACTAAATTAGAAAGTGTTTGTGTGCCTTAGAAAAGTCTCTCATGTTAATATAGCATGAACATTTTAGATGTTTCCCTCAAACATTAGATTTAAAAATAAATGGGTATATACATATATAGAGAGATAATCTTTCATACCTTTGAGTTACAATTTTCATCTATTACCTTTATTTCCAAAGGAGGAGTTGATAGAAAGATATAAAAAATGATCAGAGATTGTCTCAAAATCATGCAGTGAATTCATGGTGTTCATGCCCATGCTATCCATCAACCCTTGTAACTACTGATAAATTTTGATCTATCTTCAAAGGTGAGGAAGCCCAATCAAAAGTACCGATAACAAGAAATTGCACCCAATATTTTTTCATGGGAATCATCTTCCTAATAATTGCACTCTTTTTCTCAAGCTACAAGTCAATAGGCTACATTATTCAAACATCTAGATGGCCTCCCTATACTCCCCTCTAAACATTGTCTTCTTTCTCAGTCTAGAACAAAAATGGCCTCCATGCTTCATACCAGTCTTAAATCAAGGCTTCAGTTTGCTCTTGTCTCTTACCAATCCCAAATTCAATTTTTTTCCAAAATCAACATTACTCTTCTTCCATCTATTACATGATCTAGGATTTGATGTTTCTCCTCTTATAGATCTACACTCACATTGCTTAGTTGGGAATCTATGCTTATATACCACCTTGGGATGTTTTCTTTGATTTTTTTGATTGAGAATAAGGATTGTGAATACAATTTGGATCATAATGTATCTTTCTCTCACAAGGCCTTTGAAAATCCTATGTGATTCCAATAGTGATCTTCCAAAGGAAGAATGGGAAGTTCCTTATGATGTACTTGATAAGCACTTAGTAGTATATGTAGTTGTAGTGAGTGTGAGGAGAAAAGGGGGGCTTACCCTACCTTGTGATCCAAAAGTTATCCAGAGGCTTATGCTTCTACTACATAAACATGAAAACTCTCCTACTTCTTATGAAATCGAGTTTAAGAGACTTTTCCTATCCTAATTATTGTTGGACTTTATGAATGCTTCTATGTACATATATGTATATGTCCCAATGAATCCTACATTTGAAATGGAACCCCTCATTTGTTTAGCTTAGTGTAGCCTTTTATTCGTTTGTTTGTTGATGGTACTTCAATGATACAAGGAACTTTGTTGTTGTAGAGAAACTTCCTTGTTGTTGTCCATGAAATAAATGTACCAAAGTTTTGAGAAATATTATAATTGTGGTTTTGTATAACAAGGGATATTTAACTTTTAATCCATGATTTGTTTTAGTTCATTATATTAGAAATTTCATATGCTTTGGGTCACCACTCTAAAAGAAAATGAAGATAAGAACCCTGTCGCCCCCCTTCTAAGGAAAGTATCTACTTTGCCAATGATGAATGCATGTAGACAAGACATGATCCATTTCTTTTTAACAATCTTTCTCCCCTTAGGAAGAAAAAATCCACTGGAGATGGGGGAAGCCAATCCCATTATCTAGAAGATGTAGTAATCCAAATCCAAACTATGTGTGCCTTTGGAAATTTCTCATAAGCCAATCTCATTATCTAGAAGATGTAGTAATCTAAATTCAAACTACATGTGCCTTTGGAAATTTCTCAAATATTTTTGTCCCCACAATAAATGGTAGCACCACAAATCAATAAGATATATTCCCAATTAACATACAAGGTGACAAATAAAATCTCTACAAAAGATTAACATAATCCATGAGTGATGAAGATATGAATATCAATTACTTGTGTCAGGAAGAATAATGTCCTGCTACATTGAATCAATCAGGGTTATGCATGAGCCAATGCTAATCTATTCAAGAACAACAAAATATAAGGATGATTCATATGGGACCTCAATGTGAGGAGGAACACAAAGATATTCCTATGAACAATCAAAATATATACTCAAGCTCCTATATAATACCATTACCAAAGGGTATGAGATCTATATATGCAAGGGGAAGAAGAAAATTTGTTATAGGATCCTCTAGGAATGGAGAGATGTGAGTATCTCTATACATCTCCCATAGTTTGGTCTAAAGTGTGTAAGGACACTCAAGGTCCAATATAACACACTATTTTATTTAGTTACCAAAGTTGTTGATTAAGGTATTAGTCCATACAAGGATGTCTTTCTACCAGAGAGGGCTTCAAAGAAATCTCATATTCCTTTACAAAAGCTAGAGAACTTGAATGGTGTGGAAAAAATTTTCTTTACCAAGATGTTTGTCTTGCAGAGTAAAAATTGGTTCTATACCAATCAACAACAACACATCCTATTTTAAAGCATCTACAATAATGAAAATCAAGATTTATAGTCCAAAGGTTGCTTCCATGACTGATCTCCTAATTCTAACAAAATATTTTCTAGAAGGTCTTTTGACTTTTCTAGCAAAACTAAAATATAGTAAAAATTAGTATGATAGGAAGAAAATGATGCTTTATGATTTTTTTATGGGGATTTTCCAAGAGCTAAAAAATAAGAGTAAACTTAGAATTGGAGAGGGAGGTTTTGAAACCTAACCCAAGCTAGCAGAACTTGAAGAGGCTCCAAAGGGTTTCAATCTGGAAACATAGGAATCATAAGGAGTGAATGTTTTTCCTATAACCAAAACCAAGGCTTCATTAGGAGTGAATTCTTGTCCCATAACCAAAACCAATCATTAAGAGTATAGTTTCTATGAGAAAGGAGTTCAATCATTACAACCAAAAAAACCTTATGCATAGGAGTATATTTCTAGATGGTTTTGTATGTGTGGTTTCCAGTTGCATGACATTCATTTATGCATTTCAAGACAATAAACCAAAAGTGGCTAAAATAAAAAATCAAATCACCTCCAAATAATTATTTTTCTTCTTCCAATATGCCTTTTTGAAAACATTAGGGATAATTTATTAAAGTTAGAGTGTTTAATTTTTTAACCCCTCCCTTATTTTGTCCTGACAACCCTTATTATTGTCCTAGTAAGGTTGTAGTTAAATACTTATGATCTTGAATGCCCTCTATCTAACCAAGAATTTTGAACCTTATAAAGGTCATCATAAATATAAATATTACTAGAATTATTTCCACTATCCTTGATGTCACAAATGATTCAAAGCTCTATTTGATAGTGTCTCCTCTATGTGAAGTCAGAATTACCCCTCTCAAGCATAAAAGTGTGATACAATTTTTTTTCATTCATTTCACTAGTTGATTTAACCAAAATTGGGATACTATTGGAGTGATTATGGTAAATGGACTTTCTTTGAAGGCCCAAAAAATATGGCCAAGTGTGGAATGTCTCTCTATTTTCCATCCCTCATTTTAACATAAGAGTAATAGAATTGTGATATTGCTATTAGGATTTAACTCTATAGTTTTTGAGTCAAACTCATTAATCCATATACATCTCAAATGTGCAAAGAAAAACATGCAACCTCTCATTTATTTCTAGCTTTTTTTTTTCTTTAGCTATATCCTATACTACATCTTACATTCTAGCAAGTTCAATAGCCTTTACTTCTACCTAAAGCCTTGTTTTCTCTATTAAGTATAAAACAATAAAGCAATAGCTAAAATAATAACTAGATTGCAAAACCACTATGGTGACAAAAGAAAAATTGCTTACCTTCCCGTTGCCTTCTTTCTAGTTTATCCCTCTCATGCCTCACTTTCTTTTGATCTCTCTTATCACCCTGATGGATAGGAAATTTATAAATAATCATTCTAATTCTTGAGAATAAACCTATTCTAAAATAGAAGATTCAACCTTTGTATGGAAAGTCACATACAACAAATTAAAGCTAAAAATTGAATAAATTACCTTCTTGATTGTGCATTGGAGACTTACTACCCTACCTTAATCCACTAAGAGGCTACACAGGGTTCCAAAGGTTAGATTCAAACAAAACAAGGAAGACTTTCAATGAAATAGTATAGAAAGAGAACCCACCTTAGCTTTACTAGGCTCCTCTTTTAGTAGGTTCTTTGAAGCAAAATGTTTATTTCTACTATTATACCCACCAACAAGGAAATAAATTTCAATTGAAATCATCAAATTGCATATCCAAGCTAGGAATGATGATGCCTTCTACTATCATCTCACTCCAACTGCAATCTTTATTTCCACTTTTCAAATATATGGTCTCCCAAGAGGGTAACTAGTCATCTTATAATGTGAACCTTTACCAACACCAAGCTAAAAACCACTCTGCAAATCAAGTATTGAACCTTCTCCTAGATCCCATGCCTTGATATTTTCACTAAGTATGATGTTATAGCCAATAGATGTTCCATAATCTAGCTCAAAAAGTGATTTTTTGTATGTCATATGAACACCCATATCAAAGAATGTGTTATTAACAACACCACAATTTGGTTCTTCCAATATTGTTCATGCAAGGATAATGAACTATTGTTATGATGCATGTTGAGTTTATAACTAGTTTGATAACTTACAACAATGTCTCCATGGCTATCCCAAATCTCCTCTGCCTCTTTTTTATAGTCATCAATAGTAAGTTGAGGATCCAAGTCAACAAGGTCACTAGGTCCCTCCTCAAAATCAGCACCTTGTAACATTTTTTTAGAATTTTGTTCATCATCAACAACCCTTAAAAAAATGGCTTCCTCAATGCATAACTCCTTATATGAAGTTAGATAACCACTACAATAAAACAAAATTCATTCCAATTTGGATTTTCATTATACTAAGATGCCAACACACTTGCACACCAAGTGCTTAAAGGTTGATTGCATTGTTTAGAGAAAATGTGTTCACTATGCTCCTTGAGTGTGGTTGCCTCTATAGTGGGATCTCTCTCAAGTCAACCAGACTAAAACCATCTTTTCCACTCTTATCCAAAGGCTTTGTTTGGACATCCAACCACAATATTTCTAGACCAGCAATAATTGAAACATTTGAACTTGACCCCAAGGCTTTTCTTTTATCTTTTCCTTTATATACAAACTAAGAAAAGGCAATTGCACATTCTAGGGCTCTACCATATGCTCCATCCAAATGCTCTACTATGGACTCTATTTTATCCACCTGATTTTTTTTGATTTGAAATCTTTTTTCTCATCTCCTCTTGTATTTGGTTACTTATGTTCATGATTTTATAAAAATATTTAAAAACTTTTGTTTAATTTCTGGATCCTTCATCAAATTAGTAATTCTTACATAATTTTGACATAATGCTTTTGTCAATACTAATGTAAATGCTTGAAAAATAATTGATGTGATTTTATTCATTCATAACATGATGCATGTCTTAGAAACAATAATATTTTTCACAAAAAACTAAAAATGCAATACCAACATCTAAATTAGTTATGTTTTAGTTATTACATTAGTTAAATACCTCCTATTTTTAGCCCCAAATAATAAAATATGTCTCATACAAAGGAAGACTTTACCCAAGACAATCAACAATGATGGCTTAAAAATCTTTATGGCCTTTGTAGTTTTTTTCCTATCTTTTCCACTGAGATTTCCTAGAGTATGTATCTAAATAGAAAGCGTATTCAACTTATTGCCATTAATCAAAATTCTAGATCACATTCAATATCATAGGAAAGGAAGTTAGTAGGTAAATGTACATAATGCATTGGGGAAAATCATCATTGATATAAATAATAACCCAGAGCACTTCCTCACTAAAAATCCCTACTATGACTCTTGGGTGGTGGGTAAATACTGTAAGAAGAGGGATTTGGCTCTACTTATTATTGCATATAAATGGGGATAGAGTGATGAAGAGATTATTAATATTACTAATAAAAATTATTTATTTAAGCTCCAAGTAAGGTATATTTTAAAGGATGTTGAGCTTTTGTTATATACATGTAGCATATTTAAAACTAATTAACATGATTCCTAACCAAAAAGTATGTGACATTTTTGTTTAGGTATGTTGTTGAGCATATGTAACCTAAACTCAAGGAAAAAGTTCTTAAGCCCAAAAATCCATTATAGAGGAAACTTATTGATCAAGTTGTATCAACTACTTTACCTAAAAGAAAAAATCCAAATTAGGTGTCTATGACAATGAATTCATTTATGACTGTTGATCTACCACATGAGTAGATTGAACTCTTAGAGAAGATTGTTCTAAAAAATTTATTTCACTAGAAATCCTAATCTACAAAATCTTCTCCTTTTGATAGCCATTAAGGCTAATAAGTCTCATGTAATGGATTCTATTAATAGGTTGGATAATGTTGATGGCCTTGTAGTCTGGGAACTTTCTATTGGAGTAGAGTTGTATAAGGAGGTCTTTTCCATCTTTAAGAATTTTAATCTAAATGTTCAAGCTATTAGTGTTCTCTTAGACAACATTTGAAGAATTGAGTAGGTTGTGGAGTTTGTGTCATGTGTTGAGGAGGATGTAATCTAGAGTCAAGTTGCAAAGGCACACCATGAGGAGGGAATGGTCAATGATGTTATTGAATCATTCATTTGTATTGTTGATTCTATAGAGTTCCTTGATGTGATAAGGCTAGTAGAGCTAACTAGTGTGTATCATGACCTAGTTAAGTATTTGTTCATTATAAGGAAAAGGATTAAAGAACCAAAAGTTGACAGTGAGCTTATCTATGCATATGCTAAGAATGATAGACTTGGTGAAATAAAATAATTTATCTTGAAACAAAATGTTGCTAATCTTCAAAGTGTGGGGGATTGTCTATTTGATGAAGTTCTATATGAGGCTGCTAAGATAATTTTCACTTTCATTTCCAACTAGGCAAAACTTGACAATGCTCTTGTCAAACTTGGTCAATTCTAAGGAGTAGTTGATAAGACTTGAAAGGAAAATAGTTCAAAGACATGGAAGGAAGTATATTTCTCCTATTTTGATGCCGAGGTGTTTAGATTAGCTCAAATCTATGCTTTGAATATCATTATATAGGTATTTGGTTTACTAGCATAAGCTCTTTTCTATGTGGTTTATTCATTGTAAATAAATATTGTGACATATAGAGAGAATATTTTGGATATTTATGGTTTCATTATAAATCACCTTTTTTCTTTTCATCATAATTTAGGAAAGTTAATTAGTAGTGTTTATTTGTAACTATGAAGTTGAAAGATAGATGTTTTTGGTGTTTCAACATTTATTTTACTTCAAGTGGTTGACTTGGAAGAGGTTAGTGATTACTATCATTACAAGGGTCACTTTGATGAACTCATATCTTTGATGGAAAGTCGCCTGGAGTTGGAGTGTGCACATATGGGCATCTTTATAAAGTTGGGCATCATGTATGCTGGATATTGCCTAGATAAGCCTATGGAACATATCAAATTAGTTTCAACATGACTCAATATACCCAAGCTTATCCGTGTTTGTGATGAAAAACAACACTAGGAGGAGTTTACATATTTATTTATTCAAGATGATGAATATGAGAATGTTGCTACTACTATCATGAACCATTCTCTAGAAGCAAGGGATTGTATGCAATTAAAAGATGTTGTAGTTAAAGTGGCCAATGTTTAATTATAGTACAAGGTTGTCCACTTTTATTTGCAAGAACACCTAAATCTTATTAATGGCCTCTTAAATGTACTTGCCCTTAGAATAGACCATATACAAGTGGTTGAGATCATGTGTAAGGTATGCCTCTCCACTCTTTTAACTATTGCTCTTTCTTAGGATTACTAAGATAAATTTCAATTGGATATTAATTTTTTCTAGATGTCTCCCTTAGAAACTATTTGGTTTGAAATAATTTCATATGAATTTATTTTGTTCTATTGTATTTGTTATGTAGGCTAGACATCTTCATCTTGTGAAGTCACACATGATCATGATATAGAGCAACAATGTAGCTATTTTTCATGAGGATTTGAATGAGATTTATGTAGAAGAGGAAGATTATGATAGGCTTCAAGAATCTATAAATATGCATGAAAAATTTGATCAGATAGGACTTTCTTAGAGGGTGAGAGGGACACCTATTTTAATTCATTAATTTAAGTTCAAATGGGATGTAACTAAGCATTTGAATATTATTTGAATGGGCTTTCAATTTTAGTTAGGTTGAGAAACATGAACTTTAATTTTGTCATATTGTTGCTTTCATTTACAATAAAGTAGGAAGATCGAGGTAGTCTGTTGGACTATCTAAAAATGATAATCTTTACAAGAATGCAAAGGAAACTAGTTCTCAATTAGGTGATCATGAGCTTGCATAGTAATTTTTGGTGTATTTTTTGGAATAGGTATGTAATTGATAAATCATATTTTCTTGTTCTTTTTCATAGGTTAAGGTATATTTTGAATTTTCTTGTTGAAGTGTGTAATTAAAATGAGATTTACTTTTTTATTTTGGAACTGTAGGGCAATAAATAATGTTTTTCTTTTTTCATAGGTTAAGGTAGATTTTGAATTTTCATGCTTGTTCATGAATGTTTTGAAAAGTACATAATGATCATGTTCCTAGAGGAGGATATGGTTCCTTTAGTCAAACACAAAATAAAAATAAGAAACTCTTTTATTACCTTCCCCTAGCATGTCGATCCACTTAAGGGAAAACCAATAAAAAAAAGAAAGAAGCATGTTTAGACACCTTATCTCACTAACTTCCATACTCCACCATTCAAGAAGACCTATAGTGTACCCTTGATCCCTTATGTGTATCTACACACATATCAAAAAGGGAGGAAACCTGAAACCCCATTGACATATTGCATCAAGTGGAAATGGTTGTTCATGGGTTTTCCCCCCAATTCCATCTCATCATTAGCCAAATCATCCTTGGGAGGAGCAACCATGTTATTGGCAAATCAAATAATACAAACTAACACAAAATTAAAATCACCCTTTTCAAGGCCAACCAAGCCCACACAAATGAAGGGTTGAGGACATGTGTAAGTGTCAAAAGGTAGCCCACCTATCTCACCTTCTAATGGAAGGGGAGTCACATGACTCCCATATCCCCCCAACTATCTCACCTCCCAAAATTCCTCCAAAGGCTACCAACTTTTAGGTTAGTAAGTTGTCTTGGAGTTAGCATAGTTAGGATAGCTAGTGAGGTGTGTGTTAAGAATAGTTGGTGATTAGTAGGTAGGGGTTAGAAATTTTATTATAAGGATGTAATACATTTTAGAGTATAGTGGCAAAAAATAAAAGATAATAAAATAGGTTAGATGAAGTTTGTTATTGGTTAGTGGTTAAATAGTAGTATGTGTCTTTGGAGATGATGTGGTTATGGGTTAGAAAAGTAGGTTAGAGAGTAATTAGAAATTAGTAGTATCTTAGTTAGTGTTAATATGGATTTCAATAGTAGATTATTAAGAGGCATGTATTAGTAGGGTGTAGATTTATTGTTAACTAGGTAGCATTAGCAAGTTATTTAATATAATTTGTTAAAGAGATAGTTGGTACTATTAGTATAAAAAAGTGATGTTGGTGAAATAGTTAGGATAGTTATTTGGTATTAGGAATATGTATAATAGGGATATATTAGTATAGTCATTATAAGAATGTTATAATATATATTTCCCATGATGCTATATATAGTAAAGGTATATATTAAATGTTTATTATTACATAGCTTAGGTAATATAATCAATGATGATGCAGGAGCATCTAGAGGTATAAGGGCAATCTTGTGTCACCCAAAAAAATGTACTTAGACTTAGTTTTTGTTTCATGTCTTTACATTTTTGGATACCCATTTGGCTCAAATAAAGGTTCCAACTCTCATAGTTCAACTATCAATGGATTTGAAAATCCCAAAAAAATAGGAGCATGTATTTGGGCCATCATTTCGATAAACTAGAAGGTGTGAATTGGCCAGATGAATGTAATCATGATTTAGAGCATTCCAAAAAAAGAATCACGTCAATAGGCCCCATGGTTTGAAAGTTATTGCAGTTTTTTGAGTTTTGGAGACCTCCTAAGAATGCTTCAAAGTCAAGTTTGGGGCATTAAATGACCTCAAAAAGGGTCAAAAAATGGGGTATGAGCAAAGCTAGTCCATAGGGCTATAGAGCACTTCGAGAGCTTTCTGAAAATGTAAACGGTTCGTCAATCGGAGCTACGGTTCAAAAGTTATGCCTCCCGAAAGTTCGGTTACCATTTCTGGATTCTTCTAGATTTGCACCGATTTCTAACATAGCTTCTGGAACCTTCTATTTTGTCGGTGGATGCCTACTAGCACTTTCTAGAATGTACTCCTAGTCCTTAACCCTTCGGGGTCTATTTAAGGAGATTTTTGGCATTGTAAAAGGCAGTTCAGAGTGGAGTTTGAGAGGAGGTGCTAAAAGGAGAAATATTCTCTAGATTTATGCTATTGTAAGCCCTTAGGGCATGTTCTGAAGTTTATTTCCTCTGCACTATTTGTACTAGCTTATTTTCTCAGTTAATATAATTTCCCTTTTTTGTTGTGTCCATTCTGTTCTTGGGTTGTGTTCCCATCAAATGAAGCACATGGTGTTAATATATATCACTTTATATCTTGTGATTCATCATTAAAAAATGTATAAAAAATGTTATTGAGGTGTATATTAAGTATAAATGTAGGTTAAATAGTATTCATTTATTTATTTATCATCTTGAGTTGGATACATGGACTTTTAGAGATTTCTTAAAAGGTGATGTAATTTATTATTTATATAAATTTACTAAATTTTCTCGTAAGTGAACATTAATTTAATTACATAAACAATATAGTGAGGAAATACTCAATATGTTCTTAAAGGACTTATCAACCCATTCCAATGTCTATAGAAAGGAATGTGGTTTTCATTTGAGTAAAAACTATACCTCCATCACGATCATAGAAAAAATATTGTAATGCTATCAAATTCATTAGTGTATCTACCCTAGAAGTAAGAATTAGACCTTCACCACATCGATAAGGGTCAATTTGTTTAAAGGTTTAAGATTTTGTTGAAACCCTAAAATCATAATCGATATTTATCCTAAACTTTTAGTCTTCTATAACCTAGTATAGCAATGTTAAAATCTCTATGTTATATGTTACCTTTCAAAAAAAGTTGTTGTGTTTTGCCCTAAATTTTGGGCATGATACTTACCATAATACATTCATGCTCATAATTTTTCATATGTCATTTTTTAGAATCTTATCATTAAAATCCCAATATTATTAATTTATTTACCATTATCAATTTATTTAATAGCATGTGAGTGTCCTTAATTTTTTACAAGAATATTTTACCTTTAGTAATGAAAATATTGCATTTTATATTTTTGGCCTTTCATTACCCATGCAATCTAGTATGTTATTATTATTATTGTAGAAATATTTTGATAACTCAAAGAGTGAGATAAAGTTAAAGATTTGGCTCTGTATGATGGTCATGTTTGTGGTATTGGGATTATTCACTCCTTGTCTATTTTATATGGAGAAAACCATACTAGAATTGGAGATGTCAATGTAAACATTACAACAGTCACAAGTAATGTACTACTTTCTTATGAAGATAAAATAGATGGAGTTGCTCATCTCAAACAGAAAGAGGGAACTTTCACATGGTGGCCATTAAAGTATTTGAAAAAAAAAAACATAGTTGATCAATGTATTCTTTTTAGAAAATTTAGCCCATTGCTTTATATTGTGCTATTTTGAAAGTGTTTAAATATATTCTAATTATTGAGGTGTATTTGAAAGAGTTGGAAACTTTTAGACAACATTGAAAATTTTTATCATATTTACGTGTATATTATTTAGACAATTTGGACATTTTATTACTTATATATATTAGCATTAAACTTTTAATCCCAAGTTACCTTTTTTATTTATGATATTGAATCATTCTTTTAATTTAGTGTTGTTCATGTGTAATATTTTTTATTTTCTTTAATGTTTTAGTTCAACTCAATATCATTTTTTTTAAAATTTAAAAATTTATGGTATTCAATAAATTACTCATTTCATAATTAAATTTAGTACTAATTAATGGAAATGAATAAATAAATGGCCAAACTAGCTATCAAATAAATGACTAGTCAACTACCAAATCAACTACTAAATATATCACCGATTTGACTACCAAATGAACTACCAAACATGCTACCAAATCAACTACCCAATATACAATTCAATATACCACCTAATATACTACCAAACCAACTACCTTATTTACTACCAAATCAACTACAAAATATATTACCAAATAAACTACTATTTAATAACAATCAACTACCAAAAAAAACCACCAAATAAATTGCCAAATAAGCTACCAAATAAGCCACAAAATAAACCACCAAATAAACTACCATTTAATAACAATCAACAACCAAATAATTGATCAAATTAATGACCAAATTAATGATTAACATAGTTTAGTCATGAATTTGGTTGTGATTTTAATGATCGTCAATAAACTACCAATGGTCACATGATCAAAATTGGTCATATATTTTCAATTTTTAGTAGTTTATTTAATCATATATTGTTGTTTTTGTACTAGTGTTCATTGGAGTTTCTATTAGAAATGTTTTAGAATAACTGAGAGGGGGGGTGAATCAGTTATTTAAGGTCTGACACTAGTACATTTGACCCCATTTTTTGACCAAATTTTTTGACCATCTAATAAAATGGGGTCAAATTGGTCAGAATATGCAAGGAAACCTATCTTTTTTTTAAATACATGCCTGTTTTGGTCAAAATTTTAACCAACATGAGCTTAATATGTAAAAAGGAAATTTCCTAACGCCCATTATCATTGTATTCTTGACGTGCATGCTGGAGAGTATTCTCGATAAATTTACTTTGCATTTCTTTGAACTACATATCAATATGATATGAACCCCAAGCAGGGAGAACGGATGATGATGAGGATTGGTCGCTAAGCATGTGATTCTTCAATTTGAATATAATGGATTGCAAATGGTAAGTACTGAAACCATTATTTTTGGCTAGGGTTTGAAGTGAAACAATTATTTTTTTTCGTGGCTTTGAAGTCATCTGTTCTAGACCTTCTCTACCTCTGCCCATGGCTAATATGGGTATGCTATTATTACAAGTAGAAAATGCCACAAATATCCTACACCACTCTAAGAGTGCGGCATTTTTTGAGATGGGTGTTGTATCTTAGTCTAATAAAAGGTCCTACTATCTCCACACACCCTTCTCCCATCTATCCTTACTGACATGTATCTAATCAATGCTATGCTATTGTCTTCTATGTTTTAGTGCTTGAGATGATTGCCAAAATATATGCTCCTTGGAAGATGAGAATGTTGTTGATTTTAGGGGATCAAGGGAGAATTTTGAGATGCCAGACCAAACAATTCTTTACTCTGTATTTGAGAAGCTTATTTAGTACTGAACCATTCAAAACTTCAAAGCCACATCATATATGTGGATTGAGATGATGATAGGGATTTGTATCCCTCAATTTTCCTAGAAAATATCTAACATCAATCTTTTGACTAGATTTCAAGAAGCTTTCAATTTCTAGTTCACTGAATGACCTCTAACTATTTTCCAGCAAATCCTTTTTCATAAGAAGCTTGAAAATAAAATTGTAATGGTGTATAATAGTTGAAAATCTTAATAAAAAACTAGAGCCATATTATTTAACTATAGCTCACATATCATTTTGTTCTATTGAAGTTTCATATACCCATTTGATGAAGACTTTTGTGGATATAGTTTTAAAAATATTTTCTATTTGTTTGTTAGTAGGGTGTCAAATGAAAAATGGAAATAGAATACCTTTGACTCAGTGTCTTAGTGGAAAATCAATGAATAGATGGTTGTTTCCCAAGGATCAAGGTTTTGCATCTAATATAATTGAATACTTCTTATATAATTATTATTTAATCCGTGTCAGTGAATTATAAAATTGCTATTTTATTTGCCATGCTTAGGAATTGATTAGCTTCTCTATGGTCCATCAAAGTGCTTGGAATATCAAATGTACTTGATAGTTGTTAGATTATGCTCCTTCCTAAAATTTTCTCTATTGTTAGATGATGAGCGACTCCACAAACATTCTTTCACTTGGAAGAACTACCAGTGAAACAAATGTTGCCATAGCATATCAGCAAAGATTGCTTTTGCAAAAGGAAGAGTTATTACTACACAATTTGCCTCAAATATTCATTGTCTTGGTAGTGTGAAAGCTATAGCTCGAGCTCATTGGTAGGAAACTGGTAGGAATATAATTTTTTAAATTTCTCATTATTGAAATATTTTGGCTTTCAAGTACTAGAGGTTCTCTCTAGAAATAAAGTTAGCAATGGTATCATATGCTAGATACATTTTAATGATCTTAGAAATAGTATCATATGCTTGATACATTTCACTGATCTTCCAAATTTTCACCCTATTAAGCTACAATATTGGATGCTGATCGAGAATCCATTTCATGTAAATGAGCTATTGAGTCTCATATATATAACACTTTTTGACTCCTTATTAATCAACAAAGGATCCTAAGTGTATGCGTCTTGTGTTGTAGATGATTGTTCTCAAAATTCTAACTCTTAATTGTGTCTATGAATGTCTAATGTGTATGTGTTTTATCATAGTTATTTTTGTGGACTAGTGATCCATGATTCATAAAGTTCTATTGAGTCTCATATATATAACACTTTTTGACTCCTTATTAATCAACAAAGGAACCTAAGTGTATGTGTCTTGCATTGTAGATGAGTGTTCTCAAAAGTATAACTCTTAATTATGTCTATGAATGTCTAATGCGTATGTGTTTTATCATTGTTACTTTTGTGGACTAGTGATCCATGATTCATAAAGCTCTATTTCAGTTATAAGAGGATATATGTTGCACATGAGACTCTTTCTTTCTTTTATTTCCTCTATTTCTTTTTTCCTCCTTTTGTTTACAATAAGACTTATGTTGGAATAGGTGAAGAACTGGCCTTGTAATCATGGATATTTACTCACAAACCTATCATGCATTTGTGTGGCTTTCCATGATTGGTAGTTAAGCGGGATGGATTTATTCTAAACAAATATTTATACCAACAAGTCAACCCTTGATCCATTGGGAACAACCTCATTGATCTTGGTTTACCACATATAATTTTAAAATCTAGAATATTAAAATGTAATTGAATGACACAACCATTGCACAATTGTCAAACTCTTGTATATGATGACACACAAAATAAGAAACTCCTTTTTCTATCATCAAGCCTATGTTAGTGAAATGGTTTCTCTGATAGAAATACACTGCTAGATGTTATTTCCATTTTACATTTATCTACCATCAAAATAAAGTTCGTGGAAATGATTGTTGAATGTCTTCTAACACATGGCCTAGCAAAATATGCAAGAAGAAAATGATGTCAGTTTGCAGTCTCATTTCATTTGAATGAGAAGTTGTTGCTTCTAGCATGTATCTTGCATTGACAACAAGTAGTGGCAGGTCCCTAAGACACCAACACATAACTAGTCCCACATCAGTTGTCTTTCCTACTAAGAAATTATGTTGTAGTTGTTGTGTGATAAGTGTTAGTTTTTGAAGGAAGATGAACCAACCATAATAGTGGGAACTCATTTGCAGATTATTGGTTTACCATAAATTTTTGTGCATAGTTGACATTATATAAAAATAAAATGCTCATCCAATTTTTGTGGGATATGAAAAATATGAAATACAAATCATTGCATATCAATAAATTACAAGGGGAAACAAATATAGAAACTCCCATCACTTGTATTCAAGTAGAGTCCTTCAAATTTTTAGACATAATCTTCCCTCAATTTTTTTATTGATTAGGAATGAATCTAGATGCAACTATGTGAGAGTTATATATATCGACAGTTTGGTCATACTGTATGATGTAAACTACTCAAACACTTGCCTAGACACATTCACAATTCCTCTAGATTTGACATTATTTTGTGTCAACAAGTGGAAATTTCTTTTCAATATATAAAAACACATAAATGTAGATGAAACATGCATGAAACATTACCATTTGGAAGAACTAACTAAAAGAAGTAGATTCAACTAATATAATTAGATAAGTAGTCTGGTTTAGGTAGGAGATGTTTTCTATTTCCTCTGCTCAGCAGGACAAAGATGCCACAAATAATTGATGACAAACATGCAATGTTTAGATGGCTATTTGTATATCATAATAGAATGCATTGAAAGAATGTGTACATGTAACCTTATCTATTGAAAAGAGAATGTACATGTCTACTTTAGGAGGCCAATTTAGACCATTTACTTCAAAGCATTATTTATACACAACTAACTATTTTTCCTCTTATTGATTTCATGCACAATTGAATATTTTCTAACTTTGTAGGCTATAGAACTTTTAACCACAAAAAAATTGATTTTTCAATTTAAGGCTATAAACTATTTTACATTAATGTTGCTTGCTTATAATGCATATTTCAATCAAAGCATGTGCACCAGACTTTCATTCAAAACTTTAAATCACTTGATATGTAGATCTCGATTGTAATTCATTGTATCCTAATTACAATCATTTTGGCTACTGCATAGGTCCATGCAAGAGCAAATGCTTTTTCTTGTTTTGTAGACTTGCTGAGTAATTTTTTGGACCATTTTTCCTAGAAACTAGACAATAATACTGTAGGCATCCATTCTACAATGGTAGAAATGATATAATTTTTGAATATACATGATGAAATGTTGTTAAATAATTGAAAAACATCTAAAAGTTATTCTCTTGTATATTTTCTTTGCTAAACTCTTCTTAATAGTTTGAGTCCCTCTATTACTTTAATCACATTTACCCAATTATCTCTTGTCAGGTCATAGAATTAAAAAATATTATATTTTATAACATAGAATGCCTTAGAAAGTGCCATCCCAAGGGTAGAATAACAAAAGTTATTCTATTAAGAGAAAGTATTATTCTCTCTTGTATATTTATCCATGCAATACATCCTAAATATGTCAAAGCTTGTTCAATTCTATCTATATGACCATTGGTCTCAAGGTGATGAGGAGATCTATATTTCAAATTGATCCCTAATGCTATTTGTAGACAATCCAAAACATTGACATCATTATTTTGTTTTATCAAGTATAAAAAAAATTTAGGTACATCATTATATCTAAATATCTCAGACAATTTTTTTGCTGAAATACGAAAATCATCAATCATTTTCTAAAATAAATTGGGTAACTTTTGTAAAATTGTTAAAAAGTCCATAGTTTTGAGACTTGAACAAAATTTTGATTGACATAGGGTAGGCTTTGTGTAAAATCCTAGTAAAAAAAAAACACAATTTTAATTCATTCAAAAATAGAGAAACCTAGGGAAAAAAAATCTAAAAAGGTACTTTGCATAATGCATTCCATATTAAATCAATTTCAAATAAACAAAAAATTTAATCAATTACATCCACCATACAAACATGCATACAAGAAGGGATAAAATTAAAATAAGATATTGAAAGTTGATATAAAAGAAAAATTTATTATGCATTAAATTGTTTTCTTGTATACAAAATTGGAATTAGAAATCTATGTCACCAGAATCAACAAGAAAGGTACAAAATTGAGAAGAACCAATCCTCCCAAAATTGGTTTAGAGATGTTGGAACTTGCCATTTTTTACATATGTCAAAAAAGTAGTTGCAACCATCCTATTCATAAAGGAGGTAGTAACAAGATTATCCGCAATAACTTGTTCATCTCTAGTTGTACAAGTTCACTCCTCCCCAAATCACTCCATCACTACCTAATGACCAGCTTGAGTCAACTCATCTATGATTATCCTTCATAAATATAAGGTCACCATCTTCAATAATCAACTCAAATGAAAAAAAAATTTCAAATCAATATATGTTATCAACTACAAGCTATTCTTGTGCTAATTAGCTCTCAAACTATTTTTAATCCAAACCATACTATTTGAATTTTTAGTCAAATGATTGTGGATTTTTATATTTAGAAATCAAAATATGAAGATAAAAGAAATAATCAAGCTATAAAGAGGCATAAATTTACTATATAAACCTCAAGATTGTGACAACTAATTGGAAAAGGAAATTACACATTTTTTCAAGCTTCTTTAGATTACTTAGAAAAATTACACATCTAAGAAATTCAAACAATGTGTTTTCTATCTTTCAATTATTCTTGAGTTTTGAATACTTCTTCCACACAAGTTGGGTAGTCATCATAGTCTTCCTAGCATGGTTTTTATGTTGTTCTCTCACTTTCTCTACACTATGCTTTGTAATTTGGTATGTACCTATCCTGAATCCTGTAATACAATTTGCTCATGATCCAATTCACTATGGGATGCATTTGATTCCTCACATTATCCAATTCAACTTACTCATGTCCTTAAATAGATGTTGGAATATTCTCTCAATCCATAAGAATTTATAACTACATTTGGAAGAGAAAACATCTAACAATTGACATCAAATTTCATTTGTCATCAACAAAACCCCCCTTCATGAAAAATTACAGCTTCATTATCATTTGGATGGTTTCAAAATTGCCTTAGCCATTATAGCCTACCTTGATAGGATCTGACAATTTCAAATTACCACTTGATATTTACAAATTGTCCTTTTAGTATTTTCCTCCATCTTCCATAAACCAAACTTTCTGATATAGACTTAAATGAAGTGCTCTTTTTTGGAATTGCATAACTTTTTGAAAAGAATAGGAATAAGTAGAAGTATTTAAATTTGAGTGCCATCAAAGTACTAAGTTTGGTCCTACAAGACAATTACATCTACAAGGCCAAAACTATGTCCATCCACACCAAACAACCATTGAAATCATATAATATTTGAGCAACAACAACAATGATAACTACATGAAAAATCACTATGAAGCCCTTTTCTTTGCTAAAAGTGGATTCCCCATCTTATGTTATCTAAAGCTTCCCTTCTTCATTCTATGAATGCTCTAGTTCTCTCACATTGCTACATACAATTGGTACCAACTTTCATTCTTTTCTACACACACAACAAGTGGAACAAATGACATGTTACAATGTTATTATTGCAATGTAAACATATGCATGGTTACAACTACTTTTAAATGTTTGTACAATTATCCATGCTATTAATTTTGTTAGTTTTGCTAGAATCCATGTTCTCAAATGCAATCAAGTAACCCCACTTATCCTCCATGCTTTAATATCATACATGTTCTTCAACACTATTACAACTATTTTTCATTGTGGTTAATTTAATTATAAGAATATAATAATGTGTTCATCTGTAGGGAAAGAAGAAACAAGATGGATAGGCATGCAAGAGTAAATTTCATAAAAGAAAGAAGGAAGATATTATCATAAGTAGCTTGGAAACTAAATTCCCTTTAGTCCATAAGAGGTTAATGGGCTTTGGGGTTCCTGGCTATCCTACAAAAGGCCATTCCAAGAAATTGAAGGAGTTTATGCAAGGGCCTCCATTCTTCTATTTCGAAAATGTTGCCATTGCACCAAAGGATGTTTGCAAGACTATATCTTGGCATTTTGATGGTATAGAGGTGGAGTTTGTTGACTCCAAGTACTTTTCAGCTTTAAAGAGACCAAGAGGCTATGTACACAGCCTTCCAATAGAAGGTAGATTTCATCTATTGCCTCTACCTCCTATTACTATTCATGAAGCATTTCCTCAAACAAAGAAGTATTGGTCTTCCTAGGATCATAGGGAAAAATTGAATTGCATATGTAACTCATGAGCCAATGATGTACAATGCCAGGTACTCAGGTCAATAGTTAAAAGATCTCATGGTAAACCATCTTTGAGTAAGAAATCATACATACTTCACATGTGCAAGAAGAACAACTTGATATGGATGGGGCCAGATTAGATGGCCCCTTTAGAGCCTCACAAGATAGAGCTTGTATTGGGATTTGAAAAAGATCACACTCGGGGAGTGTCATCTATGATAGAACACCTTCAATGTTTGGGAAATGTATTCCAAATTAACACAGTAGCATACCATTTCTCTACAGTAAAAGCATATTATCTTAGTGGAATCAAAGTCCTCTCTTTGTTCTCTGGTATAGGTAGAGCAGAGGTTTCTCTCCATCAATTAGGGATAAAATTAAAATGTGTTGTATCTGTCAAAATATGTCCAAAAAAAAGGCTTACACTTAGTTCCTAGTGGAAAAAAACACAACAAATAGACACATTGATTCAGAAGGAAGATGTGCAAGAATTGACCAAAGCTTACCCTAAATGATATAGTTTGTGTTAGTGCAGTTTAGCTAACATGTCCAACAAATAGGCTTTCCAAACCAAAAAAAATGCATAGCTGAACATTAACAAAATTTACAAACCAAAATTTAATCAAATGTCAATCTATAAATCAAAACTTCAACTTGCCTTTCTAATGCTGGAAAGGAGGCTCTTCAACATTACCAAGTGTGAATTAATCCTTTCACACTACCTTCTTTTAGCTTCAAAATGAATCTTTAATGCTTCAAGAGCCTTTGCTTCTAAACTCTCTTTCAATGTCAACTTTGAAGCATTCACAACCTCTCCTTTGCTACAATCAAGCACCAAAGAACCCAAGCTATCAAACCCTGTTGGCGTTGAAGCTGTAAAACCATTTTGGCATGTACTCCTAGCCACAAAATTTAGTGTAGGAAATGATTAAGTACACAAGCTATCTTCCCACAGTCATGTAACAATGAAATTAGGGTAGCAAACAAAGCTTTATTTTAGTTTGACATAGTGTATAAGCCCATGTTGGTCAAAATTTTGACCAACATGGGCTTATATATATATTTTTAAAAAATTGTTGTCTTACATATTTTGACCAATTTGACCCCATTTTATTAGATGGTCAAAAATTTTGGTCTATAAATGGGGTCAAATGTACTAGTGCACTACTACATTTAACCTCATTTTTCTACCAAAATTTTTGACCATTAACTAAATAAGTTTAGGTTGGTTAGAATATTAAGCAAAGAATTTTTTTTTTAATGTATAAGCCCTACGTTGGTCAAAATTTTGACCAACACGAGGCTTATACATAATTTAAAAAAAAAACATTCCTTACTTTCAATTTGTGTTTCACGCACGTGGGTTTTCAATGTTTTCACAAGGGTTTCACATGCGAGGGATTTTAGTGTGATCAAGAAATGACATTTGTTACAATGAAAATATTCGACACTCTACTAGAATAATAAAAAAATAGATTGAAGTCTGCTATCTGCGATCCCATATTTTTGTTATAGAGAATATACTAGATGGAATAGCAATGACCCCACCATGTATCCAATAAATGATAGTGGCAAAAATTTATGAGGAAACATCACAAGTATAGTAAAAGGGAAAGTGGGTCTTCAAACTACAAGCATATTGATATCTTGGTTCATATTGATATATTGATATCTTCAATTCAAAATTTCACAGAATGGATTACCGTTAGATGTTCTGCCCTCATGGTTTTTGGATTCACCTGATAGGAGCCTCCTTGTACCACCCAATTTAGAAACATGAAGGACTCTAGAAAAAAAATAATGAATAGTTAAAGTGCCTAAAATAGGTTTGTGACTTAATCTTCCAATCTTTGACTATTTCTATTACAGGTTTGTGGTTTGGATGTTTGGCATTGGTAGGTTAGTGCTATATTTACATATAGTTAAGTAGTTGAATGTCTTTTTTCAAGTTGTTAAAATCTTTTTTCCTAAAGAATAGGTCAGTTCATAATTACTTGTGAAATCATTGAATACAATAGATCAAATCTCTATTCACTTCAAATATTATAACAATATTTAGGAGATAAGCTTTATTTCTTTAAGTTTTGTAACTAGAGATGTAAGGGGAGCAATAAATTAGTTTTGAATGAATGAAGCATGTTGAAGATTTAAGGGGTCTAAATTTTTGATGGAAATATTTGTAAGGGTGTATTATTGATTCAATTTGACACCCATTTTCTTTGTTTTAATTATGGTTATACATGTATTATATATTGCTTGTATGGCAAGGGCTATGCAGATTCTATACTATTTTGGACAAAGTTTAAGTTGTACAATTTTCACAAGGGTGTTGCCAGATGTTTTTTCATGTGATGATAAAATCTACTACTTCCTCTAATGCTACCTTTGCTTTCATGGAAGATGTTGATTGTGGGTTGGATCTTAACGCGTATGTACTTTTAACACCTTAGCTACTGGGTCATGGAAGAATTGGGACCGATGATCAATAGTTGATTTGGTAATATTATTAAATGCTGTGATTTTTTTTTACAATATCCTATACCCTATCTTGAGTTTTCATCGAGCATTTATGCTTTTCTTATGACAAAGGGATAGCTAATCTAGTTGACCTCACCCCCTTCCTCTACCTACTACTGGCATATCAAAAGGGTTTGAAGCCCAACAAAATTGACAACCTTAAAAGATTACTAATGTATCATGTCTTCAACATTTGATTATATTTCCATGTTATATATTAATAAATTCACCAATAATCCAAGCTAGAAGCTTTTCCTAGTCAATTTCTTTCATGGGCAGAGCTTGCACTCTGCTTCAATATGTTTTGAGAATTGGGTTAAAAAGTAGATTAACTATGAATACTCCTAAGCCTACATTCATTTGAAAGTTGCAAGAACCAAGTAAATATATCCATACAATAAAAATTTACTTGAATGTTTCTAAATTCTTTTCAATTAATCCATTTTGTTCATAATCTGCAAACATTATAGTCAACAAGAATGCATCTAGCATTATATCAAATAGTTTAGGTGCCTTGTTTATGCTTCCAAATTTTACATATATGTCTACATGAGCAGTTATAATTATAATATTTGACAACATCTTTGTATTCTTCATGCTTTGATGGATTTCCATACCCAGTTTCAAATCTCTAAATTTTCTTAGGCATGAAAAATTCTGGAAAAGGCTGCCAAGTCTATCTTTACACCTTCTTATTGCATTTCATTGTTTAAAGCTTTCTCATGAAACCCATTCTATGCATAGCTTAAAATCATAAAATTTCATAGAACCACATTTTTGGTAGACATTCTATCAAATAGTTCAAATGCCTTATCTACCCTTCCCCATATGAGGGTAGTTGCAAGTACAACATCTCACAAGATGTCTTTGCTTTCATGGATATCCATAGCCTTTTTTAGAGCTCCAAATTTGTGTACAAGCTATAAGTACACTAATAGATGTAAATTGATCAAGCTAGAGGCCTTCTTTTTGCATATGCTAAAACAAAGTGAATTCCTTGTGAGGACACCTCTGCATTCTCTATGCTAGTGTAATCAAGTTAAAAACATTTATTTGGACTTATTTTCAATAATGTGTTGGTTAGATATCAACACCAAGATGTTATGTATGAATCAGAGATAGTTAAAGTTGAAATACATGTAAATAAGCTTATTAATGATATTCTTGTAGAAAATATAAATATTTTATTGATTTTAATGTTTGATTTTTTGCACATGCCACTTGAGGAATTATCTCACTGCAATTTATCTAAGTTACCAATTTCATTATGTGTGCTTTTTTTAATCACACCTTTTGAGGATATATTGCCCCTTATTCCTGTTGTAAATAACCTATGCAATTTTTTTCTTTTAAATGGGAGAATTTTTTTTGTCTTTAATTAGGATTGTTGTTTGGAGATTTCACTATGGAAGAGTGTGCTTGTTACTTGAAGATAATCAAAACATACGAGAACAAGCCAGTTGGTAGTATTCTAGAGCATACTAAGAATGACTATCTATCACGATTATTCTTCATACCTATGTTGAATAAAAGTTGTGCACTATTCATATAGATTCAAAACTTAGAAATATTCATTTCTTTTAGCTAGGAATAATAAAGATAAAATGACTAAAAGAAGAAATAGATTTAGAAGAACCTCTTTAAATGAATATAAGACATTTGCGTTAATTTTTTTTGTGTTTTTTCTAATTTTTATTGTATTTTTGAATGATCAATGGAAAAGCTTTCTTATATCTACATCCTTGAGTTAGGAGTGCCATTGTATGGGACATGTCTCGTGTCCCTTCATTTCCTTTGCTAATCACACCTTTCTGTTACAAGTCTTCTAAAAATAAGATCAGTTAGTATAACATTTTTTAATAATGAAGATTGTATCCCTTCATGATCATTTCTAGATGCACCTTTTCCTTATTAGATTTGCATCCTTTCATTCAATAATTAATCAGCCTTTAGTTGTTGATTAAAATATTCTCCTTATTGGTCAAAATATGGAAAGCAAAAATATGGTTACCACATACCACATATGGGCTTTGATAAGAGCCAAGATACTACATGCTAAGGCAAGGGCTCATAAAATAATGTAAATTGTACAAGGTTAGAATTGATATTGTCTAGTATGAATTGATAGATAATTTCAGTGATGGTAAACCTTAATGGGCCCCCTTCCACCCACTTACTAAAATACTATGAGGTCATGATGATAAAAATATGGCCTTTAAATAGTGGCAAAGATATTTTTCCATTATATCTAAACCCCATGTCTAGAAGGGCCACAGAGAGTTTTGAGCTAGTGAGCCTGTCTAAGAGCTTAAAACAAATTTCTATGTTGTTTGCATTGTGATTACTCTTGATAAATGAAAAGTAATATTTCTCCATCATTTTCTAATAGTATTGCACACAAATTACCTTTTGAACTAGGGCCTTACCACCTATATGTCCTCTAGTGGGGCCTGAATGAGCCTCTAAAAAAATGAGTGGTATCTCACCCTTGGTTAAGTATCATTGGAGGAGACCATTATAGGATCTCCGATACAAGACATTTGAAAAGACAAGATAGAAACCAAAGAGTTTTCTTATCCTAATATAAGCATTTTCATCAACTCTATCAAGGAATTTTTTTCTCTTTAGATACCCATAGATGCCAACAAACCATTCTTCTGAGTCTACATGTACACAAATGGGATCACCAAGGCTTGGCAATTCTGATACTACATGAGATCTCCACACTTGTAGAACAAATTGATATGCATTGGTGATGATTTTGGGTTAGACCAAAGAGGCTACACTAGCCTTTGCATCTGCATACCAATTTTCTCTCTTTGAAATACTATCTATGGTGTAGTAATAGAGTTGATTAAGATCAATAGTAATTCTATATACTGAGACAACCTAGATTGGTTCCCCTTAAGTTGTTATTGGATTCACTATTAACATATAGTTTCTATGTATATGAAGGCTTTTAATCTCTATAGGAATCATGACATGTACCCACATGATTAGGGCTTTGCACTCAATCATATAATTTGTCTAGTGGAATTCTAGGTAAAAGGAACTAGGAATTAATTTTCCTTCAAGGGATATCAAAATATCAAAATAACTAGAGCTTGCACCCCTTTGACACTTATATATGTCATGTACTTTCATCCCAAAGATATCACTGTAATGATGGCATTATGGTAATTATTGTCCTACATTTTGGTGTCATATGTTTCAAACACTTGATGGAATTAATAAAGAAGCATTTATGAGTTCTCTGACATTACTATCTATTACATTTCCTATATATTCTTGTATACATTAAACTACACCCTACGAAGCAAACATATGATTGGTTAGAAATGAAGAATGCAGATCTATATAAGTCCTAATCTATGGTGATCTAGGACAATTATGGATAGTCTCTAGAAATATAATTTAAAGAACAAATACAATGAAAAAAACACAAAATGTAATGTGAATCAAAATAAGACTCATTTTCCTATGACAAAACATTATTGTGTTGTAATGGTAAAAATCAAGCAGAAGATCTTCTCCTTCATGTTCAAAGTTTATGCTCATCTATATTTTAGTCTTGATTGACCCTTAACTAGTGAATCATGGCTGAAATTGTAATGATCTTAGGCTCACAAGTTTTTGAAATTTACCCATCTTTTGAGCTCACATGTTCTTGATTGAAGATTGCATTAATATGTTTCGATCTTTTAGTCATCTTCATTACTTGATGCATTAATCACATTAGTCACTGCTATCAGGATTATTCATGTCATGTTGCTATTAGCACCTAAGTAACTTTCACCTTGTGAAATCTCTTTGAGGCATTTGGCAAATAACTAAGATACATTGTCTATAAATGCACATTTTGCAAACATTGAGGCCTTCTAGAAATTATAGGATCATTTTAGTTACATTTGAAAACATTAATCAACAATTTCCATATGTGCAGATATAAACATTAACTACAACATGCCCAATTTATTTGTAGGTATATTTTCTTATGAAGAAAGACCATGCCTGACATGAACCCAGAACAAAATAATGAGACAATGGCTGCATTGTGGGCTCAGTTTTGAAGAAAATTTGATAAATGTTATTGTCCTTGCAAAAATTGTAAGGGCTTAAAGAATTGAAGAATTCTAATCACAACAGCCTAGAGTCATTATAGACAACATGGTCATGTTGAAGGGGGCCACAATTTTCATCCATTACTGAATGTGGATTTCCTACTGGAGGAACATGGAGGTGTGAATATCCAAGTTGAGGATAACACTCCCATAGAAGAAGATGATAATGTGCTAGAGGACATGATGGAAGAAGATGGTATTGGGGTAGGTGATGAAGAGGCTCACAATGATGGTACTAGAAAATTTGATAATGATGAAGAAGATGGTCTTGATATACCTTTACTTGAGAAGGCACACAAGCCCTTATGCAAAGGCTCCCAAACAACTCTACTCTTGGCTATAGTGTTGTTGGTGAACTTAAAGTTTATGAATGGTATATCCAATGTTGCAATGTCACATATGCTAAGGTATGCCATTTTTTTCATCTTTAATGTTAGCATACAATTACTATTCATTATATTAACAATGCATATTTGTTGTTGTAGGTTGATTAGTGAGTTTTTCTTACCACTATCAAACATTTTTCCTTATTTGTACTGAGAATTATCTAACATTATGGATCAAATTGGAATGAAGTATCAGATAATACATGCATTTCCCAATGATCACATTTTATATCATAAACAACATGAATTTGCAACAGAATGCCCTTATTTTCATGTTAGTAGATATCAGTTAGATCAAATAACAAAAAAAGTGCCTCACAAGGTTCTTCGATACATTCCCATTATTCCACGTCTTCAATAGTTATTTAGGTGCACTAGCTTGCAACAATTTATGGATTACCATGCATACAATAGAAGTCATGATGGCATTATGTGAATGCCTACTAATGGTTCTACATTTAAAGAGATAGAAGAAACATGGTCACACTTTAAAGCAGAACCTCGTAATTTGAAGCTTTCATTGGTGGTGGATGGTGTCAATCCATATGGAGATATGAGATCTTTTTACTCAGTGTGGCCTATTTTTGTTATTAACAATAACATTCCTCCTTGGATGTCCATAAAAAGAGAGCACATAATGTTGTCAATGATTGTGCTAGGTATTTTTTCATTTTATAGTTATCTAAATTAATTTATAAATAGTGCATGAAAATGGTCATAATAATTACGTAATTTTTATGTTCATTCAATTGCTAGGTATATACCAAGTTAAATATATGAATATTTATATTGAGCCCATAATTGACGAGTTGTTAAAGTTATGGAATAGCATTACTATGTATGACATCTCTAGATCGATAGGACATCGACAATTTCAATTCCATGCAATGCTTGTACGAAAAATACATGATGCCCCTGGGCTAACTCATTTTTTTAGTATGTTATATTGTTAAGATCACATATTTTTGGTATGTTATAGTGCTTACACATTACTATCAAATGCTTAAGTTGTGCATGATAATTGTACATATCCAATTATACATGATCTTTTAGGTCTTCAGACAAAGGGAAAATTTGCATGTCCAATTTGTGGTTCAAAGATGAAATCTCGTCATTCGAGAAGTTTAGGAAAGTAGGTGCTTGATGAGTTTAGACACTTTCTCCACAATAATCATAGGTATCAAATTGCCAAAAAACATCTTTTCAATGGGAAAGAAGAGACATCATCAAGGCCATGAAGAATGACACCTCATTTATGGAAGTTGGAATATGATCGACTAAATCATTGAGGTAATGTCCAATTTGTCGTCCAAAGTTTAAAATTTGTATTTTGATATTGTCTTATATTTACTAATGCTATAATTGATGCTTGTGAAGGTTGTCAAGGCATCAATGACCAACTTTGTAGAGGAATGTGTTGGTGTTTTAAAACATTGGATGATTTTAAATTATCCCAATGAGAACTAGACATATCTAGGGGCAGCTAACTCCCATGTTCAACATATCTTTTTAGACACTAGGCCAACTATAAGGCATGACCCTTCTTCTACTTCAGGCTTTGCAAAACCTAGGTGGGTGAACCTTAGATTCAATTAATATGGTACTAGTGCAAAACATATCCTTGGATCTAACAAAATAGATTACAACCCTTATATCTCCTAATAACTCATGTAATAACACATATCTATAGTAGCAAATTGTAAATCCTATGATATTCACAAGCTAAGTGAGGGCATCACATTTAGGTTCTTCAACATGAAAGGAAAAAAATGTTTGATTAATGATGTTGATTCAACAAAACCTTAAATATGCAGCAGTAAGGACTAATGATCTTGTAGCTGATTAGTGTCTTATCTATTGGGAAAACCCATGAATAAATCACACACATATGGATATTTGATACTTATTTATATATTTAGATATGAGATCTATCTATTCACTGAGATAGAAGATGAGAATTAGAATGAAACTAATGAAATTCTTGCTCATTTGTATTCATTTCCTTGAAACAATACAACCAAATGCATGAAATTAACTCATAAAGAACCTAATAGATCTAAACTATCTATATTTATCTTCCTACTGTTGTTCATACAAGAAGAATTTGCTGAAGAATGAAGGTGGAATCACAGATCTAGATCTAACCAAGTGGTCTCATAGAAAGATTGAGAAATTCGAACCAACAATGGTCTTACAGTAACAAAAAAAATTGGAACCACTATAGTGGATGAAAGAAAGAAAGATATAGGAAGAAGATGAATTCTCAGATCTGATCTATGCCTAACATGTGTCCAGTTGGAGTTCCATCTTCTACAACTGAATAACCTCTCTCTTCTTTCTACCATTTTCATCTGATTTGGTTTCATCATCATCCTGTTACTGATTTGCAAATATCTTTTTTCGAATGATGAAAACCGTTCGAGTCATCAAAATCTGAAAGCTTACTAAAAATGCTAGTAAAATTTGAGTTTTTACTGAGTGAATGTGATCAAATTTGACCTTAACTACATTTTCTACTACCTTTTAACCACATTTAGGTCATTACCATGTCAAAAATTAGTTATGAACTTCCTCACCTGAATATAGTTGCAAAATAGGAAACTGGAAGAAAAACTCATGTAGCTTGAACCAATGGCGTTTTATGCAAAAATTGACCTTAGAATCAAAAAGTTTTCTCTCTCTTAGTTTCAGCAATATATAACATTGCATATTTAGCCTCTTAGAAACCCCTTAAATCTCAATTTAAAAAGTACCCCCTGGTATAAGGTTCAGATCTGTCTACAACTTCAAATCTTTTAAATTTTGAAATTTCAAAAATTTAAAAAACTCTAAAGTCATAACTTTAGAATAAGCCCCATTGAATTTTTAAAAGAGTTCTAAATGTGCATCCATAAAATGAGATTTTAAAATCATTTTATTTTTCTACCCCCTTCAAATTTTGGGTCAACCCAAGTTTGACCAAGCCACATGGTGGCCCCTGATTGGTCAACCCCTATGTTTAGCACCACATGTCATCTCTTGATTTTCTGACCTTTCCATCAAGTGCCATGTTACCATCTGAGTGGGGTCCACTGACACATGTCAGCAGCCCACTTAACTACTTTCCTTAACTCGTGAGCACTTTGGTTTTGTGAGATTACATCATCCATTAGATCATAGACATGTGTCATGATCTGGTGTGTTCATGTAGGTTTGAATTTGTAGTTCCACCTCATCACCAACTGGGCCTGTGCCACATGGCATCTTTCTACATACTTGCATTTCTTATCCTCTGGGAAATTTCATCTTACGGGCTTGCACCCACCGTCAATCTGGACATGTGTCAAAATTTTAGCACATTTTGCCACATTAGCTCAGGTACATTTTCATTTAAAATATTTCATGGTTCACATGCCAACTAGCCGAGTGGGCCCCCTACATAGGCTCAACTTTCACAAAAGCTGGGTGTCTTTAAGACATAATGGATGGAGTGTATGATAATATTTAAAGATATTAAGAAGTCGTCCCTTCCCAAATGTGGGATATATGGGTTTTCAACTACTCAATTCTTGCTCATGGCATGTAATACTTTTCTAACTGCGTGAGCTTGTTTTTATTTGCTGATTCCAAAACTAATGCATGGGAAGCTCTCTTTAAAAATGTTGACTGACCCTTTCAATGCCATGGGTTTCTTTATGGAAGCTCCGGCTAACACTACAAGCATGAGCTCCTCTTCTTCGCAAGCTTCCTCCCTAACATGGATTACTAGGCATGGGGCGAACTTCCTTTTTTATCCTTTGACTACCATGGATCTATTTGGCATTAAGTCTTCCCTTAGAAAATTCTCATTTTAATGCTATTGGGGTTCTTTTCTTATAACATGCCACCTTTTCCATTAAAAAGGTACCTTCATTGTTGCATTTTTCTCCTTGGTGTGAATTGCAATTGGTGAAGTACATTTTTTTGTCGTGGGGCTCCTCCCCTATTCAGCTATATGGTATACTTCTTTTTATTGGTGCAAACCTTCCTGCCTTTGGCATAGGTTCTCAACCTTTTAATGTTGAGTCTAGCTTTTAAAGTGTAGGTTCCTCCTTTTGGTATGGCGTGAGTACTTTATGTTCTTGGCTTGTAGATTTTTAACACTTTACCTTTCCTCTATTTTTTTGGAGGTTATATTGTAGAAGAGAATATCTTCAAAGTCCCTAGAGCTTATTTCTTGAGGTGCTAAACAAGAAGCTCTATTGGGGTCCCATGAATTGTCAAAACATGCCCAATGTCTTGGCAAATTGACATCTAAAGGTAGTTTGCGCTAGCTGCCACATGTATCACACTAAGCCCATTGATCTTGTTCTCTTGATGGACTAACCATGAAAAATGTCCTTTTGCACAACACTAGAGGCTCCTCATATTCTTTGAACTCATGCCCTTCAATCATGACAATGCTAGGTATTTTATGAATGATTGCTTCGACTTTGTTCTTGTGGCCTCTTTTGTTTGCATGGAGCATTACACATATTTCTCCATGCATGTTGCCTTTCTTTTGACTTAGATTTTTGCAGATGCTGTTGATGTGTTCCCCTTAAATTTTAAGAGCATTACCTCCACCAATATCTAAAGTTTTATTCTTCGAACAAAACATCTCCCTGAAATGCAACATCAAGATCCTTATCTATAACTAATGCATTGATTGATGAATCAAGACAATAGATTTGAAAATGTAAGAAATACATTCCATCTGAAGCAACTCCACCCGTCTTTTCACTATCTTCTTGTGTAGCTAACCCATAATCACTATTTGCCTCTTGCTCAAAATAAAGAAGTTTAAATTTTCTTTGAGCAGGTGAAGTGACTCTAACAACTATCCCAGCTTCAGCTTGTTCTTTGCGTGATAATTACCCCAAAGAAATGAACTCCTTGATTTTGCACCTTGTCACTAGTAGGCTCTCGAAATGGAAAAGATCCAATGGTCACTATTCCATTGAGAGAATCCCAAAGAACATTAGCAAAAATTTGTGTTTTAATAAACACACCAAGTTTTCTAAACAATGATGTGAACATAATATTTGCAATGCTCAAATTTTTCCATTATCAATTGCCAAAATTGTTCCCTTCATATCAAGAGACCAATGATCCAAGGCGGTTAACACATAGAGAATAATGAGCCTACTTGATAATCCAAGATATGATACCAGATGATTAATAAATCAAAATTATTCTAATCCCCCTTTAATCATCTTGAAAACCCCACAATACCCTATCATTCTGACAAGATTAGTCACACCCTAAAGTGGGTTTGGCTAAAAAAAATTTGTTTCCAAATGACTGAACTGCAAAAATGATCCATTAACCATTTGGCACTAATTGTAATCCAATTTGAGCACTGAATCATCACTTAAAAGTCATTTTATCACTTTTTTAAAACTGTGATTTGCTGACAAGAAGGCCTAATAATCGGCTTTAAAAACTAACACAAACACCTAGTCGAGTCTTGAAACTCTGGATACATTATCTCTCTGACACCTAGAATAAGCCTACCAAATCTTGTCACATGATGACATCAGGGTCAAAAGATATTGACCTTCAAAGTTGACCTTTCAAAATTGCCTACAAGAAAACATGTCATAAAACCATAAATTACATTTGGATTTGGCTTCAAAAACTGGCTAAACTAGCACTTGGGGAAATAAAAATTGGGGTGTTAGTTCTTTGTCATGAAGAGAGTATGGATCTATGATTTGGGCTCATGAAAAATAACTGGGCGCAAATGGCGATTGGTCAAAGTGGGTTACTTGGATTTTGCAGATTGAAATAATGGCAGAAAAGTGATTTTTGCAAATGGAATTGACTTGGAAAAGTATGCAAATGGATTTGTCAAGTCTTGAAAACTAGCACACTTGGAGCATTTTTAGAGGAAAACATAATGGCTCAAGATATAACATCACGAACAGGGGTACCAATCAATCTACAAATGTTGACACCAGTAAAACTTTAGAAATTCAATTTGGAATCGCGCTTGAAATCTAATCAAACAGATTTTTCATAAGCTGAAACTTGAAAAATAAAAAGTCTCTAATGTCTAAAATGCAACACAAAAGGAATTTTAGCATTTTGATCAACTAGGTCAAAGTTATAACATGTCAAACAGGGCTTCCCAGAATTCAGAATTAATTGCAAAAGCATGAAAATAATAACTGACCAACTTTGAGGGATTCAAAACCTAGTCAAACAGACTCAAAATGACTTGCAATTTGAAAGATATGCTCTTAGGTATGGACAATATATACTCCCAAAGTGGCAAACTACAAAACATTTCTGGGTGCAAGATATTTAGATGCAAACATGGCCTCATGTCATTGTTTGACACTTCGGTGAAAAATGTAGAATTGACACTTGCTTAAAACAAGACTTCATGAAATGACTCAGACTATCAATTTATCATCGTGGAACATGTAGACATGCTGAATGGAAGGTGTTAGAAACATTAAACACCTTATGGGGCTCAAAGGTACAACTGGGTACATAGACATCAAAAAGCATTTAAATGGCTTGATTTTCTGAATAGTGCTCAAAATTGGGCCTTCAATTTTGAGTGCCAATAGAATGAAAAGTTATCCTACTCAATTTAGTAGGTTACCATACTATAAGGATCTCCTAATCACACATTTTTTTGATGCTATGCATATTGGAAAGAATGTAACATAGACACTATGGAAAATGTTGGATGGAAGGCATGATAGAGAACAAATTGCCAAAATTTGTACTAACATTCATGAATCCAATCATGCACTAAAAGCTTTCATTGAATCAAATAGCAATGGAGACTACATAAATACAAGTGTCTTTCCTTGGTTATTAATGGAACAACAAAGTGATGCATTAAAAGAAGTCATAAAAAAAAGAAAAATTTCTAACAAGATTTGCTACAAATATAAACACTCTTCTATCAAAGAAAGGTGATTTTGGGCTAGGGTTGAAAACACATGATTGGAATACCTTCATCAAGGTAAGTCATGTTCTCTATTTACAGTATATTTGTAAGATTGAATGTACTAGCAATTGCATTATTTAATAATATATTGAAATGATCAGTTTTTAATGATTGTAGTTTGTCCCACCTCTATCCCTTTCACAACAATCTGACAATAGTATTAAACAAGTTATATATGATCTTGGAAAATACATGAGGTTAGAACTATTTTTTCTTAGATTTGCAGTTTTTTATCTGAAATCTATTGTATAATTTTATTTGAAATCTCATTTATGTGTTTTTGCATGTTGAATCTCTTTTAGGTGGTTATCATCTAAGGAAATTAATAAAAAAGATATAAAATATTAGAAGATAAAAATTTGACAACTTATGTGTGAAATGCAAAAATGTTTACCTCCAACATTTTTCAATCCTCAAGAACACTAACTTATACATCAAGTTGAGGAGATTGAATTGTGTGGACCTGTACAAGCTAGATCAATATGGATGGTTGAGAGGCACTTAAAATTTATGAAGGGCTTAGTTTGACAACAAGCATGTCCTGAGGGTTCTATGATAGAGGGATATATGATTTACCAGACCATGGTGTACATTAGTGAATATCTTCCAAAGTTTGTAGCAGATATCCATGTAGGTTGCATTTGGGATCCCAACTCCAATGAAAAATTCAAAGGGGAGTATTTGATGGGGAAAGGTAAATTGAGGAGGGTGAGAGGTAATTATAAGTTTTTTTTGTAATTTAATAATTCTTATCCATCACCAATATATATAAGTTGTTTCTAACTAGTGTAATTGTCTTCTTTATAGTTGGTCGTGAGTGGGATGCACTACACTTGTATATTGCAAACAATCTTGATTGGATGATAGTATGATTGAATAGTCTCAAGAAAATGGTCACTCATTAACATGGGATGGTGTTGCATCATTGGTTAAAGAAGCTCATCATAATGGAGATCCCAATGTTACACCAATGGTACTTGATCTAATATATGGCTTAAGAGATACAGAGGTATGCATAAGATTACTAATCATGAGACATAAGTTCAATATCAACTCACAAATCAATGAGAAGATTCTTGACATGTTTGAATAATTTTAGGTCAAACACCACAAAGCTATCTACTACCATGGCTATAAATTTTTCCCAAAAAAGTTAGACGAAACAAAGAAAATGCATGATTCTAGGATAAGTACTATCTTCATGGTCACCAATATTTCATCTAGAATTGGCATACATCCTCAACAATCTGAAAATTGATACTATGGCATTTTGGATGATATACTTGAGTACGACTTTAATTCATTCAAAATAATTCTATTTTTCATGAAATGGTTTAGGTTATGACTGAATCAAAATGATCCTGATAGGACTGTTATTGAACATGATAGTGGATTTACTATTACTAATACAAGGTCATTTGAGTTAGTTGGAGATGAGCCCTATGTTCTTCCAAGCCAATGCGAGCAAGTGTTTTACTTTGGTGTTCCACACAAACCAGGTTGGTCATTTTTTGTTAGACATGACCCAAGAGGAAGGCTAGTAAAGTATAATGTGATAGAAGAAGAAGATATTGAAGAAGCACAAGAGGAAGTAAATGATTATCAGGAACAACAGTTACCCAGTGATGAAGAAGAAGAAGATGGTGATGATTTTGGTCATGCTGATGATAATGGTGATAATGATGATGATGTTGCTGATGATGATCATGATCATGATGATGAAGATGGTGATGATCATGGCAATGATGGTCATGATGATGATGGTGATGAAGATGATGATGATGGTGATGAAGATGGTGGTGGTGATGATGATGATGAAAGTGACAAGTATGATGATGGTGATGATGACGACGACGACGATGATGATGATGATGACTTGGATGAAGATCATGATGATCAATGAAATGTCCAAGTAGGATCAATGTTAACTATGATGGGTTCTTGTATGACCAAATTTTTCTTTCCAAACCATATGTGCACATATAAACATTAAGTAGAACATGTCAAATATTTTTAAAGATATAAAAATTAGTTACACTAAATTTTTAACTTAAGAAAAATGATTTACATATACAATCTACTTTGTTATTAATATTTTTTTTTCGTAAGTCTATTGCTTTAATTTCACTGCTGATTTCTAAGACTTACTGATTTTTTTCACAGGGCGATATGGATGCACCATCTCAGACACCTTCAATAGAGGTAAACATTAATTATTGTAAATTCTAATGTTAATATAGAAAAAAATGTCATATTATTATGTTCTTTTCTTTATGGCTTTGGAGTTATTTTGATGAAATTATATTGATATTTGATGTCACAAATGATAGGAAAAAGCTAGAATGATCACTGATCAAATGCGATCTAAAATATGAGTGTCATATCTACATGAAATCACCCTTAGTACTGATCCTGTGTTCATCACCTAGCAAACTAAGAAAAGATACACTAGTGAACTTGTTAACATTATCATTGAGGGTGACAAAAGTGAGGAGAAAGAGGCACTGAGAACAAAATTGGACCATAGAATCCAATCTTTGAAGGTAAGCAGTAATTTGACTAAAGAAATAATAGAAGCTCAATAGATATTAATATTTTATAGTATCTTTTGGGTCACGATCTCTAATTTTATGTTTTCTTGTATAGACATATGTGCCAATTACGACATCACATGGTGAACATGGTGAGGGTTGTTGCGCACAACCTTTGTGTGAGTAACACTTTGTTTGTTTTGATCAACATTATAACACACCCTTTTTTTTTTGTGGACATTTCTACCTAGTATCTCATTTGATCTTTATCCATTGCAAATGTCTTTGGTAACAATATTGTATTCTTTAGCTCACAATGAAGTGCAGACTCCTCCTTCGATTGGCAGTCCAGTATTGCCTAGTACATTGTCGGCAATAGGGACCATGCAAACATCCTCATCTATGCCCACTAGAACTAGTAAAACCTTATTTTTCTATATTTTGTAATGTATTTCTACAAGTTGATGAACAACAAAGTAGTATATCAGTGCTTAAATGATGTCTATAGAAGCCTACATACACACAAACACATGCATACACACACATTTCTCATGACCCTTGACTATTTCTCCATGTACTATGTTTGCCATTGTGTTGTAGATGATTATGTCATTAAAGCTTACAAGTAAAATACACTCTCAATTCTATAAGATTACAATTGCCAATTTGAACTACTTTACTAATGTTCTAGATTTTGTAGCCCATTGGTTATGCTTCCCTTTCATGCTAGGCTAGAATTTATCTTCATTCATGATAATGAATATTCATTTTAGAAACTTTTAGTTCCTTTGTATTGTGAAGCTCTTAAAACTTTGGAGACATTTTTTCTCATTTTAGTTGTTATTACTATGAATTCAAGTTGACTAGTGGCATCTCTCTATCGTTGAATTCATTTGGTGTCTGCTTTAATTGTCATGATGTTTCACTTGATAGACCAACATAGAGCAGTACTACTAATGCTGATCCATTTCCTGGAGCAGTTCATGTGATTAGTACTGGTTCATATGAAGGGACATTGTTGCTGAATAAGAAAACTATGTTTCCATTAAAAGAACAAAATCTTCCAAGTGCTTTAAAATTGTTATTATTTAAAGTGTAAATTTAGTTTACTTTTACATTACTCATTTTGGACTGATAAATCCTTTATGTTTTTGTAGGTAATAATGCTTTCTTTGAGCATATTTTTCATATGACATTGAGACTATTTGGACCCACCATATGTAAAAGGTACGTAGTTTCATATCATTTCTACATAAATTTTCTTTTCTTCCATTTATTGTAATATATTAAAGTTATTTATCGAACAATCTATTTGTTTTTTAAAAGGTGGAATGTACAAGTAGTGGAATTAAAAAATCAGTTGATTGCATCTTTTGAGGAGAAATTTGGAAAAAACATTTTTGACACTGGCCTACTTCTCATAAGAGTAGCAAGGCATAAAAAGACTGTGAGGGATTAATATAGAAGGGCTCTTAAGGATAACCCAAAGTACGACCATCCTCCTATGATTCCACTGATGGAGTGGAATGAAATAATAGAAGATGAAAAGGAGAAAAGGCTATGTGAAGATAGAGATAATGAAGTAGCATAGGGCAAAAAGAGGTATGTCATGATAGTATTAAGCACATTGTAATCATGCACTAGTTATTGATATTCATAAATATATAATCTAAGATGTTCATAGATTACAGGACACATCCATGGCTACAAAAGTGAGAGTAGAAAAGTTTGGCAAACACAAACTTGGCTCTGGTGGCTATATGAATCTCCAGTCTCGACTTGTAAGTAGGAGGAATGAATTTTTTTTTTTTTTTTTTTAATATAATGTTGCAAATAGTTTTGTTTTAATGAAACCATACATGGAAAATTGATCATATTAAGTAAAAAATACAGGGCACAAAATTCAATGTGGAGGTCAAAGATGAAGATAGAAAAATTGCCTTGAAGGAAGGCTATAAAGTTGTGGTTGCACAACTACGTGAAGAATCTGTAAGCCTTGCCCAAGAATCCAGTGCACCAAATGATACCTCACAGGTAAATTGGTCAAATGAAAAGTAAATGAAATTGAATAGTTGAGAAGATTCTTTTTTGGTATTAGTTTTGAACGTAAATTGACTACATAACAATGTGCATACCATTTTATTGCAGCCTTCATATCCTACCACAGAACCTTCTTGTGATGAAGGCCATGATGTACATTATAGTGGTGGAGGTATTAATTTGCTATTGGAAATTAATTATGCAATTATGAATACAATTTAATAACTTCAATTGCAATTTGACATGTATCCTTTTTTTGAATATTTCAGAGCATGTTGAACATCATGTTAAAGGAGTGGACCATGTTTCAAGTGTTCAACATGTTGATATGGTGGCAGATCAAAATGTTAATTTACATAATGTGGCATTGTCAGGTAAGAAAAATGCATGTTATGTTGTACTCATACTTAATTATGGACTTGTAATGGTTAGAAAAAGAAAAAGAGTATGCCAATTTATCCCATTCACTTGTTCTTGCAACATAGCCCCTTTTAGTGCAGCAGCCTCCTGCACCTCCAAAGAGAAGGAGCCATCATAATTTGACATTACATGTGCTAGAAGAGGAGGAGAATGATGCAAATATGGATGCTCCTATGAGCACTTTTCTTAAGAGAGCTCAAAAAAACAAAATAAAGAAATGATATTTTAAAAATCTTCTTTGATAAAACTTGTTGGATAATGAAAGAGCTTTGTTTTAAGTAATTATGTATGAATGATGCACATCAATACAGATTTTTATTTTATGTTAATGAATATTGTTATGTGTTAAAGAAGTCTTGATTAGTATTGTGTATTAATTAATTTTATATCATATTAATGAATGTTATGTGATTGTATTGATTAAATGTTATAGTTCATAAATGGATGGATGAATGAATGAAGTATGTAATTAGATGATAATGGATACTTTAGATTGATGTTAGGGGGAGGAGGGTGAGGGCAGATGAGCTTCCACCTTCATGTGGTTGGCCTTGTTAAGTAGAGAATATTATAGTATTCTTGAAACCAAGTGAAGCTCAAACTAACATAAAATGAACACTTTGCATGTGGTAGGTCTAAAATGATCCATGACTACTGTTGCCCATAACATAGAATGCAAATGTGATATGGGATCTATGTGTGGCTACCTAAAATGTTTGATATTTGATCAATTTGTTCCCTTTATATATTTACATTCTCAAGGTAGATTTGGCAAAGTCATTGTGGTCTAGCAATTTTAACTTTTGAGTCCTACTAAACTTGTTATTGTTGAATATGACTAATAGTTGATAGTTGCCCCAAGAGAATTTGGGCTCGAGTCATCAAACTTGATTCTTGGAATTGACTTTACCAAGAGTAATGAGTAGACTAGTATCAAATTCCTCTCACATAGAAAGTTTCAGATTTGGTATCAAAATCCTCTCACATAGAAAGTTTTAGATTTGTTTGGTTTAATAGAGCTTCTGTTGAAACCTTACATGAACATGAGACTCTTCAATTTCTAATTGTTGGAATTTAAAAATAATCAATGACTGTCCATTCATCTTTTCTTAAGAACTATTGGTTTTGACTTTAATGAAAACACATCATGTGTTAAACACATTGTGTTTTCAACAACATTGACAACCATCCAGTGATCCTATCTTTCCATCACAATGTCACTATATTGCCATGAAAAATACTGAAACACACTTTTCACATTGTCTCTATAGTGTCATGAATAGATTTGAAATACACAAACACTACCCAAGAGTTGTCATCCTTATAAGGTGGTATAGGTAGTGAAGGCATTCTAAACATCTCACAAACAACACTCTGAGATAGCACCTTTTGGCATCAATGAAAAACATGCCTAATCTAACAACATCAACATTATATCCTACAATGTTATTTTTTTTGATAAATTGAAACCGTTGATGTTGCCAAGCACAACCATATTGTGCCAAGTGTCTTTTTATCAAGGACCCTTCATCTATCATATTTGTCAAAATTTTTTATTGTCCACCAAATGATAAGAAAAGATCATTCTAATATATATACTCTTTAGGGTACACATCAGCATGGATTTCTATTCTTCACTCTGACCTCTGGTATGTCATTCGTCATCTTTAAGGCATCTTCTATTGACAGATTACCAAGGGCTAGAAGCATAGGAGTATGTTGTGAAATTCCATACTCTTCCAATTGCTTGACCTGGCATAGTTAAGGTCTCATTCTTTTTTCCTTGCCTCATAGCCAGTTTCTTTGCCACCTTTGCAATATTGAGTGTTAAATCTACTAATTTGAGCACGGTTGTGTTTGATGATCTCCTTATTCACAATTTTCCATACAATTATTCCTACTCCTAAATCATGGGTGGATTTTACTCAATCAAGTAATACTCAGTGGAAACTAAGGCATCCTAAAACATTAAGTATAATGATATCATACAGTGATTAAACCTGAAGCTAAAAAAATTATTGAATGAAAAATGGGGCTTCATCAAATTATATTCAACACAAACTAGGATATTAAAATATTAGAAATAGGAGAATTCATAAAAGGTGATCAAGGAACATGAGGACTTCTCTAATAACATCTATCTCATCTAACTATTTAAAACATAGCATATATGCTATACTTAGAATGTTCTATTTAAACTAAACCATTTTATAACTATTCTATTTTTCCCTCCATCTATAATGAAAGGATAAAGAAACTAGTCTTATTATTCCATTGGTAAATGTTGTAACAATAGTAGGAAATGAATGATGATAATGGAAATTTAAGTGCATCCATCAAGGACATGCTCGTTTAACCATCTAGTAATTTTATTGATAGCATTTGTTTTAGATCTGAAAATGTGGAATTTGTGGTTATATGATCTACATGCAGGGACTTGGGAAATGAAACCAATGCTTGGGAGTTGGTAAGAATGTAAACCCTCTCTTATTATAAATGGTAATGAATTCATTATTATTTTCTATGCATAATTTTACAGGTGAAAAAAATGAAAGGTCTTCTTTCCTTTCAATCTATTCACAATAGAATAATTTTAGCTCAGGTACATTGTTATTTTGTATCTTTGAGTACATAAAATCTAGGGCAAGAATTTTGTTTTAGCTATGACTATTGAAAGATTCAATATGTATGAAGAGTTTTTTACTTAAAAAGGCAAAAGTTATTCTATTTCAATGATTCTCTATATATTATAACATGAAATGTTTTTGTATTTGACTATGAGCTTGTTTCATAAATAGTTAGGGTTAACTCCATTAACTACCATAATGAATTGATAGCAAAAAAGAGAATTTCTCTTAATATCTTTAAAATAAATCATCAAAAATGATTCAACATTAATTCTCCAACATGATGTTACATAATGATGCACTGGCAAAGCACAAGAATGCAAAAAATCTTCAGTATTGTTTTATATTTCTATCATTTCCTTTGACACTTGACAAATTATATATCTGCAATGCTTCTAACAATAGCAAGCAACAAATGATGATAACAACAACAGGAAACTTTTGATGATAATGGAAATTTAAGTGCATCCATCAAGGACATGCTCATTTAACATGCTTGTTTAACCATCTTAGTAAAAATTTAAGTGCATCCATGGGTATTAATTTTTTTGTTAGAACTATTTAAGGAAAAATATCATTTAAGAATACTATGGGGATTGACACATCCTATGGTTTTATATGAACGGTTGTAGATCATCAGAGTTTTGACACCAAAACTTTATATCAAAGTATTTGTAACCTAGTAGATGAAAAGGCTATGGATGTAAAGACACTTAACCAACGAGTATTGACCATACCTTCTTAATTATATGTTTTAGTGCACTACATTTTTCTGGTATGATTTCTTTATTGTTAGATCTTGATAGAGTTTCATGGGTTCAGAAGGAAGCATTCATAAATATCAATGGGTGGTACAAGTGAGTGTTGAAATTTTTCAAAGGAATCACAAGGATGAATTACTAGATGTTATGGAGATTGATGTAGATCTTGTATATAAAGACTTATTTTATCTAGTTTTCATGAAAAAGTAAAAGTAGCAAGGACACTCAGAGTTATTTTGGAGTACTACCTAAATATTTAGGAGATTATAGTGTCTTGAATGTTTTCTTTGTTGGACCTTTTCTGAATGTTATGTAGACAATAGATTGAAGAAAATCAAGAACTTTTTCTAGGGCATACACCCAAGGTAGTAGTAAAGACATCATTGCACAAGGAGAATGTAAGCATAAGGCTGAGGATAGTAATGATTTCTTGTAGTCCATAACATTTAACTAGACCTTTGTGAATCTGTGGTAGCTCAAAAAGCACCACATAGCCTTCTTTAAAAAAATTTATTCCTAACAAAGAATGGAATTCATCAAGAACAAGAAAGAACTCTTTGAATGCATGGTCACCAACTTTAAGCCAATGTATTCTAGCTTTAACATGAGCACCTCTTGCAAAAAAACCATCCATTACAACTCAGAGCTTGGAGCCCAAGTTGCAAATCATATATTTGAAATTGATTTGGAAGACCATGTATCACATGTGATACTAGCTAATATCTATGCTGCAGTAGGGAAATGGGATGAAGTAGTAAATGCGAGGAAATTGATGAGAGATAATGGGGTCAGAAAGGAAGCAGGATGCAACTAGATTAAAGTGAAAAAGAAGGTTTATTTCTTCATGGTTGGCAACCCCTCAAACCCAAAGATGGAGGAAATATATGCCAAGTTGGGAAAATTGACAAAAGAAATGAAGAAGGTAGGGTACTTGCCTGATAGAAACTATGTGCTTCATAAAGTTGAGATGGATGAAAAGGAACAATATCTTGCCTACCACAGTGAAAAGCTAGCAATTACTTTTGGGCTCATAAACACCTCGACTGGTACTCCCCTTAAAATAATGAAAAACCTTTGTGTGTGTGGTGATTTCCATATAGCTATCAAGTTTATGTGCAAGATTATTAAGCAAGAAATTGTATTGAGGGACAATAGCCGATTTCATCACTTCAAGGATGGGATCTGTTCTTGTGGTGATTATTGTTGATGCTAGTGCAGAAGCAACTATAGGCAGGCTCCTGATGTTTTGGTAGGAAGCAAGCTATTTTAGTACATGTTATGTGATCATACCATGAAGACATTAACTATGAACATACATGCTAGCAGCCAATGCTATGAATGTTGTAAGAGTTCAAGGGCTAAAATGGGGCTGATAACAAATTTTAATTTGATTGCAAGTCTACTAAAGAGTGAATTTTATGAACTACATGAGGCTTACTGCCAATGACAAATGTATATGAGTTATGGCCATTTGAACTAGTTCACATATCCGAGTGCACATATAACTTCTTGTGCCACCATAGGCTCTATATCTTTGAAATGATCTCCAAGTCCCTAAAATGGATTCACCCAAGCAATCTTTTCCAACAACTATCAAATGCCTACAATGCCTCAATAGGATCCAAACTTGTCTTCTCTTTAACTAGGTGTTTCCTCCACCTTCACACACTTCAAAAAACTTCAACTAACATGTTCCCAAGGTTCCCAAACCCTCAACTCATCATCTGATACAAAAACTCAATTCTAGCCCTTCACTAGGCCTATTTCCCAATTAGCCCTGCCTATTCAGTTTTCCAAGGTTTTCTTCCACTTTTTCCCAAAAAATTTAGAAATCTAAGACCATATCTAAATACCCTTTCCCAAGTTACACAACATACTTTAAAGTTTCATACTATTCCTTTGGACCAAATGCCCAAACCATTACTGCTACTCGATAATTAGCACTCTATTAGCCCTCCTATTACAAAGAAACCACTAATAGATCTCATCCCACAAAGATTCTAACCTCAAAAATAGTTGTAATACCATCCCAAATGAAGTATTTTCTCATTCACAGGAGATTCCATCAAGTTTTGTTTGCTCAATCATCAAATCCTCCTGCCTAGGTGCCTAAGCCTAGGGTTTTGCCAAACTCACCTCTCCACTCACTTCTAGATCCTCTCAATGGATCTAAAACCATATAATGACCATAAATTGACCTTCTATACAATAAAATGTAGCCCTAATGTGGATGGAATCTCCTAACCTTGACTATCTAATCACTATGTAACCCTAAGACAACACTTTGTCTCAATTAGAGACCTACTTATTTAATCTCTTACATATCCTACATACAACCTTATTACATAAGTGAATTATACATTATAACACCCTCTCTCATGAGTTACATATCCATCACAGTAGTGGGAGAGGTGAAAATCTTAAATTATTTGAGGCAGTTAACTTCTATGTCACGTGACAGTGACAGTCACTTCTCTATTGTACAAAATCCTTTAAAAAATGGCCTATTTCAAATGAAAGGAATCTTTACAATCTTCTAAATCATTTTCAAATTCATGATAAAGCTTTGAAAAAAAATAAAGTTTTCCCAATCCAAAAAAAAATGAAAGGAATAGTCACTGTTTTATAGCAGTTTGAACATAATAGTGAAAAAGAGGTTGTTTTTATTGATTCTTTCAATCCTTTACATGAGATCTTCGACTATAATATCTCTTGAAAACAAAATAAATTGTATTTATTGACTTATTTTGCTCCTTCTAACTTCCCAAACCTCAAGGAACCAACCAAAAACTCCCTAACTGTCTCATAATAGTCACTTGACAATTTATCACCTTTTATTAACAACATTTTACTAATTTTCTCTTGTTTCAATATTTGATAATATGAAACTTTTTAAAACTTCCCTAAATGACTAACTATTCTTAAAAGGACCTAAGGACTTCACTTATCCTCTTGATTCCACTTGAATTTCCATATGTGGCTTATTGTTACCATTTTGACAATTTGATATATTTTGCAATTGCATTAAATTGACTGCATTTTATATGCAAATTATAACTCTTTGACCTCATGTATGTTTCCTATTACATGCTAGGACTCCCATCCCCCTGATATATTATAAATGACCCCTAGGTAGATTCTAACCCTCATAATGCCATTAAGGCTTACATAATTAATCTTAATACAAAATGATCATAACACATATTTGAAGGACCATTTCATGGTCTTATTACAACTAATGACCCATCATGGTCATGTTGACATCTTGTTGCCTCTAGGGTCTTCTTATGCCTTCATCCTTGGCCTTGATGTTGCTGCATCACCTTCCTCTAGGAGGATTCAGTTAAACTATTCATCTAGGATTCCACATTTTGCATGCATGTTTACCAAGGCAATTGCAACTTAAACAAATATATTCTCTTAATATATATATTTTGTACATATCTAGAAACCATGACTTTTGATGACAACATTACATTCAAGCATCCTATCAAATAGTTCACATGACTTATCTATGCTTCCATTTTGCAAGCATTTCTCCCAAGGAAAATGCTACTACTTCATCTACACCATCTAACAAAATCCTTTATTCTTTGATGGATGCCTATAGCTTATCCCAAAGCTCTCATTCAATAGTTATTAGATGATCAATCAAGAGGAAACAATTGAGAGCTTAGAGTGACACAATTTTTAGATGATCATATGAAATGAACTGGGCATGTGAGTAGAAAGAAACTAGAAATACATTGTGTACAAATAAAGGCATCATAGGTTGTTATTTGTAGCATCTGGGCCTGGAACACAAGTTCTAGCTAGATCATTTGGGTCGATGCAGCTCTCAAAACTATGGTGGTTGCAATTGAGATGTTCAATTCATTAAATGCATTGTCGAAAGATGGAAGCCTTCTTGCCATGCTGATGTACTATTTATTTTTATTAGGTGAGACATGTGATTCTACAGTCACATATTCAGCCCAAGCATGTAATGAGGAAGACACACAAGCTCCTAGTGATAGAGGTACAACATCTTCCTCAACATCTTAATATGGCAGCTTGCTTTAGCTCTAACTTGTCTATTACATAGCTTCCACCTGGTCAGAGATAGATCAGCAAAACTTTGAGGTAAATTTTCTAATCAGTTTAGATTGGAATAATATAAAATCCTTGACATTTATTTATATGGAACCTGTTGGTAGAATAGAAACTATTCTCCAGATTACATTTTTTCCACATAGAATAGTTAAAATAAAACTTGATGGTGCAAAGAACAATGGGGAAAATAGTAAAGAGTTTTTCTTGATAAACAAATGATTTTAGCTAGAAGATGGCCAATTTTAACATTAATCTTATGCAATTTTAATGTGATTGGTATCCTTCTATAAGATGATTATTGTTCTGATCACTGGCTTTGAGTGAATGTTTTGCACCATATAACAAACTTTTTCTTGATGTTGCATATAAACTTCACCAATAAGTAAACGTGTTTAGCATTTTTCAAGACCTTGGCACTTGAGATGCAATATACAGTCTAAGTGTTTCAGGTGCTTGTACCATAAATTTTTATCCATTCAATTACATGTCATGTGTTTCTGTAGGGATCCAGACTAGTTTAAGCCTTCATCAAGAGAACATGTTCATTTCAAAGGATCAAATGCCTATAATGTTCACATTTCAGGTATTAATTATGATTTCTTTCTACTCTCTTTTACATTGATTAATGATATAAATCATTTTTAGGATTGATATGGTTTACATTTTTGTTTTAGGAAGACTTTTGTATCAAAATTTTAGATGATATTTCATAATCTATCTTCTACATTAACTAAGATCACATGTCAATTGAGCCCCTATAGTTTCTTTTCATCTAGATATAATTATAACACTTTGTGAACATTATGTCATGGCAGAAGAAAATACCAAGGAAACTCTTGGCATCATCTGCAAGGAGCCATGTGGACAATTCAAAGAAATATGCTTCTCCAAATAAAAATAAAGAAGCTAGTAAAAGAGATGAAGCTTCCTTCCAAGGGACCAAAACACCTTCCACTCCATGTGAATCACACAACTTCTCAACATCAAGGTTTTCCACATACCAGTTAAATGAAACTAATCTCTCTGACTTTTTTGATATGGACTATGGTAAAGTGTATGATATGTAAGTGTATGATGGAATAGAGAAAGTCTAGAGCACCACTATAACTTATAATATAGAGGGATGGTGATAGTAGTTAGTTGTAGGTTAGTTTCAACATTCCATCCATCCCTTTTTGGGTACATGATGATAATTTTATTTGGTTGTTGTTGTTGAGCAACATAATAGTTTTATTCACATTATATATCAAGTAAATAAATGGCTTGACATTACTTAAAATTTTCATGCTATCCATTTCTTTATATAATCAAAAGGCTTGAAATGTGGCAAAATTTTCACCATTAAATGGGTACAATCCTTGTAGAAATTAACTAAACTTAGTTGTATTGTGCAATAATAAGTCATGTTATGTGTACCCCATATGTTCAAAACATGAAAATAAGTCTTTTCATCATATCTTTTATCTTTTGGTCGGCCCTGTCAGCCATGGACTACCTTCATACAATATACATGATTTGTCTCAATCATATAACTAATTATATATTCTTCATATTAGTTATTGTTAGTATTTTTCAGGCATTCTATAAAACAGTTCATGTGCCTTGCATATGATATGACATTTTGCATGCATCTTGCACTCTCTATCATCTAGCTGATGATGGATTACATAAAGTGATCTAAAACCATGATGCTAAAAAACACACAATCAAATCCAAAATGAACTTGCACTACAAATGAATTGTGGAAATTTGATATTGGTAATTTTTCATGCATGTCTACCAAGACAATCACAACTTAAATATATATTTGTCTTGGTAGACATGCATGCAAAATTAAGAATATTAGATTTCCACAATCCATTTGTAGTGCAAGTTCATTTTGGATTTGATTGTGTATGTTTTCTAGAATCATGGTTTCAGATCACTTTGCATAATCCATCATCAGCCAGATTAGAGAGTGCAAGATGCATGCAAAATTTCATATCATATGCAAGGCATGTGAACTATTTTATAGAATGCCTGAAAAAAATTTACACCTACCTGTTGGTCAAAATTTCCACCAATGGTTGGACTTTTTGTACCTTTGTTGGTGGAAATTTCTACATTCATTGGTGAAAATTTCCACCAATGCCTAAATTTTTCCTACCTTTGTTGGTTGAAATTTCTACCTTCATTGGTTGAAACTTTCTACCTTCATTGGTCGAAATTTTCACCAATGCCTAAATTTTTTCCTACCTTTGTTGGTCAAAATTTCTACCTTCATTGGTTGAAATTTTTATGAAGGCTTGAATTTTGTGCTACCTTTGTTGGTCAAACTTTCTACCTTCATTGGTTGAAATTTCCTATCTTAATTGGTCAAAATTTCCACCAACGCCTAAATTTTTTCCTACCTTTGTTGGTCAAAATTTCTACCTTCATTGGTCTAAACTTTCTACCTTCATTGGTCAAAATTTCCACGAAGGCTCAAATTTTGTACTACCTTTGTTGGTCAAAATTTCTACCTTCATTGGTCAAAATTTCAACCAATTCCTGATTGAACTTGGACAATGGCTGTGGAAGGTTTTTGACCAATGGATTACTCAAAATTTTGACCAACCAATATGTTGGTCAAAATTTTGACAAGAAAAATTTTGATCAATGGCTTGGTCAAATTTGGTCAAAATTTGGTTGAAAAATGGGTAAAAAATTTGACCAATAAAGGTCAAAAAATGAATTCAAATGTACTACTGTGATGTACTAATAAAACTTTTCACCAAGTAAAGTGAGCCCATTAGACTGTTCATGCATCCAAGCTAAACCTTCCTACTTAGCAAGTTATTGTAAAATGAACATGCAAGAGTAACACATGAAGAATCAACACATAACACAATGATTTATGTGGAAACTCAATTTGGGAAAAACCACTAGTAACATGCTACTCAATTCTCACCCTTCTAAAGTGATGCCCTATGGAAGGCCTACCCTGTTAAAGGCTACAACACACTATTAAATGTGACCTAATTAAAAGATTTAACCACTCTATTAGAAGTGGGCCTGGTTAGAGGACTTTATAACATTCACTTGGAATGCCACCCTGTTAAAGGATTTAAAAATGGCTATTAAACTAACCTAAGTCCATAGGATTTTACCCTATCTGATACAATTGTTAGAGAGTAACAATAAGGGCTTTCAATCTGATACAACTCACAACTTAACTTAGAAATTTCAAATCTTAGTTTAGCTCTCAAATTTTGCCTGGCTTTTAGTCTTTGCAGCTCTAATAGCTTGACCTCCTTTCAAGCTTTGCCTTCTTGAGTCTCTATGCTCAATATACCTATGCAATCTTCTATATGACCACTTATTGAAGCAGAGTCTCTGTACTACATTCCTCCTTCTCTTGATGCTTCACCTTGACATCCTTCCAACCTCTTCAACAACTTGGCAACTTAGAAACTCTTGTTACTTGATCTTTAACTTCTTAAATAGATGTTTGAAAAAAAATTCCCACTCTAATCTTCCCACTTTCGATTTCAGTTTGAATAGATTATGTAGGATTCAATAAATCTACCCCTTCTCTTGTTTCTTCTAGAAACATCATGAAGAATCCTCCTGAATTTTCCCAAAAATGGTTTACCTAAAATTCTATGCCACCAACTCATCATCCTTAGCCTCCTTCTGGTTCACAAAATTCAAGGTAACAAACTTGTTGGCTCAGATTTGGCGAATCTTTGACTTTTCAAATAATACAGTGGCTATGCAATATTGAAATTTTGGTGCTTGGCACATACTATGTTACTCGGCACCTAGTATGTTCTATTGATGCTTGACACACTATGGATTCACCCAGCATCAACTAAGTTTTTTTGATGCTTGACATTTATTTTGTGCTTGACACTTAAGCTTGCTCAACTCCTTCTATTTTACTTAGCTCACACTAGATTTTGTAGTTCCTTGGCACTTACTAAAAATCTGTTCGACATGAACTAGCTTGCTTGGAACCCACTAATGAACTTAGTCAAGCTTTGTAGATAGCTTTGTTACAACTTATTCTTCCAGAGTTTCTAAGTGTAGCCAACATCTGTATCTTCAAGTATATTATTGACACATCAATTTATCATTGTCCTAATTGATCCTTGCATTTCATTACAAAACCATAACTCAACATTTCCCTTAGGTGCTTTTGTTACATCTTATTGATTAAATCCTCTTCATCAATCAACTAAGTGATAGTACTTGGATCTTATAAGCAATTGTCATTCCAGAAAATAGCAAGTTTGAGATTAGTAACAACACAATGATTGAAAACATTCTTTATCAACAATCTCCCTCTTTGCAAACAATCTCTCTTCTTCAATAATGATCTTTTTAATTAGATTCAAACAATCTCCCTCTTTGGCATTGATGGCAAACCAAACTAGTCAACCAAGTTATGAAAATGCTAACTAGGTTAAAATAGTAAATCAAATGGCAAGAAGAAAACTTTATCCTAAAAATGTTTATTCTATTAGCAATAGCAATTTTGAATTTCTTATGACTCCCTCTGAATTCTATAAGTAACTCCCTCTTTCAAAGTATTAGGGATATCTCTTTGCTGATATACTATCTTCTCCCTTTTTGTTCTACTTCCTCTCTAATTGATTCTTATCTACACTATTTTCTTCCTCTGAGCTGATGTTTCCTTTCTCTATTATTTCTTTGCTATTTCTCCTTCTTACATATTTGATTAGTTTCTATTATGACTCCCTCTTTTCGATTATTTCTCCCTCTTATAGTATTTCTCCCTCTACATGAATTGATCAGTTTCTGCTATTCTGGTATCATCTCTTGCTTTGATCAATTTAGCTACATTCCCTTTGTCTATTTGATTCTATACATTTGATTAGTTTATGCTATTTCTTCCTCTTTGACAACAATGCCAAAGACATATTATTTTAGCATCTTGTCATGAAAGTGCAACATTTGCAAGAACTCCAATTTCTCTCTATCACCTTGCTTATGACTTATTTGGAATTTTAGTACTTTGACAACTTCAAGCAAAAATGTAAAGTAAGTATCCTCTGCATCAATTTATAACATTTCAATAATATACTCATTTGATGCAAGTTAGTCTTGTTGTTGCTTAAGCAACCTTGGATAGGGGTACCACCCTTAACTTACCTCTAAGATACTCAAATTCATATTTAGGTAATGCTTTTGTGAAGATGTCAACAATTTGTTCCCTTGAGTTGACATATTCCATCTTCACTTGCTTGTCTTCCACCAATTTTCTTACATAGTGGTACTTAATTGCAATGTGGTTTGTTTTGGCATGCATCACAAGATTCTTTGATATGTTGATGGCACTTGTGTTATCACAATAGAGTATCATAGGTTTAGTTACCTCTTCTTTCATACCTTGCAATAGATGTTTGATCCATATAATATTGGTACAATTGATAGTAGTGGTAACATACTTAGCTTTTGCTATGGACTATGAGGTACAACTTTTAATTTTGCTAGTCCAAGTGACTAATCTTTTACGTAAGAAAAGTGCTCTTCCACTGGTTCTTTTTTTGTCATCAATATTGCCTCCCCAATTTGCATCAGTGTAGGCTTTCAATTCAAACTTTTCAGTCCTCCATCAGTTCATTTTAGGTACCTCAATATTTTTTTTACTGCCATAAGATGGTTTTCTCTTGGGTTTGCAAAAAATCTTGCCACCATTCCAATAGCTAATGCAATGTCTAGTCTACTATGCACAACATACTATAACTTTCCAATCATATATCTTTCCATGGTTTGATTTACTTCAACTGACTCATCATTCTTGGATAACTTATGCCCTATCATGATTGGTGTACTGACTATTTTTGAATCTTCTAAGCAAGTGTCCTGAGTATTTCCTTGATATATTTTGATTGGCTCACAAATATGCCGTGTTTTAGTTAATGTACTTGCAATCTAATAAAGAATTTGATTTCTCCTAACATTAACATCTCAAACTCAAGTTTCATTTGATCAACAAAATGTTTGCATAGGGCATCTTTTCCTCCAAATATTATATTAGCAATAAAAATTTCAAATATCAAAACATCTTTACCTTATTTTTCCTTGATATACAGGTTGTTGTTGTCATCTATTCTTTCAAATCCTATCTTCACAAAATATTTATGTAGTCTCTCACACCATGCTCTAGGTGCTTGTTTCAAACCATAGAGTGCTTTATGTAGTTTTCAAACCATATCTTTGTTGTTTTCATCAAAAAATCCCTCCAATTATTCTATGTAGACTTCCTCTTCCAGTATACCATTTAGAAAACCAAACTTTACATCCATTTGGTAGACTTTAACACCTTTATAAGTAGCATATGCAAGTAGTGTCCTTACTCCCATTTTTGCAACAGGGGAAAATGTTTCCCCATACTCTAGTCCTTCTTCTTATGCATAGCCTTTGCAGACTAGTCTGGCCTTATTTCTTGTTATCTCACCATTCCCATCTAGCTCATTCCTAAATACCCATTTGGTACCAATAAAATTCTTATTAGCTGGTCTTAGAACTAAAGTCTAGGTTTTTTTCTTCTCTATCTGATCTATCTCTTCTTCCATAGTTTTATACCAATTGTCATCTTGTAGTGCATCTTTCACTATTTTGGGTTCAATCTTGCTCAATAGACATGATTCATTTCTTAGTCTATTCCTTGTCATTGGTCTAGCTTACTTGTTACTAATGATTTGTTTTGCAGGGTGATGTCTTCTCACATATTTGGATAACCTTGGTTCTTTCCTCATTTTCAAGTTTGATCTTTCAACTTCAGAGTCACTTTGCACATATCTTTCTAGTATTTCACCATATCTTTCATGTATACTAATTTTAGAATTAGAATGTGCATTATCTTCATTCTACAATTCAGCTTCTAAATGTAGCTCAACATTCACTAGTTGTGACTCAGTTGATACTAAAACTTTTTGCTAATTCCCAACTTGATTGGAAGCTTCTTCTTTAGTAGGCATTTCTTCATAGAAGTATACAAAGGATCTATACCCTTTTGATTTCTTGGATTCATCATCTTGAACTTCTACATGCTCATCAAAATTTACATTTGCACTCTCCACAATCTTGTTAGTGTTATTATTCAAACACTTATATACTTTACTTCTAGTGGAGTATCCAAGGAATATGCCTTCATCACTCTTTGCATTAAACTTGTCATTTCTAGTATCTTTAAGAATATAACATCTACAACCAAATACTTTGAAATTTTTTACATTGGGTGAGTAACCATGCCATAATTCAAAAGGTGTTGTATTTATACCTTTCATAACTTGTACTCAATTCAAGGTGTAGACACTTGTACTTATAGCTTCTCTCTAGTACTTTAGAGCAACATTCTTTTCCATCATTAATATTCTGGCACAATCTATCACTGATCTATTCCTTCTTTTTGCAATGTCATTCTATGGGGGAGTTCTAGGTGTTGATGTTTGTCTTTTAATTCCTTTGTCATTACAAAATGTCTCAAACTCTTTTGACATGAACTCTCCTCCTCTATCTAATCTTAGGCACTTCAGACTCTTTCCTATTTCCTTCTCAACCCTAGCCAAATACCACTTAAGCATTTGAAATGAATCAAATTTTTTCTTTAAGAACATGGTAGTCATCATCCTAGAGTAGTCATCAAAAAATAACATTATATATCTATCTCCTTTGTAGCTTTGCACTTCTATTGGGCCACATAGATCTATATGCACTAACTCTAGTACTTCTTTAGAAGTGTAGGTTTTTCTTTTCAAACTTGACTTTGTCATCTTTCCTAGCTGACATTGTTTGCACATTGTATTTTTAGGCTTCTTTAGTTTATGCAAACCTCTAATTTTCTTCATTTTACTAATGCTAATTAGATTGAAAGTTGACATGACATAGACTTTTATGCCATAGCCACACATCATCAAGTCTAACAAAAAAATAGTAGCATCTTCCATATCTAGTTAAAAGAAATTACTCTTAGTTTGTTCTCCTTTTCCTATCAAATTTCCATTAGTGTCATAGATTTTGGTAGTTTTGTTTCCAAATTCTACTTTGCATCCTACATTGCCTAATGGTGACACACTCAGCAAATTGTAATTCAATCCTTTAACATTATCACATGAAATTTTCTCTATAATTTTAATATAACCTTTTCCTTTGATTAGACATGGAGCATCATTTCCAAATTTGACACTATTTCTATCATACCGAGTAAAGGTAAAAAAAAACTTCTATCTCCTCTCATGTGATGTGAGCATCCATTGTCTATGATCCACTTGTCATTCTTGTTCACATAGTTTACCAATGTTGTTGCTTCATCTTCATCTAACTCATCCTTCATGGCTACATAGACTACCTCATCATCATTTTCATTAGAATCCTCTTCTTCAACAATGTAGCATTTTTTTCCTTTTTCTTTGTAGTCTCTGCTATCATCTTCTCTTCTATTCTTGTTCTTATTGCCTTCTCTATAGTTCTTTTTCTATGTGCATCTTATAGAAATATGTCCTACTTAATTGCAATTAAAACAAATGATAGGAAACTTACCTTTGAATTTTCCTTTGCCTCTATGAAATCTTCTAGCTAGCAATGCTTCCAATTGTTCCACATCTTCTTCATCTATGTTGCTATCACTAGATACATACTTTATCTTTTTCTTCTTCTTCTTTGATTTTACCTCCTCAGTATCTTTCATTGATAGCTTGGCCTTGAAAGTAGATTCAAGATTCTCAAGTCTATAGTTATCAAAGTTGGACAACTTGAATGCAATGAGTCTTCCCACTATACCTTCAAGAGTTAGTGTGGTTCCTAGTAGACATCTTAATTCTTGTATGGCTAAAACTCTAATAGCATAGGGTGGGAGAAAGGTTCTTAAGAATTTTCTATTAATAGTGTCATCATCTAAATGACCACCCAAACTGCTTATTGTACTTACTACTTTCATTCTAGAGGCATATTGAGTAGCATTCTCACCTTCCTCCATTTTCATGTCATCAAACTTTCCTCTAAGGCTTTCTCCTTTTTCTCTTTGAAAATTATAATCTCTTCCATAAATATATGTCAGGATTTTCACATCTTGAATGCAGAGTCACATCCCTTGATGTCATCAAATTTAGCATAGTTGAGGGCAGAAGCAATCTCCAACATTTCCTAATTGTGTTCCTCCTTTTTCTTCATATCTTCTATAGTGGGTACAATTGGATCAACATTTTCCACTTCAATTGAGGTTTTTGCATGATCATTTATTGATTGAAGGTGTAGCTTCATTAACCTTTTCCATGCAATGAAGTTATCTCTATTGAGCTTAGGAACTTCTCTCTTGGACATTTTGATCTTCCTGCTTCTAGTACCTTTAGACTAAATCAAAAGATGGCTCTGGTACCAAGTGTTAGAAATGCTTTAGAATAACTGGGGGGGGTGAATTAGTTATTCAAGATCCAATATGTCCTAATAAAACTTTTCACCAAGTAAAGTGAGCCCATTAGACTATTCATGCATCCAAGCTTAAACCTTCCTACTTAGCAAGTTACTACAAAATCAACATGCAAGAGTAACACATAACATAGTGATTTATGTGGAAATCCAATTTGGGAAAAACCACTAGTAACATAATACTCAATTCCCACTCTTCTAAAGTGATGCCCTATGAAAGGCTTACCCTATTAAAGGTACAACACACTGTTAAATGTGACCTAGTTAAAGGATTTGACCACCCTATTAGAAGTGGGCCTAGTTAGAGGAATTTAGAACATTCACTTGGAATGCCACCCTATTAAAGGATTTACAAATGGTTGTTAAACCAACCTAAGTCCAAAGGATTTTACCCTAGCTGATACAATTGTTACAAAGTAACAATAAGGGCTTTCGATCTGATACAACTCACAACTTAACATGCAGATTTTAGATCTTAGTTTAGCTCACAAATTTTGCCTGGCTTTCAGTCTTTGCAACTCTAGCAACTTGACCTCCTTTCAAGCTTTGTCTCCTTGAGTCTCTATGCTCAATATACTAGTGCAATCTCCTATATGGCCACTTATTGAAGTAGAGTCTCTATACTATGTTCCTCCTCTTGATGCCTTCACCTTGACATCCTTCTAACCACTTGAACAACTTGGAAACTCAGCAACTCTTGCTTCTTGACCTATAACTTCTTAAATAGAACTCTAGTAAACTTTTCCTGCTCTAATCTTCCTACTTTTGGTTTTAGTTTGAATGGATTAGGTAGGATTCAATGAATTTACCCCTTATCTTGTTTCTTCTAGAAACATCATGAAGAATCCTCCTGAATTTTCCCAAAAATGGTTTACCTAAAATTCTATGCCACCAGCTCATCATCCTTATCCTCCATTTGGTTCACAAAATTCAAGGTAAAAAACTTGTCAGCTTAGATCTTGTGAATCTTTGACTTTTGAAATAATGCAACAGCTTGGCACTATTGAAATTTTGATGCTCAACACAAACTATGTTACTTGGCACTTACTATGTTCTACTGATGCTTGATACCTACTGTAGATTCACTTGACATCAACTAAGTTTTTTTGATGCTTGACACTTTTTATGTGCTTGGCACCTAACCTTGCTCAGCTCCTTTTATTTCACTTTACTCACACTAGATTTTGTATATGCTCAACACTTACTAAAAATTTTCTTAGCATGAACTAACTTGCTTGACACCCACCAATGAACTTAGTCAAGCTTTGTAGACAGCTTTGTTACAACTTATTCTTCTAGAGTTTCTAAGTGTATCCAACATTTTTATCTTCAAGTATATTATCAATACATCATTTTATCATTGTCTTAACTGATCCTTGCACTTCATTACAAAACCATAACTCAACCTTTCCCTTAGGTGCTTTTGTTACATCTTATTGATTAAATCCTCTTCATCAATCAACCAAGTGATAGTACTTGGATCTTAGAAGCAATTGTCATTCTAGAAAATAGTAGGTTTGACATCAGTGAAAAAATAATGATTGAAAACATTCTTTATCAACAATCTCCCTCTTTGCAAACAATCTCTCTTCTTCAATAATGATCTTTTCAATCAAATTCCAATAGTTACCATCTGTAAATAGCTTGGTGGTGTCTATCTCTTTGTATATTGTGTCATTCTCCACAATAGAAATCTATTTCCTTCTCTTCAAGGGTTTATTTAGTTCTTCTCTTGTCTCATTTAGTTGATGTAGTATGAGATGTATTTCGATCTCCTAGTTCTCAATAGTCTTTCCCTACTTGTAGAATTCCATCTCAAGATCTTTCCTATACGCTGCAAAGCTTCTCTTTCAGAGAACTTAGCTTTGATACCAATTTTTGGAATTTTAAGTTGGAAGAAAGTAAAATTATAGGGGGGTGAATCAAGAGTTTAAACTTGGACCCATAAAACTTTCACCATTCATATATCACATGCATTAATATACTAAAATAATATGTAAAGCATATGCATCAACAATGTAAACATGTAATCAAACACACACAAAACACCAAATATGATTACCTAGAAAGCCTCCAAATGTGAAGGTAAAACTGGGATGGGAATGACACCCAAAAATCTTCACTACTACAACAATAAAGTATATCCAATGAAGGTTACAATGGTTTGACCATGAATCATGATCTACCCTGTGAAAGGCTTACCCCATTAAATTCTTACAAAGACTATGAAGTCCCACCTTGTTAGAGGATTTCAACACCCTATTAGAAGTGTGCCTAGTTAGAGGACTTCAACTTACAATTAAGTAAGCACCCTATTAAAGGATTTCATATAGCCTTTTAGGACTACTCTATTAAGAGATTTAATTAAAATCACCTATTAAAATGTCTCAACATAGATCCTACGATTGGCACTTGCTTGCCTAATAATAGATCACCTCTATACAATCTCTAATTGATCCTTCATAATCTGATGTATCAATTTTGTATCCTTCTCTAACCTCTATTCTTCTCTAACTAATTATGCAATTCACTCTTACTTCTAAGTCACATTGAATGCTTTGCAAACTACCTTGTTTTCTCTTCCAATTCAATCATTCACCTCTTGTACATTTTTCTCATCATCATTTAGAGTTTAGGGCTTTGTCCAACTTAAGAAGGCTCTAGTGGCTTAGGATTAGGTTTGAATCTATGGCTAAGATTCATCCATTTTTCCACTTAAACCTTCTCATTTTTCTATTGGTTGCATGCAATTACATAGGGAATCCACACATAGATTCGTCCTTATCTCAAAAATATTATAATCTATCCTTAAGTAGGCTCAAAAATGGTTTACATAGTTGTTTGTGCCATTACATACAAATATTTCCAAATTGTTTCACTTAGCATATGAATCCTCTGATGCTTGACATATATTGTATTTCTCCTTCTGACTTGGCATCTAAGCTGCTAGGCATCTAATATTTACTTGGCACTTGAATTCACTTGGCATGGTCTATCTGCATAGCACTTGAGCATCTTGGCACATGAGTGAGTCAAAACTCATTGTAACTTGGCATGGTTAGAGGTCAGCACCAAGAGTAGGTCTAGACAAATAGAAGGTCCCAAATTATTTAGCACTATGCCCTCACAAGCATTGGGAGCCATGTCCAAATTCAAACTACTAGGAGCGGGAAAGTTGTAGAGAAAAAAAAAGGATACAACCTCAATCAATTAAATACATTTTTCTATGGAATTGTGTTCTTTCTTATTTAATGTATGTACATAAGTATTGTAAATGGTTATAAGATGTCAGACAATACATTCTTATGTGCTATTTGATGCAAATGTCTTTTGGATTTGAGGAAGGGATGGTTATTATCAGGAAGAAGGTGTAAACATTTAAAATAGGGATCAAATGTTGTCTGAGCCACTAGAATCTTCATATAAGTGCCACATCTAGGTTTTTTAGTCTAATTTTCTATAATCCTTAAGTAAGTGCCACATATAGGGTTTTAGCCTAGTTTTATTGGAAAAGTCTAGGTGTCCACTACGTCTACCCTAGAAGGCTAGTTGAGTCATTAGGATTTTCTCTTTAATCTTTGTGCAAAAATTTATAGGTTGGTATAAATCTATATTTAATTAAGTTATCAATAAGAAATTAAACATTTAACTGTGGTTACATAATTTTCATTTAGGTGCATGCACACATACATATAGACACAAATGTATATGTGTATCCATGCATCGTATGGTTAAATAAAAATTTATGTGTACATAATATACATAAATACCTACTTATATATGTTGATCTTAGATTAGTTTTGACAAGTGAGTGTCAACACACTTAGGTTATTTACTAAGTTCATGTCGAACAAGTAGTACATGCCAACACAACATGTATATATTAGACCATGCCGAGTCACTCAAGTACCAAGTAGATAGTGTATTCCAAGTGATTTAGGAGCTGAGTAAATAGTGGATACAAAGCATTATAGATTAGAGACTTTAGATGTCGCGTAAATTTTTTTTGACATATTTTTTTGTAAAGACACAAACAACTATGTAAACCATTTTTGATCTGACTTAAGGATAAATTATGATATTTTGGAGATAAGGACAAATCTCTAGTTGGATTCCCTATGCAATTATATGCATCCAATCAAAAAATGTGAAGGATTAAGTGGCAAAATAGATGAATCTTTGTTGTAGATTCATACCTAACCCTTAAGTCACTAGTCTTCTTAAGGAGGAAAAACCCTAAATTTTCTATGAATGTTGATGGAGTGAAGAGAATAGTTTGCATGAACAAATAGAGCACTCATGGTGGCTTAGAAATTATGAAGTGAGATTACATTGTAGAATTGGTTAAAGAAAAAAAAGGAAAGAAAATGATACAAAAAAAAAATCTAATCAAGAAGGATTGAAAAGACATCAATTTAGAGGTAATTTTTAATTAGGAAAGCAAGTGATAACCATAGGATCAATGCTGAGACATTTTAACAAGTGATTTTAGTCAAAATCTCTTAATAGAGTAGTCCTAATAGGTTGTGTGAAATCCTCTAATTGGGTGCTTACTTAATTGTAAGTTAAAGTCCTTTAACCAGGCATGCTTCTAATAGGGTGTTGAAATCCTCTAACAAGGTGAGACCTAATAGTCTTTCTAATCCTTTAATAGGGTAGAACTTTCATAGGGTAGATCATGTTTCATGATCAAAATGTTGTAACCTTCATTGCATAAACTATATTACTGTAGTAGTGAAGATTTGTGGGTATCATCCCCACCCTAGTTTTACCTTCTCACTAGAGGGTTTCTAGGTAATCATATATGGTGTCATATGTGTGTGATTCCTTATATGTTTACATGCTTTAGATGTACATTCTTTACATTTTATTTTAGTTTATTTGTTAAGGTATTAGATGGATGTGTGGTGAAATTTTATGGGTCCATGCTTAAACTATTGATTCACCCCTCCTCTCAGAAGTTTACTTTCCTATTATAATTCCAACAATTGGTATCAAAGCCTTATTCTCTAAAAGAGAAGCTTGATAGCTTTGAGGAAATATCTTGAAGTGGAGGTCTAAAAGTTGGGAAAGATTATTGAGAATTGGGGAATTGAGATACAACTCATTCTAGATCAACTGGATGAAGCAAGAGAAGAACTAAAGAAGTCTTTGAAGAGAAGGAAAGAATTTTCTATTGCAAAGAATGACACACATGAAAAGGAGATAAACACTATTAAAATATTTGTAGATGGAGACTCAAATGAATTTGATGTAGTAGTTGTAGATCTAATGAAAAAGAATAGAGCCCAAGATAAGGAAATTAGAAACCTCAAGTTAGAGCAAGAATCACAAGCCATACTGATATGTGAGATGATTGAACAGAAGAAGAAAGCTATAGAAGACAAAGCCATGATTGAAAAAGACAAAATAATTCTAAGAAAAAAATTGGAAGACAAGTCAATAGAGCTAACCAAGATTTCCAACATGCAATTGGATACTTTAAGTCAAATGATGAATGCCAACTATGAGCTGAATGTCAAGGACATTGAGTTAACTACCTTGAAGTTGTAGAATGAACAATTGCAGAGTGACCTAAAGAGGAAAAAGGAATTTTTTGAAAGTTTTAACAAGACAAATGAATCCATCAAATACTTTGAGTAATTATTGAGATCCCCTAGATCCAATAATGATACATCTAGATTGGGATTCACAAATACTAAAGAAGGAGAATCATCCAAAAGTGCAAAAGAAAGGAACAAAAAAGGTAAGAACTCCAAACCTACTTGTCATAATTGTGGTAAGAAAGAACATAATACTAATATGTGTAGAAGCAAGACTGCAAATAAGAATTTCAAGCCTAAGACATGGTTCACTACCACAAGTGCAACAAGCAAGGTCATTAGGCACATGAATATAGAACCAAGACCATACACACATAGAGATTTGAAGGATATTTTTATAACCATTAGAAGTATGGACATAGAGTTTTTGAATGCAGATCCAAACCAATGTGGTCATCAAATAGGAAAGAAAAGGTGAGGAGCAATGGAAACTCTTATAACTAAGATTATAATACAAGGTATAGCTATCATTATTGTTAAGAATATGGATATGTTCTTGAGAATTGTATTAGGACACACTTTAGTAATAACTACAAAAGGTGGTTGAGTCAAACCACATATTTTAGCAATTTGAAGACTAATCACATAAGTAGATATTGTCCAACAAGGTCCAAAGCACCAAGTTGTGAATTTGATAAAGGAAAAGGCAAAGCATATGTTGAACACATTAGAGATAAAATGAATAAGACATGGAAAAATAAAGATGATACATCAAATAGAGAAGTGACCACTTCACCCAATGGGTTAGGTGATCACACCTCATCTAACTAGGAAATTAAGAGGTATGTGGGATTGATATTCAAATGTTATATTATACATTAGATCCAAAATATTTAGTACTAAAAATATTACATTAGCATGAATAAAGATGTAAGATGTTAGTAGGAATCCAAGATAATTTTTTAAGTTTTTCATGTCACTACCAAGCATGAAAAGTTTTTGTATGTGCCAAGAGGAATGCTAGAAGATGATGAGCTAACAAACTACCTAGTTGACGCCAAGCTTGTTGTGGTTGCCTAGTGATGGAAATGTCAATGGTTGTCATGTGAGCCTAAAATTGGTTTATGCCAAGCTTACAATTGTGTAAGCAATCAACATTTATTGCAAGGTTTTCAAATGTTATTTGATCAATTTTAGCTCATTCTTCATCATTTTCAATTCAAGAAAGAGTGAGTAGAATAGAAGGTGATTTAGAAATCCATTCCAAGTAGTTGTAGAAGATCCAATCAATGATTCTACACCAGTTTATCATATTTTATAAGGCATTTATGAAGAGTTGAGCTATGCAATTTTCATTTTCAAAAACCCTATTTTCGTACAATGGCATCAAGTTCAAAGAATGTACAAGGAAAGGAAGTTTTAAACATTTAGTTACTGATTAATGAGGTTAAAAAACCCATTTTCAAAGCCATTCCTGATATTTCTTATAAGAAAGACCCTTCTAGTGCATTGTTAATGATTCCACCGAACATTTTAATGATACAAGATGTAAGAAAATGCTATAATTGTAAGATTGGTAGCATTGGGGATATGGAAATTAGGGAAGCATATGGAAGACTCTATGATAATGGTGTGCTAAAGGAAAAATTCAAAGTCATAGAGAAGAAGGGATTAATATGAGCCCTAGATTTTCCAAATGTGTTTAAGACAAAGTGGATTAGGATAGTGCTTAGCCAAATTCATGATGGTTCATTATGGCTAGACAATGGACCTATCAAGATAATTAAAAGGATAATTCATAGGGTTATTGGTTACCCAACCCTAGATCGACCTAAGATACTGAGAAGTGATTCAAAGGAGGTAATTGAGAAAAATATTCGAGCTATATGGAACAAGAAAGGCATGACAATCAACACAATGACTAATCCTCTGATAGACTTTGTTGTAAGGGTTATATCACACAAGTTCTATCAATCTAGTAGATTGAATAGTATGCCTTGTATAGCTATGGATGTGGGATATAAAATTGTTAAGAAAGATCATACATATGATCTAGTAGAGCTACAATTGCAATAATTGATGGAGAACCTTGGAGCAATCAGAAAGACAAAGAGTGCTCAATGAAAAATTTGGTTCTCTATTGATTTGTATATTTTTAAATGTGCAAAACACTTTTCCAACATTTGGAATAGCTGCATGGAAAACCAATAGGTTAGTAGTAGTACAGATTGGTGAATACATTGAGCAATTATGAGAACTTTGAATCTGTGATGACTAACTACTTTGAAGATTTCAAAAGTCAATGAAGAAAAGGTTTAGAATACCAATGTCACTAGTAGAGAAACATTATGATGATGTATGTTTTCTAGTGGATGCCAACTACACTTTTGTACAAACTGCTACACCAAGAGTGAGATGGTTGAGGCCACTTGGTTATGAAATAAATGTGGATGAGGCCTTTGTAGCTATAACTACATTACTAGTAGAAGAGGTAGATAAAATTGCAAAGGTATTTGGAAACTATGAAATGGCTAAATCCAAAATTACCATGGAATTGAAGACTTCCTCTACCGTGAAGAAAAAGGAGAAGATAGTGAAGAAGTTGAAAGCTAAGTTTGGAGAGGATGCCAAGGAGGAGGAGGAAGAAGAAGAAGAGAATGAAGAGGAAGAAGAAACCCAAGCACAATCACCTTGAATTAGCCTAGGGTATGGGTAAAGATCAACCAAAAGAGGAAGAGACTAAAATAGCTAAAGGTGCCAAGGAAGAAGAAGTTGAGGAAGCACCTGCACCCATTGATACAAAGAAGAGAAAGGCCAAGGCACAACTAGTGTCAAGGGCTAGGAAAACTATAAAACCAAGCCAAGCCAAACCTACTACATGTGCAACAACTCAAAATGCTAAGGAGAAGATCAAACCAATAGAACAAGGAGGTCAAGAGCAGAAGATACCAAGAAGAAAATATGTTCCACAAGTTGAGTCTGATGAAGAGAAAATAGAGTTAGATGAAAAAAACCAATTTAAGGTGGTGAGTCATAATCCTCTTTTATACTTAGACAATTTATGTGAAAATATTAGAAATAGTATAGAATTATTAGGACTTAGTCATGTTGATTTTGACAATCTTGGTAAAGTGGAGAAAAATAAAGTGGAAGAAGCCATATATGCTATGATGGAAAAATTCAAGAAAACCCCTCTAAAGATTTCCAACTCAATGCCAAAGAGTTTTTATGACAGAGTTGAGAAAAAATAGCACTATTGTCTAAACTTGGAGAGACAAATTAGAAAAATATCTCTAGCCCAAGTGATGCTTGAACTTACTAAGGCACAAATTGCTAAGGCTATAAAGAAATATATAGTTAGGTTAACACCTAAATACAAAGCCTTCAACATTTTACAAAATAATATTGAGGATGTTGTTAAGAAGTCCACATAGATGTGGAAGCTCACTTATGGGTTTAATATTGTTAAGTAAGGAGAAGAAGCACCCATTGAAGTGGAGGATGATGAAGAAGAAGATCATATGACACTATTGAGGGTGGAGAAGAAATGCAAATATATGACAAGGCAACAACTGAGTTGGAACAACCAAAAGAATAGAGTGTGCAAGACACACAAATGTTGAGTGTTAGTCCTCAACATATCACAAGGGAGACTACTAAAATAGTAACTGTTAAGGATGTTTCTAATCTATCAGCTCATTACATCAATCCCATTACTAAAAAGGATCTATATTAGACAGTCTACACTAGAGGCCAAACTTTGTGATAATCCTATACTAGTTAGTGTGGATTAACTGTAGAAGACAGTGACTGATATTGTACAGGAAAAGGTGAATCCATAAGAACAACCTTCTATCATCCCTCCATTCACTAATGTACAAACTTTGGTCCAAATACTAGAAGATACAATTGAGCAAGTTGCAACTGTAGAACAACAAGAAATAGGTTAGATAGACTTATCTACACTTACAACACAAGATCAAGGTGCAAGTCAAGTCATTGTGACAAAATAGGGCAAGCCTAAAAAGACAAAGCTGACATCTAAGGTAAAGGAGCAAGTTTTTATTCAAGCACTGGTAACCTTACCAACATCTATCACTCCTTCCAAATAAACTCTTTAGAAGTTGAGCACAGATGCTACACCATTGCAAATATTAGTGCCAAGCCTGAGTTCATCAAACTTGGAGGCAGTCATATAGTATGGAGATGTGAGCCTTGATGAAGAAATAATTTTTCCCAAGTATGACTATGATACAATAACCATAGAACAAATGGGAATATTGGAACAAGGCCTAACAAGGAAGAAACATCAAGAAATTCTTATAAGGGAGCATAGGCAAAAGCAGGCAATACAAGATATTAAATACATCTTTTTAGATGAATTTAGTCTATCAAATCTAGATGAGACCAAGCCACTAATAGAAAAACTAACAAATATAGTGCAGAAGGTGAGTGATGCTAACCTAGACACAAATGCCAAATTATTACAATGGTCAGAAAAGAAGTTTCCAAGCAAAGTCAATGAGAAAATATTAGGTGAAATAGCAATGACATATGTTGCATTAGAAACTAAGGTTGAGGATGTGAAGAAGGTACTTGAGAATATATTCTCATTATACACTAAATTGTGCAATCCCTCACTCTTCACCCAAGAGACCAAAAACTATATCTTGAGCTTGGAAAGTCAAATAAGTTCATCAGGTGCCAAACTACCTATGAATCTAGCTCAGAGTGAGAAGCATTTCAAGACATTGCTTCAAACCCAGAGTCCATTAGCTGTATTGACATTAGTTGAGGCCAACATAAGTGCCAAACTAACTAGCATCTAGGAAAATCTCACCCCCATATGGAAATTTTGCACAAGGAACTAGGCTATGTTGAAACCTTAATAAAGAGAGACCTAAATCTTTCCACACTAGATGGTCTAGTTCACCTTGCTATTGAGCTAGCAATCCAAATCAAGTCATTGGATGTAACATGTGAGAACTAGGATGTAGTTCTCAAGATGATATTGGATGTCCATAAATATTTTTTGGACAAACACACTATAAGTTTATAGCCCATTAACATAAGTGTCAAAAAGGGGGAGAATAAGATAAAGGTGGAGAATAATAATTTTGAAGAGATATAAGGAGAATGAGAAATGGGTGAGAGTAAGCAAAGGGAAGACAACAGTAAGAAAAAAGGACAAAGTAAAGAAAAAAAAAGCTAAGGGAAGAGAAAGCATACTCGGCATGAAGTTAAAGAGCATTAGATTAACTTAGTAGGAGTACCAAATTTTTGATATAGAGTAGACATATCAACTCAAGAGGAGTTATCAAATTTTGAGGTATATAGGTCATTACAAAATTTTTACATTTTGAAGCTTTGTATATAAGCTGAGTTATAGATATGTTATGCTCATAAGGATAAGTATGTTAATGCATACTCAAGTGTTTTTGACACTCATGTCAAAGGGGGATAATGTTGATCTCAGATTAGTTTTTACAAGTGAGTGCCAACACTTAGGTTATTCACTAAGTTCATGCTGAACAAGTAGTACATGTTAAGCACAAAATGTATATATTAGACCATGCTAAGTCATAGTGAGTGCTAAGCCACTCCTGTGTCGAGTCACTCAAGTGCTAAGTAGATAGTGTATGCCAAGTGATTCAAGAGCCAAGTAAATAGTGGATGCCAAGCATTGTAGATGCTAAGTCACAGTATAAAGATTAGTGCATGTTGAGCATTAGAGACTTCAGATCCTGAGTGAAATAGTTTTGGCATATTTGTTTGTAAAGGAACAAACAACTATGTAAACCATTTTTGAGCCAACTTAAGGATGAATTATGATGTTTTTGAGATAAAGATGAATCTCTAGTTGGATTCCCTATGCAATTACATGTAGCCAATTAGAAAATGGGAAAGATTAAGCAGAAAATGAATGAATCTTAGCTATAGATTCATACCTAACACTAAGTCACTAAAGTCTTCTTAAGGAGGACAAATCCTAAACTTTCTATGAATGTGGAAGGAGTGAAGAGAATAGTTTACATAAACAAACAAAGAATTCATGGTGGCTTAAAAGTTATGAAATAAGATTACATTGTAGGATCATTTGGAGAAGAATAGAGGAAAGAAAAGGATACAAAAAAGAGACATATGATCAAGAAGGATTGAAAAAACATTAGTTTAGAGGTGATATGTTACTAGGCAAGCAAGTGCTAACTACAGGATCAATACTAAGACATTGTAATAGGTGATTTTAGTCAAAATCTCTTAACATAGTAGTCCTAATAGGTAGGGTGCTTACTTAATTATAAGTTAATGTACTTTAACCAGACACACTTCTAACAGGGTGTTGAAATCCTCTAACAAGGTGAGACCTAATAGTGTTTGTACGTCTTTAATAGGGTAGACCTTTCACAAGGTAGATCATATTTCATGATCAAAATGTTGTAACCTTCATTAGATAAACTTTATTATTATAGTAGTGAAGATTTTTGGGTGTCATCCCCACCCCAATTTAACCTTCTCATTGGAGGAATTCTGGGTAATCATATCGAGTGTCATATGTGTGTGATTGCTTATGTGTTTACATGGTTTAGATGTACATGCTTTACATGTTTTTTTAGTTTATTTGTTAAGGTATGAGATGGATGTGTGGTGAAAGTTTATGGGTCCATGTTTAAACTACTGATTCACCCTCCCACCCTCCACCCCCATAGAAGTTTACCTTTCCTATTATAATTCCAATGATGTGTGTGTGTGTGTGTGTGTGCACGTGCATGTGTGTGCGTGCGTGCACATTCACATGTGTTTGAGTATTTAATCTTCTTATTTTCACTCAAGAAAATTGTCCTTGCATTTATTTTTGCAGATATAATCAATAGCTCAATAATTTGAAAATTTAATTTATTAAAATGTATATTGTTTATTGACCTTAGTATTTGTTAAGTCATTGCCTTGGATCGACTTATTATAAGGAGGAATAATTTATAAATTTATGAGTATGGAGACATTGAAAAAAAATTGAAGTCAATATAGTATTGGACCAAAATGAAAATGAGATAGCTTCAAATTAATATTTTGTTTGAGAAAAAATAATTTTGAAATATGTTTGAAATGGAAGGAAATAAATAAAAATTGAAATCGTTAAATATTATAACAACAAAATCATTTTCACACAATAGGAAAAGGAAGACTAAAAAAGAAAAAAATGAGGAAAGAGAGGGAGCTTTCCATTTGTAACTATCATCAAGAACTACTATGTTAATTGTAAAAAGTATGAACTATTCCCTTTTTAATATTCTTCTTCTCAACTTGATATCCTTACTTGAGTAGAAGCATTGTAATATTTATATTTTGGAAGGAATTAATTGTGATTTTTAAAATTGTATATGCATGAGTTTATTTTTTGTTTAGATATTTCTATAAATCATTCAAATATAAACTAGTATGTTTCTTTATTTAGTTTATATCTAATTAGGACTCTTGATATAACTTAATAGTATGAGCATTTTTGAATTACTTATTTTGTTAAGCATGAAGATATTAAAGAAAACAAGGAACTAAAGATCTTATAAGAATTTTTAGATTTTACTTTATAACTTAATTATTTCTGCTAAATAAGGGGCTAGAGACAAAAGTTTTATATTAAAGTATGATAAAATCAAATTAGTTCAAATGCACATAATTTCTAGAAGTAATCTAAGAAAGAATATAAATGAAACAAATTCTAATTGAAAAATGAACAACCTAATTTTTGAGTTTACTCCACTAGCCTAAAACTTGATCTTGATCCATAGATAGATCAATAGTAGAAGATAAAATAATAATTTTGCACAAAACTATACAAGAAAAAGTATGGAGATTTTCTTGTTATGATTGAAGAGAAAAAAATAATAAATACATGTGAATATAACCAATATTAGAAAATAATAAATTGCATAGAAGTGAACACGAGATATAGATTTAACATGGTTCACCTGATCCTTGGGCTATGTCTACCAACAACAAGTTCAATATTCTTATTATCTAGAGATTACAACTTGATTATAATTGGTAATACCTTATAGCTCAATACCACTTCAAGAAGCTACAATCTCATCATACATCATAAAATCCCTAATACTAAGCCATTTTATATAAGCTTTTTTCCACTTACAAAATTAGGGCTAGAATACACTAACCAATGGAAAAAAATAGATCTTGATGCCTTTTACAATAATAAAGCTAGTTGAGATTTTAGGGGAGATTCCCCCAAAAACCTCTACAAGGATTTTCCCCCTCAACCCCACCTTGTACTACAATAGGGAGTGAACTTGTGGCTTCACCTCAGGACACTACAAGGGGCACTTTCTCTTGAACCCATCTTGGGGTCCTTGCCCCCAAACCTCTGTAGAAAAAGATGGGGGAAACTACATCAAATAAAGTGGGAAAATTTTAACTTTTGATTTTGATTAGGCTCTACATCACAACATTTTTATTTGTCACTCCTTCATTTGAGGAAGTCAAAGATAAATTTTCCTCATCCTATTGTGGGTTTAGTCCTTATGACTCATATTTGTCTTCCTCTACTTCACCTTTATCTTCTAACTCATCTTCTATATCATCTTCAACATCTGTTGTTTCTTACTTCCTATCTGCCTCTTTCATTTCTTTCTCACTATTTTCCATTGACTCTATTTCTTCCTCTATCAGTTCATCTTCATCCTCACTCACCTTTGAGTAATCCTTACCTCTTAGGCCCTTGATTTTTTTATCATATATATATTAATAAATCCAACCTAAATTATGTTGGGTTTCCATTGATGAAACCATTTTTAACAATCAAGTACAATGAGGTAGTATGTTTTTTTGACCAAACTAATCTTGTTGAACTTTCAAAACTTCTAACCTTCCTTCCTTCCTCTAAATGTATATTTACACCCATCTTGGCTAAACCATCTGCTAAACTATTCCCTTTTATGCAAATGTGGCTAATTCTAACCTACTCACATTTGTTAATAAAAGATAACATTACTTCCAAAAGAGAATGTAATCTACAATTTTGGTAGCCTTGGACCTTATGACATTTATCACAATCATTAAGTCCCTTTCAATTTCTAGTTTTTTTAAACTTCAACTCTAAGCATAGGAATATTCATACTAGAAAGGCTTTAAATTTTGTTACATTATTGGTATCCTATGCTAGGGATGGTGCTAACCTTGCTACAATCTCTTCATTTATATAGTGACTAATGCTTCCCTCACCCATTGGTCAAGGTTTCCTTTGGATGCCCCATCAAAGTTTAAGTTCTACCAACCATTGGTAGTCAAATACCATCTACAAATTTCTCTATTCTAGGAGCTTACTTTCCCTCATTCTATAACCTAAGGGATAATTAGTCCTAACTATTTTTAAACATAAGATTATCCCATCTAGTGTAAAAATTTTGGGAAATTTTTTGAATTGAGATTTTTGAGTTCATTATTTCTACGAATGATGCTTTTATTTTATTTAACAATGAAACTATGCCCATGCATTTGTCTTGGATGATTCTCCTATTTCTTTCTTTGTACAATTCCCAAATAAGGATTGAGGGCAATATAATCCATAAGCTTTTACATAGGATATCTTTGTTTATTAGTGGTCATATTGATGGCCCTTGGAACCCAAACCTTTTAAACTTATCCATAATTAGAATTTGGCACTCAACCCTATGTCATACACCAATAGCCTATGTTGATAGTTTAAAAGAAGAAAAAACTATGGGTAATTTTGTGACATTTTCACATAATTGCTAATGTGGAACCCATTTTTTCTCACTAGTAGAGTAATAGTAAAATATCTAGAAGTTAGTCTTTTTCCCATAAAAAGTTTCAATCTAAGGGAAATAAGGTGACAAAGTTAAGCCCAACACTTAGTGAAAGCCTTGAATTCTATTTAGATAGAATTTCTTCACACTTGTCTTACACAATAAAACTCAGAACCTTGACCAAATCAATATTTTAAAAATGATGAAAGTGATTAACAAGGAGCTACTAGTTGATATGATTTTACACTCATAATATTGTCATTTCTATACAAAACTTGAAGAGATTAAAATGATGAATGATAATACCATCTTTTAAATTAAAGAGGGTACAATAAGGGTATATACTAAGAATTGAACCTTCATGAATCATCCCTTTAAACTATCAATTTGATGTTATGCTGATGAGAATAAATTCAAATATCAAATTGAAATCCTAAAATTGGTCCATATCATCCTAACTACAAGGACTAATTGTGCTCTTAGATCTACACACTTAATGACAACCTCTAAAATGAAAGTCTATAGATTTTGTTGAAAACTACAATTGAGACAATTGTTATGTTGTCATTGATGTCAAACCTTATTGGTAAGGCTATGCTTTCTAATTTGAGTGCAATATCAAGATGATTGATGAAGGTTGAATTATGAAAGGGACTAAAATGGGTACTAGATTAGTTGGACTTTGACAAGATAAAGTGGTTGTCCAATAATAACATAAATGAGGAAGATAGTTGTATTGAAGCCTAGAAGAAGTGATCAAAGAATGACCAATTACATAGGCTTGACCAAGAAAAAGAGAAGAAAATTAAGGAACTTGAAGTTTATGCTAAGAGATGTTAGTTTCAATGAAGTGATATTATAAGCTAAGAAAATAGTGTCAACTGAGCGTCAATATTGACTGAGTAACAATATATGTGCCAAGCGAGAAAAAATAGTAACAAACAAGTAATCTAATGATGATCAAGTGTCAGAATGCAATGTTGGCCAAGGGAAAACATTTGATAGATTAAGAGGAAATCATGATTTTTATCTGATAATGTTGTTTTCTTGGAATTCACAAAGCATGTGGAAGATAATGATGGATGAGCTATATCATTTAATGAGTAGGGAGCTAATGTTGATGCTATTGATTGGAAAACTTGAGTAGGAGGATGAGAAGAGTTGTGAAGAGTTAAAGTGTAATTTCTTGAAGGATTTCCAAGCATATTGGAGACAAAGATGACCATGGAGGCTAGTTAGTGGATCAACATGTGAACTAAATTTTGATAGATCAAACCTATTGTTACTTTTTAACTATTGTATCATTATTGAAATTCTTTAATCAAGGTTGACCTAATATTCATATGTAAATCATTTAATAAAAGTAGAATTACAATGGTATTTTCATGTTAGTTTGTGGTGACTAATCAGGAAAGTACTGTACATACTTCATAAATTCTTTGGAAAAAAAATTAGGCCATATTTTATTAGGATTTTGGGCTGACATGTAATTACTAATTATAACCCTAAAGTGGTAAAAATAATTGTATAAAATATCTTAGGGTTAGGGATTGTTTCATAAGGTGATGCAAAAATTGGTTCTTATGGTGGTATTGAGCTATAAGGGATTATGGATTGTAATTAGGTTGTAATCACTGGATCATAAACTATTGGACTTGCTATTTGGTGGGCATAGCCTAGGGTTTGGGTGAACCATGTTAAATCTTGGTGTCTTGTGTTCTTTTTTGTGTGATCTATTATTTTTTGATATTGGTTATATTTGTATGTAATTGTTATTTATGTTCGTGGTTTAATCCTAATAGTTCTAAAGTCCTCTAATAAGACCACTCCTAATAGGGTGATTAAATCCTTTAGAAGGGTCACACCTAATAATGTGTTTTGTAACCTTTAATAGTGTTAGCTCCTAACATTGCTCAATTCAAAAGAGTAAACAATTGGTAACATGTTACTAGTACTTTTTACCAAATTTGATTTCTACATTAAATCCTTGTGTCATACTTGTGTGGATGTCATATGAGATGTTTTACTATTAATGTTTTACATTCTACAAGTTTGATAAATATTAGGATAGTTGACTACAATTTTATGTTACTAATTATCTTCTATAGAGACTATGCTAGAGAATGCTTAGATTTGAAGTATTTAAAGTGATTAAAAGTTCAATTGGCACATCTAAACCTTGGATAACTAATTCACCCCCCTCTTATTTATTCTAAATATTCTAACAATTGGTATCATAACATTGGTGCTTGTAGAGAAAATTTTGAAGCTATTGTTAGAATATGTAGAATAACTGGATGTTTGACACTAGGATTTAATGTGGAAACCCAATTTGGAAAAAACTATCAACAACATGTCACCAATTTTCACTCTCCTAAAATGAGCTCTATTAGGAGCCAATCTTATTAAAGGTTACAAAACACATTGATAAATGTAACCTTGTCAAATGATTTAATCACCCTATTAGGAATGAGCTTGTTAGAGGACTTTAGAACATTCCATTAGAATCTCACTCTGCTAAAGGATTTACATATGACTATTACATCAAGATTGATTAAAGGATTTCAAATATTTTTTACAATTGTTAGAAAGTAACAACAGGTTTTGATATGTCAAGTAAAAGTAACTTTGCATGTACAACTCTCATTTTAGCTCTTAAGCTAATTCACTATCTAGCCTCCATTGTCATCTCATTCTTTGATTCACTTGGCAACCCTTCAAGTAACCACTTTTCACCTCTTCTCAACTCTTTTTAGCCTTCTACTTATATTCACCAGTCAACAACATTAGTAGTAAGTCTCTCTCTCTCTCTCTCTCTCTCTCTCTCTCTCACACACACACACACACACACACACACACACACACACACACACACCATATAGGTTAAGTCCATGTACCTCCTTGAATAGGTAATTCTAATATTTTTCTATTTAAATGCCATCATACATCTTAGGGTTTATAATTAGATCCATCACATACAATGTATCTAATTTTCATCTTTCTTATCCTCTTCTTTCCTATAATTTTCTTTTAGAATCCATTCCTTAGATCATTTACCTAATCCTCTTCTAGAATTAAATGATACAAATATTTCATCCTTATCTTCAACATGCTTTACATATTCCAAGAAACCAACTTAGTTAGCTGGAAGTTACAATTTCTCATAAATTGTTAAAATATTATACCTCAACCAACAATAAGTTCTAACACTTGGTTACCACTAGGTTACTCGGTCATCATTGGGTTACTTGGTCATTACCAAATATTTTTCTTGGCACATAAACTCTCACTCAATTGATATTGATGCTTGGTCAACACCATTTTTTATTGGTTTATTTTGGAGCTTGGTCTACACTAGCAACACTCAAGATATACTTCTAGTTCCTTAATCTTCTATGCTAGTGTTCGGTCAAGCCTATGCATTTGATTTTTCTTTAATCAAACCTTCAAGGCTTGAGCATTATTATCTTTTCCACTTGTAACATGATTTAAAAAATCACTTTATCTTGTCAAAGTCCAACTAATCAAGTGTCCATTTATAGTCACTTGATCAACTTAGAGTCTTGATGCTCTGTGCTTACTCCTCATTGTGTCCTCTTCTTGACACTTCACACTAGCCTTCTCTTGGCTTCTTCGCATGACCACACTTATGATCTATGACTTGTAACTTCTTATAAAGAAGTTTTGTTCTTCATTTCCTGCTCAAATCTTCCTGCTCATCAATTTGAATTGATTTGAGAGAATGATATTGCTTTCCCTCCAAATTGTTTGTTCCAAAAACTTCATGATAAGTCCATCAGTATTTGCTAAAAAAATTCAATGTAACAAACTTATCATTACTAATCTGGTGAATCTTTTTGTCTTATCAATAATGCAACAACTCAACATCATTGGTTTACTGATGCTCGACGCCTTCTATGTTACTCAACTTCTACTACATTTACTGATTCTCGAAACCTTCTATGTTACTCAGCTTCTACTACATTTATTGATGCTCGACACCTTCTATGTTACTTGGCTTCTACTACATTTACTAATGCTAAACACCTTCTATGTTACTTGGCACCTGAAGGATTGCTCGGCACACACTAAAGTTGAAATTTCTTAGCTTTAACTAGCTTGCTTGATACTCACAAATGAACTTAGTCAAGTTCTACAAATAACTTAGTTAAACCTTACATCTTTGATGTGTCTTAGTGTGTCCATTCCCTATGTCTTAGAATATGTCATCAATACACTATTTCATCAATGGCTTAGTTGATCCTTATACTTCATTACAACATCATAACTTCAACCTTTCTCTAGGTGCTCTAGTTACATCTTATTGATTGCCTCCTCCTTGTCAATCAACCAATTGATAGTATTTGGATCACTTAAGAAATTGTCATTCCTACAAGTAGCAAGTTTGAAATCAATGACAAAACAATGATTGAAAACATCCTTTACCAGTTCCATCATTATTCATTCATGATCTTTTCAATCATTTCCAACAATCTCCCTCTTTGGCATTGACGGAAAACCAAACTGATCAATTGATTGAGCTAATCAACTTAGGTATCACCAAAATTATATACCAAATAGAAAACTTTTTGTCATTACATGTTCATTTCATATCTTCCTTTTTGTATCATGTCTCCCTCTTTTGCTGATACAAACGGAATCCTTTGTTCTGCTACTGATCTCATACATCTCCCTCTTACTTTTTATCGATCGGTTACTCATAAATCTCCCTCTTTGACATAAATGCCAAAGGTGTAGCATCTTCAAAATGCTTGGTGTAATCTTTGCATCTTATGTCTTTTTCCTCTATCACCATTTGACTGATCTATAATTTTTGTTCCTATTGTCATCCTCTGCATCATTCTTCTGATATTTTAATGATCTACTCTTGTTGATGTAGGGAAGCTTCCTTGTTACTTTAGACTGCTTGAGTTAGGGGCTTTACCCCCAACTTGCCTCTAAGATATTCATAAGTATCCTTGGGAAATGGTTTGGTGAAGATATCTACAATTTGTTCCTTTGTGTGAATGTGCTCCATCTTCACTTGTTTGTCTTCCACCAATTCTCTGACATAGTGATACTTGATTGCAATATGCTTGGTTTTTGTATGCATTACTGGATTCTTGGATATGTTTATAGCACTTGTATTATCACAATATAGTATCACAAGTTTGGTTACCTCTTCTTTCATTCCTTTCAATAGATGTTTGAACCACACAATGTTTGTGCAATTGATTGCTGCTGCCACATATTCTACTTTTGTAGTGGACTAAGATGTGCATGTTTTTTTCTTGCTAGTTCAAGTAACTAGCCTTTCACCTAAGAATAATGCTCCTCCACTTGTGCTTTTCCTATCATCAATGTTGCCTCCCCAATCCATGTCTATGTATGCATTGAGCTCAAACTTCTCATTCTTTTTGTAGTATAGACCAAAATCATCATTTCCTTTGAGATACCTCATTATCCTTTTTACTGCCATGAGATGATTTTCTCTAGGATTAGCATAGAATCTAGCCACTATTCCAACTAATAATGCTATGTCTGATCTGCTATGTACAACATATTATAGTTTTCCAATCATGGATCTGTACATTGTTTGATTGACTTCAGATGATTCATCATTTTTGGATAGCTTATGTCCTATTGCCATTATTGTGCTGACAGGTTTGGAGTCTTCCAATCCAAATGTCTTGAGTATCTCTTTGATGTACTTTAATTGTGTCACAAATATACCATGTTTTAGTTGATGTACTTTCAATCCAACAAAGAACTTGATTTCTCCAAACATAGACATCTCGAACTCATGTTTCATTTGTCAACAAAAATTTTACAAAGTGCTTCCTTTCCTCCAAAAATTATGTCATCCAAAAAGATTTCAGATACAACAATATCCTTACCTTCTTCTAGTTTGATGTACATTTTGCTATTATCATCAGTTCTTTCAAATCCTATTTGCACTAGATATTTGTGAAGTCTCTCATACCAAGCTCTAGAGGCTTGCTTTAATCCATATAGAGCCTTATGCAATTTGCATACCTTGTTTTTGTTATTTTCATCAACAAATCCTTCCAGTTGCTCTATGTAGACTTCCTCTTCAAGTATACCATTCAAAAATGTAGACTTAACATCCATTGATAGACTTTAAATCCTTTGAAGGCTACATATGTCAGTAAGGTCCTTACTCCTTCCATTTTGGCAACTAGAGAAAAAGTTTCTCCATAGTCTAGTCCTTCTTCTTGTGCATACCCTTTACAGACTAGTCTTGCCTTTTTCCTTGTGATTTCACCATTCTCATCTAACTTGTTTCTAAACACCCACTTGGTTCCAATTACATTCTTGTCAGTTGGTCTTAAAACTAAGGTCCATGTCTTGTTCTTTTTAATTTGTTCTATTTCTTCTTTCATAGAATTGTACTAGTCATCATCTTTTATGGCTTCACTTACTATTTTTGGTTCTATTTTGTTGAGCAGACATGTCTCACTTCTAACTCTATTCCTTGTCATTGGTCCAGCCTCTTTATTTCCAATAATTTTATCTATAGGATGATGTCTTCTTACATACTTTGTCAATACTAGTTCTTTCCTTGTTTGCATGTTGTCTCTTTCAAAATCTAAATCTTCATGTGTATTTTCATCAGATATTTCTTCATTTCCTTCATGTTGACAGTTCTTAGAATCTGAATGAACATTCTCTATATTCTACAGCTCGGCTTCTGAATGTGTCTACTGCTCGGCATTCACTGTCTATGACTCGGCAGATACTGGATTTTGTTGCTGATTGTCATTCTAAGTTGCAACTTCACCATTATTAGGTATACCTTAATAAAAGTATACAAAGGTCTTGTTTTCTTTTTCTTTCTTCGTGTTCTCAACACTTTGAACTTCTACAAGCCCATCAAATTTCACATTTGTGCTTTCTACTACTTTGTTAGTGTTAACATTCAAGCACTTATAAGGTTTGCTTCTAGTAGAATAACCAAGCAATGTGCCTTCCTCACTCTTTGCATCAAAATTTTCATTTCTAGAATTTTTATATATATAGCATTTGCATCCAAATATTTTGAAATGTTTTACATTAGGAGAATGCCCATACCATAATTCAAAAGGTGTTGCATTTTTACCTTTCTTGACTTGAACTTTGTTGAGTGTGTAGACTGTAGTACTTACAGCTTCTCTCCAGTACTTGAGTGCAACATTTTTCTCCATCATTAAGGTCTTGGCATAGTCAATAACTAATCTATTCCTTCTTTCTGCTATACCATTCTGAGGTGGAGTCCTAGGTGCTGATGTCTACCTTTTGATCCCTCTTTCATTGTAGTGTTCTTCAAATTCTCTTGATGTGAATTCACCTCCTCTATCAAATTTGAGACATTTTAAGCTCTTCCTAGTCTCTTTCTCAACTCTAGTGAAGTACCATTTAAACATTCATAACACATCTAATTTTTTTTTTAGGAACATGATTGTCATCATCCTTGAATAGTTATCCACAAATAGCATTATGTATCTATCACCTTTGTAGCTTTGCACTTCAATAGGACCACACAAGTCAGTATGAACTAGCTCTAATACTTCATTAGAAGTATAAGCCTTGCTTTTGAAAGTTGACTTGGTCATCTTCCATAGTTGGCATTGTTTGCACATGGTGTTATCAGGCTTCTTCAACTTTGGTAGACCTCTGACTTTCTTCATTAAGCTCTTCTGAATGTGTCTACTGCTTGGCATTCACTATCTATGACTCGACAGATACTGGATTTTGCTGCTGATTGTCATTCTAAGTTGCAACTTCACCATTATTAGGTATACCTTAATAAAAGTATACAAAGGTCTTGTTCTTTTTCTTTCTTGGTGTTCTCAACACTTTGAACTTCTACAAGCCCATCAAATTTCACATTTGTGCTTTCTACTACTTTGTTAGTGTTAACATTCAAGCACTTATAAGGTTTGCTTCTAGTAGAATAACCAAGAAATGTGCCTTCCTCACTCTTTGCATCAAAATTTTCATTTCTAGAATTTTTATATATATAGCATTTGCATCCAAATATTTTGAAATGTTTTACATTAGGAGAATGCCCATACCATAATTCAAAAGGTGTTGCATTTTTACCTTTCTTGACTTGAACTTTGTTGAGTGTGTAGACTGTAGTACTTATAGCTTCTCTGCAGTACTTGAGTGCAACATTTTTCTCCATCATTAAGGTCCTGGCATAGTCAATAACTAATCTATTCCTTCTTTCTACTATACCATTCTGAGGTGGAGTCCTAGGTGCTGATGTCTACCTTTTGATCCCTCTTTCATTGTAGTGTTCTTCAAATTCTCTTGATGTGAATTCACCTCCTCTATCAAATTTGAGACATTTTAAGCTCTTCCTAGTCTCTTTCTCAACTCTAGTGAAGTACCATTTAAACATTCATAACACATCTAATTTTTGTTTTAGGAACATGATTGTAATCATCCTTGAATAGTTATCCACAAATAACATTATGTATCTATCACCTTTGTAGCTTTGCACTTCAATAGGACCACACAAGTCAGTATGAACTAGCTCTAATACTTCATTAGAAGTATAAGCCTTGCTTTTGAAAGTTGACTTGGTCATCTTCCATAGTTGGCATTGTTTGCACATGGTGTTATCAGGCTTCTTCAACTTTGGTAGACCTCTAACTTTCTTCATTTTGTTGATGCTTATCAGATTGTCAAAATTTACATGACATAGCCTCTTGTGCCATAACCATACATCATTAGTTTGAACAATGAGACAAGAAGCATCTTCCATGTCTAGGTAGAACAAATTACTCCTAGTCTGGTCACCTTTTCTTATTAGACTTCCTTTAGAATCATAGATCTTGGCAACTCCATTTTCAAATTCAACCTTGTATCCTATGTTGCCTAACTGTGAGACACTTAACAACTTATAATTCAGGCCTTCAACATAGTATGCATTATCACATGATATTTTTTTAGTAAGCTTGATACTACCTTTCCCTTTGATCTGACATGGTGCATTGTTACCAAATCTAACACTATTTCCTTCATATTGAATAAAGGTAATGAACTTACTTTTATCTCCAGTCATGTGATGAGAGCATCTACTGTCTATGATCCATTTGCTATTCTTGTTCATGCAGGTTGCCAGGGTAGTTGCTTCATCTTCATCTAATTTATCTTTCATAGCCACATAGACTACTTCTTCATCATTCTCGTTAGAGTCTTCTTCAACAATATAGCATCTTTTTCCTTTACCTCTGTAGTCCTTGTTGTTCTCTTTCTTGTTCTTGAGGTTGCCTCCATCCTTGTAATTTTATTTTTTGTGTGCATCTAGATGCAATGTGACCAACTTCATTACAATTGAAACAAATGATTGGCAGCTTACCTTTGAATTTTCCTCTTCCTCTATGAAATCTTCTTGCTAGTAATTCCTCCAATTGGTCTACATCATCTTCATCAGTGCTACTGTCACTAGATACATAGTTTCCTTTTCCACTCTTTTTCTTTGTTTGCACCTTCTCGTTGTCTTTTATTGTCATCTTGACTTTGAATGTAGATTCAAAGTTTTTTGGCTTGTATTTGTCAAAGTTGGATAGCTCAAAGGCAGTGAGTCTTCCAATTATTCCTTCAAATGACAATGTGTTGCCTAGTACACACCTTAGCTCTTGGATGGCTAATACTCTTATAGCATAGATAGGAAGCAAAGTTCTCAAGTATTTGCTACATATTGTTTCTTCTTATAACTTTCCTCCTAGGCTTCTTATGGCACTTACCACTTCTTTCATCCTTGTACCCTATTGAGTAACATTCTCTCCTTCTTCCATTTTCATGTCATCAAACTTTCCTCTTAGGTTCTCTCTTTTAGCTCTCTTGAAATTATCATCTCCTCCATAGATGTTTGATAATGTTTTCCACATCTGATGTGCAATATCACATTCTTTGATGTCATCATACTTGGCATAGGTTAGTGCTAAAGCAATCTCTAACATCACTTTATTGTGCTCCTTCTTCTCGTTCATGTCTTCTATAGTGAGGGCTCCTGCAGGGTCTACATGATCAACTATGTTTGAGGTTTGTGCATAGTCACCTATTGATCCAAGGTGCAACTTCATCGGACTTTTCCATGCAAAAAAGTTGTCTTTGTTTAGCTTGGGAACTTCTCTCTTGGACATCTTGATCTTCCTACTGCTAGTACCTTGAAACAAATTAGCAGTGGGCTCTGATACCAATTGTTAGAATTCTTTTAGAATAACTAAGAGGGGGGGTGAATCAGTTATTCAATGTCCAATGCAATTTTTTTTAATAAAATGGGGGTGAATCAGAAGTGCTAACCTTTTTACTTTCTTGTCAAATCCTTAATGGCATATAATTGAAATTATCATGCTTGCAATTAAACTTTAAACAATCATGAAAAGTAAACATGCATCACCACATAACACAAAGGATTTTGGTGACCCAAAAACCCTCCAAGAATAAGAAGGTAAAACTAGGGTGGGGATGACACCCACAAAATTTCTACGCAATTGATTTCAACCACTTCTAATGGTTTTCCCTGTTAAAAGGCCTACCCTGTTAAAGACTTTACACACTATCAGATGTGACCCTATTAAAAGATTTCTACACCCTATTAGGAGTGTGCTTTGTTAGAGGACTTAAGAACATTCAACTTAGAATTCCACCCTGTTAAAGGATTTACATAGAACTATTAGGCCCACCCAAGTCCATGGGATTTATAGTCACCTTCTCAAAAGAATCTTTTATCCCTCTCTAAGGATCTCCTATCCTTCTCCTGAGGATCTCTTATCCTTCTCCTAGGGATCTTCTATCCTTTTCTTGAGGCTTATCCACCTAGCTGTTAAGCTAACCTAGAAATGTAGAATTTCAATGTCTAATAAAATGGTAAGAAAGTATTAGAAAGGTTTTGACCTGATAAAGATTACACCTCTAACCTTGTAGATTTTAGATCACTCTTCAATTCTTTTCTTTGCTTGGTTTTTCTTCCTTGTAGTGCTGACAGCTTGTCCACCCTTCAAGATTTGTCTCCTTGAGTTCTTCCACTTGTTATGCCAATGCACTCTATGGTCACTTGATCAACTCAGAGTCTTGACACTATGTGCTTATTCCTCACTATGTCCTCTTCTTGACACTTCACACTAGCCTTCTCTTGGCTTCTTCGCATGACCACACTTATGATCTTTGACTTGTAACTCCTTATAAAGAAGTTATGTTCTTTGTTTCCCGCTCAAATCTTCTTGCTCATCAATTTGAATTGATTTGAGAGAACAATATTATTTTCCCTCCAAATTGTTTCTTCCAGAAACTTCATGATAAGTCCATCAATATTCGCTCAAAACTGGTTTGCATGGTTTACATGAAATTTTGTGACATCTACTCATCATCCTTATCATCGAACTAATTCACAAAATTCAATGTAACAAACTTATCATTACGGATCTGGCAAATCTTTTTAGCTTATCAATAATGTAGCAACTCAGCATCATTGGTTTATTGATGCTCGATACCTTTTGTGTTACTCGACTTCTACTACATTTACTGATGCTCAACACCTTTTGTGTTACTTGGCTTCTACTACATTTACTGATTCTTGACACCTTCTATGTTACTCAGCTTCTACTACATTTACTAATGCTCGAAACCTTTTGTATTACTCAGCTTTTACTATATTTACTGATGCTCAATACCTTCTGTGTTACTTAGCACCTGAAGGATTTCTCAGTAGACACAGAAGTTGAAATTTCTTGGCTTTAACTAGCTTTCCCAACACTCAAACATGAACTTAGTCAAGTTCTACAAATGACTTAGTTAAACCTTACATTTTTTATGTGTCTTAATGTGTCCATTCCCTATGTCTTAGAGTATGTCATCAATACACTATTTCATCAATGGCTTAGTTGATCCTTATACTTCATTACAACATCATTACTTCAACCTTTCTCTAGGTGCTCTAGTTACATCTGATTGATTGCCTCCTACTTGTCAATCAACCAATTGATAGTATTTGGATCACCTAAGCAATTGTCATTCCTGCAAGTAGCAAGTTTGACATCAATGACAAAACAATGATTGAAACCATTCTTTACCAGTTCCATCATTCTTCATTCATGATCTTTTCAATCATTTCCAACATTATGTACTCCCTCTTAGTAATTTCTTCCTCTTGATATCTCTACCATCTTTCACTATCTCCCTCTTTCATTTTGATCTTCTCCTTCTAAATAAGTTCTCTCTATTGGATAACCTTTCTTTCTTTCTTATTGTAACTAGATAATCTCTCCCTCTTTGAAAATAATGCCAAAGAAATTTCAACTCATGTATCTTTTCATGTAGATATCTTTATGTCAATTATGAGTTCATCATATATTTCTAATCTAACATTTTCTCTTTTTTGTCATTACTACCTTAGGAAACTCCTAAAGTAAAATTATCTACATCAATTTTTAAGATGGTCTGATCAACACATTTGATGTAAAGCACCATCTTTTCTTAAGTTTCTTTTTCTAGGGGAATCACCCTAGTTTACTTCAAAGATATTCATGAGCATCTTTAGGTAAAGCTTTATGTCAGCTATTTTCTCTTTGGTGTTCACATACTCTAATCTCACTTCATTTTCTTGAATTTTCTCTCTCAAGTAATGATACTTGATAGAAATATACTTGGTTTTTGTGTGCATTACATGATTCTTTGATATGTTAATAGAACTAGTGTTATCACAATAGGTAACTTCTAGATTTGTGATCTCTTCCTTCATACCTTTCAACAATTACTTGATCCATATGATATTTGAATAATTTACTACTCCTACCACATACTTAGCTTTAGCTATTGATTGGGAAATGTATTTCTACTTCTTGCTTGTCCATTAAATTAGCCTTTTTCCTATAAATAATGCATCTCCATTTGTTCTCTTTCTTTCATCAACATTTCCTACCCAATTGGAATCAGTAAATACCTTTAGTTGAAACTTTTTGTTCTTCTTGTAATACAATCCATAGTATTTTGTTCCTTTAAGATATCTCTGTATCCTTTTTGCTACCATCATGTGATTTTATTTAGGACTTTCAAAAAATATTGTAACTATCCCAACTTCTAATGCAATATCAGTTTTGCTATGAACAACATATTACAATTTACCAATCATTGATCTATATAATGTATGGTTCACATTAGTAAAATCATCATTCTTAGATGATTTGTGTCCTTTAACCATGGGTATTTACTAGTCTTGAATCTTCCATTCCAAATTTTTTTAATATATCCCTTATATATTTAGATTGAGTAATTAAGATACCTTGCTTCATTTGATATACTTGTAAGCCAGAGAAGAATTTGATCTCACCAAAAAAATGTATTTTAAATTCCTTTTTCATTTCATTAGAAAATAATTTTCATAATGCTTCCTTGCCTCTAAATATGATATCATCAAAAAAAAAATTAGATAGCAATACCTCATTGTTCTCTCCAATCTTCAAGTATATATTACTATTATCATTTGTTCTTGCAAAACTAGTCTTCACCAAGTAGTTGTGCAGTCTTTCATACCATGCTCTAGGGGCTTGTTTCAAACCATATAAAGCCTTGTGGATCTTACACACCATATTTTTTTTGATAGCGTGCAAAAATCCTTTAGGATGCTTAACATATACTTCCTCTTTAAGAATCCCATTTAGAAATGTAGATTAGACATCCATCTAATATACCTTAAATTCTTTGTAAGAAGAATATGCAAGTAGTGTTTTAACTCCTTATAGTCTTGCTATAGAGGAAAATGTTTCCCCATAATCAACACTTTCTTCTTGTTCATATCCTTTTCATACCAATCTAGTCTTGTTCCTTGTGACCTCACTATTTTCATTTAGCTTGTTCCTAAATACCCACTTCATTCAAATAACATTTTTGTCTTTTGGTCTAGGTACTTGTGTCCATTTTTTTTCTTTTCAATCTACTCAATTTCTTCATTCATTTCTTATATCCAATCCTCATTCTCTAAATAATCTTTCACAAATTTAGGCTCAAACTCACAAAGTAAGAATGTATTACTTCTAAGTCTTTTTCTTGTCATATCATTAGATTCTTTATCTCCAATGATTTTATCAGGTGCATGATGTCTTCTCACCTATTTTTCAAGCACATGATTCTTTTCTTCTTTCTTCTTCAACAAGTTCATCTTGAAAAATGATTTCAAGCTCATTATCTCTCTCTTGTTTAGGTTATGGTTCATGTTTTGCATGCTCAACATTGTCTTCTTGATGTTTGAATTCCTCTATCTATGAATTGACATCATTTCCCTACTTCTCAACACCCATACTCTACTTCTTAGTAACTAGTTGTTGCAACTCGACATTTCTAGTCTGTTGTAGATTTGAAGCTTTGTTTTCTTGTATAGACGGGGTTCTAGGAGCACTATCATTCACATTTATGAATGAATTATAGTCTTCATGTTCTATCTTGCATTAAACTTTATTTCTTTATGTATACTCATAAACTTTCACATTTTTACTTTCCACAACTTTGTTAGTGTTAGTGTTTAAACACTTATAAGCTTTGCTCATAGTGGAATAACCTAGGAATATAACTTCATCACTTTTAGCACCAATTTTTCCATTGATATTATCTTTAAGTATGTAACATTTACTTCCATAAACTTTAAAATACTTCACACTAGGTGCATATCCATACCATAATTCAAAAGGTGTAACATTTTCACCTTTCTTGAGTTGTACTTTTTTTAGGGTATAAAAAAATTTACTTATAGCTTCTCACCACTTATTTTGTGACACATTTGTATCCATCATCAATGTTGTAGCACAATCCATGAGTGATCTAGTTCTTCTTTTAGCTATTCCATTTTGAGAAGGGGTCCTAGGTGCTTACATTTGTCTTTTGATTCCTTTGGCATTGTAGAATATATTAAATTAATTGAAATTGAATTCACCACCTCTGTCAAATCTCAACCATTTTAGACTCTCCCTATCTCCTTTTCAACTCTGGCCAAATACCATTTTAATAACTAAAAAGGATCACATTTTTCTTTAATAAACATCACAACCATTATTCTAGAGTAGTCATCAACAAATAGAATGAAATATTTGTCTCCACAATATCTTTAAACACCAATCGGTCTATATAACTCAGTATGAACCAATTCCAAAATATCATTACATGAATATGTCTTTCTCTTGCAACTAGACTTTCTCATTTTTTTCCAATTGACATTGGTCACACATAGAATTTTCATGTTTCTTTAATTTTGGAATACCTCTTACTCTTTTTATTTTACTAATGCTGACCAATTTTTCAAAATTGATATGAAATAACCTCTTTTGCCATAACCAAATATCTGCATCATGTGAAAAAAAACATGTCTCATCAGGTAAATCTAGATAGAACAAGTCACCTCTTGTTTGATCACCACTTCCAATTATTTTACCATAAAAATCAAATATTTTGTCCTTTTTGTGATGGAATTTAACTTTGTAACCTAATTTGTTTAATTGTAAAACACTGAACATATTATAGTTAAGTCCTTCAACCCAATAAACATTGTTACACTTGGTCTTATCAATCAAATATATTGATCTTTTACCTTTCACAAGACATAGAACATCGTTACCAAATTTAGTACAACTACCATTGTATGGTCCAATGTTCTCAAATTTAATTTTATCTCTAGTCATGTGATTTGAACAATCACTATCAATTATCCATCCATCACTTTTATTCACATAAGAGATTAATGTAGTTTTCTCATCTTCATCAAAATCTTCTTTCATAGCAACATAGACTACTTCTTCATCATTACTTTCACATTCAATATTAGTTTCTTCTTCAATAATATAACAAGATTTCTTACCTTTATCTTTGTAGTCCTTGTTCTTCTTGTTATCATGATCATCTCTTCTTCCTTTGTACTTTCTTTTCTTTCTCTTATCCTCATCTTCTCTATCAGGGCATCTTGTAGAAATATGACTGTAGACACTTAAAATTATCCTAAATGCTATATTAATTCATTTTATATTTTCTTTCTCATTATAATTATTTATTTATTAACTAATTAAATTTTTCACATTCTTCTACTAATTAAATTAAATTTATTTAATCAAATAGGTTCATTTTCCTAGTGTATTTAAATTTAATTTGAATACTTCCCCTCTAATGTATAAAATTCATTTAATGCACAGTGCTCCATAAATCCCCTTTTAAATAAATTATCATTTATTTAATTCCCTCCACTTTATTAAATTCTTTAATCTTGTGATTAAGTTAAATCTTATTTAATTTAATCCTAATCCCATCCTAAAACCTAGTCTACACCCATCACTCTCATCCTTCTAAGCCTATCCATTAATTAATCCCACTTTATTATCCTAAACCTCTTTAATCACCTCTTTATAAACTAAGTGGTTGCTCACACATGTGTGAGAAAAACAAGGCTCAAGGAGCCTCCTTTCATTAAACTCTCCAAAAGGTACTCTTACACCTTTGTCCCCCACTCCTTTCCCAAGGTTGCTCACATGTGTGAACACACCTTAAGCCTCTCAACCGTAAAGGCTCTTTTTGACTTTTGCATGGCTTTTCCTTTAGCCCATGTGTCTCCCTTGTGGCACCTATGTGGATGCCACATATATGCCACCTCCTCAAGGCCCCCATCAAACCTGTGAATAGAGCCTTTGTCCAAATCATTTTACATCTCCCTCATTTTTCATTGTTATCATGCTAGTTTATTTTTAGAGCTTTTAGAGCTTTTATGCTTAGAGCTAATCTTTGGTAGTTGTTTGAATTGTTTAAGTTTCTAGATTTTAATTAGCTTTATGGTAGCATAATGTTATTAGGTTGATTTTTTTATTGAATTTCACTTCCATTCACATCCATGGGATCCCTTGAGGATGGCTTACTCATAGCCCTTTCTTGAAGGTATTTCACATACATTTTAGTATAGATTCATGTTTACATATTTGTACTCATTTGATTCAGTTTGAAGGGATTCATTCTATAGTTGTGTTTGGGAGATCACATCCACATCCCTCCAATATAAAGCACACCAACAAGGCCTCTTATGGGAACCCTTTGTTAATTTTCTTTGAGGTTAGATGATGACATTTCTTTTTGGTTGTATTGAGTTGTAAAACTAAAGCATAGTGTTAGTTGTATTTTACTTTCTTTTGGATATTTGTTATAGATGTGCAACTAACATTTGCTTGTTTATGTGTGCTCCTGATAGGTTAGGTTTTCTTGAATACAATGACAAACTTTGTTACATGAAAAAAATATTATAGAAAGTTTAACTTTATTTTTTCCTTTGCCTCTTCCAAGTCTTCTAGCCATCACTGTCTCAAGTTCATCAAGTTCATCATAAGTATCACTATCACTTTTCACATGTTTTCCCTTTCCTTTCTTGTTAGGAATGTGTTGTGATCTAAAAGAATATTCAATAGTAGTTGGAGTGTAATGATCAAAATTAGAGATCTCAAAAGTAGTAAGCCTACTAATCAAACCTTCTATAGTTATGTCAGTACCTTGTATACATCTCAATTCTTGTATTGCAAAAACCCTAATAGCATAAATAGGAAATAAATTTCTCAATACCTTGATTATTATGATTTAATCCTTAATATTTCCATTTAAACTTTAAATATAATTGACAACTTCTTTGATCCTTGTACAATACTCAACTCTATTCCCACCTTCTTTCATTCTCATTTCATCAAATGTGGAAAGCCAATTTGGGAAAAACCACCAACAATATGTCACCAATTTTCGCTCTTCTAAAGTGAGTTCTATTAATAGCCAACCTTGTTAAAGATTACAAAGCACACTATTAAATGTGACCTTGTTAAAGGATTTTATCAACCTATTAGGAGTGGCCTTTGTAGAGGAATTTAGAACATTCCATTAGACTATTAGGATTTACATATGTTTATTAGGTCAACCTTGATTAAAGGATTTCAAATATTGTTTACAATGGTTAGAAAGTAATAATAGGTTTTTTTTTTTCAAGTATAACTCACTTTTCATGTATAGATATTAGTTTAGCTCTTAAGTTGATTCATTGTCTAGACTCCATTGTCATCTCAGTCTCTCATTTGGTTGGAAACCATTCAAGAAATCACTCTTCTCAACTCTTCTCATCCTTCTTCTTAGATTTTCTAGTTGAAAACATCAACAACACTCTAGAACTTCCTCACATGCATAGACCATATAAGTTAAGTCCTTGTACCTACTCAAATAGTTAATTGTAATATCTTGCCTCTTAAACATCACCATAGATATTAGGTTTTACGATTAGCTCTGTCACATACAATGTATCTAATTATCATCTTGTTTATCCTCTTCTTTTCTAGAAACTTCTCTTGGAATCCATTCCTTATATTATTTACCTAATCCTCTTCTAGAATTAAATGATCCAAATAATTAAAAATCTTGAGAGGTAAATTTGATGAAATGAGAATGATGGAAGGTGAGAATATTGTTCAGTATTATGGAAGAATCAAAGAGGTGGTAAATTCTATAAGAAGATAAAGTAGAAAGATTGATGATGAGATTGTGATCAACAAGGTATTGAGAATTCTACTTCCTATTTATGCTATTAGAGTTTTTGCAATACAAGAATTGAGATGTACCCCTAGTAACAAGCTAACTTTGGAAGGTGTAATTGGTAAGCTTACTACTTTTGAAATGTCAAATTTTGATAATTTTACTCCTACTTTTATTGAATCTTCTTTCAAATCTCAATTGGTTATTATTAAGAAAGGAAAAGAAAAGGTTGTGAATAGTGAAAATGATGCTTCTAATGATGAACTTGATGAGCTTGAAGAACTAGTGGCTAGAAGACTTTCAAGAGGAAAAGGAAAATACAAAGGTAAACTTCCTATAATTTATTTTTCATGTAACAAAGTTGGTCATATTGTTGCAAGGTGTCCTTACAAAGAAGAAAAAGATGAAAAAAGGGAAAGAAAGAAGAGATGACTAAGATAATAGGATAAATAAGGACTACAAATACAAAGGTAAGAAATATTGTTACATTTCTTAAAGAGAAACTGATAATGAGTTTGAAAGTAATGATGAAGAAGTTGTCTATGTGGCTACAAAAATAAGATTTTGATGAAGATGTGAAAACTACATTAATTTCATATGTGATAAAAAGTGATAGGTGGATAATTTGAGTGGTTTTTCACATCAAATGACTGGTGATAAAAGAAAGTTTGAAACTATGGGACCATACAAAGATAGTTGTGGTAACCTTGGTAATGGCGCACCATGTCTTTTGAAAGGTAAAGGATCAATACAACTGACTAATAAGATCAAATGTGACAATGTTTATTGGGTTGAAAGACTTAAATATAACTTTTTAAGTGTTTCATAGTTGAAAAAATTAGGATACAAATTTTAATTCCATCACAGGAAGGCCAAGATATTTGATTCTTCTAGTGAACTAATTGGAAGTGGTGATTGTTCTATCTAGATTTATTTTATGAGACATGTATTTTTGCACAAAATGAGGATATATGGTTATGGCATAAGAGGTTATGTCATGTGAATTTTTATAATTTAATAAGCATTAGTAAGATGAAAAGAGTAAGAGGATTGCCAAAATTGAAGAAACTTGATAATGCTATGTGTAAACAATGTCAATTGGAAACATAGACAAATTCTAATTTCAAGAGAAAAACCTATTCATCTATTGATATTTTGGAATTTATTCATACTGAACTTTATGGACTCATTGGTGTAAAAAGCTACCATAGAGACAAATATTTCATTCTATTTGTTGATGACTATAATGTTTCTAAAAGAAAAATATAATGCTTTTGAGTTGTTTAAGTGGTGTTTGGCTAGAGTTCTAAAGGAAATATGTAAGAGTCTAAAGTTCTTTAGATATGATACAGGAGGATAATTTATCTCAAATAAATTCAATATATTCTACAATGATAGAGGAATAAAAAAGGTAGATTTCAACACCTAGGACCCCTCACCGAATTGGAATAGCTAAAAGGAGAAATAGATCAATCATGGACTATGCTAGAACATTGATGATGGAGAAGAATGTGTCACAAAAATATTGGAGAAAAGTTGTAAGTACAAAAATTTATACTTTAAATAGAGTACTAATCAAAAAAGGTAAAAATGTTACACCCTTTGAATTTTGGTATGGGTATGCACCTAATAAGAAGCATTTTAAACTTTGTTGAAGAAAATTCTATATACTAAAGGATATTGAAATGAAAAACTTGATGATAAAAGTGATGAAGGAATTTTTATAGGATATTCCACTGATAGAAAGCTTATAAGTGTTTGAGCTCTAAAACTAACAAAGTTGTGGAAAGTGAAAATGTGAAAGTTGATGAATATGCATAGAATAATGAAGTTGAATCTAAGATAAAACCCAAATATTATAGAACATTCATTTATGTGGATGAAGGTGTTCCCTTGTACCTTACCTAAACCAAAGAATAAAGTTGTCAAGATGTAGTAGCAGGTGGTGAGTGTTAGCATAATGTTGTTGAGAAACATGTAAATGTGAAACATCGGGAAGACAATACTAAGCAAGTAAAATATGAACTAGAACCTAAAGAAGAGATACAAAATGAACTTGAGAGTAATTTTCAAGATGAACTTGTGTAAGAAGAAAGAAGAAAAGAACCTACACTAGAAAAAAATGTGAGAAGACACCACGCACTTGAACAAATGATTAGAAAAAAAGACTCAAGAGTTATGATGAGGAAAATGCTTAGAAGTGATACATGTTTACTTTCTAAGATATAACCCAAATCAATTAAATATGCTTTGGAGAATGAAGATTGGATTCAAGCAATAAAACGAAGAAATTGAGTAGATAGAAAAGAACAACACTTGGAAACTAGTACCTAAACCAAAGGACAAGAATATTATTGGAACAAAGTGGCTATTACAAAACAAGCTAAATGAAAAAGGAGAAGTCGCAAGGAATAAGGCTAGATTGTTATGGAAAGGAAATGCACAAGAAGAATGAATTGACTATAGGTAAAATGTTTCCCCAATTGCAAGATTCGAAGGATTTAGAAAACTACTTGCCTATTTTCCTTACAAATATTTTAAAGTGTACCAAAATGGATGTCAAATCTACAATTCTAAATGGAATACTTGAAGAAGAGGTTTACATAGAACAACTAAAAGGACTTGTTTATTCCAACAAGAAGAATGTGGTATGTAAACTACACAAAGCTCTATATGGATTGAAACAAGCCCTTAGAGCATGGTATGCAAGGTTGCATAATTATTTGGTAAAGATTGGATTTGCAAAAAACTAATGATAACAACAATTTATATTTGAAGATTTTGTTGGAAATATAAGAGGAGTAATTAAGATGGGAGGGGTGAATCAATTACCACAAAAATAAATCCTAGATCCCTTAAATGCCAATATAAATCAAAACTGAACTTTGTTGTACCTCCATAAACATACAAGAAAAATCTTTTAACTTAGCAAATGCTTAGCATGAAAATATTGAGACATTATTTTTGATTGATGTAACTTTAATTTAGTTGCAAACACATAAAATGAATAACATGAACACAAGATTTTAACACAAAAACCCAATTTTGGAAAAACTACAAATAGAACTAGTTATTGATTTTCACTCTTCTAAAGTGAGCCTTATTAGGAGCCAACCCTATTAAAATTTACAAAACACACTATTATGTGTGACCCTATTAGAGGATTTAATCACCCTATTAGGAGTGGCCTTGTTAGAGGTCTTAAGATAATTCAATAGAAATGCAACCTTATTAGAGGATTTACAAATAGCTATTAAACCAACTCTATTAAGAGATTTAGATCACTTCTACAATGGTTGACAAGAAATAATGAGATGACCTGATTTTTGATACAACTAAATTTATGATTATAGATCTCAATACTAGCTTGTATACTTGATCCTTCCTGATCGAATTTATCTTTACATCTCAATAAGGATATTTTGCTTATCATTCTAATTTTCTTCCTCTATGAATCATCAAATTTCATTTATGTTCCACACGTTCAATCCTAAACTTGACCTTACATTTATATCTTACACATTATCAAGTTAGCATGAATATAGCATAGAATAATCAATATTGATCTTCTTAGTCAACTAGAACCAACAAACAATTCAATTGAACTCAAGATGCCAAAACAAGAAAATCCTTTGTTAGCTAACCCTACTTAATAGATACTAATTCAAAGAATTTTTCCTATGTTAATCAAGTGAACTCAGTTAACACTGCATATTCTACAATTTCTATTGGTAACTGAGTGATCTAGGTTAACACTAGTTCAATCCAACATTTTATTCATTAACTGAGTGAGCTTAGTTAACACTCAACTTGTACAAACTTTCCTTTGTCACCTAAGTGAACTTGGTAGACACTATCCTCTAAAGTAGGCAAACTCTAGAATGCTCGATAGATACAAGAAACTATCTTCAATGCCTGAGTGAGCTCGGTATATACTGACTGGCGATGATATGTCATTTTGTGTATCATCAAAGACAATACACAATTAATTAATTATTTCCAATAATCTCCCCCTTTGACATTGATGACAACACAGCATGTCATAACACAATGGAATTTAAGAGAAAGAATAAAGTAAGGAACATATATTTAGTTTCATTCTAATTCTCATCTATGAGAACTCCCTCTATCAATGTGAACTCTCTCTGCATTTAGTTTCTCCCTCTGTCAGCAAACCTCTATTTTTGATATCTCCCTCTTTGTCATCTCTTGAAGTGATAAAACTTCTATGAGATATGACATAAAACTTCTCCCTCTTTGACATATCATGCCAAAGACAATGTTTAGTAAATATCAATGTACATTATATATTGATTGATTTGCAATGTACCTTTGTCAATACTTCAACTAATTAATCTTTAGCATGCTCTGGTTGATGCATCACTAAACTTCATTTAGTGGGATTCAGATAGGAGAATGACCCCTAGCTTACCTCTTAGATAAAAAAATGCATCTTTAGGTAATGGTTTTGTAAATATTTTTACAATTTGTTTTTTTTTTATTTGCATATTCTAATCTTACCTCTTTATCTTGTACCAATTCTCTCAAAAAATGATATTAATTTTTGTGGTTTTATCACAGTATATAACAACTAGATCCTTGATCTCTATCTTCATACCTACTAAAAGTTATTTGAACCAAAAAATATTAGAATAATTAACTACTACTACCACATATTTTTCCTCTATTATGGATTTTGAAATACAATTCTATTTCTTTCTTGTCCAAGACACTACTCTTTTATCAAGAAAGAATGCTCCACCATTGGTGTTTTTTTTGTCATCAACACTTCTTACCCAATCAACATTTGTGAATACTTTTAAATCAAGCTGCCTCCTTTTTTGTACCATAAACCATAGTCTTCAGTACCTTTCAAATATTTGATGATTCTTTTGATTGCCATCATATGATTTTCTTTGGGAATTATTGAGAATCTTGCCACCATACTGATTGCCAATGCAATATCAGGCCTTGTTTGCACTACATACTATAATTTTGCAATCATTGATTTTTATGTGATCTAATCTACCTCCTTGGAATCATCACTTTTGGAAAGATTATGTCCAATAGACATAGGAGCTCCACCTAGTCTTAAGTCTTCTATTCCAAATTTCTTTATTATCTCCTTGATATATTTAGATTGTGTAATGTAGATACCATCTTTCTTTTGCTAGATTTGTAACCCAACAAGAATTTTATCTCTTCAAACATAGACATATCAAATTCTTTACTCATTTCTTCTAAAAATGCCTTGCACAAGTCAACATTTCCTATAAATAAGGTGTCATCCACAAATATTTCTACCAACACAATCTTCTTGTCTAGTCCTTTTTTGATATATAGACTACTGTTATCATTTGTTCTTTGAAAACCAATCTTTATCAAGTAGTTATGATTTCTTTCATACCAAGGATCTAGGAGCTTGCTTGAGACCATATAACACTTTTTTTAGTTTGCAAACCATATCTATTTTGTTGAGATCTACAAAACCTTTAGGTTGTTCTATGTAGACTTCGTTATCAAGAATTCCATTCAAGAATGCAAATTTTACATCCATTTGATAAACTTTAAATTTTGTGTGAGCTACATATGATAGTAAAATTATAACAACTTCTAAGCTTGCAATAAAGAAAAAGATTCACCATAATCACTACCTTCTTCTTGAGAATAACCTTTAAATACTAACCTTTCTTTGTTTCTAGAAACTTCACCATCTTCATTTAGCTTATTTCTAAATACCCACTTTGTGCCAATTAAATTTTTATCCTTGGGTCTTGGAACAAGAGTCCAAGTTTTGTTCATCTCTAACTGTTCTATTTCCTCATTCATTGCTTCAATCTAACTTTCATTATCCAAAGCATATTTAACATTTCTAGGTACAAATTTAATAAGAAAACATGTACCTTTCAATTTGTTTCTTGTCATTGTTCCATTTGACTTGTTTCCAATGATTTGATTAGTTGCATGATGCCTTCTGTTATATCTTATACTTTGGATTTGGAGTTTATTTCACTAATTTTTTCATGATCGTATGTATCAAGATTGGGTCCCACTATCTATGACTCAGGTCTGTAAGACTTAGTTTGTTCTAACAATATCTCAGTAGCTTCTAACTACAACTCAAGTCCTTTAGACTATGACTTAAGTTTCTTTGATTGCAACTCATTAGCTTTTGGGGATTTTGGGGACTTGAGAGGTGAAGCCTCCTAACTTCCAAATAGATTTGGAAAAGTATCAGGTTCATAGTAAAAAAAAACTTCTGTAATCCTCAGGTTTTTTGTTGCTTTCTTCTTCACTCTTTTCTATAACTCATCCATTCTCACATGTGTAATTTTTATGATTTTATAAGTACATAGATTCAAACATTTGTATGCTTTAATTCTACATAGATTCAAATATTTGTATGCTTTACTTCTACAAGAGTATCTTAGGAATATGCCTTTATCACCTTTGACATCAAATTTACCTTTCGTAGATTCTTTCACGATATAACATTTGCTACCAAATACTTTCAAGTAACTTACATTAGGTTTTTAACCATACCATAGTTCATAAGGAGTTTGATTTGAGTCTTTCTTCAATTGTACTCTGTTAAAGGTATGGACTATAGTACTAATTGCTTCCTTCTAGTATTTGATTGTAACATTCTTTTCCATCATCAATGTTCTTGCACAATCCATGATGGATCCATTCCTTCTTTTAGCTATACCATTTTGTTGAGGTGTAACAGGGGCTAATACCTATCTCTTAATTCCTCTTTCAATGCAAAATTTGTTGAGCTCATTGGAAATGAATTCACCACCTCTATCTAATTTCAAATAGTTTAGCTTCTTTCCAGTTTCTTTTTCTACTCTTGCTAGATACCACTTAAATTTTTGAAAAGCTTTAGATTTTTATTTTAGATACATTTCAGTCATCATTCTAGAATAATCATCAATAAAAGAATGAAAAACTTATCTCCACTATAACTCTCTATTCCAATAGGTCCACATAAGTATATATGTAGAAGCTCTAAGATTTCTTTAGAATGATAATTTTTTCTTTTGAAACTAGTTTTTTCCATTATACCAATTTGACAATTTTTGCATAGACCCATATCATGTTTCTTCAAGATAGGAATACCTCTTACTTTTCTTTTATTTTCTTATTTTGACCAGATTATCAAAGCTTACATGACATAATATTTTCTACCATAACCAACTTTCTTCTACTTGAGTAATAAAACATGAACTTTCACTGAGATCAAGATAGAATAGATTACCTTTTTGTTTGCCAAACCTAACCAGATTTTATTTTCCATCTAGTAGTTTGGTCTTCCCATTCATGAATTCTACCTTGGATCTAATGTTATTCAACTATGCCACACTCAGTAGATTATGCCTTGATCCTTCAAACTAATAAGTATTGTCACATCTGAGTTCATTGGTTAATGAGATACATCCTTTTCCCTTTATACAACAAGGTTCATTGTTCCCAAATCTCACATTACCACTACCATAATTTTTTCCATGTGCTCAATCTTTGTTTTTTCTTCATTCATATGATGTGAGTAGCCACTATCAATAATCCATGTATCATTTTTGCTAACATGAGAGATAAGTGCCATTTTATCTCCTTCATCATTAGAATCATCTTTTGCAACAATCTGTACCATTTCATCTTCACTGTTATCAAAATATTTAGCCATAAAAAAAGATTTCTTACCTTTGTCCTTGTAGTTCTTGTAGTTTTTGAATTCCTTCTTGCCTTTGAACTCATTTCTTTTCTTATCATCCTTGTTTTCTCTATTTGGTCACCTTGCAACAGTGTGACCAACTTCTTCACAAGAAAAATAGATTAGAGGAATATTACCTTTGTACTTTCCTCTACCTTTGGAATATTTTCTTGCAAGTGGGGCTTCAACAACTTCAAGATCACTGTCTAAAATTTCTTTTTCTTCTTATTGTTCACTTTTTGATTGATTGGCCTTTGATTTCTGACCCTTTTTCTTGAGTGAAAGATTGCCATCAAATGTAGACTCAATACCTTTGGAACTAGGAACATAGTTATCATAGTTATCTAACTCAAAAGCTATCAATCTTCGAACTAGAGCATCAAAAGTTATATTGCTACTTGGATCACATCTCATTTCTTAAATAGTGGACACTCTAATTGGGTAAAAGTAAAAAGTTGTCACCTTTTAGGCTAACTTATCAGAATGACTAAATTTATGTATTTCTATCTAAAAATCATTTTTTTCAAACATATTATCTTGAAAAAATTATTCAAGCTAGGAAATGTGTGGTTACACACTTTTCCATTTGAAAATGTCTATTAAAAGCATGTTTTATACTAGTTTGTATCCAATTACTAAAGAAATAAAATCATTTTAGAAAAGTGACGTTTCAATGACTCTTAGTATTTTGTATGATATTTTTTAATAACATGTAAAAACCATTTTATATAACTCAAAGTCAATAATATTCTAATATAGAGTTCATAGAATTTTAATTAAATATATTATATTGTAATTAAAAAATTCTATAAGTATGAATTTTAACACTTGAGAAGTTGTCAATTTTGAGAAAGAAAAAAATAGTATATCATATAGAAAAAATAAAAAATTATATGACATTCTAGAGGAGACAGTCCTCTTCAAGAATGTAAAATTTATCTTTTGGTTTGAATAGATCTATTTTGAAAATGTGGTGGGAGATGAAAACTATTAATTTTAGGTGAGTTGATATTTGAATCGTTATAAAAGAGAAAATATAGATCTAAAGCTAAATTTTATTTTTGATTGTTCTAGACAAATATGTTATCTATAACATAATCTGAGATAAAAGGGAAATAAGTTTATTTCCATATAGTTTTGTGGTGGGAAATAGACCTCAATTTTCAATATTTTTCAACAACTAAAAAGTTATCTATAAAAAATAGGAAAACTTATAAATTCTTATTCAAAATAATTATTAAAAATTATAATCCTAAAGTTTGTCCATTTCTACACATTTCATTAGTTTACTTCATTTTCAAATTCAAAATAAAAATACCATTTTTATGTCATTTAAAGTGAACAATTATACTTCTGTTAGTCTTTTCTTTTGTAAAAGGGTGACATAAGTCTGTGATTTTACCCAATTGCATATATAGGAAGAAGGGTTCCAAGTACCTTACAACTATTTTGTCATCAATGTCTCCTCCAGATGCTTTGATTGCATTCACACTTTTTTTAATGCTCTCAACATATTTTGCAATATTTTTATCTTCTCTCATCTTTATCTAATCAAACTATCCTGTATGATTTTTGGCTTTAGCTCTTCTAATATTCTCATCTCCTTCATAGATGGCTTTTAGTTTAATCCACATATCATAAGATGTAGTGTAACTTTTGACTTCATCAAATTCAAAATAATTAAGTGTAGAAGCAATGCCAATCATCATGATGTTATGATTTTACTTTTTAGCAATAACTTTGACTAATAATGTTCTAGTAGGAGTCTTGTATTTACGATCAAGATATTTACAACTTGAATCATTGATAGTTGCCAAATGTAACCTCATAAGTCCTTTCCATTATACAAAATTATCTCAGTTCAACTTGGGAATCTCTATTCTATAAGGCATTATGGTATTTAGCTTTGGTCCTTAAAAACCTTCTCTACAAGCACCAAAAGCTCTGATACCAATTGTTGGAAATATAAGAAGAGTAATTGAGAGGGGAGAGGTGAATCAGTTACCATAAAAATAAATCCCAGATCCCTTAGATGTCAATATAAATCAAAACTAAAATCTAGTGTAACTTGGTAAACATACAAGAAAAATGTTGTAACTCAGCAAATGCTTAACACAAAAATCTTAAGATATTATCTATGATTGATGTTATTTTAACTTAGTTGAAAACAAATAAATGAAATAACATTAACACAATATTTTAATATGGAAATCCAATTTGGGAAAAACCACCAATTGTAACTAGTTACTAATTTTCATTCTTCTAAAGTGAGCCTTGTTAGGAGCCAACCCTAGTAGAGGTTACAAAACACATTGTTAGGTGTGAACCTATTAGAAGATTTAATAGCCCTATTTGGAGTGGCCTTATTAGATTTCTTTAGATCATTCAATAGACACACCACCTTGTTAGAGGATTTACAAATAGTTGTTAAGATTTAGATCATTGCTACAATGGTTAGAGAGCAACAATGAGATGACCCAATTTCTGATGCAACTAAATTGTTGATTACGGATCTCAATACTAGCTTATATAGTTGATCCTTCCTAATGGAATGCATCTTTTCAGCTCAACAAGGATATTTTACTGATCTTTCTAATTCACTTCCTCTAAGTATCATCAAATTTTTAATTCTATTCCACACATTCCATCTTCAACTTAATCTTACATTTATATCTTATACATTATCAAGTTGACTTTATTACAACTTAGAATAATTAATATCCATCTTCTTAATTGGATAGAACCAACAAACAATTCAACTAAACTCAATATGATGAAACAAGAAATCCTTCATCAGCTGACCCTACTTGGTAGATACTAACTCAAAGTGATTTTCCTATGTTAACCAAGTGAACTTGGTTAATATTTCATATTCTCAAAGTTACTTTGATAACCAAGTGATCTTAGTTAATACTAGTTCCATTCAAAATTTCCTTCATCCTAGTGATCTTGGTTAACACTTAACTTCTACAAACTTTTCTTAGTCACTTGAGTGAACTCGATACACACTATCCTCTGAACTAGGCAAACTCTGGAATGCTTAGTAGACATAGGAAATTGTCTTCAATGCCCAAGTCAGCTTGGCATACACTGACTAGCAATGATATGACATTTTATGGAACATCAAAGACAATACACAATTAATCAATTGTTTCCAACAAATTGGAGGTAACAATGAGATATTATTATCTAAATTTTTTGTTGATGATATCATATTTGGAGGAATGGATGCATTATGTGAGTCATTTGTAGATGAGATGAAGAAAGAATTTGAAATGTCTATTTTTTGTGACATCAAATTCTTCATTGGTTTACAATTATATTGGATGAAACAAGGTATCTACATTACTCAATCAACATCAAGGAGATACTGATTTTTTTTGGAATGGAAGATTCAAGACTAGTGAGCACACATATGGCTAAAGGACATGAGCTATCTAAAAATTATGAATCTATTCATGTGAACTAGACATTATATAGATCAATGATTAGAAAGCTACAATATATTTTTCCCAATAGACTTGATATTGCCTTTGTAGTTGGGATTGTTGCAAGATTTTCTAAAAACCCTAAGGTGAATCACATGATGGTAGTGAAAAGGATATCGAGACACCTAAAAGGAACAAAAGACTATGACTCATATTACAAGAAGAATTAAAATTTTGAATTGAAGGTGTTCATTAATTCTATTTGGGAAGGAAATGTTAATGATAGAAAAAGTACAAGTGGTGGAGGTTTCTTTCTAGGAAAGAGACAAATCTCATGGACAAGCAATAAACAATATTATATTTCATAATCAACAGCTCAAGCTAAATATTATTTGGATCAAGAAATTGTTGAAAAGTATAAAGGAAGATATTATTTACCCTCTTGTTATCTATTGTGACAAAAAAAATGCAATAAATATATCAAAGAAACTTGTAATGCACACAAAGACCAATCATATTGCTACCAAGTAGCATTAGAGAGAGCTAGTTCAAGACAAAGAAGTGAGTTTGGATTATGTAAACACTAAGGATCAAATAGCTTATATTTTCACTAAGTCTTTATGTATGGATGCTCATGAATATCTAATGGGTAAATTAGGGATGATTCCCCTAGGTAAGGGTACTTAGGCTGAGATGGAGCTTTGCATCAAATGAGTTGATCAAAATATCTTACAAGTTGAGGTAGAAAGTTGTACTTTAGGAGCTACCTAAAGTAGTGAAGGAAGAAGAACATAATACTATATTAATCATAAGAACATATGACAAGTGGTTAAATAAGATTCAAAAGTATTTACATGAAGATATATACATAGTGAAAGATGTTGTTTCTTTGGCATTGTTGTCAAAGAGGGAGAATATTGAAGCAATTACCTATGGAGTAATAAGAAAGTGGGAGAGTATATGTTAACTACCATATAAAGATGAAATTATTCAACAAGAGGTATTGCAAAGAGGGAGAATGTATATAGGGTATTGCTAGAAATGTAGAGGAAGCTAATTTATTTCATGATCTAATGTGATGGAGGGAGCTTATGTGTTGCATATCAGAGCTACATGGATGAGAATGAGAATGAAACCAAAAAGAAAGAGATTGTTGGAAAAAAAGATGGGAATCATAATGAAACTAAGGATATTAATGAACATTTGATACTAAACACAAAGGGAGATGGTCAAAGTGGTACATGTTTTGGATTGCATGGTAACTACAGTTGTTTTCATCAATACCAAAGAGGGAGATTATTGGAAACTACAATTGAGACTATTATGTTTTTGTTGATGTCAAATGTTATTGGTAACATAGCGCTATCTGATTTGAGTTCCATATCAAGATTATTGATGAAGAGGATTTGAGAAGAAGGGTATAACCAATGGACTTGTAGGAAAGGTTGAGATGTGAGAGGAACTACAATAGACACTTGATTAGTTTGAATTTCACAAGATAAAGTGATTGTCTAGTCATAACATAAGTGAAGAAGATATTTGTATTGGAGCCTAGAAGATGTGATTAGAGAATGACCAAATACATAGGCTTGATCAAACAAAAGAGTATAAGAATAAGGAACTTGAAGTTTATGAAAAGGGATGCTAGTGTCAATTGAGTGATCATATAAGTTGATCAAATATAGTGTCGACCAAGAATTGACATTGACCAAGTAATTGTATATATTCTAAATGAGAAAAAGTAGTGGTGAATGAGTAATCCAGTGATGACTAAGTGTAAGAACGTAGTATTGGCCAAGAGACAACTTGACAAAGTAGGAAATCATGATTTACAACTAACTTTTGTGGAATATGTAAAGAGTTTGGAAGATAAGGATGGATGAGATAGCTCATTTAATTCAAGGGAAACTATTTTTAATCATTTCTATGCAAGAATTCAAGCCAAAGTTTGAATATGTTTCTAGAAGAGAAAATAAGGGACAAATGATGGAAGGATTAGATGAATCTAACCAAACCCTAAGATCTATGGTGATGTCTAAGTGTCAAAAGATCTGAATCACCTATTTAAGGAGGTACAAGGGATAAGCTAATTAGTAGGGAGCTATTTTTGATGTTATTGATTGGTGAAATTGAGTAGGAGGCTAAAAGAGTCATGAAAAGTTGAAGTGTGATTGCTTGAACAATTGCCAAGTGTTGCCCCACTTCTCACCTTGTAACCATTTTGTAAAAGTGAAGAATTTTGTGTCTTAGTTAAGCCTAGGTATGTCTAAGTCTAGTATTAAGTTCCATTAGGTGGAAATATTCTTCATCAGATTTTTCATCTTTCCCTTCCCCCACATTTCATGGCTAGGTGGTTTTCCTTTATGTTGTAAGTCTTACGGGTGGCTTAGTACCTAATCTGATGGAGATTCTTGCAACATATGAGAATTATTCACAAAGTTGAGCTTGCTCATGACTTACCATATTTTCCATGAAAAGAAGAAGCTTGCAAAAAAATGAGCTTCACCTTCTCCTCGGTAGGTTTTCAACCCATGAAGGTGATTTCCCATGAAGAGCACCAAATGATGTATATGGTTCCATGTAAGAAGATAATGAGATTCCTTATGGTAAATTCATATTTTCACTATGACATACTACCTTGGGAAACATTTAGTATTCATCAAGATGCTTAGAATCATCTCAAGTAGAAAACTCAAAACTAACTTCTCCTCGGTGGTTTTCAACCCATGAAGTTTGTTTTCAACCAAAGACAATTGTAAAGGAAAAGAAACAAGGAGTGAGTCCCTTTTGAATTTTGCATTCCTTTTAAACTTCTCCAAACCCAAAGGAAATATTAACTCAAAAAATAAAGTTAAAAGAAAGACTAGGTGGATCAATGAAAATTGTCTTTTCCTTAGCAAGTTTTCAACCCATGAGGACAATTTTCTACATTTTGAAAAAAATCAACTTTGTAAGTGAATTGGACCCACAAATTGTACAAAAAACATCTTAAGATGATAATATAAACAATCTAACCATTGCAGGAAAAATATACTAAGTAGAATTTGATATGGCAGATATTTTCTTACGAAGTACTCTATTCATAACTTCTTGAAACTTAATGAGAAATGTGAATGTAAGTATGAAAGAATAGAAAGTTACAATTGGGCCAATAGAAATAGTGAAAAGACACCAAAATATCCATTAGAGATCTCACATTTATTATTTCAATGGATAGTGAAAGGACACTAAAATATCCATTAGAGCTCCCACATTCACTATTTCAATGGATTTATCCTTTAATTCATTCATGTGGTGTGAATCCTAAAGATTAATAGGTGAATTGAGACTCCTATATAGATGGAAACATAACAATTATTCAAACTTATACTCTCTCTTGAACTATTATTCTATAAAATTGCACAACTTTTTCAAATAACTTGTATTTGCAAATTCAATATCCTCTTCTTCTAGATTCAAAATTTCAACTCATTTCATTCTCAGATAGAATGGCAACTAAGTTTGTGGATTTTGATGGGCTGAATGGAATCAAGTCCACATTGCATAATTTCAAGATACTTCACTTTGTTTTTATGATATGCAAGATTTTCAAAAGAGGCTGAAATTAGAGATGATTTATCCCATAACTAAGAAGCTCAAAGGATGTGGGCTAGTGGAAGCAGCTAGTTTCCTAGTGGTAGTCCAAGCTCTAGAATTGATTTATGAATGCATAAATCACTTCAATCTAGATACTAGATAGATTGTGTTACTAGAAGATATAATGTTGATTTCCATTGATAGGAAAATTATGGTGAATGGCCTTTGAGTTCCAGAATGGGAAGAGTTTTTAGATTTGATAGTGGGAGGAATAATTTCTAAGTTCTTCACTAAGAAGATGGTCTAGAGGAAGCAGATTATGGAGTTTTGGTTTCAAAAGCCATAGAGTGCCAAGAGTAGGGTCCCCAAAACTCTATTTGGTAATAATCTCAAACCTAAGATTGTTGACATCCTAATCTTGTTGAACAGAGTGAAAAGTGAAGTTGAGACTTTAAACTTTATTGAGAAATATTTCTTTTTAGTGCAACTTATATGCTCTAATACTTAGTATATTGATTGGGCTTATGAGGTAAGTGAGACTTGTTCAATGCTCTCCATCCTATGAAATTCTACAACACCTTCTATATGTGCTCCTTCCTCATTTATATGCTAGCTTCTCTACAATTATGGCTAGGACTCCAATGAATAGAAGACTTTCCTAATGATGTGAAGTCTTAGGAGTTCTACCCTTGTTTACAATTACAAAATAGTTATGTGAAGTATGTCAAAGTTAATGATGCATTTACTATGAGAATTTTTAGGGAGCTCTAGGGATGCCCAAAGAGGAGATTCAACCTAGAATCAATGGTGGCTATTAGCTAGTTTGGAAGCTATTTTATCTAGTTCTCATCTTTCTCATGTTTGTTCCTTGTAGCTTTCAATGGATTCCCCTTGAAGCTACCCAGATATCCGAGTGACATGATTTTGCTAATCAATATTGTAAGGTAGGACATCCAAGTGAACATGTTGAGCTAGAGCTTGAAGAAGAGGGAATATGAGTTCCCTATGAAAGTATGAGCTTTCAATTGGGAATCCCAATCTGATGCAAAGAATATGCTTAAAGTTTTTGAGATGAAGTAGATGTTGGAGATGTATGAGGTCTTGAGACCTATGTTTGATCTAAATGGATATGTTAGGGAGGTGTTGTAGATTGGGAATGTGATCAAGCACATTACCACTATTGAAGATTATTGGGCAGATTGTAAAGATGAATTTAAAAGTCCAGATCATGTTTTCATAAGGCTCATAGTGGAGCAAATAAAAACATATAAGATCAATCTTGATGTTGAAGGATTAGAGGATGATGGGCAACATATGTATAATACTACATATTTGACTAATTTAAGAGGTACTCCTATCAGTTTGAAGCCTTAAAAATATGCTAAGGAAGACTTAGATGTCATGATGGACTAAATCATCAAAAGAAATGGAAAGTGGGTTGAATGGACTAATCTGAGGAGGAGTAGAAGTAAAAGTGCACTAGCTCAAGCTTCTCTAGTAGCTCCAGCTCCTTCCTTCTCTCATGGTAGCATAATAGATGTAACCTTGGCCATCACTCAAGGACCAATTGAACCATTAGGGGGAGGTGATAAACCTCTAGACACGAATATTCCTATGGCTAAGACTTGTCAAGATGGCTCCCTCCCAGTTATTGGAACCCAAACTAATCATAAGAAGGAGAAGAAAAAGAAGATAAAAGATAGTGCTATTAACACAGTCCCCTCTCTTCATATTACCAAAGTCTCCTCTCCTCATGTCACCCCAATTCCCTCAACTCATAATAGCCCAATTCTAAAAGTAAGTTCTACACTCCTACAACCAAGTAGCTCTCCAATGAAAATAGAGGATGTGGGAGATGGAAGGAGTAGTAGCACTGAATCTACTAAATCTAATTAGGTAGCTAAGAATTCCTCAAAGGAAGAGAAAAGCTAGAGCTCTTCTAGACTAATTTCTCAAGCCCCAAATAACTCCTTCTCCCCAACTATGATGGAAATAACTCCAATCAAGAAGAAGATATTTAGCATAGACTCACTTGTGATAGCCTCCAAAGTGATAAGCACATATTCTTGGTTGAAGGAAACTTTGGAGAAAAAGAGAAAGAGGAAGGATGAAGGTGCTCCCAATAAGGACAACTTATCTCTTGTAGTTCACTTTGGATCTACTTTGAGTAAGGTCAAGAATAAAAAGACTTTGTCTATCCTTGGACAAGATCTTGAAACTAGGCACCTAATAATGGCTACTATGAATCCCACCAAGGATGGATGGATTGAAGATATGTTGATAGATGATTTCACTCTACACTTAGTGGATTTTGGAGAGGCCAAAAATGACACCAAGGTTGGCTTTTGGAAGTCAACCAATGAAGTAATTGAAGGACAATAGGAAAGCCTCAAGTTGTCAAAGATTAGGATGAAGGTAGATATTCAAGAATTGAATGGATTTATGAGACAATTGGTTACTCCATTGGTGAGCATCTTTGGGAGATCTATGACTACTAATCCTACTACTACAAATGTTCAAACCCTTATATCTTAGCTCCAAGAAGATAAGCACTTTGGCCAAATTAGTAAGGATTTGAATCAAAAGCTCAAATTAGAGGGAGTCTCTATTATAGGAAAAATTGGCAATATCATCTTAAGTTTAGAAGTAGAGAAGGATAACATATTGGCAAATAGAAATACTTTAGCCAAAGAAAGAGTGAAGAGTGATGATTGTATGTCTCTTCTAAAGTTGATTATTAAAATGAAGTCAAAAGGAAGCCATTGAAGAAAAGATCTTGTCCAAGGGAGATGAACCTTTGTTTGAATGGCTTTAGAGCATGCAATTCAAATAAAAAATGATCTTGTTAGTAGAGAAAGGACCTAAGGAGATAGAGTATAAAGTAAAGAAGGACCAAGATAGAGATTTTGATCTCATGAGGGTACTACATATATATTTGTAGACTAGTGGCCAAGGGAAGGGAATTATTAGAATAACTATCATGCAAGAGAATCTCTCCAAATTCATAGATAGTCTAATGGATGTATCCTCTAGTAATCAAAATAGAGGTTTTGAACTCCAAAAAATCAACAGATGCATACATGTGGCCACAAAGGAATTGGAAGATCAATTGAATGTAGTGAAAGATTTGGCTAGGGAACATGCTAAGTGGCTTATGAGATACACCAACATACAGGTGCCTAGGCATGGAGAGCTAATCCCAATCATTATTGTTGCTAAGGCATATAGGGAAAAAGTAGAAAATGGAAAGAAGGAAAAGTGATTCATATTCTACCCCATTCATTTTTTGATGTAATCATTGTAATATGAAAAATTTGTTTCTTACCATTTGTCATTCTTTTGAGGACATGAACCAATTGAACTTCTATTGTAATGATCATCTCAAAATCCTATATCTATGAAATTGAAAGATTAATAAAAGGTTGGCTAATTTTTGGTGTGAGGTACTTGATATTGAAAAGTAAATTAAATGGTATTTTGTATCAATTATTTTCTATTCCATTTATTTTAGTTGTTAATTACATGTTTTCTCTTTTATCTAAATTGAGGCAAGGAACAAACAGAGTTTCATTCCCCTATTTTGAAGCAGTGAACGAATGTGATAAGTAGTTTCATTGCATGTTCAAGAAGGAATCTCTTAGATGTTTTTTTCTTCACATAATCTTTCTTTCTCTGTAGCTTAGATTCTAGTTGAATTAGTTTAGTATTAGTTGTTATGCCATTTTGAGTCATTAAGCTTTGTGAGTTCATAAGATGTGTGGGCTCTTGAACTTGATCATTTTTTTAAGAAATCCCTTCTTGCCTAAGTTAGATCCTATTTAGGCCTAGCTTGGTTTTACCTCTCCTATTCTTGGGTCAAGAACACACCCCATATAAGTTTTAGGAACAAAACATAATTCATTGCAAATCCACAATAGGGAGCTATACCTATTAATTTAGAGAAAAGTTATCCTTTTAGAAGAAACTTTTCAACTATTCATAATTATATGTTGTTCATAGTCTAGGCATTTAAGGGTCAGAATTAGAAAGAACAATCTATTTACTAAAAAAAAATTAGTGACTATGTTGGGGAATATGAATAGTCACTTGACTAATAAGCCTATATTATGAGGGAAGATGGTACCACCTCACAAGAATATTTTCCTAGTGCTCCAACCTAACCTTTGATTTCAAGATGACCAAGAAGATTTAATCTCATCAGTTAATGCATTTGTTTGGAGACATAGGAGGAACATAGAACATTACAAAAATGCTAGCCAAATTTTGGAAGAAGAAGAATCTAGGGCCAAAGCTTTGGAAAGAGCTATCCAGAGAAGAGAAATTTGAAGAGAAGAAAGATAGTTGAGACATAAAGCCCAAAGACAAAACCAACCTAACACCCTAGACCAAACAAGGTTCCTTAGAAGTACCAAAGAACAAGGTGGACAAGATCCTATTTTTGATAAACTTACAGAACTTGGTTTTCCCATCCTAGATATTCCTTAAAAAAAAGGTGAAAAGAAAATTTAGAGTAGATCTCCTTCCCCCATTAGGAATCAAAGAACTTCACATACTACCTACCAAGTATTGGCCCACATGGAATCACTGCTCCCCCAGTTGTCATTTTTTTGCCATACCTTTCTAGAATAATTATGGTTGCTCCATGGGCTACAACAACAAGATCATTAGCACTAATAGCTTATCACCCACTCCCAACTAGTTCAAGGAAGAATTTACCTAAATTTTTAGGTGATGGGAAGGTTACCATAGATTAACACATTAAGGATTTCTTTGTAGCTACTCACATCTTAGGAAGTGCACATGAGTATGTTGCTATAAAATTATTTGTGGAAACTTTGACAAACAATGCAATAGAATAGTTCTATCATCTAGATGATGGCTCAATTACTAATTAGGATACAATGAGAATGGCCTTTGAGACGAGATTTAAAACTATGGAAGATGAACATGTCTTGTTAACACAGTTGACATCTATTAAAAAGCAACCCACCATGAGTATAAGGGATTTTATTGCTACTTTCAATAAGATTGCTAGTAGAATTCCAACTACTAATAGGCCCACTTCTAGGAATGTAAAAACATTCTTCATAAGTGTGATGCCTCTGAATATCAATTATGACTTACCAAGGGAACATCCCATAGACTTAGTAGATGCATAAAAGAAGATAGTTGAATTTGAAGATGATTTAATTTCTACAAGAAAATGGAAATGAGAAATCCAAACTAAGGGAAGTTCTAGTAATACCATGTCATATGATGAAATGATTTAGAAATTATCAAATGAGTTTGTAGCAGTAAAAAGGAAATTACCCGAATTCAATAATTCTTACCAATGAAATTATCAAAATCTACCAGGAAGGAATGATGATGGAAACTACCTACAACCCATAGGTTCACAACCTAGGTTGGAAATTGAAGCAACACCAAAGAAAGGAAATATGTGTGTGTTTCATTTGACAATAGATCATGATAGTGAGAGCTCCCCAAAAATTGTTCATATGATGCAGTTGTTATCCACCAATGAGTTGAACACTACAACTCCTTGTTCTGAGTTAGATTCATACTCAAATGATAACTCTAGAAATTTATTTTGGAGTATGAGTGAGATTTTGAACCAAAGGGTGAATGCTATGTAACTATTGATAGAACTTCATACATTGTATTGACTTGAGGTCAAAGGCAAAAGAATTAATCCTCTAGTCATGCTCACAAGAATGACCCTAGTCCTTTAGTGAAAAATATTAATGTTGATCAAGGAGTATCGACATCTCAAATAGGTAAGGATAGAATGCCCTTTGATTTCATTTAATTCTGTAAAGAATCAAAAATCCAAATTTCCCACATAGATTCTTTGAAGTCTCATCCCTCTAAGTTGAAAAGAGTGGTAGATCATTATAAACAAAATACTTCAAATTTAAATCACAATTTGAGCATGGAAGAAAGAGATGAAAATTTGAAATCTAACATGTTTAATCAAGAGGATTCTACTATCCTAGCAACCTATCCTAGGCAAAAACCTAACCTATTCTATATTTCACTATTCATCAATGGATGCAAATTGAACAATTGCATAATAGATTCAGGTGCATTAGACAATGTTATGCTTTATTTTATAGCTAAGGCTTTGAGTCTCAACCTTACCAAGTTTCATGGAAGATGTTATTCTATGGGTGCCAAATCGGTTCCCTTGCTCGAATAGATTAAAGATTCTCAAGTAGCCTTAGCTTCTCATCCAAAAATGAAACTCTTATTAACTATTCTAGTGGCAGATATTACAGCAAGCTATGGGCTTCTCTTAAGCAAGATTTTTTTCCAAGACTTAGGAGGAGAAATAAAACTAGACTGGTCCCAAGAAATTATACCCATAGGGAATAAGAAAGTTAAATTGGAACTAGAAGAAAAAACAAAATTCACTATGCTAAAGTCAGATGATCTTAAAGCTTAGATCCTCTACCAAGAGCTAGAGTTTGGAAATTACATGTTATTTAATGAAGACATTTTGAATAAGCAAGAAATTTTAGACTTGAAAATGAAAACCATAAGTAAAGAGAAAGAGTCATCATCTATATGGACATTGGAGTTCAATGGAAGTTGTTCCTTATTAGGATCTAGCATAGGTGTCATGTTAATACCCTCTAAAGGAGAACCCAAAACCATGGCTTTCAAATTGGAGTTCATAAATACAATTGCAGAGTATGAAGGCCTACTCCTTGGGATAATAGCTACAAAAAAAAGGGGGTAAAGATCTTGAAATCCTGAGGTGATACAAAACTTATTGTGAGACAAATTAAGGGGTAGTATTCTGTACAGAACCATAAGCTAAAAAACTATAGAAATAGAGTTTGGGATGAAATAGAAGGCCTATATGCTTTCACTATTGAAGCAATACCAAGGGAGATGAACACCAAAGCTGATTCTTTAACAATTTATAATTCTCTACTACTACCTCATCCAAAATTCAAAGACAAGAAGTATTAGGTAGAAATCATATATCGAGCAACCGTCCTTGACAATGCAGAGTCTTGGCAAGTCTTTGAAGATGATAGAAGTTTGTAGCTATTCTTAGAAAATGAAAAACCTAGTTCTAGACATGAATCCAATGATGATAATCATGAAAACTCTAATGTTGAGCATAAAGAGAATCAAAATGGTGAAGTCCAATTGCGAGGTAATATTATTCCCCCATACTTTAAATCTTTAGAAAAATTGTTCAATAGACATGATGCTTACATAAAATAAAAGAGGAGAGAAAAGGGTTCTACTACTAGTGAGTATGAAGGAGTGAATATTAGAGATACTCATGATCCCAAAATGATTAATATTGGAAAATTATATTTGCATGAAGAGAAAGAGGCTACAAAACTACTCTTCATAGAATACCAAGATGTTTTTTCCTAGAGTTACAAAGACTTGAAAAACTATAGAGGTGAGAAGATAAAACATAAATTCCTTTGAAACCTGATGTAGTCCCTTTCTTGTAGAAATAGAGGAATTACAATCCTATGGGAAGTAGACAAGATGCTGAAAATGAAAATCATCTATCCCATCCACCACTCCACATAGATAGCTAATATAGTACTAGTCAAAAAGAAGAACGAAGAAATAATGATCTGTATTGATTTTTGGAATTTGAACTAGGCATCCTTGAAGGATAATTTTTCTCTCTCCAATATGGATTACTTACTAAAAACAATGGTTGGAGCCAAAATAATGTCCATGCTCGATGGGTTCTCAGGTTACAATCAAGTTGAAGTGGAAGAAAAAGATCAACATAAAATAGTGTTCACCACTCCTTGGGGTATGGTTGCATATCATAGAATGCCCTTCAGGCTCATTAATGTTGGCACTACATTTCAAAAGTGTATGAATAAAATATTTTCTAATCTAAAAGATTAGATTATAGTCATATACTTGGATGATCTCACCGTGTTTTCAAAAAAAAGGAAAAATCACATAGAAGATTTGAAGAAAGTCTTGCAAAGATGTCGAGAACATGGAATCTCATTCAACCCCAAAAAATCTAGTTTCTATGTGACAGAAGTAAAACTTCTAGGTCATATAGTTTCCTAGGAAGGCATCAAGATTGATCCAAATTGAGTGGAGGCCATTCAGAGGTTAAGCTTGCCAGTAAACAAAATAGGAGTTAAGTCTTTCTTTGGGCAGGTAAATTTCCTTAGAAGATTTGTGCTAGCTTTTGTAGAAACTACTAAATGTATCATAGATATGATGAATGGGAATTCAAGTTTTAAATGGAATGGAGCTGGGAAACAAGCTTTCCAAAACATTAAGACTGCCATTGCTAATGCTCTAGTATTATGCCACCTAAATTATATGTGAGATTTCATCATTTATTGTTATACCTCTAAACACACCTTATCAACAATACTTATGAAAGATAATGATGAAGGGATACAAGACCTGATAGCCTTCATGAGCATACCTTTTCAAAATTATGAGTTGAAGTACTCACAAATAAAGAAACATGCTTTTGTAGTAGTCAAAGCACTTAAAATTTCACTTTTACATCTTGCATTTGCATTTCGTGGTCTATGTCCCTAATGTAGTAGTAAAAAGTGTGTTAACATAGCAAGATGTAGGGTGTAATGCCAGAGGAACATGGATAGAAAAGACACAAGAGTATGATATATAAATTTAGCCTACCAAGTTAGTAAGGGGAAATGCCTTGTGCAAAGCAATTGTAGAGAATAGAATTGTTGAAGAAATGGAGGAATTAGAAGAAAAGTAGTTAGAATTAGTAGTAGGCATGAAAGATTCCTACTTTGAGAATATCACTTATTTCTTGAACTACTAAGAATGTCCAAAGGGCCTAGCTACAAGAAAAAGGGGAGATCTTAAATTACAAGTAGCTAAGTATGTAATTTGGGATGGCAAATTGTTTTAAAAAGCCATAGATGGCACTTTCCTTAAGGGTGTAGAAAAATAATAGCAAGAAAATCTATTGAAAATATTTCATGATGAAGCTTGTGGAGGGCATTTCTCATCCTTAGTTGTGGCTTTCAAAATATAAAGACAATGTTACTATTAGCTAGGAATGTTCAAGGATGCCTAATCCTGGGTAGCAAAATGTGAAAAATGTAAGATGTCCACTAGGTGTCCTCAATCATTTGTGCTACCACTAAGGCTTGTCATCATCAAAGGGCATTTTCAACAATGAGGTTTTGATTTCATTGGACCTATCAACCCAACATCCAGTGCTAGTCACCAGTATGTGATAACTACAACTGATTATTTCACTAAGTGGGTGGAAGCCAAAGCAACTAAGAAAACTACTTCTAAAGTAGTATGTGAACTCATTAAGGAAAACATATTGGTTAGGCTTGGTGTCCCTATAAAATTGGTAATGGATAATGCAACATATTTATCTTCTATGGAGATCAACAAGTTTTGTTTTGAGCATGGCATCATGGTTAGTCATTCATCTAACTATATCTTATAAGGAAATGGTCAAGCAGAATCCAGTAACAAAAATTTGATGAATGTCATCAAGAAATTGGTGTCAAATAATCAGAAAACTTGGCACAAGAAAATTCATGAGGCACTGTGGCTAGATAGGGTGACACCTAAGAGGGTGATTGGTATATCTGCTTTTGAATTAGTTTGTGGAACTAAACCTAATCTTCCATTACCTTTAGAATTGGATACGAGAAAACTTAGGATAGTAATTGAAGATGATATATATAAAAATGGCTTAGAAAAAAGAATTTTTTACTTGAGTAAGCTTGAAGAGGAAAGAGAAGAAATAGTAGATTATATGACTCAACATCAGATGCACGTGAAGAGCCTATTTCATAAGAGGGCGAGGCCATAGAAATTCATGGTAGGAGATAGTGTGTTACTATGGGATAAATGAATAACACTAAAAGGTATGCATAAGAAATTTGATACCTTGTGGAAAGGCCCATTCATTGTCCATCAGGCATTTGAAAACAACTCATTTAAATTGGCATATCTAGATGGAAAAATGCTACCCCTAACTTACAATGGTTAGGATTTGAAACTCTATCAAATTTCAAATTGATGCAGGAGCATCCAAAGGTATAAGGGCAATCCTGATTTGAAACTCTATCAAATTTCAAATTGATGTAGGAGCATCCAAAGGTATAAGGGCAATCCTATGTCAACCAAAAAAAATGTACTTAGACTTAGTTTTTGTTTCATGTGTTTTCATTTTTGGATACCCATTTGGGTCAAATAAAGGTTCCAACTCTCACAGTTCACTATCAGTGTTCTAGGATAGAGTATTTGAACATCTTGGGATACGTGTAAATGCCAAAAAAATAGGAGTATGTAATTGAGCCATAATTTTGGTGAACTAGAAGGTGTAAATTGGCTAGATGATTGTCATTATAATTTAGAGCATTCCAAAAAAAGAATCAGGTCAAAAGGCCCCACAGTTTGAAAGTTATCGTAGTTTTTTGATTTTTGAAGACATCCTAAGAATGCTTCAAAGTCATCTTAGGGGCATTAAATGACCTCAAAAAGGGCCAAAAAATGGGGGACGAGCAAAGCTAGTCCATATGGCTATAGAGCACTTTGAGAGCTTTCCGAAAATGTAAATAGTTCGTCAATCAGAGCTACGGTTCAAAAGTTATGCCTCTCAAAAGTTTGGTTACCGTTTCTGGATTCTTCTAGATTTGTGTCAACTTGTAATGCAGCTTCTAGAGCCTTCTTTTTGGTTGGTGGATGCCAACTAGCACTTTCTAGAATGTACTCCTAATCCTTAACCCTCCGGGGTCTATTTAAGAACATTTTTGGCATTGTAAAAGGCAGTTTAGAGTGGAGTTTGAGAGGAGGTACTAAAAGGAGAAATTATCTCCAAACTTATACTGTTGTAAGCCCTTAGGGCATGTTTTGAAGTCTATTTTCTCTATACTAAATGTATTAGCATATTTTCACAGTTAATAAAATTTCCCCTTTCCTATTGTGTCCATTCTGTGCTTGGGTTGTGTCCCCATCACAAATTGAAAATAGGTAACCATTGTATTCTATTATAGTTATGTTTAGTTCCTTTCCATGTTTTCCTAGATATTTTCCTTTCTTTCCTTTGCTTCCTCATTTTTTCCCCACTTTAGTTTTGTTGTGTAGCCACCTTTTAGTTTTGCAAAACTAGAGATTTTGGATTCCTTGCTTGGGTATAGTCTACCCAGGTCCCTAGTTAGAGCCAATAGTTGCCTCACTTTTCACCATGTAACCATTTTGCAAAACTAGAGAATTTTGTGTCTTTAGTTAAGCCTAGGTATTTCCGATTCTAGTATTAAATTCCTTTAGGTGGAAAGAGTTTTCATCAAATTTTTCATCTTTCCCTTCCCCCACATTTCATGGTTGGATGGTTTTCCTTTATGTTGTGAGTGTTATGGATAATTTAGTACCTAATCTAATGGAGATTCTTATAACATGAAACAATTACTCACAAAGCTAAGCTTATTCATGGCTTAACATATTTTCCATGTAAAGAAGAAGCTTGTGGAAAATTGAGCTTCACCTTCTCGTTGGTAGGTTTTCAACCCATGAAGGTGATTTCCTGCAAAGAGCGCCAAATGATGTGTATAGTTCCATGTAAGAAGATAATGAGATGCCTTATGGTAAATTCATATTTTAACTATGACATACTAGCTTGGGAAACATTCAAGATTCATCATGATGCTCAGAATCATCTCAAGTAGAAAACTCAAAACTAACTTCTCCACGATAGGTTTTTAACCCATGAAGTTTGTTTTCCACCAAAGGCAATTATAAAGGAAAATAAACAAGGAGTGAGTCCATTTCAACTTTCAAATTCCTTTTAAACTTCTCCAAACCCAAAGGCAATATTAACTCAAAAGATAAAGTTAAAAGAAAGACTAGGTAGAATTCAATTTTGCAGATATTTTCTTTCAGAGTACTTTGTTCATAACTTCCTGAAACTTAATGGGAAACAGGAAAGTAAGTATGAAATAATAGAAAGTTACCGTTGGGTCAACAAAAATAATGAAAAGACACAAAAATATCCATTAGATCTCCCACATCTATTATTTCAATAGATTTATCCTTTAATTCATTTGTATGGTGCAAATCGTGAAGATCAATGGGTGAATTGAGACTCCTATATAAATGGAAACATAATAGTTATTCAAACTACTGCTCTTTCTTGAACTGTTATTCTGCTAGATTACACAACCTTTTCAAATACCCTATATTTGCAAATTTAATATCCTATTCTTCTTCTAGATTAAAAATTTCAACTCATTTCATTCTTAGATAGAATGGCAACTAGGCTTGCAGGTTTTGATGGGCTAAATGGAATCAAGTCCACATTGTAGAATTTCACAGATACTTCACTCCATTTTATGAGATGCAAGATTTTCAAAAGAGACTGAGATTAGAGCTGATTCATCCTATAACTAAGAAGCTCTAAGGATGTGGGCTAGTGGAAGCAACTAGTTTCTTAGTGGTAGTCCAAGGTTTAAAATTTATTTATGAATGCATAAATCACTACAATTTGGATACTAGACAAATTATGTTACTAGATGATACAGTGTTGATTTCCATTTATAGGCAAACTGTGGTGAATTGCCTCTAAGTTCTAGAATGGGAAGATTTTTCAAATTTGATAGTAGGAGGAAAAATTTCTAAGTTATCTTCTAAGAAGATGGTCTAGAGGAAGGAGATTATGCAGTCCTAGTTTCAAAAGTCATGGAGCGCCAAGAGTAAGGTCCCTAAAACTCTATTTTGTACTAATCTCAAACCTGAGATCTTTGAAATCCTAGTCCTATTGCATAGAGTTAGAGGTGAAGTAGTGGCTTTAAACCTTATTGAGCAATAATTATTTTTAGTGCAAGTTATATGCTCTAATATTCAGTATATTGATTGGGCTCACAAGGTAAATGAGACTCTATCCAATGCTCTCCATGCTATTAAATTATACATCACCTTCTATATGTCCTACTTCCTCATATATATGCTAGCTTCTCTACAATTATGGCTAGGATGCCCAAGAATAGAAAAGTTTCCTAATGTTGTGATGTCTTATGAGTTCTACCCTTGTTTACAATTGCAAACTAGTTATGTGGAGTATATCAAAGCTAACGATGAATTCACTATGAGAATTTTTAGGGAGATCCAAGGATGCCCAGAGAGGACATTTAGCCTAGAAGAAATGGCAGATATTAGCCAATTTAGAAGCTATTTTATCCAGTTCTCATCTTTCTCATATTTGTGCCTTGCAACATTTGATGGATTCCCCTTAAAGCTAGCTAGATATATGAGTGACATGATTGTGATGATCAAGATCATGAGGTAGGATGTAGTGCCTACCCCTAGTCGCATTGTTGCTATCATGGAAAAACTCTATTAGACTAGTTTTGTGTTGATGGTTAGTAGCATTGTTTTGAGACTTTAAAATATTGTGTTATGGATTTAGTTGATATGTGATGAGATTACTCAAACTCTACATTTCATGTATGCATGATGATTATTACATTATTTCCAGTTATTGATGATGATTAGTTAGATGGTTTATTATCACATGCGTTTTCTTATGGATACTTACCCCATACTTGCATGTGTATGGTGTGCATGTTTGTTCTCTTATTGTATGGCATTTTTGATGTGGTTAAGGAAGGGAGTCGTAGTCACCTGCTAGTCAGGATCTACACAATGCACCACTTCCTGCCATTGCTTGTTTAGCATAGCATATATATATATATATAGTATGTACATGCATGGTTTTTATGTAGGTTGCAGGTACTGGGTATCGACTTCCCTGAATTGTCAAGATGAGCGTACCCTATCGCACTATCTCAATGGTAAGAGAAGGGGAGATAAATTCTCAAGTCCAAATCCTAAACCCTTAAACCTTTTTGTCCTAGAGAGGTAGGACAAGTATCTGAGATATTTTACCTTTCGAATGTGTCGGATGACATAATTCATTATTTTAACCCTTTAGATTGATTTTGTATGGATTGTTTTGTGATGGGTTTTTATATTTTATCTTGGAGGTCTATGGTGAATTTTCTATTAATTAAGTCTTAAATTAAAAGATTTAATTAATAATTTAATTATTTTGGAAAAAATAATATAATATCATGATCTTTAGATATTTTGATTTTAATGGAAATTAATTGAGAAAAGAATTAAATAAAAGAAATTAGAAATTAAAATTTATAATAATAATAAAAATAATAAATAAATAATAATAATAGAAATAATAAAAGAATTAAAATAAAAGTTATAAGTTTACCTAGGAGTAAACGCACCCCTTGATTGCACATATGTCAACAACATAGGAGTTAGCACACAAATTAAGCGCATGGTGTCTACAACCTTATGACTCATCTAGAAGGTTGGAAAAAGCTGGTGCTTAGTTGTCAACGCTTATCCCAACTTATGGTTGTTTCTAGAGACATTCTAGGTGCTTCCTGAGAGTTCTTTATATTTAGGCACTCCTAGAAGCTTAGGGAGCGCATTTGGAGGACCGGGAACATTGAAGAAGCAAGGAGCTTGCTCTGCGGAATTCTAAGGAGAAGTGATTTGGCATCAATGTCCAGGTAGGCACTTGTGATTTTTGCATGTGATATTTCGCTTCTTGCACTTCCTGTCTTCTTTGTGTCTTCCGAATGCTTTCTGAGGATTCTATGTGTGAATGTCCCAACTATTTTAATTTTGTCATGAATATTTAATTTTTCTATGTGAAGAAACCCCACATGCGTAGATCTGAGGAATTTAGTAGGCTAGGGTTCTCAGTTAATTATGGACAAACCTTTGAGACAGAATAATTAGGAAAACTCTGTAGAGTGATCATTATAGAGAAATTCCTAGTTATCATGTATACATATTGCATTATTGAGAAAATGTTATATATATATCTGAATATGTTTATTAGAAGACGATAATATATAAAAAAATTATATATGAAAAACATTGCAACTTTTAAAAAAAATTTAATGGCGCATTCAAAGGAAAATGTTATTGAAACATTTTAATAAAAATATTTTTAAAAAAATTCAAATATTTTAATAATGATTGTGATGTCATGATGATGTCTTTTGATTTCGATCTTTATAAACTCAACCATGGTAATGTGATGGTATGCTCTATGAGATGTTTGTATTTATTGATTGTTATTGCTCATCAGTCTTCTTGAGTGAAGCTGAGTTATAGGTATTTGAGACACTTGACCTAACCATGTTTGAGTCATCGATCAGTTATACTTGGATTACTTTCCAATCGCCTTGATGGGATTGAATTGTTTATATGATCTTGATGATGTCATGTTGTGACATGTTTTGACTCGACCATTTTAAGAGTCTTCGATCAGTATTACTTTGAGTTACTTTTTGGTTGCTTGTTGAGAACCAATGGATATTGTGATTATTAGTGATACCTTCAGTTGCCAATAGAGAACTAGTGTGGTCATGATTATTGGATGCTTTTCAGTTGCTCATGGAGATTTGATGCTTTTATTGTGGATTATCTTTTGGTATTTTTCCAGTCACTTGTATAGGACTGTGGTGATTTTGAGATTTATGATTTCATGAGCTAGGGTAGGTTATCTACTTGTATTGTTGAGAAGTGGCTTGCAATGGGGGCTTGGGCCCTACGTGGCTGCTAGGGTAACTCATTGTAAGTTGTTTTAATAAGTGAAAATAGTTGCACTAAATGGGGATTAAATGAACCTAATAAGATAATTGTATGTTCTTGCCCATGCCTCAAGTACTACTACAGACTAGGATGGGAGTAGAGAGAACACTTGGTTGCAACCTTGCATTCCGTAGTATGCCTTGTGAGTATGAGAGGATACTAGTGGCTGCATAGGGATCACTAGGGGGGTGGGGTCTATTGAGAGTCTACCAAGGTAACTCTAGCGTGATCTGTCTGATGACACTTTCTCACTTGCATAGTAGGTTTCCTACATGTCTTTGTTGTGCCTATAGGATTAGATGTTGGTTTGTGATTAGAACCTTTGAGATAGCATACTTTAAGGATTCCTAGACTTAGAGACTATTTGTGTTATGTGATTTGATATCCTATTTGGAACTTGAGACTATCTCCTTAGCGCAGTGGGAGTGGACCATTTAGGTTCCATGCGGTCGGGTGGTAGTGCTTTTTCACTCTTACCATTTGAGATCCATCCAAGACACTGTGGCTGATGCATTCCTTGTTGGCATCTATCTTCATTCTATTCTTGGGTTATGATGGTGGACACCTATCCTTACATTGATGATTTGCATATGTTAGATGATGTTATCTTATGCTTTACTTTGCATGTTAGATTTCTTTTTGACATATGATGTAGTGTGATTTAGGAGTGACATTCCTACTATGTTAATACTGATGATCTCTTTGATGGCTTGGGAGGTTACGCACAGAGGGATGGCTAGGGACCGCGATGGTCTAATGATGCTATTTACGGTTGGGAGGAACTATGCACTTAGTTAATTATGTTTGATGATTTATGGTTATCTCTTGTGAGGATGTATCATGTATGATGTGTGGTTTCATTTATGTTATTGCATCATGGATTAGAATTAGGATGATGATATACTTTATTTTCACATATGTATATTCTTTTATGCCTTTCATACCCTGTGACATGTACAATGGATGATTGGGCAATCAAAAATGTAATTACTAAAAGGACACTTGTATATTGTTTAAGTATGTTAGATGTATCATTATTATTTCATGAGGATGTGATGTTAGATGAATAGATAAATTAGATGTGATTCAACGTTAAGAGATCCATAAAGAATGTAACCTGTTATGTATGTTTATGTTTACTTTCATTTGAATTGTTGCTATTGCTTCTGTTATCATGTGTATGATGTAGATGGTTTTACTTCCATGTTTTTCTTTTTTTTTAAATGCTACCAAACTTAGTGAAATTTTAGGTTAATTCTTTGGATCCCTTGATGGGGCATTACATTGGAAATCCAAGTGAACATGCTGAGCAAGAGCTTGAAGAAGAAGGGATATGAGTTCCCTATGAAAGTAGGAGCTTTCAGTTGCAAATCCCAATTTGATGCAAAGAATATTCTTAAAGTGTTCAAGATGAAGTACAAATTGGAGATGTATGAGGTCCTGAGACCTATGTTTGATCTGAATAGATATGCTAGGGAGGTGTTGCAGATTAAGAGTGTGATCAAACACATTAGCACTATTGAAGATTATTGGGTAACTTGTAAAGATGAATTTGAAAGTCAAGATCATGCTTTTTCCAGGCTCACAGTGGAGCAAATAAAAACATATAAAATCAATCTTGACGTTAAAGGATTAGAGGATGATGGGCGACATATGTATAGTAATGCATATCTGACTATGTTAAGAGGCACTCATATTAGTTAAGAACCTTATGAGGATGCTGAGGAAGACCTAGATATCAAGATGGCCCAAATCATCAAAAGAACTAGAAAATGGGTCGAATGGACTACTATGAGGAGGAGTATAAGTAAAAGCACACTAGCTCAAGCTTCTCCAGTAGCTATAGCTCATTCCTCCTCTCAAGGTGGTACAACAAGTGTAACCTTGGCCATTACTAAAGGACCAACTCAACCATTAGGGGGAGGTGATAAACCTCCAGACAAGAATATCCCTATGGCTAAGACTTGTCAAGATGGCTCCCTCCTAGTTATTGGAGCCCATACTAATTTTATGAAGGAGAAGACATAAAAGCTAAGAGATAGTGCTATTACCACAATCTCCTCTCCTCATATTACCCCAATCTCCTCTCCTCATATCACTCCAGTTCCCTCACCTCATAACATCCCAGTTTTGAAAGTAAGTGCTACACTTTTGCAACCAAGTAGCTCTCTAGTGTAGATAGTGGATTTATGAGATGGAAGGAGTAGTAATAGTTAATCTACTAAATCTAATGAGGTAGCTAAGAAAACCTAAGAGCTGGAGAAAAGCTAGAGCTCTTCTAAACTCATTACTCAAGCCATGAAGAACTCCTTCTCCTCAACTACGATGGTAATCACTCCAATTAAGAGGAAGATGTTTAGCATAGACTCACTTGGGATGGCCTCCAAGGTGATAGGCATATATTCCTGGTTGGAGGAAACTTTGGAGAAGAAGAGAAAGAAGAATGATGAAGGTGCTCCTAATAAGGAGACCTTGTCACTTGTAGTTTGCTTCAGATCTTCTTTGAGTGAGGTCAAGAAGCAAAAGACATTGTCTATCCTTGAACAACATCTTGAAATTGGACACCTAACAATGGAGATTGCAAATCCCACCAAAGATGGATAGATTAAAGATATGCCTATAGATGATTTCACTCTACACTCATTGGATATTGGAGAGGCTAGACATGACACCAAGGTTGGCTTGTGTAAGTCAACCAATGAATTAATTGAAGGACAACCAAAGAGCCTCAAGTTGTCAAAGGTTAGGCTAAAGGTGGAGAATCAAGAATTGAATGGATTTATCAGACAATTGGTTACTCCATTGGTGAGAATCTCTAAGAGATCTATGACTACTAATCCTACTATTGTGGATGTTGAAGCCCTTATATCTCAGCTCCAAGAAGATAAGCACTTTGGCCAAATTGGTAAGGATTGAACTAGGAAGCTCAAATCAAAGGGAGTCTCTATTATAGAACAAATTAGCAATGTCATCTTAACATTAGAAGCAAAGAAGGATAACATCTCAACAAATAGAAATACTTTGGCAAGAGAAAGAATGAAGAGTGATAATTGTATCTCTCTTTTGAAGATGATTATTCAAATGAAGGAAAAGGAACTCGTCAAAGCAAAGACCTTTCTCAAGGGAGATGAACCTTTGTTTGAATGGCTTTAGAGCATGTAGTTCAAATAAAAACTGATCTTGTTAGCAAAGAAAGGACTTAAGGAGATAAAGGATAAAGTAAAGAAGGACCAAGATAAAGATTTTGAGTTCATGAGGTGACTACATACAGATTCACAGACTAGTGGCCAAGGAAAAGGAATTATTGGAATAACTGTCATGTAGGAGAATTTCTCCAAATTCATAGATAGTCTAACAGATGTATCGTCTAGTAATCAAAATAGAGTTGTAGACCTCTAGAAACTTAATAAATGCATACATGTATCCATAGAGGAATTACGAGATAGATTGAATGCTTTAAAAGATTTGGCTAGAGAAAATTCTAAGTGACTCTTGAGATACACCAACATACACATGCCTAGGCATGAAGAGCTAATCCAAATCATTATTGTTGCTAAGGCCTATAGGGAAAAGTAGAAAAGGGAAAGAAGGTGAAGTAATTCATATTCTATCCCTTTCATTTTCTAATGTAATCATTATAATATGAAAAACTAGTTTCTTGCCATTTTTCATTCTTTTAAGGAGATGAACTGATTGAACTTCTATTGTAATGGTCATCTCAAAATCCTATATGTATGAAATTGAAAGATTAATAAAACATCAGCTAATTTTTGGTGTGAGGTACTTAATGTTGTAGATCAATTGAATGGTATTTTGTATCAATTATTTTCTATTCCATTTCTGTTAGTTGTTAATTGCATGTTTTCTTTTTTATCTAAATTGAGGCAAGGAATGAATGGAGTTTTATTCCCCTATTTTGAAGTAGTAAATGGATGTGATAAGTAGTGTCATTTCATGTTCAAAGAGAAATATCCTAGATGTTTTTCCCTTTAGATAATATTTCTTTCTCTGTAGCTTAGATTCTAGCTAAATTAGTTTAGCATTAGTTGTTATGCCATTTTGAGTCATTAAGCTTTGTGAGTTCATAAGATGTGTGGATTCATGAACTTAATTTTTTTTTTTAGAAATTACTTCTTGCTTAAGTTAGATCCTATTTAGGTCTAGCTCAGTTTTACCTCTCCTATTATTAGGTCAAGAACAAACCCCATATAAGTTTAAGGAACAAAAAATTATTCATTGAAAATCTACAATAGGGAGTTGTACCTTTTAATTTAGAGATAAGTTAGCCTTTCAGAAGCAACTTTTCAACTATTCATATTTAGATATTGTTCATAGTCTAGGCATTCAAGGATAGAGATGATGATGGAGGCTACTTAGTGGATCATCATGTGAATTGAACTGTGATTTGTATTTGAAAAGTGAGTTGTATTTTTCAAATAAAACCTATTATTACTTTCTAAGAATTTTATTAGTATTTAAATACTTTAATCAAGGTTGGCCTAACAATAATATGTAAATCTTTTAACTAAGGTGGCATTCTAAAGAAATGTTCTAAAGTCCTCTAACAAGACCACTCCTAACTAGGTGATTAAATCCTCTAATAGGGTCACATTTAATACTATGTTTTATAACTTTTAATAGGGTTGTCTGCTAATAGAGATCATTTTAGAAGAGTAAAAAATTGGTGACATGTTATTGGTGGTTTTTTACAAATTTGGTTTTCATGTTAAATCCTAGTATCATACTTGTGTGGATTTCATACGATATGTTTTACTATTAATGTTTTACATTCTACAAGTTTGAGAAATATTAGAATAGTGGACTACAAGTTTATGTTACTAACTACTATAGAGCCTAAGCTAGTGAATGTCTAGATCTCAAGTATTTGAAGTGATTAAAAATTCAATTGGTACATTTGGACCTTGGATAATTGGTTCACCCTCCCTCTCATTTATTCTAAATATTCTAATAAATTTAACATGATTCTAGATTGCAAAATTAATCTAAAATGCTCTAATTGAGCTATTACAATACATAATTAACAACTAGAATGCAAATGAGTCTGACTATAGGAATGATAGAAAATATAATGGATGATTATGTTGTCAATAGATTTTTATTTATAGATTATAACAACTCTTAGGGGTAGGGTGTGTAATACCCCAAAATTGGCTCATTGCCATGATACCAATTCTGGTCTATTCTAAATCAATTCTAAAGTCCTATTTCACTAGGCAAATTCTCATTCTGCTACTTGCTACTTGACTTAATTGTCAAATGCAAAAAACCTAAATCTGCATTCATCATACTCTTTATTTAATTCCTATAGTATTGACTCATATTAGTCACAATAAACCTACTAATTACAATTTAATTTAATTTAAAATATTTACACTTTAATTAAATTAAATTAATCTCCTAAGGCTAATGTACTACATAATTACATTTATTTAATTTAATAAATGTGCCTATTTTAATTAATTAAACGAAATTATTTAATTAAATGGAGATCTTACTTCTAATTAGTTAACCAAAATTATTTAATTAAATGGGAAGCCATTCCTAATTAATTAAATGAAGTTATTTAATTAAATAAGAAAAGTGTCTCTAATTAATTAAAGGATTATTTAATTAAATAGAAAAGGTAATTATGAGAGTATATCTCATTTTATTAAATTAAATATCTCACCAAAATCTGTCTTCAGTTCAAAAAGGGAAATTCCCAGTTCACTGTTGATCAAAAAGGAATTAAATCAGTTAACTCCTTATTCTACTCAAATTAAATCAGTTAACTCCCTTTAATTTGGGAATCTTCCTTTATGACTGAACTTCACCTTTAATCGTAACCATTGATTGAAATCGATCTCAACCGTTGATGGATTCTAGGAAAGTCTATTTAAGAGACCCTCATCTCTTCATTTTAAGAGAGTTTGAATGAGAATTTGCATCGAATTGTTGTTGGATTGTGCATTCATTTGAGCTCTTTACTTTCATAAGATATTCATTTTCTAGCTTAATCTCATTTAGCATAATATGCATACATTTTAGCATAGCTTTCTTTTACATGTTTTTGGATTAAACGTGCATAGTCCATTCTAGATTAATCTGCATTCTCATATAGATTAGTCACATTTTCTTTCAAATCCTTCATTTGTAGAGGGTCTGGTTGCTTAAACACCTCAAATCTAAGGATATCTAATAAGCAATTCCCTTTAGATAGAAGGCAACAGGTCATCTTGTTGACTGATTTTTGGATGAACAATCTAATGTTCATTCTGGGATGAATTCACATACAATGACTATGTTGAAGTGTGTGTGTGTGAGCATAGGCTGCATTTTCACATATACACATCTGGGGCCCACTGTGGGGCAGAGAAAATCAATTTTTTTGGCCTCTTTCTGCATTTTTTTGTTCTCTATCCGTATTATTCTATATAGATTCGAGAATCTTAGCATGAAACTGTTCATTTTCATGTGAGGATCCAAAATATTCATGTGAAGATTCTTTACGTATCATGCAAGAAATCGCCTGAGTACGTAAAACTTCATGCGACACCTATTTCTTTGTGCGGGCCAAATATAATTTTGTGCAAGTCGTAAAACTTCAGACTGTCAGGAATTTCACGCAAGACTCTGCTGACAGAGGCTATTTTTGCATTGATTTTCATGTTTTCTAGTTTTTCTGCTAACTGCTCATAGTTCCTAGTTTTCCTATGTTTTTGGAATAGCATAACAGCAGTTTGCAGGACAATTTGAAAAGCATGATAAAGTTGCTAAAAATAGGTAAAACATTTACTAAGCGCATTGTGAGGATTCCCAAGTAATTCTCTTTGACTAATAACCTTTCATTTGGAGCTAAAATGAACATCTCTTGTGTCAAGCTTGTGTATATTTCCTTCCATATTCTCATTTTACAACACATGCATAATTTGATACTAGGTTGTGATCTCTATTAATTTCATCTAACAGGCTTAGTTATTAGTGATAGATCTAATTAGCTATCTTGGGTTATTGGACTCGCTAATCCGTTGACCCCTTGTTTCACCCTATGGTTGCAAGATCAGTACCACATTAAAGGGGAGGGCTCTACAGGAAAGAAGCGTTAAATGCTCCACTAGGCAACCCTTTTGTGCTTTCTAGAACTCAATAGTTTCTGAGTTGTGGACTCGTTTTGGCTGGTGTGAGGGTTTAAATGTTTCACATCTTTGGACTCACCTCGCATTAGTTAAAGTTTTAAGTGTACAACCTTGTGCTCTTTGATTACTTTTGGATAGATTTGCTTTTGGGAATTAACATCTATACACACATAGTAATTAGACCCCCATGAACACTATTTGTGAATCTTGAGAGACTGGGTTCCTAGTGAAACTCCTCTCTAAGACAGATTCCTTGTAGGTGGGGAGGATACTTTGAGCACCTCACAGATAGATGAATCTTCAACTTTTTGATTGAGGTATCCTTTCTCCGGAGAGGTTGATAGATCACTGGGAGTTGACATCATAGATCTTTAACAGATACTCTTTGTTTAACGTGTCATATTAATCTGTCTACTTTGATTGGGCTAAAAGTGAAAAGGTGTCAAGACCTTGAATCTGGAAGCTAAGTCCCCTTATGGTACACTATTGTGATTTGGTCATCTTTAGAGAGGGTTAACCGTAGCAGACAATCCATCTATAGGGAAAATTGCATTGACAAAACCTCAAGCGATAATAGCCATTTTTGATGTGGTAGTGACAACTGCTATATAAATGTCGTTGTGGAAGAAATCTCCATGGGTGTGGTTCATTGTAGGTTGTTAGATCTCCCCAGCAGCTCTTGAAGATTAAGTTCTCAGACTATGTTGAAACCTCAGTGCGCTAGGACTGGAGGTCACCCCTATGAGTCATAAAAGTTGCAGAGTTAAAACATTACTAAAAACCTTAGAGAGGCAAACTTTTATTTTCTAGGGATGTATGTGTGATTGCAAAACTTTTTTAAAACATAGACAATTAGCTCTCTTAAGAATTAGTGTATACTAACTCACTTGATTGTTCATGCACAAGGTTGCTTTTTCCCTTACTCATTATTTTTAGACATACTTGAAATCACCCGCTTGCTATTATACATGCTTGTTTATCTGCCTAGTTATTGAAACGATCAAAATTTGTCAAAATTAGTTGTTGTTGTAAAACTGGTCTGCCTTCTTGAGCGAAATCATTTTGGTCTCACACGAAATCATCTGGTCCTTGCATGAAATCATTTTTTTCTCACATGAAATTAAATTTCTGTTATGAGTCTTTGCGTGGCCCTGTGAACTTCTTCACATGAAATTAAACTACTGTTATTGACCTTTGCGCGAGACGAAAACTTATTCGCATGGCCTATAAAACTTTTTTGTGTAGCTTGTAAAGGTTTTTTGTCTAAGATCTTGTGTCAGCATTGCCAATTTGGGTCTGTTTTAGCTATTTGCAACTTGCACGCTATCCTTTTCTACGTCTGTTTATCGCTCTCTATTTGCAAACAGTCCTAAAATAGCGACACTTCGCTTAGCTAAAGACTTGTGTCTTACACCTTGACTAGTCTCATCTCATAAGTAATTTGTTTGTTCTTTGTCTTAATGCTTGTCATACTTTGTGTCACATTGGTCATAATCTCTGGCTATTCTAGCCTTTAAATCAGACCATTTGTGCCTTAGTGAATAACATTCTTACTATTATCTTGTCCTTTTTGAGACTTGGTCTTAGTGTAGTCCTTGTCAAGGTTCTAGCTTCTTGTCCTTGCCTATGACTGTCAAAACCAAAAGTGGCAATGTGTTTTATCCTGATAACCTTAAATGTGGTCATGTTAGCGGATGTAATTGTGGCAGAGGTCACTTACCTTTTGTTACACAATCTATATCCAGTTTGGCTAGTGAGGCATCTTCATGATCTTTCTCACCTGCCAGGTCATCTCGAGTTCAATGAACATTTTCCAATTTGCAACAAATTAAGAATCATTTTTACCAAGAGGATACTGAGATAGGTAGAGGTCCTACATTCCCAAATACAATGTATGGTCCTTTCTCCACAGACCTTTTTGAAACACAACATACAGAAATTGAACACGTTCCTATAATGGCTAATCGTGAACCTGAACATGGTAGTCATAGTCAATATCAAGAACCACCTAGGGATGACAAAGAGAAAGAGAAAGAATATGACACTAATGAGGAACAGGAAGAGGTGGAAATCCTCCCTAAACACATAGAAAAATGTCATTCAGAAGGTCATGGGAATCCTAATCAACGAAGAGAAAGAAAAATACTTTCTCAAACTTTCCCAGGAGGGAGCAAAGTTACCTTCTCATTTCAATGTAGAAACCATTATCAAAACTGAAAAAGAAACTGAGACCTCCAAAATCCAAAAACAATTGAAAATTATGCAAGACTAGTTGGCTCAAATGATGCATGAGAAGGAGAAACTTACAAAGACATACACATTGGATGCTCTTTGTTCATTTCCATTTGACAAAAGCATAAACATGCTGCCTTTCCCATGAGGTGTAGAACTACTGAAATATGACAAGTACTTTGGTACTACTAATCCCCAAGATCACTTGTAGGAATTTGGTGCTTTTTCTATGGAGTTTACACACAATGAAATGTACCTCATGCATTTATTCCCTAGAAGCCTAGGTGGTCAGGCTTTGGAGTGGTTCTCACATTTACCTCCTAGTATCAAGAAGTTTGATGAAATTGCCAATTGATTTGTTCAGCAATATTCTCATAATATTCAACACCCTGTCAATATTCGAGATCTATGCAACCTTAAACAGAAGTTTGGTGAGCTTTTTCTCACTTTCCTCCAATGGTGGAGACAACTATACACTAAGTATTCTCATAAAATCCCAAAAACGGAGAAGCTTGACATTTTCACTAATAACCTCTTACCTGATTTTGGGTATAGAGTCCAACTAGAAGGTCCAAATACCTTTGAAGACATGATTACACAGGCTATCTGTATTGAAGAATTTATGTTCAAGAAAGGTGAGCTCACTCTTTAGAGAGACACAAAACAAGGTTCCACTTCCAACAGGGATAAAACCAAACATGCCAACAAGAATCGAGAAATTGTACATGACGGGGTTGTTGACAATGTCACACCCAAACCTGCTAAAATGAAATTTAATCTCACAGACTACCTCAAAGCAACTAAAAATATTGAGAAGCCTCCCCTTGAAAATAAGGCATCTAGGAAAAAATTGAGAAACTCATTGACAACATGACCCAAGCGAGAGTATATGCCTTTGAGAGAACCTTTGGATGTGGTTTACAAAACATTGCTACAACACAAGCTTATCTCACCAATGGATAACCCTCGTCCCTATGATCCACAACCACCTCAACCATGGTGGAATGAGACCTCATTTTGTGAGTATCACCAAAACAAGGGACACAAAACTAGTAACTATATAAACTTGCATCATAAAGTCTAGGACATGATTAATGTTGGTGATCTTGTGGTAGATGGACATAACAAAAACTCGGACCACAAGGCATTCAAAGAGCCTTTCCTAGCTTATGAAAAAGGAGAGACTTCGAAACTAGAACCCTACAATAAGGTCAACTATACATATTCCAATGATGACAATGTCATTCACATGGTTGAACCTATAGATTTTGAATACTGCAACGTTATTACCATAAAGGGCAAGCAAGATAATGACAAACCCAAGACACCATTTGTCTTGAGAGGACCTACTTCCAATAAGATGGATAATGTGTCTTCAATACACTTTGCTAACGTTGTTACTCGCTCTCATGCGAAGTTGGTGCTCAAAGGCCCTGCACCTCCTACTTCAAATCTTGAACAACATAAAGACAAAGCCCTTGCTGGTCCATCCAGTAAAGGTACAAAACACACAACGAACTTGACTGCAACTAGTTATAGTGTTCTTGATCAGTTGAAATGAACTAAGTCTCAGATTTCTATCTTTGAGCTGCTTAAAATCTTGCGTGCTCACAGGAAAATTCTGGACAAAGCCCTCACTAAGGAAAACATTCCTCAAGATCTTGATCTTGAGTGATTTCAATCCATGGTAGGTCACCTGACCTCACCTTAACTTATGACCTTCTCTGAGGAGGATGACAACTCATTGAATCACCCACACAATTAGCCTCTACATATTGAGGTTATGATCCACTAGACATGTGTTCGTTGGGTACTTATTAACAATGTCACTCGCCTAAATATTGTCTCTGTTGCTCTGCTTAGACAATTGGATTATTTTGAGGACTCTGCTGATCCTCAACAAAAGATCACTATTAAAGCATACGATGAAGTGGAATGAAAGTCACTAGGTCTTGTGGTTTACCAATTTGTGTCAATCTTGTCGAAAGGGATGTCACCTATCAGGTGCTTGACATTCCCTTATCCTACAACATTCTTTTGGGATGGCCATGGATACATGAGATGTGCGTTGTGCCATTCACATGCCACCAATGCATCAAATTCCCATTTCATGGTTCTGAAGTCACTATTCCTGCCACTACTTGCTACACCTGCAATATGCTCAAAGCTGCTAAAACTTTCATCCTTTGTAACCATGAGTCTACCGATTGTCATGACAATAAGCTGAAACAAATTGAGCAGTCATTCAAATTGAAAGAAACTAGTATGGGAGAGTACCACATTGAACTAGTGCTATCATTAACGTCTCTCCTAGAGTTCCCTCAACATTTTGGGAGACTCTCAGAGGAAAAGAAGCCATTCATGCTGACATCTTAGACCAAGTATAATGGCACTTTTGTTAAGGCTACGATTCCCTTAGAAGATGAAAGTGAAAACAGAGCCATTGCTACATGGCTTTACAAAGAAGAGGCTCCAGTGGACCTAACAAAACAAGCTCAAGAAATCACTCCTAAAAAATATGGACCTGGTCTTAAGCTTATGAAGCATTTTGGTTACAAGGGAACTAGCCCTATTGGGTGCAATAACAAGGGCCTAATTGATCCTATCAAAGAAAAAGCTCAAAGCAACAGTGATACAACTGGCCTAGGGTTTAAGAAGGTCCATTTCCATCTGGGATCAAATCAATTCATCCCCAAACCTGAGAGTTCATTTGAAAATGAGTCACAAGCTGAGTTAGATAATCAAGAGGAAGAATTAGATGATGAGGATTCCTACCCTCATCCTATTCCTTATGATCTCTCTAAATTATTTTCTGAGCTAGATGACTTTGTGCCACATGTTAGCACCATGGATGATACTAGTGATTCTTCTAAGGACAATACTGAGCAACTCAAATATCATTTAGAAAAGGGAGAATCTAGTTAGTCATGTCGTATTGAGTATTTGTGTAAGAATCCAAAGACTGAAGGAGAGTATGTCCCTATCACTATTGGGGAATTCTATAGTCTCTCACCATGTAGCACTGATTCTCATGAATATGAGTTTGACAATCTTTCAAAAGTGACTACTGATAAAGACATTGACCAAGTGCATGTCTATGAAAATTGAATTGAAGTGGGTGAAACATCTAGGGTTAGGTCATGAGGGTTTGATCCAACTAGTGTCCTAGAGTCATCAATTCTTGACATTAGTATTTCGAGGCATTTGAATACACTTGTGGATGAGGTCACCATAGGTCTCGAATTGCTGGTCCATGCACTTAATGACTATACTATGAACGCAATCGAACCAGCCACTACTCTCTCACTCACACATCCCGAGCTTATAAATTGGAACCCCAATGCACCTAATGAAGTCCCCACATTCCAGAATGACTATTCTCTCACCTGTTACCTAAACGCTATTGAACCTATAATGTCTTCCACCAATGAGTAGATTATCATCATGACTGAGGCTAACATCAAATATCTCAGTCACACGAGTAAAAAGAAAAAATGCAAGAGGTCCGATGGTGAAAACCACATTGTGGCAGTGTCGGATCCCAAAAAAGTAAAAACAAAAGATATATCCAAGGGTGAAAACCTCTCTGAGGCACCCACGGATGAGATATTTGATGTCCTTCCCAGTCACTTTTAGGAGAGATCATCAATGTTAATAGAGTCGATGCAGCCAATTAACATGGGCACAGAAGAACATCCTCATGTGATACATCTGGCGCAATCACTGTCACCTAAAGAGAAGGAACAATTAATTGCCTTTTTCAAAGAAAAGAAAATAAATTTTTCTTGGACATATTCTGACATGCTAGGATTGGATCCTAATCTTATCATGCATCACTTGTCCATAGCATGAGGCATCAAACTAGTTAAACAAAAGCTTCAAAAAATGCACCCTCACGTTGCATTGCTCGTCAAAGCCGAATTGGAGAAACTTCTGAAGGCTGGTTTCATCTGTGCAATTGATTATGCTGAATGGATATCCAATATTGTTCCTATTTCAAAGCACGATAAATCTATTAGAGTTTATATAGACTTTTGTGATCTTAACTTGGCATGTCCTAAGATGACTTTCCCCTCCCTAATATTGATAAGATCGTAGACATGATGGCTGGCTATGAGATGTACTCACTTATAGATGGTTTTTCTGGATACAATCAGATAAAAATTGTGCTAGAAGACCAAGAGAAAATGGCTTTCACATGTGCATGGGGAACCTTTTGTTGGAATGTGATGCCATTTGGTTTAAAGAATGCGGGTGCTACATATCAATGGGCTATTACTACAATTTTCCATGATATGATGCATAGAACCATAGAGGACTACATTGATGATACCTTGGTCAAAAGTGCTAAACGCAATACTCATCTACAAGATTTGGGTCCCATCCTAGATCGTATGGAAAAATTTAGTCTTTGGCTCAATCCTAAGAAATGTGCATTTGGTGTTGCATCAGGGAAATTGTTGGGATATATTATTTCTGCAAAAGAAATCGAAGTAGATCCAAAAAAAGTACAAGCAATAAGGGACATGCCACCACCTCGAAACATCAGTCAGATGAGAGGACTACAGGGAAGGCTTCAATCTATTCGTAGGTTCATTTCACAATTGGTGGATAAATCACAATCCTTCACATTGACCTTACATAAGGCTATGAAATTCAATTGGAGCTAGGATTGTGATGAAAGCTTAACATAGATCAAACAATATCTTGTCAATCCACCAATCTTGATGCCTCCTATGCATGGGAAGCCTTTGTTTTTATACATTTCAGCCATTGAAACATCTTTGGGAATCCTATTGGCTCAGGAAGACAATGACAACAAAGAAAGAGCTATTTATTACTTGATTTGAACACTGGTCTCTTATGAGAAAAACTGTAGTATTATTGAGAAAGCTTGCTTGGCTATTGTCTTTGCTTCCCAGAAGTTGAGACACTACATGCTTGCCCACACTACACAGCTTGTGGCTAACATAGATCCATTAAAGTACTTGCTCAGTAAGGCAGCTCTAATAGGAAGATTGGCTAAATGGGTCATGATACTAAGTGAGTTTGACATCCAATATGTTGAACACAAAGCTATAAAGGGACAAGCAATTGCACACCAACTAGCCGAGGCACCCATACAAAGTCTTCTACCAATGAACATTGATTTCCTAGATGAATCAATTCTTACACTCAATCACCATACATGGGTTATGTTCTTCGATGGGTCCTTCACACAACAAGGATCAGGTGTTGGATTACTCTTCATTACACCACAGAGATACTCATTGCCGAAAGCATAAAAGATTATGTTTCCTTGTACAAATAACATTGCTGAATATGAAGCTTTGATCAATGGTATGAAAATTGCATCTGAATGGAGAGTAGATTAGTTAGACATCTTCATTGACTCTCAACTTGTTATCAACCAAGTAAATGATGTGTATCAAACAAAGGATGAGAAACTAATTCCTTACAAATGCATGGTTGACGACTTGACAAATTATTTTGCACACATCACCTTCCAACAAGTTCCATGCACAGATAATAAAGTAGCTGATGTCATGGCCACTCTGGCCTCCCTACTACAAATGCCAAAAAATGATCTCCAACATGAGTTCTTGGTGGAAGCGTTATACTACCCAGCTTATGACACACCTGATTCCAGGATGATCTATTCTATTATACGGCAACAATCATCCTGCTACCATCACATCTATTCCTACCTTTGTAATCAAACCATTTTGGAAGGTCTATCTTGGAATGAGAAATGTTACCTAATCTGTAATGCTTCAGATTATGTCATTATTGCTGACGATCTGTATAGGAGAGGTCTCAACGGAACACTTCTTAGTAGTTTAAAATCTGACGAGTCCAAACATGCATTAATTGATGTTCATGAAGGCATTTGTGAATCTCATTCCAATGGCCTAACACTAGCTCGCAAACTCCTTCATGCTGGTTACTACTGGCCTAAAATGGAGCAAGAAGCTATTAAGTATGCTAGGTCCTGCAAATGGTGTCAGCTACATAGGAATCTCATTCACGCTCCAGCGAGAGAGCTAATTCCCTTTACTACAACAATGGGCCTTCAACTTGGTGGGGTAGATTCACCCAACCTCTTCCAATGGACATAAGTTCATTATCACGGCTATAGATTATTTCACGAAATGGGTAGAGGCAGTCCCTCTCACTGTTGCTTATGGAAAAACTATAGCACTTTTCATCACAAACTACATCATTTGTAGATATGGTATACCATCCTCAATCATTACTGATAATGGAGGACAGTTCAAGAATAAAGACCTCAAGGAACTGTGCAAGAAATTCAAGATCAAACAACATTGGTCTTCCATTTATTACCCTCAAGGTAATGGCCAAGCTAAGGCATCCAATAAAGTAATCCTCAAAATTCTTCATCGCATAGTCAGTAAGTCAGGGAGAGACTGGCATCTCCAGATCAACCTAGCCCTGTGGGCATATAGGACAAGCATTAGAACTCCAATGGGCATGACTCCTTTTGCGTTGGTGTATGGGGCAGATGTTGTGCTTTCAATAGAGGTCGAGATTCCTACCTTGAGAATCTCCATGAAAGGCCTTATCACTGACGATGACTACAGGATAGCTCGGCTTCAAGAGCTTGTGTTACTGGATGAATGATGACAAGTGGCATGTGACCATCTGCGAGCAGATCAACAAAGAATGGCACGAAGCTACAATCAGAGAATCGGGCCATGTGACTTCCAGCTGGGTGACCTCATCCTAAGAGAGAACCCTAAGAATCAACAACAGTAAGTGCAAAAGGGAAAGTTCAAACAAAACTAGCTAGGTCTGTACATCATCACTGTAGTAAATGAATCTGGTGCTTATCAACTTTCCACGACTGAAGGAGAAGTGCTTAAAGAGCCTGTCAACATTCTCCACCTGAAGCAGTTTTATAGCTGATTTAATCTTAGCAAGCTTTCTGTACATATCTATAATTCTTGAGAAAAATCATAAAAATTAGAAAAAGTCCTGAAAAAAATTGTTACCCTAGTGGAAATCTAGCAAATAGGCACCTTGGTAACACCAAAAAAAAAAAAATTTGTTACCCTGGTGGAAATTTAGCAAATAGGCACCTTGGTAACACCAAAAAAAAAAAAAAAAAAAATCAAAAAAAAAAAAATCAAAAAAGAGAAAAATACAAAAAAAATTTAAAAACAAAAAAAAGTGCCATTGGTGAAAACCTAGAAATAGGCATCATGGTAGCAAAAAAAGGAAATCTTGCCAAGAAGGTAAAAGCCTGAAAAATAGGCACCTCTTGTTCCCAATGCTCCATCTTGCAGCACATCTTCTGGCTACTCTATACAGTCACTTTCATGCTTTTTCTTTCTTGTTTTTCCTACTTTTCGCTCATGTATCCATGGATTGAGTCTTGTCATAGCTCTAGGGCATTCCCCCTTTAGTGTCACTATTTTTGAGATTCTTCTCATAAAATCTCCTTTGCGATAGTCACCAGTGGTTCTCACTGTGTCTGCCTACTATTGCTAGTGTCACTATTTTTGAGATTTTCCTCATAAAATCTCCTTTGCAACAGTCACCAGTGGTTCTCACTATGTCTACCTACTATCGCTAGTGTCACTATTTTTGAGATTCTCCTTATAAAATCTCCTTCGTGACAGTCACCAGTGGTTCTCACTACATCTGCCTACTATCTCTAGTGTCATTATTTTTGAGATTCTCCTCATAGAATCTCCTTCGCGATATTCACCAGTAGTTCTCACTGCATCTGCCTACTATCGCTAGTGTCACTATTTTTGAGATTCTCCTCAGAGAATCTCCTTCATGATAGTCACTAGTAGTCCTTAGTGCATCTGCCTACTATTGCCAGTGACACTCTCTTCAAGATTCTCCTCATAGAATCTCTTCTGCAATAGTCACCAGTTGTTTCAACTCTGTCTGCCTATTGTTGCTAACTTCATGTCTCCAGATTCCTTTATGGAAGATCTATTTTGTGTCAGTCACTAGTCATCCTAGCTGTGTCTATCTATTGTTGCTCAGTCCTCCTTATGTTCTTCATCATGAAGATTCCTCTTTGACCTTAGTCACCAGTCGTTCTACCTGCATCTGCCTACTATCATCACCCTACTGAAGAGATTTATTTCAACTATGTTCTGGACACTGACACTTGACATCAATCCAAAAAAAATGAACTCAAAAATGATATACTTGTTTGGATATGCTGAGCATTTTCTTTTTTTGCTTTGTTTTTCTTTATCATATCTCCTCGAGCAACTCAATGATGTCATCTTCAACTAGAGAAGTAACGACTGGGGGCATGATCTTTTCTTTGCTTTCTATTTGCGATTTAGTTCCAATAAATTGATATATTCCTATAAGAGGGGTGTCCACTATAAGAGCCTCCATCTCATATTGGATGGCCATGTGTACCTCGACTCTTTTTATATGAATATGCCAATAACATTGGTTCTTCTCCTTATTTGTTGGAGTAAATCTTCATGCTACAGTAAATACTAATACTCATCCTGCTAAGTGAATGTACGGGTCACTGTGAGTATATCTAGCGCACTTCTGTCTCAAGTTATGAATGCAAGGGTCCTTGCGGATAGAAAAAATATTGAATACTTAGCATAAGAGGGATCTCCTGTGTGTTTGGTGTGCCTATCATGAAAACAACATTCAAGTCATCCTAGCATTTATGCTCTGATGCTTATGTTAACTTGCTACATTAAAAGGGACAAATGTTCAGTCATTTTGGCTTCTTGTGCCTCGAATGCTTACATTTAATCCTGAAAAACCAATAACATATGTTATATTCATATTTCCATGATTGCAATGTCAGTGGGAATTGTATAACATACAAACTTTATTTTATATCCATTGATGATTAAATATCGAGGCTTGGTAACCAGACCTAGGGTTGCATTTAACATAGTCTTGCATTACATATTTCATTAGCACGTAATTTGATGGTTATTCTATTCATACTCCATATACATCAAATTCTTCCACAGCTGTACAAGAATTTGGTTCATCAATCCACGCTCCTCAATGAATAACCTGTGACTGTCAAGCAAAAAAACACAACACTATGTGAGATGTCAGTTCATACATATGAATTCTAAATAAATACAACATACATCTCATGTACATAAAAGTAAAACAAAATAGACAATGACATGTACATAGGAATACTCGGCTCAAAATCTCATATATATATATATATATATATATATATATATATATATATATATATATATATATATATATATATATATATATATATATATATATATATCAAAAGAATGGGTCAGAACAAAAATGGGCGCTACTCGAGTGCAATCGATCAAAAATGATACATGTGGTGTTGGCACACTAATCGATACATAGCCAGGGATCAAAAAAATAGGTACAGAGCATCTAACTCTGTCCCAAACCCTCACCTCTAGGAGGAGCAGGGGTAGTAGCTGGTGGAGGCAGTGATGGCATATTTGGCCTAATAGGAGGTTGTGTGCCCCCAGACTCTCGTGCATACTGAGAGAAGCATTGAACCTGCAATGTCTCATCTGGTACTGCGCTGGTATATGCAACATAATAATCGGTGGCCCTAGCTGACTGAAAGCGGATCTCATCCTGCGCCAGCTCCAACCTCCGCTCTGCAATCTTCGCACGCTCCCTCTGTCGATATGTCTCTTGCTATCTCTCCACCAGCTGCACATCCTAGACTACTACTGCAATCTGTAACTCTTCGAACTATGAGGAGGCCTAACAAACCTGCTCACAATATCATCGTACTATGTCCTGCACGCCACCTATCTCTGATCTACCATATCCTCATTGAGCATCTCTGGTGCCTACCACTGTGGTGGTGCCTCCGGCTATGGTGGTGCCTGCTGCTATGATATCTCCTGCTTAGGGGCCTGCTCCTTTGTCCTCTACCTCCTCTATTGATTGTGTTCTATCCCACTGCCCCTGGCACTAGGTTTGATCCCATCTGACGAGGGGGAATAGGCATCTGTTGTACTCGATGCTAGACCTATCGCAGAATCTGTGGCTAACCTAGTGGCTATGCCTATGCCTATTGCTGTTGGGGAACCTGTCTCTGAACCTGCCCTACCATCCCTAGTGGATCTGTAAAGCATGGGAATGGATGGCTGATCAAAAATGCCTGATATGTATGCATCATCCCTGCATCTACTACCTCTAGCAGGTAGTCCCACTGAACTATAGCTAGACTATGAATATCTATCATGGATCACCCTAGATCCATCCGTGGTGGCCATCCCTGCTCAATATCCTTTTGCACCCTGGCATAGGCACAGTACTCATGTGAAATATCTTGGGGATGGCCATACTGCCACCACACTCATGAGATAAAAAATCTCTCGATCACTGATGTTGTCCTACCTGCCAGAGGTCAAGAACTAAACATCCATGGCAGCTCTCTAGGGGCATCATCTTAGTCCTCTATCTCTCTCCAGGGTTACCATACAACAGACACTAGGTCATCAAGATCCATTCGCCAGTGCTCAGTCTTACCTAGGTGGGCTTGGGTAATATGCCCTTGATATCTGCATATGTACAGCTCCATGGGCTCTCTAGCATCCTAAAAAATTGGCCGACATACGGGAAGATGCTCCCAGACCCAGATCTATAAAACATAAACCCCCACTGCCATGGTCTTCTTCTCATGGAAGATGACCTTGTGCATCTCATGGAAAAGATGGGCCAACATGTATGACCCCACCCAAAGATCTCTGGTGCCTCCAGCATCCTGCGAAGCATGGCACCCCATCCGCACTCCAACCCATGATGTCCTCTGTCAAGACATAAGAAGCAACTTAGAAATATTCCCAGCACGGATGCTAGCCTATGTGTCGGTCCATAGGTATGCATCAGCTCATCCTAGCTGATGGCTCTGCCCCTTAGTAACTCTCTTTCAAACACAATAGATAATTCCTGTCCCTAATCGGGGCACTATATCATAGATGAACTAGTCACCATGAAAAGGAATCCTCAAAATCCTCAAGATGTCCTCCAGAGTGATGGTCATCTTGCCCATCAGCAAGTGGAAGGTGTTCATCTCCGAATGGAAATGCTCCACCAAAACTGTGAGTAAGCTGTGATTCACCATCACGGCTGGAATCTGCCATAGAGAGGACAAACCCAATCGGGCAATGTGAGCCCAATCTGCATCATCAAGACTCCACAATAACTCTCCATATGGTAGATAGTGTGATCTGAATGAAACATCACCAAAGACCTCCTGCATGCACAAACAATAAAAAACAAATGAAACGATCAGTATCAAGTCAAAATGATGCACCAAAACCAATTAAAAATCAAATTTTGAGTATGAAAATCAAATTTGTAAACAAAATCATCATGGAATTTTGTGCAAGATTTGTGAAATCTCACGCCAAGCTCTCCAGTTTTGCATGAAATCATTATTTCTTCATGCATCGCGCGAAAAAAGAGTTGCTCACGTGAAAAAAGATCTGTTCATGGGAGAAAAGAGATTCTCACATGAGAAACGAATCACCTCACATGAAGAATCTAAATCTTCACACAAAACCTCTTGCGTCCCGCATGAAGATCCTCAGCCCGCGCGTGAAGAAATAGTGCACCCTATTTCTTCGCAGAAAGAAAGAAGATCTTCATGCGAGAAGAGATAGGCCTCACGCGAAGACCAAATTGACAATCCTAAAATATGATAAAACATGTAATAAATGACCTCAAAATGCATGAAAACAAAAGTACGAAGGAAGGGACTCGCTAACTCACCGGTGGTCCATAGTTTGCTAGGCGATCGTGACGTCTGGAGCATTCGAATTGATGATGTCTCACGTCGATTGTCATGTATCTCTTAGAGCTCAAATCAATAAAAGACAAAAAGCACAAATGAATTGAAAATGACCCTTCGAGCCCTTATATAGCTGTTGACCCAAATTTTTTGAAGTGGTCAAATTTGTGCGAAAATCACACCCCTGGCTAATTGGAGCATTCTGGATCCATTTCGGGATCAAATTCAAAATCTGACACACCTAAAATCCTCAAAAATGCATTTTAAAATTTTAGGGACCAACGCAATCGAATGCTTGTGCAACCCAAATCTTTTTGATACTTTGTAATTCTTGGAATCCTTTTAACTTAACATTCTCCATATTTTCAAAATTCATTTTGAAAATAGTCAACTCAATCAATTGTGGCTAAATCTGGTCAATGTTTGGTCAAACTTGGTCTTTACGACTTCACAATCATTTCAAATCAACCCAGAATCTTCTTTCGATCATTCTGGTCTCTTCTATATTCTACTGAATCTTAGATTTTTCCTATATCTCTTGATATACTACTTCAAATCATATTTCTGGTGTGTCATCTTTCGATTTCACTCCTGATGGGGCAAGATGATTAAACATCATTAAATACCTATTGTTTGGTGTATTTGGTTCCCATTTTATGTCCTTCTCACTTGGGGCATCTCATTACTCGGGGCATCTTATCCCCCTCTTTCTGGCATCCTTGTCCTCTACTTCATCTTTTCATCATTTGATCACATCTTATAACATTTATGATCTAAGTCTGATGGATAGGTATCGGGACAGTCTAAACCCTGACTCTTGAGGATTAAGCCTCATTCTGGGGATGATTCTGTGACTCATAATTAGATCTTATCAACTCGAGTATTTAGGTGTTCTACCTGGATCCTTGAAGGTTAAGCTCCGTTCTGGAGATAATCTTCTAAATGCTTTCAATCTTGGGTATCTAGGTGTTCTACCTAGATCCTTGAAGGTTAAGCTCCATTCTAGAGATAATCTTCTAAATGCTTTCAATCTCAAGTATCTAGGTGTTCTATCTAGATCCTTGAAGATTACACCCTATTCTGGAGATAGTCTTCTAAATGCTATTGCTCTCGGGTATTTAGGTGTTCTATCTAGATCCTTAAAGGTTAAACTTCATTCTATAAAAAAAATTTAAATGCTTATCAATTTCAGGTATCTAGACGTTCTATCTAGATCCTTAAAAATTACGCTTCATTTTGGAGATAGTCTTTTAAATGCTACCAATCTTAGGGATCTAAGTGCTCTACTTGGATTCCTTGGGATTAAGCTCTATTCTAGAGATAATCCTTAAAAGCTTATCATTTGGTCTCCATGTAATCAACTTCGAAACCAATCTCATGTTCGCATCATGCTTTCTAATTATCTTTGAATTGAACATGTTCCTCACACATTCATTCAAAGAGAGGCAAAATGTAATACCAAAAAATTGGCTCATTGCCATGATACCAATTCTAGTCTATTCTAAATCAATTCTAAAGTCCTATTTCACTAGGCAAATTCTCATTCTTCTACTTGCTACTTGACTTAATTGTCAAATGCAGAAAACCTAAATTTGCATTCATCATACTCTTTATTTAATTCCTATAGTATTGACTCATATTAGTCACAATAAACCAACTGATTACAATTTAATTTAATTTAAAATATTTACACTTTAATTAAATTAAATTAATCTCCTAAGGCTAATGTACTACGGAATTAAATTTATTTAATTTAATAAATGTGCCTATTTTAATTAATTAAATAAAATTATTTAATTAAAAGGAGATCTTACTTCTAATTAATTAAACAAAATTATTTAATTAAATGGGAAGCCATTCCTAATTAATTAAATGAAGTTATTTAATTAAATAAGAAAAGTGTCTCTAATTAATTAAAGGATTATTTAATTAAATAGAAAAGGTAATTATGAGAGTATATCTTATTTTATTAAATTAAATATCTCACCAAAATCTGTCTTCAGTTCAAAAAGGGAAATTCCCAGTTCACTATTGATCAAAAAGGAATTAAATCAGTTAACTCCCTTTAATTTGGGAATCTTCCTTTATGAATGAACTTCACCTTTAATCCTGATCATTGATTGAAATCGATCTCAACCATTGATGGATTCTAGGAAAGTCTATTTAAGAGACCCTCATCTCTTCATTTTGGGAGAGGTTGAATGAGAATTTGCATCAAATTGTTGTTGGATTGTGCATTCATTTGAGCTCTTTACTTTCATAAGATATTCATTTTCTAGCTTAATCTCATTTAGCATAATATGCATACATTTTAGCATAGCTTTCTTTTACATATCTTTAGATTAAATGTGCATACTCCATTCTAGATTAATCTACATTCTCATATAGATTAGTCACATTTTCTTTCAAATCCTTTGTTCATAGAGGGTCTGGTTGCTTAAACACCTCAAATCTGAGGATATCTAACAAGCAATTCCCTTTAGATAGAAGGCAACAGGTCATCTTGCCAGCTGATTTTTGGATGAACAATGCAATGTTCATACTAGGATGAATCCACATACAATGACCGTGTTGAAGTGTGTGTGTTAGCATAGGCCGCATTTTCACATATACACAGGGTGAAGGTCCTTAAGTCAATTAATCAAAGTTGAGTAACATTTATTTAAATGGTTTCAAATGGGAGAATAACCATAAGTTGAGTGGTTAGGATTACAAAGCCAAATTAAGTGGCTAAGATTGCAAATTTTTGAGTTATCCATGTGAGAAATGTCCTTAGTTCCCATTTCTTGAGAAAATTCTTTTCCCATGTAGTTGATGAGATGAATAAGCACTTATTAATTTAATTAGTTGATTTAGTTTACCCAAGTGTACCCATGAAATGGGTTGGAGTCAATTATTTAATGAATTAAGTGAAATATGTAATCAATTAAAATAAATTACTCAATTACTTAATAGCTCTAATTTTATTTTATTCTATTTTTCTTTAATATCAATAAATGAGCATTTTCTCATAATGATGGAATATTTTTTTTATCACTTTAATAGGTGTGATTAATTTGCACGATTTGATATACATTGATTTAATTCTTATTAATTTGATAATGTGATCATTAAATCATTATTTCAAATTTAAGGTGTCTATAAATACCCCTCTTTGAATTGATGTGTGAAATGTATTTGGGTCAAAGAATGTCTCGATTGCTTGATTTTCCACATCTTAATATAATTTGATGTCTAATTTCCCATGAGATGTTTTCATATAGATACAATACTTGATTGGTTGATTCAGTTGATTATGATACTAGAGTGAAAATTTTGAATGTTTTGCATTCAATGTCACCATTCTAAAAAATTTCATTGATTCAATTGATTTTGATGCATTACTATCCAACCATTGAAATTTTTCCTTGCAAATATGGCTCTAAACCAACCAAAGGAAATGTAGTAGGTCCTTTGAACCTTGGTGAAAATTTTGGTGCTTTACCTAAGGGAGTTTTAAATATTCTACCTAAATTCAATGAAGATGGTAAGATGACAAGTGAAGACCACATGAGAACCTTCCATTCTTCTTGTGGCATCCTAGATGTTCCAATAGAAGATATAGTAGAAAGGATCTCTGTACAAACCATTACAATAGTCTTTGAGGCAAGTGTAAGGTGGTTGATGATGAACACACTCGTTTACTTTAGTTATGTCAGCTAAAGGAAGAGATACACATACCTATGAGGTAATTTGTCACCAAATTCAATAAAATATTAAATAATTTTCCTTTGTCCTTAAGACAAAATGATGAGAACAAAAAGGGTTTCTTCTTGGATGCATTTTTTCTTGATGTCAATTTTCACATTAGGAGGGGTAGGGTAGTTGATGTTGCTGAAACACAAAGGCTAGCCATTAAACTAGAAAATGATTTGATCACAATAGGAAATGGAAAAAGGAGGTGCAAACTTTAGGTGTCCAATATTCAATCACCATAGATCCCATGGTGAAAAGAATTGCAAATGATGCAGTAACTTTCAAAAGGCATCAACATAAAGCATTCTTGTCTTATCAAACACCATATCAATATATCAGTTGTAGCCAATCCATCCAACCCTATGAAAAGTCTCCTCAGTTACCTCCTTCATAGTCTAAGTTATAGATTGAACCAAGTTGAAGGAGGCTATATATTCTTTTCAATTGACTACACATCATGATGGAGATACTTGTCTAGACATGTTGAGGCACCTCCAATTAAAAGATACAAAAGATACCCTTAGAAAAATCATGGAAGAAGAAGAGGTTCAAGGAGGTCTCAAAAATTAAAGTTCCTTTTACCTTGAATATAAATTAGATTCAAATAGAGGATATATTTTGGTCACTCTCAAATATTCAACATGTATGGTTCTCTCATAGAATCATAGGAATTATAAGTTCACTCTAGGTACCAACTTACCAAACACAACTTTAAAGGGTAAGGATCAAGCCATCGACACTACTCACACTACTACAGAGGTACTAGAATTCAAAATGCTACAAATAACCAATGTAAGTTCTTCTACATTTGATAGAGTTGAATTTTTTAAATCCTCCACTATATTAATTTATCCTACTAATTAAATAAGAATTAATATTAAATAATTAGAGAAATTAATTCTATTAGAGAAGAACTTAGTTAACAAAGAAAAACTAGTCAATTTCTAGTTGGAGAAACATCAAATTCACACAAAAATCCTCTTTTTGTCTATGACAATACTTTGAATCAAATGCAAGACCCTAATCTCCCTCATATTTTGTAAACCTATGGAGTATACAAGATATCAAACCCATTTTACATATCATTTCTCCTAAATGGTTGAAAGTTAAGCAATTGTATCATAGATTTAGGTTGATTAGTTAATATAATGCCATCAATAGTTGTCAAAGCCCGAGGTCTATTTCTTACTAAAACCTTTGGTAGATGTTACTCGATGGATGGGAAGAAAGTTCTACTAAATGCATAAGAATTCTTAGCTCCACATGCCTTGACAAAAGAGCAAAATTGACTATCTTTGTGGTGAACATCCCAAATAATTATGACAAGTTATTTAGAATAAAATTTTGCAAAGATATGGGGAGGATAGATTAATATAGAATTTTTAAAGGCCATTATACTAGTAGGTAAGAAGAAGGTAAAGTTTGAATTTGATCCAAAGAAAAAATATGCATTCTTTCCTTTACACAATCTTAAAGCACATATACTCTAAAGAATGTGAGTTTGGTAATTATGTTATTCTCCCTAGAGAGAAAGATGAGTTCACTACAAAAAATTTCAAAGAAGAGATAGGTTTGTAGATTTTGGAGTTCAATGCATTGACCTTAGATTGGTTTTGACAATTGAGTGTCAAGACACTTAAGTCATTTATTAAGTTCATGCCAAACTTGTAATATAAGTTCATGCCAAACTTGTAATATATGCCAAGTATAATATGTAAATGTAGACTATGTTGAGTAGACAACACATGCCAAGAGATTCAAGTGTCAAGAACACAATAGATGCTGAGTAGTGTAGATGTTGAGTCAGAGATAGAATTTTAGTATGTGCCAAGCATCAATAACCTAAGATTGCAAAAACAACTATGTAAACTATTTGTCAGCTGACCTAAAGACAATATATGATCTTTTGAAGATAAGGAAAAATTTGCATATGGATTCCCTATGAAATTATAGGCAGCCAATTAGAAAAAGGGAAGGATTAAGTGGAAAAATGGATTAATCTTGGCCATAGATTTATACCTAACCCTAACTCTTCTAGTCTTCTTAAGGAGGATGAAACCCTAAATTTCATTAAGAATGTGTGTGTGAAAAGAATTGAAGTGAGAGAAAAATAAAGTTTGCATGGAGATTTAGAAGTTGTAAGAGAGAAAATTGCAAAATTAGTTTGATAAGAACAAAGGCTAGAGTATATAGCATTGACATATTAGATCAAATAGGATCAAGAAGGACATAGTATGGATTTGATCTCTAATCAAGCTATCAGAGCTAATCACAAGATCTATGCTAAAACATCCTAATAGGTGATTTTGGTTAAATCTCCTAGGTGGAGTAGTCCTAACAGACTATTGTAAATCCTTTAATGAGGTGACATTTGAAGTGAAATTTTTGAAGTCCTTTAGCTAGGCACACTTCCAACAGGGTGTTGAAATCCTCTAACATGGTGGGACTTAACAATCCTTGTAAGCCTTTAATAGGGCATACCTTTTGCAAGGAAGATCATGTCTCATGTTCAACTCATTATAACCTTAATTAGTGACACTTTATTGCTGTAGTAGTGAAGAATTGTGGGTGCCATCCCCACCCCAATTTTACCTTCTCATTTGGAGGGTTTTTGGAGAATCATATTAGGTGTCAAATGTGTTATTACTTATGTGTTTACATATTTTAGATGTTTATGTTTTGCATGTCATTTCAAATTTATCTATTGAATGCATGAGATGGATGAGTGGTGATGGGTTCATGTTTTAACTACTGATTCACCAACCCGCCCCCCCCCCCCCCCCCCCCCCCAGTAGTTCACCTTTCCTACTTGTAATTCCATCAATTTGTATTAGAGCATGGTTCTTAGAAGAAGAAGCTTTGTAGCTTAGACAAAAGATCTTGAAATAGAAGTCTACAAGTTGGGCAATACCATTAAAAACTAGGAGATTGAGATACATCTCATACTACATCAATTGAATGAAGCTAGAGATGGTTTGAAGAGTTCCATGAAGAGAAGTTAAGAGATTGCTATGACAGAAAATGATACGCAATACAAAGAGATTGACACCACAAAGATATTTGTTGATGGTAACTCCAATGAATTTGATGCAAAAATTTTAGATCTAATGTAAAAGAATAGAGTACAAGATAAAGAGATTAGAAATCTCAATTTGAAGCAAGAATCACAAGCTATACTACTGTGTGAGGTGACTGAACAAAAGAAGAAAGCTATAGAAGACAAGGCCATGATTGAAGAAGACAAAAGAATTTTGGCAAATAGATTGGAGGAAAAGTCAACAGAGCTATCCATGATCTCAAACATGCAATTGGACACCATAAGCCAAATGATGAATGCTCATCATGAGTTGAATGTCAAGGACATTGAAATAACCACTTTGAAGCTATAGAATGAATAGTTGCATAATGACCTAAAAAGAGAAAATGAATTTGCTGAAAGTTTCAACAAGCCAAATGAAGCCATCAAGTACTTTGAGAAACTACTAAAATCATCTAGATCTAGTAGAGATACATCAAGATTGGGCTACAAAAGCACTAAAGAAGGAGAATCATCCAAAGCTGCTAAGGAAAGGAATAATAAAGGTAAGAACTCTTAACATACTTGTCATCATTGTGGTAAGAAAGGACATAAAACTAATATTTGTAGGAGCAAGAATTCAAATCTAAATGGTAAGCCTAAGAACATGACTCATTGTCACAAGTGCAACAAACAAGGTAATCAAGCACATGAATGAAAAACAAGAACCATGCATGCGCCAAACTTTGAACAACACTACTACAATTGTTAGAAGTATGGACATAGAGCTTTTGAATGCAGATCCAAGTCCACATGGTCATCAAGCAAGCCAACAAAGGTAAGAAGCTATGAAAACTCCTATGATTGGGATTAAAATACAAGTTATAGCTGTCACTATTGTTATGAATATGGACATATACCTAAGAATTACATTAGAACTCACTTTAGTGGTCACTACAAGAGATGGTTGAGTCAAACCACATGTTTTGGCTATCACAAAACTAGTCACATCAGCAAGCATTGTCCAACTAGGTCAAAGGTACCCAATTCTAAATATAACAAAGGTAAAGGGAAGATAGATGTTGAGAACATAAAAAATGAAATGAATAAGACATGGAAGAAGAAAGATGTTGGTAGTAAATCAAATGGAGAAGGGATCACTTCACCCAATGGGTCAAGTGGTCACACCTCATCAAACTAAGCAAATAAGAGGTATGTGGGACTAATACTTAAAGTGTTGCATTATACATTAGTTCCAAAATAAATTAGCACTGAAATGATTACATTAGTATGAATTAAGATGCAAGAAGTTGTGGAAAAATCAAGGTTAAATGTTCAATTTTTATGATGTTGCCGAACATGAAAGGTCCTCAGTAGTGTTGAGTAAATATTAGTGTGTGTGTTGAGTTGCCAATCCAAGATAGTTAGAATCAAGTTAGAAGTAGTTGTTAAGTGAAGGAAGTCTCTATAGATGTAGAACAAAATAGTAATTGTGTTGATGCTGAGTTTTATAGCTATACATGACTAAGCATTAATTGTAGAGTTTTGAAGGGTATAAGGTCAATTTTCACCTTATTTTTTGTCATTACAAACTCAAAGAAAGAATGAGTAGAGCATAGAAATGATTCAAAAACTAGTTCAAAGCACTTACAAGGATTCCAACAATGATTATACAATAGTTCATCAAATCTGAAAGGTATTCTTCATAAGCCAAGTTGTGTAGTTTTAAATTTGATAAACCCTAGTTTGTTAGAATGGTTTTTAGTTCAAAAATTGTGAAAGAGAAAGAGGAATTTGATGTTCAATTAGTTAGCAATGAAGTTAAACAACCATATTTCAAAGCTATTCCAAAAGTTTCCAATAAAAATGACCGAACAAGAGCATTATCCATGATCTTGCCTAAAGTAATAATGGTTCAATACATGAGGAAACATTAAAAATCCAAAGTAGGAGCCATAAGTAACATGGAAATAAGATAGGCATATGAAAAGTTGTGTGAAAATGGAGTACTGAGGGAAGAATTCAAGATTGTTGAGAGAAAGGGTTTGACCCATACCCTAGATTTCCCAACAATGTTCAAAACTGAATGGATCAAAATAGTTTTGAATAGAATTCATGATGGATGTCTATAGTTAGAGGGTGAATAGATCAAGATTTAAAAAAGAATTATCCATCCCTTCCCCAATTTTACCTTCTCATTTGGAGGATTTCTGGGTAATCATATCAAGTTTCAAATGTGTGATTTCTTATGTGTTTACATGTCATTCCAAGTTTACCTATTGAATGCATGAGATGGATGAGTGGTGAAATTTTTTATGGGTTCATGTTTTAACTATTGATTCACCCCCCAATTAGTAGTTCACCTTTCCTACTTATAATTCCATCACAATGGACATTGTTTGAAATTTGGCTTTGGTTCTAGAGTAGTTTTAATACCTCCTATAGGTGATTGTAATTGTCAACCCCTTAAGGATGCATCAAAAATTTTGAGCAAAATGATAAAACTATTTATGATTGGATGTGACTAGTTATTTCATTGTAGCCCCACTCAATTTTATTGAAGTGTTGAAAATAACCCAAAGGTTACAAATCCTTGCCTTTTTTATTTTTCACTTTACCTTTTGTAACTTAAAAAAGGGGTCACTTTATCTTAGGAAGAGGGAATTTGTTTTACCTAATGGAATAACTTATTCATTTTAATCCCTAACCTTTTCCTAAAACATATTTCCTAAAGTTGTATGGGAATTCTTTTCATATGGGATACTATGTCTTTCCCTAGGAAATTATCTTTCCAAAATTGGGTTGCAAAAGTATGTTATAAATCCTATAAAATGTGTCACTTAGGTCCATGTGTATTTTCTAAGGATTTTTTTAATTTTCCTTCACTATATGGCTTTATGGATTTGTCAAAACATGCCTTATAAAATGAGAAGACCCACCACATAGCCTATTTCTTTATCATTAGATTACAAGAGATCCAACAATTATATCTTTGTCTTTATCAAAGGGAACATATTGGTTATTTATCGTAATAATGTGACTAGAAGATGCATATCCTTTAAGGCTCTTGTACCTATAGTCATATTTGGTTAGACCTAGAATATCCAATAGTGGTTGTAATGTTACTATAGAAATATGCTAGGAATTTATTCAATGTAACACAACAACATGTTGACACATGTCCAAGGTGGGACCAAAGGAGGGGTAAAGCATAGTAGTTTCAACCACTTTTCAATGAGAAAAAAGTGTAAAAATCTTAAAGAGTAATATGGGCCTAGAGAAGCATGTAAGAGGCTGAATGTAGACCATCCACTCTCAGTTGATCTAATGGCTATCATGTTGTCTCTATTAAGACTTGCAAGTCTTTTAACCATCGTGACAACACAAGAATGTGGTGTGTCTCATGGTGGGATAGTTTTTCAAAGCACAATAAATAGATGATCATTTTATGACCATCATATATGAGTTGATCCAAGGGTTTTTTCTTAGTCGTGATGAAAAGTGTCAAGGTTCTTAACCATTGCAAAAAAGAAATATTGAAATGCATGTCCATGATTAGATATGTGGTTACCAAACAAAACAAAGGTATAGAGGGAAAATTATATAAACCCACATTTACAAATGTGGGCTAGCCTCTCTGCATACAATAAATAAAGTATTTTTCCCAAACCATTAGATCAAGGATGATCCAATAATTGTCACTTGGTCATTATCAAAATATGTACGACATATACTTAATGCAACAAAGTGTCTTTGAGATGTGTCTTGTGTGATTATTTCAAACAAAGTACTGTATTTTTTTATGGACTATAGGGTAATGGAACATCTATGGTGGTCACTTTGTCTCCATGAAAAGTTTAAATATTTCTAGCTATAGAGACAATATAATTTTAGGGCACATGTCCAAGGTGCTCCTAGTCTTTGGGGTTTATTTCTTGATACCTAAGTGTCCAATCTAATTAGATCTATTGGTTGTCTCCTTGTCTCTATGGAAATATATAAGATTTTAACTCATCACAATATAGCATCATGTTGACATGTGTCCAAGGTGGTCTAAAGGTTAAAGAAGGGCCCACAATTTAGGTGGATTATAGTTTCCACTCTATTATTTCACTAATACATTTCCCCTTATTTTTTGAGCAACGGCCATATTGGCCTATGATTTTTTTAATTTATTTTTTATGCCCAAGTTGGTCAAAATTTTGATCAAATTAGCGTTTTTATTCCTAAGTTGGTCAAAATTTTGACCAAATCAAGTTCATAATGAAAAAAAAAGAAAATCAAAATTCATCATTTGTTATTTGGTGAGTTTATTTGACAATGTGAGTTTGTTGTCCAGTCTGTGTGGGAGCCATTTCAGGTTAGTGCCCTAGGCCTTACCTTCCATTTTAGGTTACACATGAATCTATCTCTTTCCTTTAACTTCCGTTATTATATTTCATAGCATATGCATCTATAAATGAATTTTGAGGACACTACTTGTTATATTGATAATAAATTCTCAAGTTTTCCAAGTCTATAAAATCTCTCCATGGATAAAGTACAAGCAAGTCACATGGAGAAATAATTCAACTAAAAATTTATTTACAAACATAGCGATGATCAATGAATTTTTTGTGAAATATTGTAATAGAAAATGAAAATGTGGAAGCACATACAAGGCACATGAATTATTTGAGTGAGTGATTTCCTCCACGAGATGCACAAAATGAATTTGTCAAATATGTTCTAAACTATTTGACTGATTGGCTCCATGAGATGCACAAAATGAATTTGTCAAATATGTTTTCCAAACTTTCAATAAAATGACATAGGAAGCATAAATTCCATTTCTAGGTGAAGTCTAACAATGTTGTATTCAAAGAAAACCTCTAAATCCACCAAACCCTCTAATTTTGAAGGCACTAAACCAATGCCATAGTGTATCCCACCATACTATCTATGACAATATTGTACCAAATCCAATCCCCCACCCAAATCCCAATCCAACCATAATCATCTATTCTTTTCTACATTGATTTCCTTGCATATGGTAGTGGTGGAGGAAGCAATGTATAATTTGTGCACTTAGAAGAGGGTAACCACAAAAACAAGGTGGATTTCCTTGGTAATAGATGGTCTTAAAAGTAGTAACTAGTCCTTAAAGAGAACTAGACCAATAACTAATGAGTTTAAGCACTCAAGTAGTATTAGTATTTATTCTAGGATCCATTCAACTTAGTAGAAAGATTTTGAACTATTACATACACAAGGTGAAATATTTTCCCATCTATACTCCATGTTCTATAATGTATTGATTGTCGATTACTTCTATCCTTCACAAACATTTTACAAATATGAATTATTGATGAATTCACTTGGATTATGAATTAATGATGACACAAATTCCTAAATCTTTTTCATTATTTTTAGATAAGTTCACTTAACTTAGGTACTGCCTAAAGTATTTTTGATGCATATGTATTTGGTATTTCACATGACATTTGGCAATAATTTTTGTGTGGGCAGATATTTTTGGGTGGTGGCTATGGGGAAACTTATATGCACCCATAGCCAATGTTAAATAGTGGAAGTGTTATAAATTTTCATTGAGTAAAGGTGCATTTAAGCTGCACCATAAACATCACCATGTTTTTGTATCTAGATATCCCTTTTTTCTCTTCCGCTCCTATTTTTGAGGAGTTTTTCAACTAGATGCACACTCAACCCACATTTCCTATTGATTTTGGTTTTCCAATTGTGGTAGAATATGCTTGGGAATCTATGTTTTCTATGGCTGCCTAATGCAGGAGCATCTAGAGGTATAAGGGCAATCTTGTGTCACCCAAAAAAATGTACCTAGACATAGTTTCTATTTCATATGTTTTCATTTCTGGATACCCATTTGGGTCAAATAAAGGTTCCAACTCTCATAGTTCCACTATTAGTGTTTTCGGTTAGAGTATTTAAGCACCTTGGGATATGTGTAAATGCCAAAAAAATAGGACTATGTAATTGAGCCATAATTATGGTGAATCAAAAGGTGTAAATTGGAGGGAGGATTAAAATTGTAATTTAGAACATTCTAGAAAAAGAATCAAGTCAAAACGTTGCACGGTTTGAAAGTTATTGTAGTTTTTTGATTTTTGGAGACCTCCTAAGAATGCTTCAAAGTCAGGTTCAAGGCATCAAATGACCTTATATAGGGCCAAAAGATGAGGGACAAGAAAATCTGGTCCATAGGGCTATAGAAAACTTTGAGAGCTTTTCAAAAATGTAAACAGTTCGTCGATCAAAGCTACAGTTCAAAAGTTATGCCTACCAGAAGTTCAGCTACCATTTTTGGATTCTTCTAATTTTGTACCAACTTCTAAAGTGACTTTTGGAGCCTTTCATTTTGACGATGGATTCCAACTAGCACTTTCTAGAATGTATTCCTAATCCTTAACCCTTTGTGGTCTATTTAAGGACATTTCTGGCATTGTAAAAGGTAGTTCAGAGTGGAGTTTGAGAGAAGGTACTGGGAGAACAAATTATCTCTAGATTTATGCTATTGTAAGCCCATAGGGCATGTTTTGGAGTTTGTTTCTCTGCACTAAGTGTACTAGCATATTTTCATAGTTAATAAAATTTTCCCTTTCCTGTTGTGTCCATTCTGTGCTTGGGTTGTGTCCCCATCACTCTCCTTCCATCTTTATCATTTGATGATGTTGATATGGAAATGGAAGACTTTTTATATTCTTCTAAAAAAATAGAAATAGAATGAACTTGGTCATTCTTTTTTATGGAAGTTTTTATATGGCTAATCATGTGATATTTTTCAAATTGTGATACTTATATTTAAGTTCAAATGGTATAGATTTGTGCTGCAATGTAGCCCAAGTTTTAGAGGACTTCTATTATGAACACTATTTGTATATAATTTTGTTTAAAATATGCTAGAGTTTAAAATATGTTGGATACACCCAATTTTTATGGGCTACTCTCATATAGTAAATAAGAAGTTAGATTATGTTTACATTTTTTTCTTTTGAATGTGCCTACCTTGTTAATTACTAGTTTCAAAGGGATACACACTAAATCATGGCTTCTCTGTGATCTCACATGTTTTAATTTTATGGATCTCACTTATTTTTTAGAGATACTGTATTTAGCTTAGGTGTCTAGTTTTTGTTTACATCAAAAGGTTTTTGCTAATATCATGGTTACAATTTGAATTTTGGATCAAAATCAATGAGGACAACTTTAATTCCCATTTTTGGCTTGGCTCTCTAGTGTTCATTTTGTCATTAGATAATGACTAGATTAACACTTGTCTTCATATGATTCTTGGGTTCTTTTCTAAATCATAATGTAATCAACATGTATATTATGTTATGTAGGTTAGGTATTAGGTGGTGATTTGGGGATTAATTTTGAATAGCTCCCCTCTTTTGGAGCTTTGATGTAATGAGCTAACTACAATAGGTTCTAGATTTCACAAGCTTGTTTTACAGGAGAGCCTAGAAATATAGTTAGCCACCAGATTTCACAAAAACTAATTATTATTATTCAAACCCATACCATACTTTTCCTCTCCTCTCTACATTCTATTCATTGATTTCTACATGAGATTGTATTGCTTAAGTAATAAAATGACCTTTCACATCCCTCAAATGGTTAATCTTCCATCTTTTAAAAACTATCATGTTGCAAAATATTGTCAACAACACTTTTTGACAACATAGAAACATTAATGCTATCAAATTTCCACAATCCATAATAGTTATGATACTGAGTTTTTGGATTAGATTGTGTAAATATTTTTATCATCAATCTTTACACAATCTAATCTAGAAATTTAGTATCATAACATAGCAACATTTTACACTTTTATTTGCATTTTTGCATTTTATGCTACCACATGCCTCCTTGGTACCTTAAATAGGTCCAAAGGCTTATAATGAACATTTTAACATTACATATTACTCCATCTCTAGCTTCTTCTTACTCCAAAGGCTTATAATGGAAATTTTAACACTATTGCTTCTTCCCCATCTTATCCTAGGCTCCCAACGTTGAAAATAACAAAAAAAAACACATTAAAATCATCCCTTAGACATGTAATATCTCATGATTAACTCCTTAAATACCTAATGCCATGACCTGGTCCACATGTGATCTTTTGAATATCAACACTGGAGCATCTAGATACAATGGAGATACAATCATCCCCTACTTCATAATAAAAAATATTTAGAATAAGCAAATTATATTAGCAAACTAGAATGAAATATAGTTAGAATTAGAAAATTAGAATGAAGTATAGTAGACCTTTCATAATTTATTAAGAAAATTGTCACATAATCTTTTTATAATAAGCATCCTTTGGACATCTTTTAAGTTAACAACCATATATTCAAGGCCCTATCAAGACATTTCTAAAACTAAATGATAGGCCTTGTCAAGAGAGACCCAAAAAGAAACCAAGTATTCCTTATGTTATGTATTGAATATCATTACTATGACAATTTGAGCTATACAAAATATTATCTTTCTATAGATGACAAAGAAATATGTAATTTCTACTTGAAAACCTATTCCAATGTCACTATTTCTTATTTGGACATTCTTGGCTCCTTGAAGATGAATTCCATCTATACTAATGTTATTGTTAGGATCTCTAATATTTAATCCCATGACTTGGATTTTTGAGGAGTAGATTAAAGAAAGATTCTTTTCACCTTTCATAACTTATTAAGAACATTGTCACATAATCTTTTTTAATTAGCATCCTTTGGACATCTTTTCAGTCAACAATTATATATTCAAGGCCTTGTCAAGATATGTCTAAAACTGAATGTCAAGCCTTGTCAAGAGAGACCCTCACCTAATCCATCATAGTATAGATGACATATTTGCATTATGATGCTTTTAATTTGATATTTTGATATACTTTTGAGACCATAGAGTTATGTTATTTTAATGTCTACATTTTGATAATCCACACCTATGTCTGCACATTAAGACCTAAATGATATAATTAATGATTTTGTTCATGTACTAACCTTTTTCAATTGATTTGATAGAAGTTGAATTGCAAAAATGCTTGTAATGTATAAGTGAGGGTATGTTTCTTTTTACTATTTAGGATTTGGATACTTTGACATTACTCAAGACTTAGTAGGAAAATGGCTTATTTTAACTATTGATTTTAACAAATATAATAGTGCTCTGCATCTATGATATGAACTATTAACCTTATATTGTGAATGGGATGATCAAATACATATGGAAACAACTTTAGGACATTGTAGAATTAGATTATGATATGATGATTATGATTTGATGCGATATGCAAATAAATATTAATTTGATCATGATGGGTTAGGATTCAATGAGATATGCAGATAAATGTTAATTTGATAATTAAATTATGATTTAATATGATCTGCAGATAAATATTTAATTGATTATGATGGTTTATGATATGTAGATATAGGTATCTTAACATTTTGAATGACTTATTTGAAATGATTAGGAAAGGAAATTTAATAGAATCATGTTAATAAGATTTTGTAACATTTGAAATTATATACATTTATGATATATATTTATATGACCTCCTTGGACATCTGATGCTCAAGTTTAATGTATAGGAAGTGGAACCATGGAAATTTTGGGGGGAAACAAGATCCAAAACCTATGTGAATATAGTTTAACCAAGGTGAATCTTTGGAAGATTCAAAGGCATCGTTGTGAAAGTATTTTCCTTTGTAAATGCAAGTTTGCTTGTATGAGGAAATGTTTAATCATAAAGGTGCATTAGGAACATGTTGTGGTGACGCAGAGAGTGCTTTTATGTGTCACTTGACACTTGTGGGTTTTGTTTGTAATGACATGTCATTTAGGGTTTTGGTCATGGTGGCTTTTTACCCTAAATCTAATTACCTTGTTAATGAGTAAGTAAACCCACTTGCCAAGGGGTGGGATGGGTCACAATCAAAGGAAATTCGAATTTGGGCTAGACTAGGGTTTTGAGGAGTAATTAGGTGGTCCCAAATTGTCTTTTATAAGAAAATGAACTTCCCATGTAATAGTATAACATGTTAGGGACCTAATTTTGACCATGAAAATGACTAGATAGCCTAGGGGCCCCCTTTATCCATATCTTCTTCCACCAATTCGAAAATAGACTTGTCACATGTGTTCTCTTCCATGTTCTCACAAAGTCAAATATAACAAATTTAGAGGAGACAAGTTTGTAAGAGGGATTGGCTTAGTTTTTTTGCTAAAATAGTTAATAAGAAGGCCTTATTAGAGAGTCTTGGACAAACTAGTGGCGTGTTCACTCACTCTCTGAGTTTAGAGATAGTTAGGGTTTGGAGGACTAAGGGAGCTCTACAAAAAATATCATTTCCTTAGCTTGGACCAAGGTTGGTATTTAAAACCATGTACATTTTCTTTCGTTTAGTATAGCATAGTAAATCTGTAAGCATGGAGCATTTTTATGGCATATTGCATTCTATTCTGAATCTTTGGATGGTAGATTTTGGTATTGTGTTGTGCCATTGTGAATTCTTGTATTATATTTTGGTGGTATGAATGTGCATTGTGTTTCATGATATTTCTTGGTCCTTTTGGTTTTGATTTGAATGTCAAGTGTTGTTATGGGTATGAGGGCTTCACTCACCCTTTGGGAAGGGAAGGGAAGTCCAGGGTGAAGGGCTTAGCTAGGCTTGAAATATGGTTGAGAACCTTGGAGTATGGGTTCCATTGTATGCCATATTCATTTGTATGTTTCTTTGAGGTGATAAGGGAAATAATGGTGTAGAAAGGAAGATTATGGAGCATGGGTATTCAAAAATGCTATGGTTAATGGTAGTATGTTGGAGGATTTTTCTGAAAGCCATGAAAGGGCATGAAATTGTTGAATTACGAAAGCCTCAAAAGGGCATGAAAATTATTTATTGTAGATATGTGATGATATGGCAAGTGTCCTTTTTGAAAGCACACCTTCACTATATGTTCAATGGTTCCAATGATGAATCATAGTGTAAACCTTGGGAGGGAGTATTAGTGTTATCTTGTAAGTTTCTCATGCATTATCATATATTGTATGTGTATATTTTGATTGTGTCTTGTTTCCCCTAATCAGTGGGTGGCTTCATAGAAGCCTAGGATGGGAGGTGAGCCTCCATGGTTCCAAGTTTTTTGTTGTGTTGAAGGTATTGTTAAGATGGATTCCTTGAAGATATTAAGGTTTCACCCTTAACAAAGTTGAAAAATCAAGTGTGTAGAGAGAGAGAGAGAGAGAGACCAATGTTCCATGTCATCTCAATTGTGTTGTGATATCAAGTGTTCATTTTTATTTAATTGTAATGTAAAAAGCTATTGGTTTACCATCGTTTATTGTTTGAAATTTGTGGAAGGAATATTGAGAATTTCATATATCTTACTTGCAAGGAAATATTCATTATAAGTTTCACATTGTGTATCTTTATGTAATATGGATAAGTTAAGTGATGGGACATTCTTTTATGTTGGTCTATAAATCAATTGTTGAAAACATTTCATGGGTTGTTGTAGATCCTTATTGATATGGTTGGTTCAAATTGAAAACATAGGTAATTGAAAAGTAAGAGCATATATCATGTTTTAGGTACAATGAAGAGTAAGTATTATATTGGATAGTTTATTGTAAATTCATGGAGAATGATTCATTTTTTTTCAAGTTCAATTAGATCCTTAGATGTGATAAATACTTTAGTGATAATAAACTTGCAAGGTAAAATTAGTAGGGTTGTCAAATTAGAACTTTGGTGTAGTGCCTGCCCCTAGTTCACATTTTTTCTATCATTGTCAAACTCTTTTAGGGCTAGTTTTATGTTGATGGTTAGTAACATTGTTTGAGATATTGTGCTATGGATTCAGCTGATATATGATAAGATTACTTGGTACTTTATAGTCCATGTGTATATGATGATTATTCAGTGATTTCAGTTATTGAAGATGATTAGTTAGAAGATTTATTATTATATGTGTTTTCTTATGGATACTTACCCCATACTTGCATGTGTATGGTGTGCGTGTTTGTTTCCTTTCTGTATGGCATTTTTGATGTGGTTAAGGAAGGGAGTCATAGTCACCTACTAGTTGGGATCTACATGATGTGCCACTTCCTACCATTGCCTATTTAGTTTAGTATATATTGTGCTTGTACATGCATGGTTTTTATGCAGGTTGCAGGTACTGGGTATCGACTTCCCTAAATTGTCAGGATGAGCATACCCTATCACATTATCTCAATGGTAAGAGAGGGGAGATAAATTCTCAAGTCCAAATCCCAACCCTTTAAGCCATTTGTCCTAATTGGAAATTAGGACAAGTATATGAGTTGAGTGCCCTCCAAATACGTCGGATGACGTAATTCGTGATATTAACCCTTTTGGTTTGATTTTGTATGTGTTTTGCTTGATGGGTTTTCATATTTATTTTATGAGTCTTTGATGTATTTTCCATTAATTAAGCCTAATTAAAAGATTTAATTAATGGTTTAATTTAATGGAAAATTAATATAGTATTTTAATATTTATTTTATTTAATTAATTAGGAAATTAATTAAATAAAATAATTAAATTTGAAGATAAAAGTTATAATTTTAAAGTTGGAATGTGATAATATTTATTTAAATTAATAAATATTTTAGCAATTAAGTCTGAAAAATAAATGTAAAAGTGGAAAATATATTAAAATTATTAAAAGATTCTAGATTTCATGGGATTAAAATATAAATATATTAAGGTTAAAAAAGTGGAGATATTAAAGTTAGTGCATGAGATTTTTAAACAATAAATTAATTAAATTGAAAAGAGTAAAGTAAATATTATATTAATTAATGTGCATTATTTTAATATTTTCTCACACAGGAGTTTTCACTCTAAGTATGCACAAGTTGTCTACACTTAGGAGTTAGCATATTATTTGAGCACATGGTGTCTACAACCTTATGACTCATCTAGAAAGTTGGAGAAGACTCATGCTTAGTTGTCATGCTTATCTTCTAGTTCTTTCTAGACACATTCTAGATGCATCTTAGAGACCTTTAAATAGAGGCTCTCCTAGTGTGTTTGGACAAGCTTCAAAGCTTACATGCATTTGAGAAGCTCATATGCTTCTACATGCTCATATGTTTCTAAATGCTCATATGCTTCTAGTCACTTGTGGGTTTCAGTTGGCTTGGATCTTGGAGGAATTGCGAATGTTGGAGAAGGAAGGGATTTTCTATGGACTTCTAGGGCATGGAAAATTAGCATCAGTGTTCAGGTGCACTCATGATTTTCGCATATTCTATTTGCACTCTTTCTCTTCCTATCTTCATCGTGTCTGTTATATGTGTCTAAATATTCTCTGTGATTGAATCTACAATTTTGAAATTAGAATCTAGATATGTATGTTAATTGGTTGAGAAGAAAACAACAGGAAAACCCTAGATCCAATTAAGGAGGAAATTAGATCTAAGTTGGGTTTGGGTTCGAATTAGAATCAAATTGTTAAATAGATTTGAAAATGGTTTCAAAATTTATAGTCAAACCTATTAGGTGGAATTTTGGGTAAAGTTAGAGATCAATTATTTTAAAGGAAAAATTATTAATTTAAAGGGTTTCTTATTTAAAAGTTATATATATGATCTCTTTTTAAACATATTAAATCTACATACTTTTATATATAAATAAATATATATATATATTTCTATATTTACAACGTTGTAATATTGATTGACAATCTGTACACACACACACACACACACACACACACACACATATATGTTATTAAAACATAGTGGAGAAATTTTATATAAAATGGGTCGTAGTAGCGTTATTTGAAAATGAAATTAATATATATATATATATATATATATATATATATATATATATATGAAAATTTTGGAGGGCAGAGGTTTTTACCCCACCCACCCCCCTTACTCTTCACTCGACCCCACTATCATATTCGCAGAAAACATTGCTGCTATGGTAGTAGGTACTACTGCCGACACGGTAGTACTCTGCTACTGCGATGCCGCAGGTGGCAAATAGGCCAACAGGCCTTTAAAAACACTTATGTATGAAGCGTTTGGAAATTTTTAATTGTCTTTTTAAATTTTATTAAAGTTTATATATATATATATATATATATATATATATATATATATATATATATATATATATATATATATATATATATATATATATATATATATATATATATATATATATATATATATATATATATATATATATATATCGTTTGTAAATTATGATTTGTATAATTCAATTTTGGAATTGTTATATATTGATTATTATATGTATATATATATATATATATATATATATATATATATTTTAAAGTATGATGAAGTATTGAATATTAATTATTCTATATATGTGTGTGTGTGTGTGTGTGTATATGTGTGTGTGTGTGTGTGTGTGTGTGTGTGTGTGTGTGTGTGTGTGTGTGTGTGTGTGTGTGTGTGTGTGTGTGTATAATATTAATAAAATTTTATTTAAGTTATCAATTATTTTGGAGTTCTCAGAATTGTAAAGCGACTTATTGAAAATGAGAAATGATTAATAATAATTGTCAATTATTATTAAAAGAGGAGAGATATTAATATAGTTTTATATAGTTGATTTTTAATATTAATTTTATTTAATGTATATTAAATACTATTTAATATATATTAAATAATTAAGAGATGGTAATTTTATATTACGTTAATAATAGTTGTTTAATGAGGATGATTTTAAATTAAGAGACTTTAATAATAATGGATTAAGATTTAATTGACAAGGAGTCATTGTTATAACATTGCTATGATTTGAATTATTATGTTATTGTTAATACGTTATGTATTATTAAATAAACTATTGATATACCTTAATGGTGTTAAGAGTTAGTTAAATATTAACTAATGAAGTTTTTGTAAGGTTTCTCTAAGATCGATTATTTATAGTTTTGATGAGTTTATTATTTATTAATGTTTGTTGGGTCTAGAAAATTATTAATAAATAATAGTATAATGGTCTAAATGATTATCATTAATATGGGGTTGTTAAGGAAACTTTAGTATTCTTTGAAAGAGTGACGAAGGTGGTCATTATAGATTTATTAATAAGAATTTCAATATAACTTGCTATTAAATAATAACGAGTCATTATTGAACTATTAATATTAGAGAACTGGATCATAGTTGACTTGTAACTTATAAAACTATTGTTAGTTATTAGTCAATTGATATTCATTGGGTTGTTAGTATGGTTATGTAATTATTAATTTAATTAATTAATTAGAGTTAATTAAATTTAATTGATAATTAAGTTATGTAATAGAGTTTTTTTTAATTGATATGATTCTTTTAATGAAGTTGTAAAGTATTTATATCGAAGTTGATAAGTCTTATTCTAATGACTTGAATTATGACCTTAGATATTTTAATGGTGAGACTTAGTAATATTTAATTGAAAACTATTAGATTGTTAAAAGGTCATGGATTGTGTACCTATGTTAATTGAGCATTTTAATAAAGTTATAATCTTCTTATTTGAAGATTGATAACTAGCTCTCTTATAATACTGATCCTTTGACTATGTTGAAAAGATGAAGTAACATTAAGGAAGAGTTAATTAGTAACATGGATCTTAGCAAATGAAGCAAATGATTTAACTTAGTTAAGGGTCAGAGAAGATTAGTTTAATGAGTGAATATTTACCCTTAAGTTATTCTTAGAATATTATTTTAAATAATGGAAGGATAATATTATCAAGGGAACAAACGGGTTGACTTGTAGGTCAAATGATAAATCTTATATACTTGAAGTATACTTGAAACAGAAAACTGAAACCTCCATACTCAATTCAACTATGTATTTTTAGTAAACCAAAACATGTGTTTGCATTGTGTATTCTATATGCTTCCTATTTTGGGTTTTTGGGTTGACTAGTGTTGACTAGTCTTAGGTTGTTACCAGAGGCTCGGGGGTTATGAGATGTGATGGCATGTTGATCTTATTTGGTCTCGATCCTTATAAACCCAACCATGGTAATGTGATGATATGCTCTATGAGATGTTTGTATTTACTGATTATTATTGCTTATCAGTCTTCTTGAGTGAAGCTGAGTTATGTGTATCTGAGACACTTGACTTAACCATTTTGAGTCATCGATCAGTTATCCTTGAACTACTTTCCAATTGCCATGATGGGACTAAAGTGTTGATTTATTTCTTGATGATGTCATGTTGTGACATGTTTTGACTCAACCATTTTGGAGTCTTCGATCACTATGATTTTGAGATATATTTTGGTTATTGAGAACCAATGGATACTTTTGATTATCAATGATACCTTTAGTTGCCAGTAGAGAACTATTGTGGTCATGATTATCTATGGATGCTTTTCAGATGCTCATGGAGATTTGATGCTTTTATTATGGATATTTGATGATTCTTATTGTGGATTATCTTTAGGTATTTCTTTCCAGTCACTTGTATAGGACTGGGGTGATTTTATGATTCCATGAGCCTATGGTAGGTTATCTACTTGTAGTGTGAGGAAGTGGCTTGCAATGGGGGCTGGGGCCCTAAGTGGCTGCCAAGGTAACTCATTGTAAGTTTTGTTAATAAGTGATAACATTTACACTAAATGGGAATTAAATGAACCTAAAAAGATAATTGTTTTGTTCTCGCCCATGCCTCGAGTGGTTGTACAGACTAGGATGGGAGTAGAGAGAATGCTTGGTTGCGACCTTTCATTCCATAGTATGCCTCGTCAGTATGAGAGGATACTAGTGGTCGCATAAGGATTAGTAGGGACCCGTGGAGTTGTAAGCTAACTGCCAGGGTAACTTCCACATGATATATGAGATGACACTTTCCCGCTTGCATAGTAGGTTTCCTACATGTCATTGTGTGCCTCTAGGATTAGATGTCAGTTTGTGATTGGAACCTTTGAGTTAGTATACTTTTAGAATTCCTGGACTTAGAGAGTATTTTTATGCTTTGTGATTTGATAGCCTATTTGGGGCTTGAGATTATCTCCTCAACACGGTGGGAGTGGACCACTTAGGTTCTACATGGTTGGGTGGTAGTGCTTTATCACTCTTATCATTTGAGATTCGTCTGAGACACCGTGGCTGATCCATTCTTTGTTGGCATCTATCTTCATGGATTATGATGGTGGACATGTATCCTTACATTAATGATTTTCATATGTTAGATGATGTTATCTGATGCTTTACTTTGCATGTTAGATTACTTTCTGCATATGATGTAGTATGATTTAGTAGTGACATTCCTATTATTAATACTGATGATCTCTTCAATGATTTGGAATGTTATGCACAGAGGGATGGCTAGGGCCCATGATGGTTTAATGATGCTATTTATGGTTGGGAGGAACCGTGCACTTAGTTATTAATGTGCATGATATGTGGTTATCTTTTATGATGGATGTTTATATCTTTATGATGATGATGTATCATGTATGACATGTGGTTTCATTTATTTTAATTGCATCATGGATTAGAGTTAGTATGATGATGTACTTCATTTACATGGATGTTTATTCTTTCAAGCTTTCATACCTTCTGATATGTGCAATGGATGATTGAGCATTTGAAAATGTAATTTAAGAACATTGGACTTTTCATTATTATTTCATGTCGATGTAGTATTAGATGGAACATAATTAGTTATGTTAGATTTGATTCAATGTTAAGGGATCTTTAAGGAATGTAACATGTTATGTATGTTATGTTTACTTGTATTTGAATTGTTGCTATTGCTTCCATTATTAAGTATAAATTGTAAATGGTTTATCTTTCTTGTTAAAAAAAAAATTTGTTTGACAAATTAGTGAAATTTTAGGTTATTTCTTTGGATCCCTTGGCGGGGCATTATAATTGGCAACTCAACAATATATGATCACCCAAAAAAAAGGAAAGAGGAAAAATGTATTAAACTTAGGGAGAAAACTTCATGTAGCTTCACTTTTAATTCTCTAGAAAATGTATGAGAATGTGTAAATTACTCCATGCCTATTAAAGAGAAATATAGTAATAGAGAGGAATATACCTAGAATCTCCCTTATAAGATGCCATTTAAATAATCACCCCATTTAGGGGGTAAGAAGAAAATTAAAATTAATAACCATTTAAAGGACAAAATATGTCCACTCACATTAGAATATAAAAACACCCTACCTATAAGGACTAACCGTAACAATAAAATACCTCTACATATAGCAAGCGAAAAAGAAAAAGAAATATAATACTTAATAATTGAAACAAACCCTAAGTACCAATATATTTTATAAACCAAATTTTAAAAAACATTGGTGAATCCTACCTAATCTATTTGTTCCCTTTTTGCAACAAAATCACCTTATTCAAATGGGAAAAATGGGGTTGTGGTCCCCACTAGGCAACCTTGTCTTGCCACATTTGAGATTAGGTGAATAGCAATGCTTAAGACCTTTTCTGACATGGCATAGGAATGACATCTTACCCTAGGTTCCTAACAAGTTGGAAACTTTGCAAGATGTGAAAACTCGGACCTCTATGATCCCATCATGCCTAGGCAGGAGGGACCAGGTGCTTGAAAGGGGGAAGGAATAGTTTAGTATTGGGAACTAGTCTATGTTAGGTCTATGCCTTGGGGTCATGGTTGATAGAACTTTATTTAACTAAGTGCATTTGGGAAAGGAATGTAGTCTTATCTAAAACTTTATTGCAAAAGGTGATTAAGTAGGCACATGACCCCACGGCCTTTTGAATTTTCTTGAGAGGTGTAGAGGTCTTATTAAGGGATAAGTGGGTGGTTGACATGGGTAGTAGTCAAGTTTTGAACCAAAACAATAAATGGTAATCATAGGTATTGATTGGATTTATAATTAGAGAATGATTATTACTAAAGATGTAAGCACTTAATTTACTTAGGATTAGGAGTAAAGTGAGTTTGTGTTATTTTATTTGTTCTGTTGATTTATGTGTAGGGAAGAGAATGCAGGTTTTATTTAATGGGTTTTCTTTTATTAGAATGTTTGGGTTAGTTTGTTTTTGAAACATGTGTTAGTGGTTAGAACAAGGGGAAGAGGGTAGGATATTATGGGTTGGTTTAGATTTAGGAATATATGCTAATTTTTATTTAATAATTAATTATATGTAAATTAGAAAATTTAAAAGAATAATAATAATAGTTAATAATAATAAATAAATAAATAAGAGAAACTAATTAAAATAAAATTGATAAATAAATTAAATAAAGACCATTAAGATAACAATTCCTTCTTTTAAGATTTAAATATTGATATTGTTGGGGACAACACAATTACAATCAGTCCTAAGACAAGTTATAAAAAATAATTTAAATAATTTTTATTGAATAACCCTATTCCATTTTGTATAGTGGAGGTTGGTTGGAAATTCTTTTAAGAAGCTACGCTTCTTATATATTGTTTTACATAGATAAATAATTTCTTAGTATATAACCTAAGGGAACAATTAGCAATGAAGAAATCAAGTATGTGGGTGTACATATACATTCAAATTAGTTAGGAATAGTGGATTAATGGTTTAATAATTATATGGTGATATGTCATAGTGATTGTTAACATTCTAGCTTTATATTTAACCACTTATTCTATTTATCATCATAATTGTAATTTTTGATTGACTTGTAAAATTTGATTTATTATTATACTATACAACATGGACAACTATTAAGAAGTTTTATAAGGAAAATGGTATATGTATATGTAGTATGTCATATGAAGTGATGAAGGTAATGATGTAGGAGTTACTTAGATAGATGCCTTGTAATAAGGTTGTTAGGGGTAGTGACCTACTGGTATGGCTTGTGCAATGTAGATATAATATATAGTATAATGTTAGAAAATGCTTTTGGAACTAGACATTTAGTTAGGACTAGGCAAAAATTAATTAATAAGGTATGTTAGTAAATGGAATTAGTGAGATGGTTAAGGAATGCATGATATTGATTTGGGGATAATTAGGAAAGATCTTACTAAATAGGATTAATAGAGTGTTAGGGTAGTGAGATCTATTGATAGCAGTTAATAGGATAAAGGTAGTTGGTAGGCATTTAGTGTTTTAAACAAAACATAGCTTAATTGGTTTGTAGTGAATAGACTTCAAACTGTACGATATCCTTATTAATTATAAATTAACTATTCTATATATATATATAGGTATTAGTGAATTGATAGGCATATGCATTAAGTAATGGTTAAGTAATTGGTAATTAAGTAATGTTCTCTAGTTAGAACACATAAATTTATTAATTGGAAGAATAAGCTATGAGTCAAATTTCTAATCGAATCTTCATATTAGCTTATTTATTTTCATTAAATGGTATGCTTCCTAATAATAAGAAAGAATTGGTAAATCATAACACATCATGGAATTTGGAAAAATAATGAATGATAAATGGTTTAAAAACCTAGTTATAAAACATATTCACAAAAACAACTATAGAACCATTATAACCACACCAATGCAGAAATTGTGTTTCATAATCACATAAGTAATAACTTGCTTCAAGGATAGGATGTGAATTTTGATATGATAACATTACCTAGCCAGTTCAATAGAAAATTCAAACAAGTAAAGATTGATACAAATTACTTCTAGTTCAGCTTTAAAAAAAAATTAAAAAAATTGTTGGTTGTGTTTTTCCTTGTTAAATTTAGGGCATGACATTTTGGTATCAAAGTAATTGGTTACAACAATACAGGCTAACTCATTATGCTTAATTCACTAAAATTACAACTTGTGTGTAGGATACCTATTGTTACCTATAATGGTCGACGAAGGGCTAGAGACCCTAGAGCTATATGTATAGCACAAATTGAGGAAGAGCAAGAGATTCAAACACCTCTATCAAAATAGTCATAGAATCTTAACCATGACCTCCTTAAAGCCATCTGAAACCTTATTAGTGTAATATGACAAAGATTTCCACCCATAGCATTGTAGCCAAAACAATAAGGTTACTAGAGCTCTGAGCCCAAACAAAGGTAATCACAAGGTTGCAAGTGAGATCAGAGGCCATGAGTTCCTTATGAACACCCAGTTAGGGTTCAACAATACATTAGGGATGGACTTAGGGAATCTAGTAGGATTAGAGGTCAACAATAGTCTAGACCATAGGGAATTTAGATTTTGACTCATGGGCCATGTTATACTTGTGGTGGTATGGGTCATATAGCAAGAGAGTGTCCACAAGGCCTAACAAAAAGTGACTAGCATGGGCTTTCAAAGAGAAATATGGGTAGGCCCCAAAAAATACTTACAGTGGTTGATAACAACCAAGCAGAGCACCAAACCACCACTATAGGGGAAACATGTGGAGTTGGACCAACAGATAACATGGAAAATCATCCTCATTTAAGCCTGATAGAACCTGACACTATGGATTGGAGAATTGGACCAGGTTCGACAATAATTATTGGACAAGGTGATAGATTCAAGGGAGTACATAACACATAGGAGAACACAATACCAACACCTTTTTTATGAACTCTAGGAGGAGGTCCATGCCTAGTGGGGGAGGATGTGAGGCCTCGCCTGATCTATCATAGTATAGATGACATATTTTCATTATGATACTTTTAATTTGATGTTTTGATATGCTTTCAAGGCTATAGGGTTATGTAATTTTAATATCTACATTTTGATGATGTTGGAATGTTCAAAATGGGAAGAGTACTTCTAAGAGGGGGGGGAAGGGGGGGTGAATCATAAGTAATCTATTTTTATCCTTTCAAACCCTTATTAACACAACTAAAAAAAAATTGCATGCATGTTAACATCTAAACAAACATAAAATGAAAGCATGCATCAACACATAACACAAGGATTTGGTAACCCAAAAACCCTCAAGAAATAAGAAGGTAAAACTGGGGTGGGGATGACACCCACAAAAATGATTGTAGCAATCAAAGTTTAACCACTTCTAATGGTCTACCCTATGAAAGGCATGCCCTATTAAAGGCTTTAGACTATGTCAATATTGACCTAATTAGAGGATTTACAAAAACTTACATGAAGTGTCACCCTATTAAAGGATTTACAATAGGTTGTTAAACCCACCTAATACATAAGATTTTTCATGACCTTCTCCAAAGGTTCTCCTACCTAGATGTTAAGCTAACCTATCAACATAGGATTTCAACCTCTAATACAATTATGAGAGAGTATTAGAACATTTGACCTAATTGAATGCAATCTCAAATTGTTGGGTTCAAGTACTAGATCTGCTCTTCCTATTTTGATCCTTGCTTGATCTAATCTCCTTATGTACTCTTTGTCCCTTGTGTTGTTCTAATCAACTTGATATGAAACTATTGCTCTGTTCCTCTAAGTTTTTTCTCTTTACATTGAATTTTTTCTATAATCTCCTCTTATACTATTCTCTTACACACATGCAATGGTACATTCATTCTCCTTATAAAGAATGTGAAGACTTAGGATTAGGTATGGATCTATGATCTATATTTAATCTCAAATTCCCACTCATTCTTTGCATTTTTATCATTGGTTGCATGCCTTCTCCATTTTTTTGATTGGTTGTAGGTAGATTGCATAGGGAATGTAAATGATTCATCCTTATCCTTTTTCTCCTTCAAAATTTCTCTAAGTTGGCTCCAAAAATGGTTTACATCATAGTTTGTGCAAGTACAAACTCTTATGCTGATCCTAAGTTACTCGACACTCATTACATCACTGATGCTCAACGTGAATTGATTCCTGGATTGCTTGACATCTATTACTTTCTTGGTTTTCGCGGTACCTTTTAAACTCTGTATTGATTGGCACATGTATATTCTATATTGCTTGGCATCTAAACTTTTTTGGATTACTTGGCACATGAACATTTATTGGATCACTCAGCACATACTACATTCTAACTTGCTCGGCAGCAACTGTGCCTCGACACCTATTGAAATTCTAGCTTGACATACATTGTGTACTCGGCATATATAGTGAAAATGGTTAAGTGTGTTGAGACTCAATTGTCAAGACTTATTCTTTTAACCAATAGATGATCCACACTTATATCTACACATTAAGACCTAAATGATATAATTAAAAAAAAATTTCATGTACTAACCTTTTTCAATCGCTTTGATAGAAGTTGAATTGCAAAAATGCTTGTAATGTATAAGTGGGGGTATGTTACATGCTTCTTGATATTTGGGATTTGGATATTTTGACATTACTCAAGACTTAGTAGGAAAATGACTTATTTTAACTATTTATTTTGATAGTTACAATAGTGTTTTGCATCTATGATAAGAACAATGAACTTAAAATTGTGAATGGGATGATTGAACACATATGGATGCAACTTTATGACATGATAGAATTAGATTATGATATGATGATTATGATTTGATGTGATATGTAGATAAATGTTAATTTTATCATGATGGGTTATGATTCAATGAGATATGCAGATAACTATTATTTTGATAATGATGATTATGATTTAATGTGATATATAGATAAATGTTAAATTGATTATGATGGTTTATGATATGCAGATATTGATATCTTAACATTTTGAATGAATTATTTGAAATGATTAGGAAAGGAAATTTAATAGAATTATGTTAATAATATTTTGTAACATTTGAAATTATAGGCATTTGTGATATATATTTATATGACCTCCTTAGAATACTGATGCTTGAGTTAAATGTGCAAGAAGTGGAACCATGAATTTTTTTTGGGAAAACAAGATCAAAAACCTATGTAAATATAGTTTAACCAAGGAAAATCTTTGGAAGATTCAAAAGCGTCATTGTGAAAGTATTTTTCTTCATAAATGTAAATTTTCTTGTATGAGGAAATTCTTAATCATAAAGGTGCATTAGGAACATGCCATTGTGACATGGAGAATGCTTTTATGTGTCACTTGAAACTTGTGGGTTTTGTGTGTAATGACATGTCATTTAGGGTTTTGGTCAAGGTGGCATTTTACCCTAAACCTAATTAACTCATTAATGAGTAAGTAAACCCACTTTTCAAGGGGTGGCATGGGTCACAATCAAATGAAATTCGAATTTGGACTTGACTAGGGACTTGAGGGGTCATTAGGTGGTCCGAAAGTGTCTTTTATGTGAAAATGAGCTTCCCATGTGATAGTATAACATGTTAGGGACCTAATTTTGAGCATGATAGTGACTAGATACCTAAGGGAGCCCCTTTATCCATGCATTCTTCCACCAATTTGAAAATGGACTTGTCACATGTGTTCTCTTCCATGTTCCCACTAAGTCAAATATAGAAAATTTAGAGGAGACAAGTTTGTAAGAGGGAGTGGATTAGTGTCTTTGCTAAAATAGTTAGTAAGAAGGCCTTATTAGAGAGTCTTGGACAAACTAGTGGGGCGTTCACCCACTCTCCAAGTTTAGAGATAGTTAGGGTTTGGAGAAGGACTAAGGGAGCTCTATAACAAATATCATTGCCTTAGCTTAGACCAAGGTTGGTCTTTCAAACCATGAACATTTTCTTCCTTTTAGTATTGCATAGTATATCTACAAGAATGGAGAATTTGTTATGGATGTGAGGACTTCACTCACCCTTTGGGAAGGGAAGAGAAGTCCAAGGTGAAGGGTATAGTTGTACTTGAAATATAATATAGAACCTTGGAGTATGGGCTCCATTGTATGCCATATGCATTAGTATCTTTTTTAGGGAGTGATAAGGGAAATTATGGTGTAGAAAGGAAGATTATGGATCATGGATATTCAAGGATGCTATGGTAAATGGTAGTATGTTGGAGGATTTTTGTGAAAGCATCAAAAGGGCATGAAATTGTTGAATTGTGAAAGCCCCAAAAGGGCATGAAAAATATCTATTGCAAATATGTGATGATATGACAAGCCTCTTTTTTGAAAGCACACCTCCACCCTATGTTCAATGGTTCCAATAGTGAATCATAGTGTAAACCTTGGAAAGGAGTATTATGTGTTATCTTGTAAGTTTCTCATGCATTATCATATGTTGTATGTGTGTATTCTGATTGGGTCTTATTTTCCCTACTTGGTGGGTGGCTTCATAGAAGCCTAGGATGGGAGGTGAGCCTCAATGGTTCCAACTTTTGTGTTGTGTTGTAGGTTTTGTGAAGATGGATTCCTTCAAGATATTAGGGTTTCACCCTTGACAAAGTTGAAAAATCAAGTGTGTAGAGATAGAGACCAATGTTTAATGTCATTTCAAGTGTGTTTTGATATCAAGTGTTCATTTTTATTTTATTGTAATGTAAAAAGGGATTGGTTTATCACTATTTATTGTTTGAAAATTGTGGAAGGAAGATTGAGAAATTTCATATATCTTACTTGCAAGAAAATATTCATTGTAAGTTTCACATTGTGTATCTTTATGTAATAAGGAGAAGTTAAGTGATGAGACATTATTTTATGTTGGTCTATAGATCAATTGTTGAAACCATTTCATGGGTTGTTGTAGATCCTTATTGATATGGTTGGTTCAATTTGAAAACATAGGTGATGAAAAAGTAAAAGCATATATCATGTTTTAGGTACAATGCAGAGAAACTATTATATTGAATAGTTTATTGCAAATGCATGGAAAATTATTCATTTATTTTCAAGTTCAATTATATCCTTAGATGTGATAGATACTTTAGTGATAATAAAATTGCAAGGTAAAATTAGTAGGGTGGTCAAACCAAAACATTGGCAACTCAACAATATATGATCACCCAAAAAAAAGGAAAGAGGAAAAATGTATTAAACTTAGGGAGAAAACTTCCTATAGCTTCACTTTTCATTATCTAGAAAATCTATGAGAATGTGTAAATTAATCCATGCCTATTATAGAGCAGTATAACAATAGGAAAGAATATACCTAGAATCTCCCTTATAAGATACCATTTAAATAATCACCTCATTTAGGGGGTAAGAAGAAAATTAAAATAAATAACCATTTAAAGGACAAAATATGACCACTCACATTAGAATACAAAAACACCCTGCTTAGAAGGACTGACCCTAAGGATAAAGTACCTCTACTTATAGCAAGGGACCAAGTAAAATAAATTTAATACTTAATACTTGAAGCAAACCCTAAGTACCAATATATTTTATAAACCAAATTTTAAAAAACATTGGTGAATCCTTCCTAATCTAGTCATTCCCTTTTTTCAACAAAATTACGTTATTCAAATGGGGAAAAGGGAGCTATGGTCCCCACTAGGCAACCTTGTCTTGCCACATTTGAGATTAGGTGAATAGCAATGATTAAGAGATTTTCTAACATGACATAGGACTCACATCTTACCCTAGGCACCTAACAAGTTGGAAACCTTGCAAGATGTGAAAACTTTGACCTCTTTCACCCGTCATGCATAGGGAGGAGGGACTATGCACTTGAAGAGAGGGGAGGAGTAGTTTATTGTTGGGAAGTGGTCTATGTTAGGTCTATTCCTTGGGATCATGGTTGACAAAACTTTATTTAACTAAGTGCATTTGGGAAAGGAATGTAGTCTTGTCTAAAACTTTATTGGAGAAGATAATTAATTGGGCACATGACCCCATGGCCTTTGGAATTCTCTTGGGATGTGTAGAGGTCTTATTAAGGGATAAGTGGGTGGTTGACATGTGTAGTTGTCAAGTTTTGAACCAAAACAATAAAGGGTGATTATAGGTATTAATTAGATTTATAATATTAGATGATGATTATTAGTAAAGATGTAAGCACTTAATTTACTTAGGATTAGGAATAAAGTGAGTTTGTGTTATTTTATTTGTTTTGTTGATTTATGTGTAGGGAAGAGAATGTGGGTTTAATTTAATGGGTTTTCTTTTATTAGAATGTTTGGGTTAGTTTGCTTTTGAAACATGTGTTAATGGTTAGAACAAAGGGAAGAGGGTAGGATATTATGGGTTAGCTTAGACTTACGAATATATGCTAATTTTTATTTAATAATTAATTATATATAAATTAGTAAATTTAAAAGAATAATAATAAATCAATTAAATCAATTAAAATAAAATTGATAAATAAATTAAACAAAAACCACTAAGATAACAATTCCTTCTTTTAAGATTTAAATATTGAAATTATTTGGGACAACACAATTACAATCAATCCTAAGACAAGTTATAACAATCAATTTAAATAATTGGTATAGAATAACTTTATTCCATTTTGTATAGTGGAGGTTGGTTGGGAAATTATTTTAAGGGCTATGCTTCTTATATTTTGTTTTACATAGATAAATAATTTCTTAGTATATAACCTAAGGGAATAATTAGTAATGAAGAAATCAACTATATGTGTGTACATATGTGTTCAAAGTAGTTAGGAATAGTGGATTAATGGTTTAATAATTATATGGTGATATTTTGTAGTAATCGTTAACATTCTAGCTTATATATTTAACCACTTATTGTATTTATCATCATAATTGTAAATTTTGATTGACTTGCAAAATTTGATTTATAATTATACTATACAACATGGACAACCATTAAGTAGTTTTATAAAGAAAACAATATACGTATATGTAGCGCATCGTATGAAGTGATGAAGGTAATGATGTAGGAGTTACTCATCTAAATGCCTTGTAATAAGGTTGTTAGGGGTAGTGACCTAGGGGTATGTATTGTGTGATGTAGATATAATATATAGTGTAATGTTAGAAAATGCTTTTGGAACTAGGCGTTTAGTTAGAACTAGGCAAAAATTAATTAATAAGGTATGTTAGTAAATGAAATTAGTAGGATGGTTAAGGAATGCATGATATTGATTTGGGGATAATTAGGAAAGCTATTAGTAAATAGGATTAATAGGATGTTAGGGTGGTGAAATCTATTGATATCAGTTAATAGGATAAAGGCAATTGGTAGGCATTTAAGGTTTTAAACCAAACATAGCTTAATTGGTTTGTAGTTAATAGACTTCAAACTATAGGATATAATTAGTAATTATAAAGTAACTATTTTATATATAGGTATTAGTGGATTGATAGGCATATGCATTAAGTAATGGTTAAGTAATTGGTAATTAAGTAATGTTCTCTAGTTAGAACACATAAATTTATTAATTGGAAGACTAAGCCATGAGTCAAATTTCTAATCAAATCTTCATATTACCTTTATTTTCATTAAATGGTATGATTCTTGATAATAAGTAAGAATCGGAAAATCATAAAACATCATGGAATTTGGAAAAATAATTAATCATAAATGGTTTAAAAACCTAGTTATAAAACATCTTCACAAAAACAACTATGTAACCATTATAACCACACTGATGCAGAAATTGTGTTTCACAATCACATAAATAATGGTTCACTTCGAGGATAGCATGTGAATTTTGATATGATAACATTACCTAGCTAGTTTGATAGAACATTCAGCCAAGTAAAGATCAATACACATTACTTCTAGTTCACCTTCAAATATATATATATATATATATATTCCTAGCTCCTTGGAGTTCTAATATTTAATCCCATGACTCTGATTTCTAAGGAGTAGGTAAAAGAAAGATTCTTTAGTTGACTCTTCCAAAATTGTAAATTTTCCACCACAAAACTTGTTCATTTTATGATAGACACTACCTGACACATAGTGAAAAAACATCTAATTTGTCAAAAAAAATTGTAAAAAATGATACCACTATATTTGAGCAATAAGATAGTGATATTTAGGAAACAACCTACAACACCACCATAAACTATGAACCTTTTATCTGAGAGATCTTAAGTTCATGTGAACCATCACCAACTGCTTCAAATTCCCTAACATTGAAATTCACTGAATGACCCTGATAATTTTGCTTCATCATGTCAAATGCTTTTCAAGAAACCACAATCTACATTTGAAATATTTCCTTTCAAAATCAACATTTTGATACCAATTTATCTTTCCAAATTTAAAAATATATATTAAACAAGAAATGATTAGAGAGGTCCATGTACACAAAATTTGTGCACAATTAGAGCTTGCATACTAGATTGTATCCTTTAAGGTACTATAATATCTTCTCATACATCAATAGTGACCTACAAGTGATAGGTAGATAGTTTTTAGCACTAGCATCATCATCTCTAGCTTCTCAACATCTATGTATCTTTCAAACATTCTTAAGGTTCCATGCACCTTAGTGGGCTCCAAACACCAATCCTAACAAATTGACTTAATGAGAGCTCTTCCTTGTAGACTTGGGGTTTTTAAGAAAGCAATCAAAATCTTTAAAAAAACTTCAAAAACTAAAGGAGGATTTAGATACCCAATACTGAGCTCTACTAAACTTCAAACTCTTAGGTTTTCAATTGTTCATTAAGGAATTAAAATTGTAGGCCCTAATCTATGCTAATAGGCCTAAAGACACACTTAACCCAAAAACTCAAAAAACACTCAAAGAACTTGGACAAATGTACTTGCCTACAAATTTACCTTATGAAGAGTGTCCAAAATACTAACTATTGGGCACCTAGCCAAATGAAACCTTCAAAACCTAGCCTTAATGAGGGTTTCATTGCTATTTTAAGAACTCCATTATCTTGGTTGTCCAACTCTTTCAATGGATTCTTTAGCATCCCATGAATGATTGTAACCCTCCAAACACCATGTAGCTTATACACAAGCCTCTATCACATTTCTTGAATACTAATACCTTTTATTCTTCATACAACAACAAGTGTTTTATAGACTCTTGGCCAAATCCATTATAAAGGACAAGGGTATGGTGTCAACCTAGAAAAAGGAAACCTAAAACAACAAACAAAACTTGCAATATTCCCTTACTTCATACCATGAGAACATGCAGCCACTATCCTACTTTACCTTGAAAACACATGTAATTTATTGTCCAACCAGTGGTTAAAGATAACTAAACCAATAACTAATGAGCTAAGGAACACAAGTAGTATTAGTATTGATTTTAGGCTCCATTCAACTTGGTAGAAAGCTTTTGAACTCTTACATACATAGGTGAAATTGTTTCCCATATATACTCCATGTCCCATGATGTACTGATAATTAATTAGTTCTATCCTTCACACACTTTTTAAAAATATGATTTATTGATGAATTTACTTGACTTATCAATTACTGATGACACAAATTCCTCAATCTTTGACATTATTTTTAGATCAATTCATTTAACTTAGGTACTACCTAAAGTATTTTCGATGCATGTGTGTTTGGTACTTAAATAAGAACTTGAACAAAGCCAATGATAAAATAAAGCCCACATTCTAGAATCCAAATAATAAAACAATATAACTCACTAAACCCATGCTAATTGATATAGCTCAAGATCTTGCAAAAAAATAATGTAGACTAGGAAAAATGGGAAAGAAAATTTAGAAAAATATATCATAGTAGATATTTTTAGAAAGAAACAAGTCATAACCTAGTTAAATTGGTAATTAGCTAGGTTGATTATATATTCCTATAGAAATTTTATTAGATTAGGTACAATGAAATGAATAATTGGTTGTTCCCAATTGTTGAAACTAATTGATTAATTGTGTATTGTCTTTGATGTTACATAAAATGTCATATCATTGCCAGTTAGTGTATGTCGAGCTCACTCAAGCAATGAAGATAGTTTCCTATGTCTATTGAGCATTCTAGAGTTTTCCAAGCTTAGAAGATAGTGTATACCAAGTTCACTTGAGTGTTAACTAAGCTCACTTAGTTATTGAAGAAAATGTTGGATGGAACTAGAGTTAACTGAGCTCACTTGTTTACCAAAGGAACTTTGTGGATATGTAGTGTTAACCAAGTTCACTTGGTTAACATATGAAAATTATTTCTAAGTTAGTATCTATCAAGCAAGGTCAGCTAATAGAGGATTTTCTTGTTTTAGCATATTGAGTTCAATTAATTTTATTGTTGGTTATAGCTGACTAAGGAGATGAATATTAAGTATTCTAAGTTTTATTCAAGCCAGCTTGACTATATTTATAAGGTCAAGTTAAGCATTGAATGTGTGGAACATAATAGAAGATTTGAAGATGATTAGAGGAAGTGTATTAGAAGGATAAGAAGAATAACCTTATTGAGTTGCAATGATACATTTGATCAGGAAGGATCAAGTATACAAGCCAAAATTGAGATTTGTAATCAGCAATTTAGTTGCATCATAAAATAGGTCATCTCATTGTTAATCTCTAACCATTGTATCAGTGATCTAAATCTCTTAATAGAGTTGGCTTAAAAATTATTTGTAAATCCTCTAACAAGGTGGGATTTCTATTTGAAGTGTCTCAAAGACCTCTAACAAGGCCACTGCTAACAAGGTGATCAAATCCTCTATCAGGGTTACACCTAATTGTGTGTTTTTTAACCTTTAACAGGGTTGGCTCCTAATAGGAGTCACTTTAGAAGAGTGAAAATCAATATTTAGTTGTGATTGATGGTTCTTTAGAAATTGGGTTTCCACTTTAAATCTTCGTGTCACTTATGTTCATACTATTTCTTTTATGTGTTTGCAACTAAGTTAAATAAGGCTAATCACATAAAATATCTTAAGATTTGCATTTTTTGACTCACTACTGCTATTTTAGTATTTACTGAGTTACAATATTTGCTCGTATAAATTAAGTGCATGTATGCTTGCAAAGTTACCACAAAATACAATTTAATTAAAGTTTTTATTTGTATTGACATCTAAAGGATTTGTGATTTATTTTTGTGGTAACTAATTCACCCCTCCCCTCTTAATTACTCCTCTTATATTTCCAACAATTGGTATCAAAGCTTTTGATGCTTGTAGAGAAGGTTTCAAGGACCTAAGGTAAAGGTCAAAATTGCTTACAGAAGAGAGATTCCCAAGTTGAACAAAGAAAAATCTGTAGCATGATAGGAACTCATGAAGTTGCATTTGGCAACCACTAGTGATTTAGATTTGAAATACTTAAACACTACTTATAAAACTCCTACTAGTACAGTGATTGTAGAAGATATTGTTGAAAAGAAAAATCATAATATCATAATGATTGACATAGCATCAACTCTTAACTATGTTGAATTTGATGAAGTCAAAGGATGTGTTGTTGCTCATGAAATGTGGACCAAACTAAATGATATCTATGGAGGTGATGATAATGTAAAAATAGCCAAGGTAGAAAGCTTGAGAAGCTAGTTTGATCAAATGAAAATGAGAGATGATGAAAACATTGCAAAATATGTTGAAGGAATCAAAACTAGTGTCAGTGCTATCAAAGCCTCTAGAGGAACAATTGAAGATATAATAGTGCTAAGCAAGGTAATCAAAACCCTTCTTCTTATCTATGTAATCAAATTATCTACTATTCAAGAGATGAGATGTGATCCAAATAACAAGATATATTTGGATGCTTTAGTTGGAAGATAGACAACATTTGAACTAGATAACTATGATAATTATACTCCTAGCTATAGCAATCATGAGTTTGCATTTGAAGCCAAGGTATCAATCAAGAAGAAAGCTAAAAAGTCTAAAAGTAATCAATCTGAAAGTGAAGAGAAAGAAAATTTTGGTAGTGATCTTGAAGCCATTGAAGCATTACTTGCAAGAAGGTATCCCAAACAAAAAGGTAAGTACAAAGTTAAAATTCATTTAATTTGTTTCTCTTGTGAACAAGTCGGACACATTGCTGCAAGATGTCCAAATAGAGAAGACAAAGATGAATAGAAGCACAAAAAGTACAAAGGAAAGAAGGATTTCAAAAATTTTAAGGACTACAAGGAGAAATGTAAAAAATCTTGTTTTATAGCTAAAGATTCAGATAGTAGTGAAGATTATGAAATGGTGTATATTGCTATAAAAGCTGAATTTGATGATGAAAGAGATAAAATGGCACTTATCTCTCATGTTAGCAAAAATGATACATGGATTATTGATAGTGTCTACTCACATCATATGACTGATGATAATTTTAAAAAAATTGAACACATAGAATGTTATGATGGTGGTAGTGTGAGATTTGGAAATAGTGAACCTTGTTGCATAAAGGGAAAAGGTTGTATCTCACTAACCAATGAACTTAGATGTGATAATGTGTTATTGAGTTGAAGGACTAAAGCATAATCTATTGAGTGTGGCACAGTTGGATAACATTTGATTCAAGGTAGAATTCATGAATGGGAATGCCAAACTATTGGATGGAAAAGAAAATCTAGTTGAGTCTGGCAAACAAACAAAAGGTAATATATTCTACCTAGATCTCAATGAAAGTTCATGTTTTATTGCTCAACTAGAACAAATATGTTTGTCACATAAAAGGTTATGTCATGTAAACTTTGATAATCTAATCAAGATAAGAAAAAACAAAAGATTAAGAGTTATTCCTAGTTTAAGGAATCCAAATATGGGTCTATGCAAAAATTATCAAATTGGAAAGATGGGAAAGACTAGTTTCAAAAGAAATGACTATCACTTCAAGATGGTTCATACAAACCTTTGTGCACCTATTGGAATAGAAAGTTATAATGGAGATAAGTACTTTATTTTTTTTTTTTATGATTATTCTAGAATAATGACTGTAATGTATCTAAAAGAAAAGTGAGTAGGAATAGAAACTAGAAAGAAGCTAAAATATTTAAGATCAGACAGAGGTGGTGAATTTATTTCAAATAAGTTCAATGAATTATACATTGAAAGAGGAATTAAGAGACAAGTATCAACCCCTAGTACACCACATTAGAATGCTATAGTTGAAAGAATGAATAGATCCATTATGGATTGTGCAAGAACCTTAATGATAGAAAAGTATGTTGCAATAAAATACTAGAAAGAAGAAATAAATACTGTAGTCCATACCTTGAACATAGTACAACTAAAGAAAGACTCAAATCAAACTTCTTATGAACTATGGTATATCTAGAAACCTAATGTTAGTTTCTTGAAAGTATTTGGTAGCACGTTTTATATCTTAAAGGAATCTAGGAAAGGTAAATTCAATGTCAAAAGTGATAATGGAATATTCCTAGAATACTCCTACATAAGTAAAGTATATAGATGTTTTAATTTATCTTCTCATAAAATCATATAAATTGTGTTGGAGTTGATGAAATCCAACTCCAAAGATGCCCAAGACCATTTGCATGCAAAAACCTGTCAAAGGGAAGCCAAGGAAGGAAGAGCGTGGAGCAAGGGAAAAACCCTATATGGACATGAGAGAGAAAAAGTATGCAAACACAAGAAAATATGTATTTATAATATGCAAGAATGTTTTAATGTATTGTTATATTGATGAAAATAAAATAAGGGAGAGACCACTTATAAAGGCCTCAAGGAATCTCCTAGAACAAGCTTGAAGATGCTAGGAGATAAGTGTGACAACTAAGCATACATCCACATAAGGTGGAAAGTCCTTGAACAAGGTGAGAGGATAAGTATGACTTAGGAGAGAACAAACTTCCATATTGTCAACAACTTATAAAAAACTCCTAGACTACAACAAATAAATAAGATGCATTTACCTAAGTAAGGTTAAGTAAATGGAATAAATAATTGTACTAGTAAATTAATTATTTACTCTAATACCCCCTCTTAAGTGCAACTTAGGAAAATGCCTTAAGTTTACAAAACTAAGATGAATGCATAATGGGTCCTGGCAATGAGGCCATGTTATGTACCCATGTACAATGCAACAAAAAGCAACCTCTAAAAATGGGGAAAGAGAGAAAACCACGTGGGAAAAAGCCTCCCCCAAAAAGAGGTAACCTAGTGAAGAACTAAAGAAGCCTCCAACTAGGGGAATGTCCCCTAAAATAGGAACAAGGAGTGATCATGAAGAGCATCACTAAAGCATGAAGAAGCTACAAATCTAGCATAAAAAGAAAAATTGCTGATCTAAAGAACCTCCATAGAAAAAGAAGGCATGAACCAAGCATGTCTATATGGTAGATGATCCATCTCATCAAAATGCATAAGTAGCCAGCCACTGCAATCACCTTGTATATAGGATCAACCACTGAATACATAGCTCACACTATCAAAACATTGAACCACAGATGCAATAGAACAATAGCATAACCCCCCTTAATGTAGATAGGGTGAGATGATAGGCAACTAAGAAGGTGGGCCAAAGTCTCCTACAAACAAACCAAGAATGACGAGAGAGGAAGAGGGACAAACACCTATAAAGACATGATCACAATGACACTACATGGGGCTAATGTCATGGAAGGGACACTTACTTGACAAAGGGAGAATGCCTAAAAAAACAAACAACTAGCCCCCCCCCCCCCCCCCCCCATGGTGCTTTATGAAAATAGTGCATGTACAACTGACTCAAAAATAATGTTCATGATTCCTGGAATGCAAAAGTGACACCTTATCTCAGTGCATATATAAAAGAGGTTACAAATGATGTCCACAATTATCAAAACAAGGAAAAAGCTGACACAAAAGAAAGGAAAGCCCAAAACAAAAGAAATCATTCCAGGAAAATGATCCTCAGACCTAAAACACCCAAACTATCCACATAGAGAAAAAATGCAAAAAACATGATAGAAAATGCATGGCCCAAAAACTAAGGAAAAAGGACCACAATTTTGAAAAGGTGACAAAACCAGCTTTCTAAAAATATAATGTTTTCAAAAAATTAGCATGGGACGCAAAAGATATGCACATTAGAGTCAAAAATAGAACTTCAGACTTCAACTAAATAAAGGGAAAAAAAATGCATCAAAACCTAAAAATACTTTCACCAATGTCTTTGTCTCGAAACTAGCTTTCTAGTGCTTCTTTTGAATTGGAAAGATACCTCCTTATGCTCAAGTTATGGCCAAAAAATTGAAGGTAGGTCAAAAATGACCTTGAAGGAGAGGCAAGAAGGTGCTAATGCAGTGCTGATGTCATGCTAACATCAGCAAAATACTGCTTTAAAATTGACAGCCTATCAATCGTCGTTCAAAAAAGAGGATATGTAGTGCTGACATCATGCTAATGTCAGCATTTCACAACAAAAAAATTGACAGCTAAACAACCATCACAACAAAAACAAGGATGCCACATGGCAGGCATGATGTGGTAAGTCCACGTAGCACCTAGGCTACGTGTCACCCCAGCACTGGTTGTTGGTGTTGAGTCTACAAAAATTGCCAATGTGGACTGTGATGCAAGTGTTGATGGTAGAATCCTATGTGTCCACAAGCGGAGTTGAGTGGCGGACTAGTGCAAAACAGGAGGAGCGATGAGATCGGAGGCAAATAATGAAAGTTGGATTGAATCTATGAATGAAGAAATAGAATAGATAGAGAGGAATAAGATTTGGTCTCCTATTCCTAGACCCGAGGATAAAAATGTAATTGGTACAAAATGGGTTTTCAAAAATAAGTTGAATGAAGATGGAGAAGTTTCTTGAAACAAAGCAAGATTAGTTTGTAAAGGTTATTCTCAAGAAGAAGGTATTGATTATGGTGAAACCTTTTCTCCTATTGCAAGATTAGAAGGTATTAGAACTTTACTAGCATATGCAACACAAAAAGGATTTAAATTTTATCAAATGGATGTAAAATCTACATTCTTGAATGGAATTCTTGATGAGGAAGTCTACATTAAACAACCTAAAAGTTTGTGGATCCTAGAAAAAAGGATATGGTCTGTAAATTAAATAAAGTATTGTATTTTCTCAAGAAAGTTCTCAGAGCTTGGTATGAAAGACTTCTTGACTACTTGATAAAGATTGGTTTTTAGAGAATAAATGATAACAACAACCTATACATCAAAGCAAGACCAAACTAAAAAATTGTGTTGGCCAAAATCTTCATGGATGACACTTTATTTAGAAGAAATGATGATTTATGCAAGGCATTTTAAAAAGAGATGAGTAAAGAATTTGAGATGTCCATGTTTGGAGAAATAAAATTCTTTATTAGATTACATATCCAGTAGAAGAAAGATGGTATCTACATTACTCAATCCAAATATATCAAGGAGATACTAAAGAAGTTTGGAATGGAAGATTCAAGACTAGTTGGAACACCTATGTCTACTCAACATAAGCTTTCAAAAAATGATGATTCCAAGCAAGTAGATCAAGCCACATACAGATCAATGATTGGAGAATTGCAATATGTAGTACACACAAGGCCTGATATTACATTAGCAATTGGTATGGTGGCAAGATTCTCAAAAAATCCTAAAGAAAATCACACGATGGCAATCAAAAGAATCATGAGATATTTAAAAGGTATTGAAGACTATGGATTATGGTATAGAAAGGAGCCAATTTGGATTTGAAAGCATTCATAGATGTTGATTGGGCAAGAAGTGTTGATGAAAGAAAAAATGCCATTAGTGGAGCATTCTTTATTGGCAAAAGACTAGTGTCTTGGACAAGAAAGAACTAGAATTGTATTTCTTTGTCCACAATAGAGGTGAAATATGTGATAGCAATAATTAATTATTACAATATTATTTAGTTCAACCAACTATTGATAGGTATGAAGACAGAAATCAAGGACCCAATGATTATATTCTGTGATAACACCATTGCAATTAATATATCAAAGAATTCCATGATGCATATCAAAACCAAGTGCACTGCTATAAGATATCATTTTTTGAGAGAATTGATACAAGATAAAGAGGTAAGATAGGAATATGTGAATACTAAAGAGAAAATTGTAGACATATTCACTAAGCCATTACCTAAGGATGCCTTTTTGCATCTAAGAGGAAAGCTAGGGGTCATTCTCCTATTTGAAGCTCACTAAATGGAGTTTAGTGATGAATCAACTAGAGCATGTTGAAGATTAGTTAGTTGATGCAATATTGAAAAGGGCACATTTCATATGAATTAGTATATAAGGTACACTAATATTCACTAAATATTTTCTTTGGCATAAGATGTCAAAGAGGGAGAAGTTTTCTGTCATATATCATAGAAATTTTATAAAGAGGGAGAGTATATATTTCTAGAGATGTCAAAGAGGGAAAACTTGGTTTGATATTAAAGAAAAGAAGTTTACTATTAGAAGAAGATGTTGAAGACATAATTTTGTTGATAGAGGGAGAAACTAAAGGTAGAGGTAGTTCACATTGATAGGGGAGTTCTCATGGATGAGAATCAAATTGAAACTAGGGATATGTTCCTTACTTTATTCTTGCTCTAAATTTTTATTGTATTATGACATGTTGTGCTGCCATCAATGCCAAAGAGGGAGATTTTTGAACAAAAATGATTAATTATGTATCATCTTTGATGTTACACAAAATTTCATATCATTGCCAGTCAGTATATGCCAAGATCACTCAAGAAATGAAGATAGTTTCTTGTGTCTACATAGCATTCCAGAGTTTTTCAAGTTCAGAAGATAGTGTCTATCAAGTTCACTCAGGTATTGTCAAAAGAAAGTTTATAAAAGTTGAGTGTTAACCGAGCTCACTCAATTAATGAAGAAAATGTTGGATGGAACCAATATTAACTAAGCTCATTTAGTTACCAAAGGAACTTTGTGAACATGTCATGTTAACCGAGTTCACTTGGTTAACACGAGAAAATCATTTATGTGTTAGTATCTATCAAGCAAGGTTAGCTAATAGAGGGTTTTCTTGTTTTGGCATATTGAGTTCAATTAATTTTATTATTGGTTCTAGCCGACTAAGGAGATGAAGATTAAGTATTCTAAGTTGTATTCAAGCTAGCTTGACAATGTCTAAGATATGTATATGTATATGTATATGTATATGTTACATATACATATACATATATATATATATATAAGGTCAAGTTGAGAATTGAATGTGTGGAACATAACAGAAGATTTGAAGATGTTTAGAGGAAGCAAATTAGACGGATAGCTAGAATATCCTTGTTGAGCTACAAAGATACATTCGATTAGGAAGGATCAAGAATACAAGCTAGAATTGAGATTTATAATTAGAAATTTAGTTGCATCATAAATCAGGTGATCTCATTGTTACTCTCTAACCATTCTAGTAGTGATCTAAATCTCTTAACAGAGTTGACTTAACATCTATTTGTAAATCCTCTAACACGGCCACTCCTAATAGGGTAATCAAATCTTCTAATAGGGTCACACCTAATAGTGCATTTTGTAACATTTAACAGGGTTGGCTCCTAATAGTGCTCACTTCAAAAGAGTGAAAATTAGTAACTAGTTATAATTGGTGGTTTTTTCCAAATTGGATTTCGCCATTAAATCTTGGTGTCACTTATGTTCATACTATTTCTTTTATGTGTTTGAAACTAATTTAAATAATGATAATCATAGAAAATAAATTAAGATTTTCATTTGACAAGTTATTGTTGCTATTGCAATATTTACTGAGTTACAACATTTGCTAGTGTAAATTGAGTGAATGTGTATTTTTTGAGTTACAAAAAAATATAGTTTATCAAATTTTTGACTTGTATTGACATCTAAGGGATTTGTGATTTTTTTTTGGTAATTTATTCACCCCTCCCTCTTAGTTACTCCTCTTATATTTCCAACACCAGCTAGTAGGAACAAATATAGTTTTTCAAGGTGATAATATTGCATATGCAGATGTAGTTATGTATGTATGTATGTATATAAAGAGAGAAATCTTGTGAATTATGGAGATCAATGGAGATCTAAGATTTCATTGTTGTGTTGTCATGTCCTTGTGATATATATATGTGTATATATATATATACATATATATATATATACATATATATATATGTATATATATATATATATATATATATGTATATATATATATATATGTATATATATATATATGTATATATATATATATATATGTATATATGTATATATGTATGTATGTATGTATGCATATACATATGTATATGTGTGTGTGTGTATAAACAAAAATATCTTGGCACAATAGAAAAATTATAAAACTCACTCAATGGGTAGCATTGCCATGGGTATTGTCACAAGCTTTTAAACATAACTTTATAATGAGTGAGTTAGGATGTATATAGGTTAACCTTACTTAAACTATAAACTACAACACAAAGGTTGCACTAGGATATTGCAGTATTGTAATTATAGAAAACTGTCTAATTCTCCCAAGTGGGTGTATGATGGTGAAGAGTTGTATTGGGTGAGTAAAGATCATCAGTGGTTATAGGAATATAGCTACATCAAAATAATTAGAAACCAAAACTACATATCTATTAGAGTGAGTAGTCCAAGGGTCTTGATCCATGGATATGGCTATGTAGGCAACCTAGTAGGAAGAGTATGCCTCTAGTGTGTAGACACCTTAGACATAGTTAGGTGGCACTCAACTATTTTAAGACATTACATGTTAACTCATGAGGCTTATATTTTAAAACATTATATGTACCTAGTGTACCTACCTTTTTAAAATAGAAGGCTAAACTCAGTGTTTCAGCATTAACTTGATTGATCTCTTTAGAACCATTGATTATTGTCACAAGATTTTAAACATAACTATATAAGGAGTGAGTTAGGATGTATATAGGTTAACTTTACATTAACTATAAACTACAACACAGAGGTTGCACTAGGGTACTACAAGATTGTAGTTATAGAAAACTACCTAATTCATCCAAGTCGGTATATGATGGTGAAGATATATCTTAGGAAAGTAAAGATCACCAATGGTTATAGGAATACAACTACACCAAAACAATTAGAAATCAGAACTACATATTTGTCAAAGTGATTAGTTCAAGGGTCTTGATCCTGTGGATATAGGTATGTAGGCAACCTAGTAGGTAGAGTATTCCTCTAGTGTGTAGACACTTCGGACATAGTTAGGTAACACTTAGCCATGTATTTATGTATGTATGGATGTAACTATTATCTACTTAATAGTGCCACCCACATGGGGGGGGGGGGGGGGGGGTGTCGGTTGAGCTTGCACCTTCTGCAATACTTCATTTTCATTGTTTGTGCTCTCTAAATCAAAGGTATATAAATTTATCACTTGTAACTATAATTTTCAAATAGTATAGACCACAATAGTTTATTATAATTCTATCATCCTCTATGTAAGTTTATAAAATTGAAGTTCAAAAATTAATTACATTTATGTACATCTTTTTCGAGTTTGATATTTCTCTTTTTCTCGACTCATAGTCCAAGAATAATTTTTCAAAAAACATACTGACTAGTTGGAGATTGAGCCAAAAAATTGTAAGAACAATTGTGCCAAAAGAGCTAAAAACATGATTGGCGCATGAAATCATCTTTTTATGCTCTTTTTTGCATAGTTATTCTTACATTTTTATGATTTTTTGTGAGAATAAAATTTTTAACTAATCACATAGGTGATCCAAAATTAAATCATAATTGATTGAGGCATGCTTAAATACCTTATTTCACATGTTATTGAATGTTATTAGTTTATGTACTACTATTAATGAATGTTAAAGCATGAACTAATGTTAGATGTTAGCTTTGGACAGTATGAGATTATTTTATGGATGCTCATAATTATTTTTTACTTCATGTGATAATGAATGAATGCTATATTTTATTAATGAATAAATGTGAGATCCATCTCTTCTTAGGTACTCTTGTATAATAGAAGAATGTTGTTTTAAGTAATTATCTATGAATTTTGAGTATTAATATTGATTTTTATGTCATTTTAATGAATATTTTTATGTTTTAATGAAGTCTTGATTAGTATTGTATATTAATGAATTTTAAATCATATCAATGAATGTTATGTGATTGTATTGATTGAATGTTATGGTTCATAAATGAATGAATGAATAAAGTATATAATTAGATGATAATGGGGAATTTAGATTGATGTTAGGTGGAAGGGGGTGAGGCTAGATGAGCTTCCACCTTTATGTGGTTGGCCTTGTTAAGTAGAGAATATTAAAGTATTCTCAAAACCTAGTGAAGCTCAAACTAACATACCTTTATTAATTAATCAATTTTCATTGTAAGTCTAGAATGATGGGATGATACTTTATTGTATCGGTATGAATCTCTAGAGGAAGATTGGGAGGAATTATGATCCATGTAGGGATCCTCTAAAGTTAAATTTGGTTGACCCTCCCTAGCGGAATACTGTTGTTGTTCCTAATAATGGTTGAGCTTCCATCAGATTTATTGTTGACAATTCAAGTATGCATATGATCATTTTTAATTTTTTTTTTTTCTATAGTTATGGTGAGAGAAATAATTATATAATGGTACTATAATTAGACCTAATTATAACTAAATTCAAATGATTTTCTATATGTTTTAAATTTTTTTAGTATAAGTTCTTGCTTAACATGTTTTTATCTACTAGGAACATGGACATGATATTTCATATTTAGAAAGATACGCAAGAATATGGTTATAACTATGGAAGTTGGAGTTAAGCACATACACAGTATGCAATAACATTGGCTCCAACCAAAGTTTAGACCTCCCAAAAGGATATTAAGCTAAGATAAAGTGTACTAGAAATTTTTTTAAATATACAAAATACTTAACTAAGACTCTCAACTACCTATACTATTCATGAACCTACAATAGATTAACAATGTACAATTCTATGCAATTCTTACTTATTAGTAAGCATAAGAAACATTAAAAAACTTTTAGATATGAATTTCCAAATATTTATCCATGAAAATGTTGTAACCACATGCTTTCTAGGACTATAATTGTGATGATCTTGTAGCATATGATCTCCCTGCAATGTTATACTTTGTTAATTCTATGATAACAAATCCAACCCTCTACATCAATTTTTCTTAGGTAATGAAAATTTATACATCTCAATCTATATATAAACTAATTCTTTAAATTATTTTTTCTTAGATAATGAAAATTTATAGAATTAAATATATACATAAAAGAATTTCATATAACTAGCTAAATTTTGTATTTGAATAATGCAAGGAGCCATGAAAGAATTTGTTGGATTCACAAACAATGAGCTTGCAAGCCTTATAAAGAAAGTTGTAATGCTTAGTCATGTTTCTTATCTAGATCATGTTACTTCTACCCTATCAAGAACTACAACAAAAATCAACCTTGATCAAGTACTTTTTTTAAAGTATTTATGAACTACATTTCTATACTTTAATTCATATGTATACAAACTTTCTTTAATGCTCACCATTTCTACTAATAGGTATACTTGGCTCTAGGCATCTATGACTATAATACACTAATGTAAGTTGCAGGATCATCTATTGAATATCAATACAAATTTATGAATATCAATATTGCATTTTAAATTCTCTCTTTTATGTTGATTTAATCATTCTTTAAATCATGTTTGGGATTTTCCATTTATTTTAGGGTAAGTAGTAGCTAGGGATTTGAGCCTATAGATTTGTAAATTCTTCTAGGAATTCAAAAGATGTTGATCTTTAATTACTAGTGAGCATATAATAAGTTTTGATATATATTTCTAAATATTGAATATATGAATTAATAATATCCATTTGAAGTATACATTCACTAGGAAGGTGTTGTAGAGATAGTATTGGACCTGTACATCACATGGACAGACAATAGTGGTGTAGTACAAGAAATATTCTTCCAAGATTTTGAGTTGCTAATTATTCTTCAATTGTATTCTTTGTGGAACTATTTGCAATTATCTTTTTTCCCACTTTTAAACTATTACCTCATAATAGGGTATCAATGTGATAATCAAAAGACTACCAGATGATCCTACTAGAGGTGTTATAGAGAATAAGATTCCCAGATTCTTGTATCTCCATCCTTTGAAAAGCTTGGGTGGATATGTTTGTAGACCACATGAGTATGCCATCTAAGGTCCCTAACACAAGTTCCCCTTTGGAGGTGAGTGTCAGGGCTGCATTTTCTTGCACCAACTAGTCTTAAATATTATTCATTTTATTACAACTACTTGATATTTGAGTTACAAAGATTAGATAACTTGTAATGATGGTAATTGACACTAATCAATATAAGAATGAAAGATTATGATTTACAAGTGATATTGCTTATAATATGATGCTATAAGATATTTCTATGTCTACCTTGTCTTAGGAAATATTCAAGATAGTGGGCTCTTCATGATTACTTTCCTTCAGTATTTACAAACTAATTTTGAAAGAGGACTACTCCCTTGAGAAACCCAACAAGGATAAATAGCTGATAAGAAATACTAAATGATGTCTTTAAGAATGGGATTGATTCTTATAATAGATCTCAATGTTATTGGATACTTTCACCCATAGGTTGGGATGACACCTTTCTTTTTTAGAAATGGGCATTTAATGGTTAATCATTGTCTTTGCATAGTTATGAATAATCACTACTAATTAGTTTTTTCACTTCACTTGTCTTTATTTGATTAATCTTCCATATGTGGTGATAAAGACAATATGATGTTTATTTTTGATAATGTGATTGTCTCTTTGCTAATAGGAAACTACATACATATGTAAATAGAAACACACAATTATGGTTGCATTTATATTTTTTGATGTGAACATTGGAACACTTGAATGATGTGACAAAATTTTTCCTTTCATGTTCAATCTTCCTAATCAGTACCTCTTGTAATGATTATAATGGATGGGTGATTATGATGATCATTTGAGCAATACATAAGATGATAATCTTGACATCGTTGTTAACTAATATTTCATGGTTAAGATTACCATTTATTGTAGATTGGTTTGGTAATTGATGCTCTATTTTGGTTATCTTCTCAAAGATAATAATTGTTGGATGATCATGTTGCTTGCTAACTTTATTATCTCATCTTTGTATGATTAATGGTAAGGATTTGTATTCATATATGATCAATGGATGGATGCTATGATTTGACAATAGTGGGTAGAATTTCTGCAAAAGTAAGGTATCATACTTATCAATTATTAGCTATTATGGATTCCTTTGGATGGAAATAACGTTATTGATTTTGTTGAGAATGACTCAAAAACCAAGATGTTATTTAAGGAAGTGTGAAATCTAAAAGAAACCCACAAAAAAAAATTAGGATGAAAGAGAACAACTTTATGGTTTGTCATAATGAAAATTTGAACCTATATTCTTTTTTGTTACAAATAAAGTCCATTAAACATCTTCTAATGAATTGTAGTGTCATGTCCCCTTTTCAAATAATTAAAAAAGAAAATCTTTGCTAAGGCAGGCAGGCCCAAGAAAGTGAAGTTTCGGAAAAAGGGGGTTAATCTTTGGAAACCGTTGGACTAATAAATGAAAATTATTATTAAAATAAGTTTCATTAACCTCTCTTGGACGTGAGTTACAGTTATGCCCTCTTTTAAGGGGTTTGGAGGCATTTTGGGCTCATTCCAGAACTTGATTTTTGCTCATTCTTTGTTATTCTTCAGAGGCTGCCAAACCTGTGGAGAAGGAGACCCAAGAACGGGAGTTTGCACGTTTCTAGGGAGACCCAAGAACAGGAGTTTGTAGGTTTCTAGGAAGGCTAAGGATGGGATTTTGAAGCCATTCCATGTGCATTCTCATACAGAGTTTGTCTTTGTGCTGAACAGTGTAGATTTGTGAGTTTTCGGGTGTGGTTTTTTGCATGAGTTTGGTGTTTTCAGTTGAGCATTTCATATCAGTTTTGGTTGCTTCTGTATTTCAGACTTTAAGCTATTAAAATAGAGCTGAATATATGTATTGGGACGTGATTAAACTTCTGAGATAGTTTATTAGTGTTTTTGTGGTGTTTCCGGGCATTTTTGTGTTAATTTCGGGAGCCCGATGAGCATAGTTTTTGTCCTACATTTCTGAGCTGTTTTGTAAAGGCTATATAGATATGGAAATGAAATTTTATAGGCTGTTATTCTGCTCAAATTTCTATAAAAATTTCTACTTTCAGATTTATTAATAACAGGTGAAGCTGTGAAGCTTTTTGGCACTATTTTCGACATACCCGATTTGGGGTTTCTTAAGAAATTTGGTGGATCTTTGTGATATCAGTTGTTTGATCTTAAAGATCTGATTAAAGGTTGGAAATATCATAAAAAATCATAAAAGGGACATTATAGTGGTATCAGAGCCATGATCTTGCTAGCCTGAGGGTTTGTAGAAGTTGCAGGTCAGTTTTGACAACTACCCAGATCTTGCATGTTAGTTTTGACAACTACCCAGATTTTGCATGTCATAATTTATGGTTGCATGTTTCTTCTAATCAGATGCATGTTAAAATTTATGGTTACATTATACTTCTAATAATTTTCATGTTAGTTCTTGGTGAATTTGGTGGTTGTAGAAGTTTGCATTTCAGTTTTGACAAGTACCCAGATCTTGCATGTCAGTTTTGACAACTACCTAGATCTTGCATGTCATAATTTGGTGGTTGCATGTTGCTTCTAATCAATTGCATGTCCAAATATATGGTCGCATGCTACTTCTAATCATTTTCATGTTAGTTCTTGGTGAATTTGGTGGTTGTAGAAGTTTGCATGTCAGTTTTGACAACTACCCAGATCTTGCATGTCAGTTTTGACAACTACCCAGATCTTGCATGTCATAATTTGGTGGTTGCATGTTGCTTCTAATCAATTGCATGTCCAAATCTATGGTTGCATGCTACTTCTAATCATTTGCATGTTAGTTCTTGGTGCTTGAAGAAGTTATATCCTATTGGGGTTACACTCTACTTTATCCAGAATGGATAGGTATAGTACAGAGTCTCAGAGGGAACGATCTTGGACAATTGATAGCCAGAGTCAAAATAGTAGAAAGGATGTTTATTTAGACATTCGAGATAAACTTATGAAAATAAGCCATGACATGTCTAAACAGTTGGTTGAGCACCACCATATAAATGACATGTTATCTAACCCAGCTAAGGTGGATAAGTTGACTGGATTTCTATTTGGCAGATTTTCTCACAGGACAGATGACACAATTCCCAAGAACTTGCATGAGGAGTCTGAGAAACTAGCTGATAGCCAGGTAGAGGTCTCAGATTCTACTCTACCATAGGAGGTGGTGGGAAAGGATATCACACAGATTGATAGTAACAGTCAACTTGATACTCAAATTGAGACAATTGTTTACAGGTCGTCAAAGGGTGATGCCACAAGTATTCAAGATGGTATAGTTACAACAGGCAGTGACTACAGTGTAGTGGGTTCAGATGATGATTATGAGGATGTTGTTGTGCAGGATGGTGAGATACCTGGTAGAGATGAGCAGACATTGAGCATTCATGACTTTGCTGAGAAAGAGTACCAGGCATAGTTAGATGCTTCATCACATGAGGTTGAGGCTGGTAGTACTTCACATGATTTGTCCAGCCAGCTAAAGGTAGACCAAGATAGTATTGTGACTTCATTATCTCATCATGATAGGTATGTGGAGTTAGTTGGTATTGGTCATATTACTCAGGTGAGGAGTTTTCTTGAGTTACCAGTTGATTCTAGTTTACGGATATGGACTCGAGATTGTTATATTGGCATTTGGGATTCAGTTGACTAGAGATCTTTAACACTTTTTGGTAGCAGTGTTTGTTTGGGTGCTATCATGGATTTGATTAGCAGATTACACGGTGTTGTCTTTTCTTGTGCCAGTATCTTGTTTGATGTCGGTATTAGTTTTTATACACCAATGTTGGGCTTTGTTCATATATCCAGTCGACCATACTTGCTGGAATGTGTTGATGATATTTCATATTTGGCAGTGTGTATAGATGAGTCCCAGGATCATATTGGCATTGATGACATCCAAGAGGATGCAGTGGGCAGTTTTGAAGACTTATTTTCCTTGGGTACAGAGGAGTTGGACAGCAATGCTAATGTTTTTGATACTCCGTATGTTGATATGAGCTTTAGATTTGATTCATAGGATATGGATGGTAATACTCTAGAGACTAGTAACTTTGAGGACACTCCTTCAGACAGTGCATCAGAGGAGGTTTGTAGGAGACAATCAAGCCAGTTCCATCATGTGTCTAATCAGTTGAGAGTTAGTGACCAAGACATTGCTATCACTTGCCAACATTTCGATGCTGCTCGTCAGTTGTTAGCAGTTTATGGATGGGGTTCTCCTACTAGTGATGAGCAGGGAGGAAGTTATCTTTCCTTGACAGAGATCCACCCTTTATGGGAGGCTATTCGGATTTTGAGACAAAATTATATGCAGTTGGTAGCTAACAGAGATTATCTTATGGAGTGGGGCAGTACAGCATATGATGTATTGTTGGCCAAGGAAGATGAGGTGAGTGAGCTTACTGAGCAGCTTGAGGTGACTTCTGAGATTCTTGAGAGTACACAGTTGGCTCTCAAGGAGTCACAGTTTCATTTGGCTAAGGTGACCATGGAGTTAGAGCGACTACAGTCTTTACCTAATTCTATACAGTCACAAGCTGTGGTGTTTGGTGATCTGAGGATGTCCATGGCCGAGATTGTTAGAGATAGTGGAGATGGGGATGCATCCATCCTTGATACTAACATTGGCATATTAGGTTCATTCCCACTAGAGTCAGGTTCAATTGAGTTGGGTGCTGTAGCAGATTTTTTTGGTGTGCCTGACATGGTGGTGACCTCTAGTACTAATGGCACGAAGACTAGAGATGTTGTATCAAAGACCATGTGTGACGTTGGTGAGCTGATAGTTGGCATGGTTCCTACTAGTAATACTACTCCCTTCGCAATGTCTTCAGAGGTAGTAGTCAGTTAAAACTTGGTTAATGATCGATTGCAGTTAGTTACATCTAGATTGCAGTCTGAGCCACTGACTGAGATTGGTGCATTCTATCGGCATTACACTGTGAGGTATGCTCATCTATCTACCTTTGATGACCATGTTGATGAGATGATGATACAGAGATGTACTTTGGTTCCTAGTGTTTATCATCAGTTATGGGATAGTTTGATGCCTCGGGATGAGAGTTGTGATGGGCATGACATGGTGATAGGTCCTGCAATTGATAGGTTGATAATACATGACTTAGAGTAGGAGTTTTGGAGTGATACTTTAGCAGGTGTTGTTATTGATTCTACTCCTTTGGCTATGACATCTCTTGACTTAGCTGGTGATCAGTCACAGTGGGTTGTATCACTTCTTCATGGTGAGCTGTTGACTAAGGTTGGTTTTTTTTATCAACATTATATTGCAGGGTATGTACATCAGTTAGCATTTGATCCTTGTGCTGAGGAGTTGATGGCAGACAAATTTGGTTTGCATTCCATTTCTTACTCTTTATCTTGTAATGTCTTTTCACCATCAGCAGTGTATGGGAGTTATGGTTATGAGATAGTGGCCGATGATTTGCAGAGTTGTGTTGACTACAGGAGTTGTACAGTGTGTGGATTCTCCATACTTGGTACAGTTTCATTCGAGAGGGTTCACCATTGTTGCAGAGTTGGATTGTACATTCCATATAGGCTAGTGGGATGCGTTGATGGTATTTACTGTGTTGATAGTTTGATTTGTCCACTTTACTTGGGTTCTGATGTTCTAAGAGTTTGTGCCTCATGGGTTTTTGATTGTGGTAGTGGTGATTTCGGAGTTTGGTTGAGCTATAATTGTCAATTTGATTATGGATTCCTCTTGGTCATATTGCAGAGGATATTGCAGGAGCCTGTGTTAATTGGTAGTAGTATAGTTCATGACTACATTTGGGATCCAGGTGGATTGATTGGTTTATTGTTCAGCCATTGCTTGAGGACAAGCAATGATTGGGAGGGGAGGACTTTTCATGTCCCCTTTTCAAATAATTAAAAAAGAAAATCTTTGCTAAGGCAGGCAGGCCCAAGAAAGTGAAGTTTCGGAAAAAGGGGGTTAATCTTTGGAAACCGTTGGACTAATAAATGAAAATCATTATTAAAATAAGTTTCATTAACCTCTCTTGGACATGAGTTACAGTTATGCCCTCTTTTAAGGGGTTTGGAGGCATTTTGGGCTCATTCCAGAACTTGATTTTTGCTCATTCTTTGTTATTCTTCAGAGGCTGCCAAACCTGTGGAGAAGGAGACCCAAGAACGGGAGTTTGCAGGTTTCCAGGGAGACCCAAGAACAGGAGTTTTCAGGTTTCCAAGAAGGCTAAGGATGGGAGTTTGAAGTCATTTCATGTGCATGCTCATACAGAGTTTGCCTTTGTGCTGAACAGTGTAGATTTGTGGGTTTTTGGGTGTGGTTTTTTGCATGAGTTTGGTGTTTTCAGTTGAGCATTTCATATCAGTTTTGGTTGCTGCTTTATTTCAGACTTTAAGCTATTAAAATAGAGCTGAATATATGTATTGGGATGTGATTAAACTTCTGAGATATTTTATTAGTGTTTTTGTGGTGTTTCTGGGCATTTTTGTGTTAATTTCGGGAGCCCGATGAGCATAGTTTTTGTCCTACATTTGTGAGCTGTTTTGTAAAGGCTATATAGATCTGGAAATGAAATTTTATAGGCTGTTATGCTGCTCAAATTTCTATAAAAATTTCTACTTTCAGATTTATTAATAACAGGTGAAGCTGTGAAGCTTTTTGGCACTATTTTTGACATACCCGATTTGGGGTTTCTTAAGAAATTTGGTGGATCTTTGTGATATCAGTTGTTTGATCTTAAAGATCTGATTAAAGGTTGGAAATATCATACAAAATTAGAAAAGGGACATAACATGTAGACTTATTTGACTTTTCAAATGAATACGGGTGGAGAAAGTTTACAACCAAGATATTTTTTTTTTTTAAGTTTTAAAATATATTGGTGAACCGATGAATCAATTAGAACATATAGCATCATCAATGGTAGGATTTTTTTCCACTATTATTGAATTATCCATCATCAAGTTTTTTGTTAGAGTGCAATGAGATTTATTTAATGTAAGTTATGATGTGGCATGCTATTTGTTCTTGGTATTTTGTTTCTTATTATCTTCAAGACCTTAATCACTAATCCAAGGATATGGCTACTAGAATATATAATTTGTAGGTACATGCAACAATCAAAGTGAAGGTATCTATTATTATAGTTTTCACATCATTAGGATGGGTTGCAATGTACCCATAATATTATGTTTTTTGAATGATTTTCTTTCACCATTCACATTCTTCTTTGATACCCCCTTTTCATTACTTACAAACATGTGATCATTTAAGCTTATGAGAGGACATGTACTGCACATACATTCTAGTCCCCATTTTAGTTTCATATGTTGCACATTTCATGCACACAATGGATGATCCCATCTCTTTTGAGCATCTTCTTTGGATTGTCTGTTGTTCTACTATTTTAAGTTGAGATGGATCACTGTATTCTATTTACTAAGAATATTTGTCATCTTGTTTCCTTCTAGGAGATTGATATAAAATAACTTTATAATATTTTATCTAATGTGTCCTAGAATTCTATGAGATTTATGGGAGAAATTATTTTTTTCAAATAGTATGGCATTTCCTTTTGCACTTTCCATTGTTAACCCTTGTTCAAAGGTGTCTAGTATGTTTTGTTCAAGAAGTCATCACTTTCAAATGACATTCTAAGTGAAGTTCTTTGTGTCTCCCCTTCCTCCTAAAATTCTTCATCCTATCTCCCTTAGATGTAGATATTTCTCATAATAACTATCTAGGTAGTATGTGTTTTCCCATTCAACATAGTAGATGACATTGTTGTTTATTCTCACTGTCACCTTTCCTTGATGTTTGGGAGTGGTAGTTTCTTGCCTTGAGATTTTTCTTTGATTTTTATCAAATTAATCTTTCATTGTGTGATTCATTCTCTTCTGGATAATACTTTTTAAATTGAAATTAGTGATCATTGTTTAGTAATTCTCCTCTTGATTTTTTAAACTGCTTTAATGATCAATGTTTAGTTACTTTTTAAGTTTTCAGAATATGAGGACCTCTTAACCCTATATATTTTGTATTGTCCTACTTAGATCATTTCTAGATAAAGATGTAGTGAGAAATATATGTTTGGTCAATAGGCAATATAATTGTAAGAAATTATCATTATCATATATCCTTAGATAATTCCATATTCATGTTTTATATCTTTTTTATTTGATATAAACAAATTAACCCGCTCCCTGGAAGACAAGTTAAATTTTTAACATCTATTTGATCATGTTTATACAATATTACAATGATAATATTCCCCTTTTTTATAATAGGCAAATCGTCATGGGGGAATTTAGTTTTAGAACATGTTCTACACTTGGGCTTAAAGCTTGTCATCATGATTGGTATTGATGAGGGCACAACCCAAGACAAAATGAATACAACAAGAAAAGGGGAATATTATTATTATAATTGATATGTTATTACATTCAATACAATGAAAATAGACTCAATGATATTCCCTAGGGGCTCACAATGTTGTATGATTTTGGAGACAAACACTCCTCTCAATACCTTCTCCCAAACTCCACCAGAATTACATTTACAATGCTAGAAATGACCTTAAGTAACCTAAATTAGGTTTAGGATTAGGCATACATTTTATAATATGACATTTGGCATCTACTACTAAAATGGAAGGTTCTAGAAAACACATTAGAAGTTAGTGCAAAATTAGAAGAATCTGGAAATGGTAGTCCAACTTTTAAGAGGCATAACTTTTGATCTGAGACTTTGATTGATGAACCATTTATATTTTTCAAAAGCTCTCCAAGATCTCTATAGCACTATTGAAAATCTTTTCTGGTCCCCCATTTTTTGGGCCTATACAAGATTTTTTAGTGCCTCAAATCTGACTTTGAAGCATTCTTAGTGGGTCTCCAAGTAACTTAAAATTGCAATAACTTCCAAACCATAAAGCCTTTTGACTTGATTCTTTTTCTAGAGTGTTTTAAATTATAGGTATAATAATCCATCCAAATTACACCTTCAAACTCATCATAATTATGGCTTAGTTATAAAATAACCTATTTTCTATATTGGCACATTTCCCAAGGTGCTAAAAACACTAACCCAGAAAACCAATAGTAGAACTATGAGAGTTGGAATCTTTCTTTGACCCAAATGGGTATCCAAAAATAAAAACACGTTAAATAGAAACTAATAGTAAGCATATTTTTGGGTCATACAAGATTGCCCTTGCAGCACTAGATACTCTTACATTAGGTATGTATAGTTTTATGGCATCATATCTGTTGTTGGTCAAGTTTCCACAAAATTGCAATAGATAATACATCTTTTGGCATAAATTATTTTTTTATTTGTTTTATTTTTTTGAACTTCATATTTCTAATTTTTTGGTGGATACCTAATAAAGATTGTTCATCTGAAAAATTGCACTTTGTATGTCATTTTCATGATTGATAAAGTTGCTCTTTATATCAACTTTCAATATTTTATGTTAGACCATGTAGTCAAATTGAAATGGTAGAATCTATTATTGTAAATTAGAGGAATAATTATATTCTTATAGAAAAAATGGAAGTTCTATCACCACGTTGAGATATTTTGAATTTTTTTAAACTTATAGTTCATATGGGGCTTCATATTTCAAGACTTTTCTTCATCACATTTGGCCAAGTAGAATGTTATATTTATTGCACTATTTCTTGACTAAAAAGAGAGAGGACCAAACACATTATTTATGGGTTTTGCTCTACTTGAAAGTGTGAAACAATGTTTAACTCTCTTGCATCCATTTTTCCATGGAAATAAGTAGCAATACATTGCAAAATTACCCTGAAAAAAAACAAACCATCAAGCAACCTTTCTCTATAAAAGAAAGATAATTTTATAATATCTCTATGAACACTTTTCCCTCTTAGGATTTATTTTTCTTGCAATAAGGGTTCATGCATCCTTAAAGAATGCATTAAAATCCAAATATGACACCAAGGTGATGAGTATGCTACAAATTTAATGGTAGTTTAGTGCAATCATATGCTATTGATCATTCTCCCTTTTCAATCATGCTTTAAGTAAGGAGTTGGGATATTTGTCTCTCATATTTGCCACTTCTCCTAGCTGAATATTATGAAGGAATACATGGTAGATGCCAATAATGGCCTAATTTTACTAAGTAGTTCTGTTGAGATGCAAGTGAAAAAGAGTGTAATTTTTTGCTCATATAATGAGTGCCTATCCCTAAATATCCAAGGATGTTATACACAAATAATGGGTTGAGGTGTTAAAAATATTGAAGACTACTTTAAGCTCCTATATTTTTACTAATCACTTGGGAAAAATAAGCCATGTTTTAGTCAAACATATGTGCATAGGCAGAGAGCACTTGAAGCTGAGAATACATTGAAAAGAATGGAAGAACCATGATTTTAAGGCAAGATTGAATGCTAAAAGCATTTAATTACTTGGCATGCTTTTAGATATGAAATGGGTCCCAACAACCTAGATGATCACCATTTTCATTAATTATTTGTGGTCATTTAAGTTAATAATCTATAGTCAACATTCAATCTTGGCATGTTTATAAATATGAAGTGTTAGTCCTCCTATCAACTTAAATGATCAAAATTTTCATTAATTATGTGTAGATTTATATGAAATTGCATAAATTATGATGTTAGATGACCCTTGAATCCATTAGAAAATTGGAATGATTTCTTTAATAAAAGCACAAAAAAGTAGTGGGTGAGAAATTACAAAGTTTTCTCATCTTAATGATTTTGAGATTACCCTTGGAGCTAGCATAAATTGTAGCTTAAATCTATAACTAGGAGATACAATAAATTGAGATACTAAGCCTTCACTTTTTTTTAGGATTGTGTTGAGTACAGGATTCTATAATACCTCATTCATTCTTAATTTCTTATTCTAGGGCCACACAAGAAGTGTATGACCAAATGTGTGAGTTTTATCTTCACAATTTGACAATCCCTTAATATTTTAACTGGAATTCCTTAATTCATGTAGGAGATGTGAAACTCAAGGATAATGCATCTTACCTAAGGAATGCACAAGAAAGGGGAAAGTCACTTCACACATACCAACAAAGAGAGAAGTTTGTAGATGAATGGGTCGATTTGATTTACAAAAGGAAAGAGACTAAAGGGTTTGTCCAATATAGAGAAGAGGACTATCATAAGGTCATAGAATTGGTGGCTATGAAAAGTAGAGAAATAAAGGAACATTGTTAGAATTGATGGCATGAACTTACCCAATAACTCAAAAGGGAGAAGCCCCACTAAATCTATAAGTGTATTGTGTTAGAGTCTTGAGTGACCATTTATATTAGGGTTTCAATGGACAATGAGCTTAATTGGCTTCCACTCATGTTTCATCCTCACCTCTATGTCTTGTTTTACACTGGTCAATAGGGAATTTAATGGATATTGCCAAGGAAAGAGAACAACAAGAGGAGATTATAAGGTAAAAAGGTTTCTCTATGACACAATACATCTCTTAGACTATGTATGAAGTCTAGTTTTACCAACAGCTAGTGGATTAGCCAATGCACATGTGATATACTTGAATTCTACATTGATTTTTGATTCACTAAGTTTTTACTACAATTTTCTACTATGTACTATTTTAGATGAATAAAGTAAATGACTTGATGATGTGTTAAGGTTACTCATGAGTCTGATGTTACATCTCCTCAAGCAATGACTACTTGGGGAGATGTAATTCTCTCATAGTTAGATTCGTTTGATTGAGCAATAATTTTTTTTATTTTTTTTCTATGGAATAACTGTTATGCTTATGCTTCATAAGTGATATAATTTACTAATGGAGTTACTAGTTATAACTAGAGGTTATATTGGGTAGCCATTTGTCATTATTAAACATGATAATCTACAAATAGTTCTCCCCCAACATAAATGGATTTTGGAAATAGATTGAATGCATGCACCTTAAGTTTGAGGAAATAAGGAAAGATGACATGGTGATTGTTGTTGACTTTGATTATTGGATTGTAGATGATTGTAGAAAAAATGAGATTTATCCTTGATATGGAGGCCACTAAAAATGTCACTAGACTTAACTCTTTCTTGGAAACATTGGGTGCTTCCAGAATTTCGTTAATAAATTTTCATAAAAATCCTATCAGTGGGATAAGTTCACTCAAAATGGAAATCCATACACATTGGAGATTGCACAAGGAGGGGCCTTTAAGGAGCTCAAACAAGGATATTTGTATGCTCATTTTGGCATATCTAAATTGGGACAAGGATTTCTATGTTAGAGGTATCCATATGAACATAGAAATCCTTGTCCCAATTTAGATATGCCAAAATTGGCATACACACTAGCCTTGTTTGAGCTCCTCAAAGGCCTCTCCTTGTGCAATCCCTCATGCGTATGGCTTGCCATTTTGAGTCAAATTATCCAATCAATAAGATTTTTATGCAAAGTTCTTAATGAACTCTTGGAAGTACCTGATGTGTTCAAGAAAGAGTTATGTCTAGTGACATCCATAGGGGGTTCCATATTCTTGATCTTAGATTGATTTTGACATATGAGTGTCTATACAATTAAGTCATTTAGAAGCTAGAACTTAGTTCATGCCAAAAAAATTAATGCATGCTAAGCATAACATGTTAGATACTACATGCCAAGTTAATAGTAAGTGTTGAGTAAATAGTAAGTGCTGAATAAATAGTGAGTGTTGAGTAAATAGTTAGTGTCTAGTAAAGAGTTAGTGTTGAGTCACTCAAGTATCAAGAAGTTAGTATGTGCTGAGTAATTTAGATCTCAAATGGAAACATTGAAGTTGCAATTGATGTCAAGCATCAAGGACTTAAGATGTTGAGTAAAATAGTTTTGACATAGTTGTTTGTAATGGCACAAACTACTATGTAAATTATTTTGGAGCTAACTTAAGGATTGTTTTGTGATCCTAGATGATAAGAACAAATCTTAATTGAGAATGCCTGTGTAGTACATGTAACCAATCAATTAAAGGGATGAATTGAGTGGCTAGATAGATGAATTATAATTGTTGATTCATACCTAACACTAAGTCACCTAGGTCTTCTTAAGGAGGACAAACCCAAAAAACATGGTGTGAGTGAAGAGGGAAGTTTTCATGCAAAAACAAAGCATTCATGGTGGCTAAGTTGTGAACTAGTTAGAGGACATGAGTTAGAGGAAAAAAGTGATAGATCTAATCAAAGAGGATCAAGTATACATTAGGAAAGAGGTGATCTATTATTTAACAGTAGAGTGTTAACCACGGGATCATTGCTGAGACATTCTAACAAGTAAATTAGTTAAATATCTTAATAGAGTAGTCTTAATAGGCTATTGAAATCCTATAGCAAGGTTCTTACTTCATTACCAAGCACACTTCTATTAGGGTGTTCAAATATTTTAACAACATAAGACCTAACAATCTTGTAAGCCTTTAATAGGGTAGATCTTTCACAGGGTAGATCATGTTTCACAATCAAACATTATAACCTTCATTGGATACATTTTACAACTATAGTGGTGAAGATTTATGGATGTCACCCCACCCCAATTTTACCTTCTCATTGGATGGTTTCTGGGTAATCATGTCTCATGTCATATGTGTGAATTTTTAAATTTTTTTATGATATGGATGTATATTATTGATTTGGTATTTTAGTTTACATGAAAATTGTGAGATGAATGTGTGGTGAATGAATTTATGGTTAAATTTTTGAAGGATTGATTTACCCCTACCCCTCTCAGAGTTTACTTCTCATATTTTGTTTCCAACAATTGGTATTAGAGCCTAGTTCTCTAGAAGGGAAAGCTTTGTAGCTCTAAGGAAAGATCTTGAAGATGGAAAGTCTAAAAGTTGGGAAAGACTATTAAGAACTAGAAGATTGAAATAAAACTTTCCCTACATTAGTTGAATGAAGCAAGAGATGATTTGAAGTGATCATTGAAGAGAAGGAAAGAGATAGCTATTGAAGAGAATGACACACAATACCAAGAGATTGACACTACTAAATTGTTTGAAGATGTAAACACTACTAAATTTGATGCAATAGTTGTAGATCTAATGGAAAGAATGGAGCCCTAACTGAAGAGGTTAGGAATCTTAAGATAGAACAAGAAGTACAATTAGTATTGCTATGTGAGGCAACTGAGTAGAAAAAGAAAGCTAAAGAGGACAAAGTCATGATTGAAGATGACAAAAGGATACTAACCAACACATTGCAAGAGAAGGCCTCGGATATGAATAGGATTTCTCACATGCAATTGGAAATATTAAATCAAATGATGATTACAAATCATTAATTAAATGGTAAAGATATTGAAATCACAACACTAAAGTTGCAGAATGAAAAATTATGAAATGATCTAAGAAGAGAAAAGGAGTTTGTTGAAATTTTCAACAAACCAAGTGAAGCCATAAAAAATTTTGAGCAATGAGATCTCCTAGATCTAATAATGATACTACTAGATTGAGTTATTGTTGGTCATTTTTTCCTTCTTGCCAGAATCACCACATTTGAATTCAACATAGTAACGTTCACAAGTTTTAAATATTCAAAAGGGGCACAAAATACCTTATGCTAACCTTATGATATTTCTTCCCTGTGCATTTTAATGGTTTTGCAAGCTCGCAAGTCCCCATCGTTGGATTAGTCTGGATCAATGGCTGGCGATATCTCACTATGGAAAGTTGCATGTTATTTTTCCATAGTGACGTAACACCTTTTGAGCGTGTGTCAAGTGGGTCCTCCCTTTCCTTGTTGTTTCTCTGGCATTGAGTTTTGAGAGATCCTCAGAGGGCACTATGGCACTATCATAAAATTTGTGTTCCTCGCCATTAGTGACATAGCGCCTAGACGAAAAGTGTTACTATAGTGACATTGAAAGGAAGGTGGGTCCCAAGTATGCCCCATTGGATATCAGTGATGAAATTTGGAAAATGCGGTGGGACCCCAGGAAACGTGGAAGGATGACTGTGCTTGAAATGAGGCTTTGATTCATTGCCAGCTGGGCAGTTTTTTGATGTCAGCAGTTACCTGGACCCACGCCCCTTTTGAATGCATGAAGATTTCCTCACCCTCGGATTAGTCTGGATTGACGATAGGTGCTATCTCACTATGGAAAGTTGTGAGGATATTATTCATAGTGACATAGCACCTGAGCGACGCATGGTACAGATGATGTAATGGGACCACCCTTCTCCAAAGTAATATTATAGCTCATCCTCAGTGGCAGTTGTCAGGTGGGTCATCGTATAGTGGTGATATTTCATTGGTCCATTCAGCCAACTCAGTGTGCAGTTGTACAATTTTGTTGATCACCATAGATCTAAGGAAATTGATGGTAGGTGCTATCTCACTATGGAAAGCTATGAGGATACTACCCATAATGACATAGCACCATTGTGCCAGGTAGTTACCAAGTGTTTTGTGGGCCCAAAAGTTTTAAGGAGATAGCACAGTAATAGGACGAGTCTTCACGATTGTCAAATCAATCTAAATCCATGGTGGGCACTATCTCACTATGGGAAATTGCCCAGAGGATATGCATGGTGACACATGTCCCAGTGGGTCCGGTGGAGGCAGTAATGGTTAGATGTATTGGCAGTTAATGTGACTGTCGCAGTTGGAGTTTGAGGAGTTGGCATAGTTAGTAAAGAAAGATTGGTCAACCTCAGGAAGACCTTGTCAGGTGGCAAAGTGAAAAGAGATTGTTGGTCCATTGGCTCATTCCGATGCTAGGGTTATGTTGACCTACTGACCATGCTGGTTCATAAACTAGAAATAGGGGATACTAAGGTTTTTTGCATAATCTGGTCTTATGATTGATTCCAACCACCCTAGAGTAAATATGAAACAAAGACGAACACTCTACCCCCTCGATCCAACCTATCTACATGGTCAGAGCATAGTTATGGCACCATTTCTATCTTTTTGAGGCCCTATTTTAGTTAAAAATCAGATTTTGTGGTACCTAAAGCTATACTTAGATCAGATTTCTTCAGATCCTCATGATTGTTCTTGGTAGAGCCTTGATGGCGGTGGTTGCAGGATAGTTTTGGAGGGAAAATCTTAGTTATAACTGAACTATAAAGGCAATTTTTGTGAATTTTGTAAAGGTCAACCTTTCTCTATTTTCTCTATTATTGCTCTATAAATTCTCAGTGTAAATTCCCCTATGCCTCTGAACTACATGATTTTATGCCTTATCTCTTTCACCCATTGGTATAAAATTACAAGAACTCTTTACCTCTTACTGGTGTTTTGTAGAGATCTATGATCTGCATGACTGTATCTCCTTGGCCTATTAATGATAATATAAGTGAATCTCTCTTTCCTTGTGTCATTCATCTTGGTCTTTTGATTTGCATGTGATTATTAGATTAAAGCAAGTCTGAATGTGTATATCCTTAGTTTCATTCTAGTTCAAAAGTGCACATATGGGCAGAGATTGGTCCAAACACTCTATTTTGGTGCATCACCTCTTTAGATTAGATTAGGTATATTTTCTTTCATTCTCTCCTTCTCCCTTTTCCTCTCCAAGAATAGTTAGGTGCACCCTGATAGTAAGAGGAAGTTGGCCTTCTCTGGAGAATCAACCTCACAGTTCAATTCCCATAGCTTGGAGGTTGTTTCCATGTTTCACTAGGTTGTCCTCATGTATAGGCTTTGGACAAGGGTGCAAACCTCAGTGACAATAGTTTTTGGCATGCTCGATGGGACACTTTTTAGAAAATTTCAAGCCTACTAGTGTCAAAACAGAAGATTCCAAGATCAAAACCGTAGAGATAGTACTGGCTTCAGTGTTTAACCCTTCAAGAGGCTCATTCTTCAAAGTGCTTGGCGACTCTGAGTTTCAAATACATATCTAGTTCTAGACCAAAGTTGTAGTGATTCATGCCTAGAGCTAAAACAAGGGCATCTTCTAGAGGTAAGTTTCAGTATCAAGAGCTTTCATTTTCAAACCCTAGAAGAAGGAAGACTAGAATATCTTTATCACTAGTTAGGAGTGCAATAGTAACAAATACACCTACAAGATCTATCTCTACTCCTCTGACTGTTAGATCTCAGCCTAGATTGCCATCAATACATATCAATAGATCACTTGTCTATATGGTGTTGCCTAGAGCTCATACTTTTTCCACCTTTAATGGTGGGAGCCCTCTCTTATTAGCCCAAAGACATGACATACTAGTAGCTGCCCTCAAAAATATACCAGATTTTACTAGTGAAACTTCTATCTCTCCATAAGAACACATTCAAGAGGTCACAAATGTCTGCAATATCCATGGTATTATAGAGGATGCTATTGCAATTAGGCTCCTAGCCTCATCCTTGAAAGGAAAAGCACTACAATGTTATAGAGGTTTAGCTCATGGTTCTATAACAAATTGGGACGGATTAGGAGCAAGATTGTGCAAACATTTTGAGTATAAAAGTGACTATTTGTCACTTTTAAAGTAGTTGACTACTATAAAAAGAGCCCCCCATGAATGTATGATTGATTTTAATTATACATTTCAAAAGACATGGGATAGAATACCTACTTCAGTAAAGCCTACCCATGGTAATGCCTTCTTGCATTACCTTAGAGCTTTTAACAATGATATTGCCACTACAATCCAAACTATGGGAGGAGATACCTTGCCTAATGCTTATGACATAGCAATAAAATTAGAGAACATCCTAATACAAGGAGGTAAACTAGCTCCAAGGCCCCCTATGCCTTTCCTCCATGATGTTCCAAATCATCAACCAACAATGGTTCCCCTTCCCACAACTTCTACATCACAATCCCTTGTCCCGATCCCTCAAGCTTCCACATCTTCAAATGGGATAGATGAAATCAAAGAGATGATGCAATCTCTGATGCAAAACATGGATAAAAGATAAAAGAACCTAGAGAAAAGATTGCAAGATTATGGAAAGAAGCTGGAGGATAACTCCTTTATGATGCAGAAAGTAAGCAACAAGGTGGTGACTTTAGAAAGATAGCAAGATCAAGGTAGTAAGCCTCATCAATTGCAATATAAAACTCCAAGTAGTGGTAGGCCTAAAAATCCTAATCATTGGAACAATTATTTTGATCAAAGCAGGCAGGGTGGTCATGCTTCAACCTCAAATGTAAATCAAAGTAGGGCCATAGTCCCTCAAAACAATATGGCTCAAGATCAAGATTTTTGTCCCTCTTGTAACTACTCCTATGCCTATTGTATGTGTCAGAAGGCTGAATCTTTTATGGCTTTGATAGTCCAAGAACCTGCAGCAAAACAATCATGCAAGGAGGACCAATTTAAAGATGTCTTAGATATGCAAAGACAGGGTGATTTCTCTTTTATGAATCATTAGATGGAGGAGCATTGTAATGTAAACTAGGATTCCATTGCTCATAACACTAGAAGCAAAGGAAGAGCTATGGAAGATGTTGTCCCTCCTCCTCCCAATCAGGCCTCAACTTCAAATGCAATATTACATGAGCAAGAAACAAATAATCAATCAAGTACCTTCTAGCAGCAAAGGCAAAATCATGGCAGAAAGGATGCAAGTGATCCTCAGGTTATTCCATCTCCACCTCATACAATTGTAGCTCCCAAGGGTGCTACCAAAACACCTACTATGCCATTCAGTGTGATAGAGAAAATGAAGAAGACAAATGTGAATATCTCCATGTGGGATGTTGTTGCTACTATACCCATGCAAAATAGGTTGCTACAGCAAGAATTGGAAAGAATTGAACCAAAGGATCAAACACTCAACATGGAAAGTACCACAAGCCTAGTACAACCATCAATGGAGGTAGAAACAAGTAAAAAGGTCAAACCTCCTCCATTCTATGTTTCTCTAATTATAGGGGGAAAACTAGTCCATAATTGCATGATTGATTCAAGGGCTAGCAGTTCAGTGATGCCTAGGTGTGTTGTTGATGCTTTGGGAATGAAATATGAGCCCATTGTTAGGGACATATTACAGTTGGATGGTAGTATTTTCAAGACTGTAGGGATCCTTAGGAATGTGGAGATGGCCTTACATGCATGCCCTGGTTGTACTGTAACCCAAGATATCTCTGTTGTTGAGGTCAAGCCATATTTTGCCATATGTCTGTCAAAAGACTTTACTGCCCAAATAGGTGGTTCATATCTTCTGATTGGTCATATATTTCTTTCAAGATGAGATATGGAGCTAATGCTTCAATTAGAGTAGAGCCTCAAGCCCTCCATCATACTGAATCTTACACCTCCAACCCCATCAACATGAATTTCCCTATTCTAGAAATGGATGAGAATGACATAGTAAATGAGCCCACCACCTCCTTAGCAGAGATACCTAATTTTTTCTTGGATGAGTGGGCTAATGCATATCAATTTGATCTTATGCTAGAAACCCTTGAGACAAGTCTTAGTACATATTGTATATTGGAGAAAGATGCTCTAGTTCCCAATCTTGTGGGTACTAAAGAAGATATGAGTGGGATATGGGGTATGTAATTTGATGGATCAAGGAATAAAAATGGATTAGGGGTTGGTGTGATGTTAATTTCTCCTACACAAGTAAGGTACTACTTCTCCTTTAAGCTCCAATTTAGTTGCACTAATAATGTGGCCAAGTATGAATCCTTGATTCAAGGTCTCCTACTTGCTCAAAAAAGAGGAATTCAAGCCTTAAGGGTTTATGAAGACAGTGATTTGGTGGTTAATCAAGTGAGAAATCAGAATACCACCAAGAATGGTTTGCTCAAGTCTTATAAAAATAGGGTATGGGATTTACTTGAAGGTTTCAATGCATTTAATATTCAAAGCATCCCTAGAAAAGAAAATAGACATGTTGATAGACTTGTAGCAATAGGTGCATCTTATGATATGCCAAGGAATCTTGAGGAGGAGAAGAAGCAACAAATCAGAGTCATAGTAAGGCCTACTATCCCTAATAACAACATCCATTCGTAGGTGTTTGAATCTAATGAGAAAATTGTTAGCTTCATGCAGAATGAAGTAGAGTTTTCAGGCAAGAAGCAGTTGAGACTGCAGGATTAGTATGGTGATCAGATTATTAATCTCGACTCCAGCAAGCTACCTAAAGGTCTCATTACTCTAGAGAGTGTTTTTAATCCTAATGATGAAGCAAGAGGTAGGGCCATGGACCTAGCTATTGATGAAGATGACTACACTCTAGTCATGATTTCCGATGGAAAGTCCTTGAACATGGGGAAGGTATGTTCTGAAATTGAACAAGAAAATTTTATTCATCTATGTCAAGAATTTAATGATGTATTTGCTTGGACATATGATGACTTAAAGGGCTTTGACCCAAGGTTGTTTCAGCATACCATAGATTTAATTAATGATGTAAAACTAGTAAGACAAAAATAGAGACCAGTGAATCCTAAAATTGAATCCTTAATGAGAAAGGAGCTATCCAAATTGATTGAGGCCCACATAATTTTCCCTATCAAACACTCATCATGGGTAGCAAACCTTGTCCCTGTTACAAAGAAGAATGGAGAAATTAGATTGTGTGTGGACTTTAGGGACCTTAACCAAGCTTCCCTTAAAGATCACCATCCTCTCCCTTCTATGGAGGAGATTTTGTCCAAGATCAGTGGTTCAAAGAGATTTTCGTTTCTTGATGGATTTTCTGGCTACAATCAAGTGCTGGTTAAAGAGTCTGATAGGTACAAGATTGCATTTACCACTAAATGGGGTACCTATTCTTATTGTAAGATTCCATTTGGGCTAACCAATTTAGGTGCTACATTTCAGAAGGAAATGGAGATGGCCTTCAAAAGATTGATTGACAAGTTTGCGTTAGTTTACCTTGATGATATTACAGTGTATTCTAAGAATGCAAAGGATCATTTTGATCATCTAAGACAGGTATTCTTAAGATGTAGAGAGTTTGGGGTTTCCCTTAACCCAAGCAAGTGTTTCTTTGCTACTAAGCAAGGAAAATTATTAGGACATATTATATCTAAGGATGGCTTAACCATTGATCCAGAGAGGACAAAAGAAATACTTGCCCTCCCTCTTCCTAAACACAAGAAAGGGCTGCAAAGTTTCCTTGGTAGGATAAATTTTGTGAGAAGATTTATCCCTAATCTTGCTACCATGGTGAAACCTCTTATAGCTATGCTCAAGAAAGGTATGGTCTTTGCATGGACCAAGGAAGGGAAGGAAAGTTTTGAAGAGATCAGGACAGCCATAGCCTCAACCCCTACTCTCATGAATCCAAATTTTGAGAAAGATTTCATCCTTTATACCGTAGCTGGTGAGTCAAGCATTTTTGCTGTCCTGACTCAAAGAAATGATAAAGGTAATGAGCAGCCCATAGCTTTCTTTAGTGAAGGGCTTAAAGAATATGAAGATAAGTACAGTTATGTTGAGAAGCAAGTCCTTGTAGTTGTCAGAGCTTTAAAAAAATTTAGACACCTCCTGTCTCATAATAAGATTCATTTGTTAGTACCCCATGCCAGTGTGAAGGATTTTCTTTTGAGAAAAGATATTAGTGAGAAAAGAGTTGGTTGGATTACTAAAGTGATGGAATATGATATTGACATTCAGATTACCAAGCTAGTAAGAGGGAGGGGGTTGTGTAAATAGATGTTATCATCTCAAGAACCTGATGAGGAAGCTGCTATGATACTGATAGAGCAACAAGAGGTAAGAAATAGTGACCCAAGGAGTTGGATGGATGATATGATAAATTTCTTATTAGGCAATGCATACCCTTAAGGATTAGATAGAACTAAAAGGACACAGTATAGATTACAGTCAATTCCTTATGTCATAGTTGATGGTGTCCTCTTTAGAAAAGATTTTAATCGAGCCCTATTAAGATGCCTTGATACAGACTAGGCTGAAAGAATGATCAAAGAACTTCATGATGGTCCTAACAGTGGCCACTTCTCAGCAAGGACAACTATAATGAAGATCATGAGGGCTGGTTATTACTGGCCATCTCTATTTCATGATTATCATAAGTATTGGAGGAAGTGTGAAAAATGTGCCTTCTTCTTTGGCAAACAAAGACTTGCAACTCTTCCCCTTCATCCTATTCAAGTGGACCAGCCTTTTGCTCAATGGGGATTGGATTTCATAGGCCCTATCAATCCTCCTTTTAATTCAGGTCACAAATGGATTTTAGCTACTATGGATTACTTCACCAGATGGATAGAGGTAGTTGCATTGAATGATGCCACTAAATCTTCAGTTGTTGAGTTCCTTGATGGAATTGTGACCAAGTTTGGTGACCCTTCAACCATTATTTTAGATAATGCAAAGTCTTTTGTTGGAACTCAAATTTGTGCATGGACAATGGATCATAATATCTATTTGAGCACATCCTCAAATTACTATCCTTAGGGTAATGGTTTGGCTGAGTCCTCCAACAAGAACCTAATCAGGATCATGAAAAGGAAAATAGAAGATAACCAGAGGTGTTGGCATAAAAAACTGAAGACTACACTATGGGCTGATAGAATAACACCTAAAAGGTCAAAAGGGAATTCACCATTTGTGTTAGTCTATGGCAGAGAAGCAAGGCTTCCAATTTCATTGGAGTTCCCATCCCTAGAGCTAGCTCATCAACTAGAGTTGATTGAAGATGATTCCATGACAGTAAGAATCGAAGAGCTAATGGAGTTGGAAGAGAAGAGAAGTAAAGCCATTCAGACCCTAGAGACACACTAGCAGCAAGTAAAAAAGAGTTTTGACAGGAAGGCTAGGGTCAGAATCTTTAGGGAGGGAGATTTGGTTCTGAAATGGGATGCAGATAGGGCAAAACTAGGAAGACACTCAAAGTTTGATGCATTATGGAGTGGTCCCTATCTGATTGTCAGTTGCGAACAGGCTAATGCTTTTTAGTTAAGCAAGTGTAGTGGTGAAATTTTACCCATCCCAGTCAATGGGATTTATCTCAAACCATGCTTCTGATGAAGGTTGAAGATTTCATATATATAAGTAGAGTAGTTCTTTTTTCATCCCTCCTATTTTCCAAGAAGTGCACAAGCACAAGCTATTTCTCTATGAGATAGCCAATTTTCTCAAAGTTTTGTGGTTGTAGAAAGGAGCTTTGGTCTTTGATTCCAGTTGTAGAGACAAGGGTTTTAGGGTTTTCCTCTTAGAGGTAGGTTTAGGGTTTCACAGTATACATAGGATCCACATCTTTTTGACTCTGTAGCCCAATGGATGCATGAGGTCACTAGTCTACACATAGCTAGCTTGCGTCCCCTCTGAGTTGCCAAATTTGTTGGTCATTTTTGCCTTCCCGCAAGAATCACCACATTTGAATTCAATGTACTAATGTTCACTAGTTTTAAATATTCAAATATTCAAAAGGGGCACAAAATACCTTATGCTAACCTTATGATATTTCTTCCCTGCGCATTTTAATGTTTTTGCGGGCCTGCAGGTCCCCATCGTTGGATCAGTCTGTATCAACAATTGGTGCTATCTGGCTATGGGAAGTTTCATGTTGTTTTTCCACAGCAACATAGCACCTTTTTTCCACGTGTTAGGTGGGTCCTCCGTTTCCCTTTTGTTTCTCTAGTGCTGAGTTATGATAGATCACCGGAGGGTGCTATGACACTATCAAAAAATTTGTGTTCCTTGCCATTAGCGACATAGTGCCCAGATAGAAAGTGTTACTATGGAAACATTAGAAGGAAGGTGGGTCCCAAGTATGCCCCATCAGATATCGATGATGAAATTTGGAAAACACGGTGGGACCCCAAGCAATGTGGAAGGATAACTGTGCTTGAAATGAGGCTTTGATTTCTCACTAGCTAGGCAGTTTGTTGATGTTAGTAGTTACCTGGACCCATGCCCCTTTTGAACACATGAAGATTTCCTCACCCTCAGATCAGTTTGGATCAACAGTAGGCACTATCTCACTATGGAAAGTTGCAAGGATATTATCCATAGCGACATAGCGCCTCGACAACGTATGGCATAGATGACGTAATGGACTCACCCTTCTCCAAATTAATATTATGACTCATCCTCGGTGGCAGTTGTTAGGTGGATCATAGTATAGTGGTGATATTTCATTGGTTCATTTAGCCAACTTGGTGTGCAATTGTACAATTTTGTTGATCACCATAGATCTAATGAAATCGATGGTAGGCACTATCTTGCTATGGAAAGTTGTGAGGATATTACCCATAGCGACAAAGTGCCATTGTGCCACATGGATCAATGGGGCTAGGTCTCACCAAGATGAGGATGCAAGGTTGTGCCAGGTGGTTGCCAAGTGTTTTGTGGGCCCAAAAGTTTTAAGGAGATAGTGCAATAATACGACGAGTCTTCATGATCGTCAGATCAGTCTAAATCCACAGTGGGCGCTATCTTGCTATGGGAAATTGCCCAGAGGATATGCATGGTGACATAGCACCTTGGTGACATGTGTCCCCATGGGTTCAGTGGAGGTAGTAATGGTTAGATGTGCTAGCAATTAATGTGACCGTTGCAGTTGGAGTTTGAGGAATTGGCGCAGTTAGTAAAGAAAGATTGGTCAACCTTGGGAAGACCTTGTGGGGTGGCAAAGTGAAAAGAGATCATTGGTCCACATGGCTCATTCTAGTGCCAAGGTTATGTTGACCTTCTAACCACGCTAGTTTGTGAACTAGAAACAGGGGATACTAAGTTTTTTTGCATAATCCAATCTTATGATTGATTCCAACCACCATGGAGTAAATACGAAATAAAGAGGAACACTCTACCCCCTCGCTCCAACCTATCTACCTAGTTAGAGCACAGTTATGGCACTATTTCTATCTTTTTGAGGCCCTATTTTAGTTAAAAATCAGATTTTGTGGTACCTAAAGCTATACTTAGATCAGATTTCTTCAGATCCCCATGATTGTTCTTGGCAGAGCCTTGATGGCAGTGGTTGTAAGATTGTTTTGGAGGGAAAATCTTAGTTATGCTTGAACTATAAAGGCAATTTTTGTGAATTTTGTAAGGGTCGACCTTTCTCTATTTTCTCTATTATTGCTCTATAGATTCTTAGTGTAAATTCCCCTGTGCCTTTGAACTACATGATTTTCTACCTTATCTCTTTTAGCCATTGGTATAAAACTGTAAGAACTCTTTGCCTCTTACTGGTGTTTTGTAGAGATCTATGATCTGCATGACTATATCTCCTTGGCCTATGAATGATAATATAAGTGAATCTCTCTTTCCTTATGTCATTCATTTTGGTCTTCTAATCTGCATGTGATTATTAGATTAAAGCAAGTCTAAATGTGTATATCCTTAGTTTCATTCTGGTTCAAAAGTGCATATATGGGTAGAGATTGGTCCAAACACTCTATTTTTGTGCATCACCTCTTTATATTAGATTAGGTAGATTTTTTTTCATGCTCTCCTTCTCCCTTTTCCTCTCCAAGAATAGTTAGGTGTGCCCTGATAGTAAGAGGAATCTGGCCTTCTCCAGAGAATCAACCTCACAGTTCAAGTCCCACAGCTTGGAGGTTGTTTCCATCTTTCACTAGGTTGTCCTCATGCATAGGCTTTGGACAAGGGTGCAAACCTCAGTGACAATAGTTACACTAGCACTAAAGAAGGGGAATCATCCAAAAGTGGTGAAAAAAGGAGCAACAATGGTAAAAAATGCAAACCTACTTGCCATAATTGTGGAAAACTAGGACATATTACTAATGTTTGTAGGAGAAAGAATTCAAATTAGAATCCTAAGCAAAAGTTCATGGGTCATTGCTACAAGTGTAACAAGTAAGGACATAATGAATGCAGAACTAAGACCATGAGCTAACAAAGATTTCAAGGATACTACTATAACTATCAGAATTATAGACACAGAGCATATGAGTGTAGATCCAAGCCCAAGTGGTCATCAAACAACCAAAAAAAGGTAAAGCACAATGGGGACTCTTATAATTGGGATTATAATACTAGTCATAGTTGTCATTAGTATCAAGAGTATGGACATGTTCCTAAGAATCACATAAGAACACATTTCAGAAGTGACTACAATAGATGGTAAAGTTAAAATACATGTTTTAGTTTCTTAAAGATTGGTCACATAAGAAGACATTGTCCAACAAAATCAAGGCACCAAGCAATGATTTCAACAAAGGAAAAGAAAAGGTACATGCACAAAAAAAGAATTCATGGTAGCTAAGGAGTTGTGAATTGAGATACATTGTAGAATCAATTAGAGGAGAACAAAGGAAAGGAGTTAGAGGATAGAAGTGATACATCTGATCAAAGAGGATCAAGTGCACATCAAGAAAAATGTGATCTATTATCTAGCAGCAAAGTTCTAATTGCAAGATCATTGTTGAGACATTCTAATAGGTGAATTAGTTAAATCTCTTAACAAAGTAGTCTTAACAGGCTATTGAAATCCTTTAATAGGGTGCTTCCTTCATTATAAGTTGAAGTCCTTTAACTAGGCACACTTCTAATAGGGTGTTAAAATCCTTTAATAAGGTAAGATCTAATAATCCTTTAAGCCTTTAACAAGGCAAGCCTTTCATAGAGTAGATCATATTTCATGATCAAACATTGTAACTTTCATTAGATACAATTTGCAACTACAGTAGTGAAGATTTGTGGGTGTCATCCCCACCCCAGTTTTACCTTCTTATTGGAGATTTTTTGGGTAATCATATCTTGTGTCATATTTGTGAATGTCTATTTGTTTTCATCCTATGGATGTATATGCTTAATTTGGCATTTTAGTTTACATGCAAATTGTGAGATTGATGTGTGGTGAATGAATTTATGGTTAAAGTTTTGAAGGATTGATTCATCCCCCTCTCAAAGTTTACTTCCCATATTGTCTTTCCAACACATATCAAGGATAAATCTCATTTTTTTGGCATCTAGGTTGGTCAAAATTTTGACCAAAGTTGGTTGAATTTTTGATAAAACTTGGTTGAATTTTGACCATCTCATCGACCAAGATGCCATCATGGGTTTGGTATCCTATTTTATCAAGGATGACAATTAGTAAAAATTTTGACCAAGCTTGGTCAAATTTTAGATCAACTTATTGACACTATTTCTCATTGACAAGGATGGCATTTTTGACCAAATTGTGCATCGATATTTTAATGCTCAAAAGAATTGGTTGAAATTTTGATGAAAAAAATAGAGACAGAGCTATTGGTTGAAAATTCAACCAATATTAATCAAAAATTCAACAAATTTTGGTCAAAAAATTAATCAAAATGTCCTAGTGTTTGTCTAACTTCCCCGTCACACAAAATAGATCCAAGTTTTGAATTTACATTTTTTGTCATAATCAATTATCTAGTTTCAAAGTTGTTTATGTTTCCTTTAGACATGTTGTTTGTGTAATTGATGGTGGATTAATTTGAAATTCATCCAAGTATAAATAAGATTTAAACTATGCCCATGGGTCATTAAAGGTTGTCTTGTTAAGGTGTTATAAAATTCTAGTAAAAGCTCAAAAGGGAGGACTATATGGTGCCAAAAAGAGTTGTAGCAAAGATAGGGTTTTTCATGGAGGATATTGCAAGAAACTTGAGCAAGAAAATAGTAAGTTTTCTAGTCTGGGTCAGTAAATTTTCTTTCAGGGAGAAATTTTAGTTGATTACTTATGGGTGAAGTGTTATTATAAACCCTAGAAAATGTCATCCAAAAGGGATTTCATGGGAAAAAATAAACTACTAGGGTACAAATGTATGTGATGATCTTTTTGAGAAATTAGATAGGTCAAAAAATGAATATATGAAAGGTATTCCATGCTCATGTACATGTTCATGTTTAAGGGAGATTCTTACTTTGAGAAAGAAATGAAGTTGACAAGGGAATAAAATGGAGAGATGTTCCTTGTCCAACTATGGAATACATATATTTCATGGGATAGGGATGACACTAGTTTTGTAAGAGTTGATACATATTTTGCCTCTAAGATGAGAAAATTGTTATCTCTTGATAACCGTAGGATTCCCAAGACATTTTTGGAATTAATTAGACCAAAAGAATTTGCTACTAATTTTAAGGTTGACCATAGTTGGGGAGATGTTATTCCTTACCCAATTTATATAGCTTTCAAAGTGTCTAGTTTTAAAGGGACTCCTCATTTATTTTCTTATCAAGTTCCCCTTAAAGTTGGTGTTGTCGAGGTTCTATTGAAAATTGGGGATTGGAGGAAAAAGAGCTAGAAAATAGATCAAGATGTATAATTTTTCCTTCCTTCACTATTGAAAACAAATTCTTAATCACAAAGAAAGGATGGATACATCTCAATAAATTCTTAGACCCCTAAAAGATGGTTGTGTCTCATGCCAGGTTTTATGACTCAAAGGGGTTTTGTGAAATGTTTTATAAAAGAACCAAAGCTAAGAAGCATGTGCACCAATTCTACTACCCTAAGGACATAATCAAGAATGCTTTTCCTTGAAAGAAAAAGAGGTTAAGAAGGAAAAGTGGAGGTTTACAAAATTACCTTAGATTTTTTAAATGCTTTTCATAATGACTATGATCCTTTGAAGGGTGTGAATATATGGAGTGACAAGTTGCATAATTTAATGACACATTTGATTGAAAGCATTGAAGTTTTAAAAGAGAAAAGAGTTACATTGATTAATGCATATCTTGACAAAGTAAGAGAAGTAATGCAAAGGTTTTCACTTTTCCTTAATGTAAATCTTGGACAATATACTCTTTAGAAGAAAGTTGGTTATATTGTTGTGAGAAAAAAGGAAGATATTTCCAAGAGAGGTAAAGGAGTAGAGGGTAAGCCCTCATCACCCCATGTAAAAAATGCTCCTTCTTGTTATCAGCAAGTCCATATATGGATTCTATGTTAAAGAAATAAAGAGTGGAAAATGGTATTTCATCAAGAAACAAAGTATATTCATCCACCCAATCCCTAATGCACTTAGAAAATGAACAAGGAATTGTTGAGCAATTAATGCAATTGGGTAATCAAGGTGACATCATTGTTACTATAGCTAAGTTGGAAGAGGATATACTAGAAGAGCCCCCAATGCTAGTCATGGACCTCGTTACAAAAGATTTTTAGAGGAAGGAATTAGACCCTGTGGTTGATAAAGCCAAAAATAAATTATTATTAGATGACAATTTTGTCAAATCAAGTATTTTTATTCATTTTGCATGGAGATCAAGCATATCCAATTTTGAGGCTAGATGTAGGAGAAGGTAGGTAGAGAAATTTAGTAGAAATAAATATTTCATAAAGGATGAGCATAAAGAGGAAATGATGAAAGATTTTAGCAAAATCACTCTACATGAAGGAAGAGTGATGATGCTTCTTGAATGGGATATTGCAAATGCCATAATTTTTTATGCAATTAGGAAAGAAACAAATACCAATTTTAAAACTAAGGAAGATGTTAGGTTAGCATCCAAAAGAGTAAATTATAGTAATGATTATGTTGCATTGGTCATATGGTCTTTGCAAAAGATAAATAAATCTAGGCAACATGAATCTTTTGATACTGATCAATTGGGAAGCCTAATTGTAAGAAGAGTAGAGGAAACTTCAAATGTTGAGGTCACCCTTCTGAACAAAGAGGCTATAAAATTTGTATTTGCCACTTTTAAAAAGGACAAAAGGAAATTTGATGAATTAAATATTAGATATGAGATGGTTTTAGAAGCATATGATGAACAAAGAAGAAATATTAGTATGATTTCAAAAACATTGGGCTATATATGAAAAACAATGGGTGAGACAAGTGGGTGTGGGATAATCTTCTAGCGAATGATTGCATCATCACCAACTCCACCACCTCCTATTGGTCCCATATTTGGGTTGTGTTAGACTCCTCTACATTCTAAAGAATAGTTCAATGGAGAAATTGAGGATGAGAAAGCTAAGATTATAGTTGTACAAATAGAGGTAGTACAAAGGTATGAGGAGAAAGTGTAAGACATAATATTACATCTAGCATATGTTGTTGGCACTATATCTCTCCACTATTGGGTATCAAAGCTCATGGATAATAGGATTTATTTTAATAAGAATAAAAATGTATTGAGGCAAATCCTAGATAAATGCATTAGTAAGGAACAAGAGTAAATTGGGATTTATGAAATAACCAAGGATAGATCTCTAGATGAGGAGTTACTTGAAAAAACACATAATAAAGTGCAAAACCTATTGTAATTTGATATCAAAGGGAGTTATTGTAGATAAGGGAAATTATCTATATTTTAAAGTATGAAAATAAAGGTTTTGATATTTCCCTTTGATCATAAAAGATAAAAATAGCATAAAAAATCATGGAGAATGGGAAGAGAATCAAGTTTAATACTACATATTAGAATGAATGACATAATGAAGAATGAGGACAATTTTTTATTCACAACAACTATGGAGGAGATTATGAGAGAAAAGATATTTTTTAATTCCTTCATTCATGAAATAAAATAGTTTTGAGATGAAGGGATATAACTAAAAAGAAAAAGGAGATCGCTGATTGTAATTGGCCTAATGATACTATTTACAATGTGTGGATTAAAAAAATAAAGTTCTGAAGAAGATAATCTACATGTGGTGATTGATGCTCAAGATTTGGATAAACCTGAAGATGTTGCATCTCCAATAGTCAAAGATAGTTAGACAACATACTAGAAAGAAATAGAAAATGCCAAAGAGGGAAGATAGCTATTTAAATAAGATATCTTACTTTTGCAGCTCACCCACTATGGATATGCCTACATGATGAATAAGAAACCAATCTTGAAAATAGGGCCACTAGGTGTCATTTTCCTAACTATCTTTTCTCTTTTCTTTCCCATTTACAAACTAATGGATGTTGAAATTTTATCTTTCATGTAAAAAACTCTTGTATCCAATATTTTTGAGACATGCATCTTTTCCCTTTCTATTCTAAAGCTTTTTTTAACTCATACATATAAACAAGTTCCCAAGACTAAAAAGGGGGTCTAAATTTTGAACTAAGAAGAGTAACATTATTCTAAGTTGGTCCATATCTCTATGTGTTGAATTTTATGTTTTCAATAAAACACAAGAAATAATATAGTAGTTTTCTAAGTCTTTTTGTCTTCTAAATTATAGATCTAAACACATATTTACAAGTTACAAGAAAAATTAATACAGATTGAAGAATCAATAGAGTTATACTATATGGATCTTGTCTCTTTGTTTTTTTTTCTTTGATCTCTTGAATTTGGCATCAAGTTTATGTGAATTTTTAGTTGTGATTCATTCTAAATTATATCTCAAATTGTATCTTGCTATTAATCTAATGAGTTAAGTAATTTCTTGATATTGTGTGAGAAGATCATAAGGCTTTACAAAAATATTATGATAAGTATGAGATTTGAATTGTATATTGATTTAACTTATAAGATAAGGGAATATCTCATAGGATATGGAGTCATATTTGTAAATTGGAACCCAATGTATAAACCACTAGTTATGTTGAACTTTGGATGGGCATAAAAGGGTACACAATAACAAAATATTTTAATCAAAACTTTTATAGTTTATGTTATCTTGTAGATCTTAAATATTTGACCTATACTTGACTAGGAAATACTAGGGAGGAAAGATTGGCTATCATATGCCCCTTTGGTTGCCTATAACTTAGAAGATTCAAAGGTCACCTTCTATTTTAATGAAGATTATTGTCCAAAAGTTATAAAGAGAGAAAATATTGATTAATCCTATGTATACTCACTTTATTCTTACAGAATTCAAAGGGGAGAAGACATTATTTTCTTCTCAAATGGCCCTTTTGGCTTGAATGGATATACTTATCATGATTTGTATCTAACTCTGAGGTATTTCCCACTTTCCAAAAAGGCATTTCAAACCTTATCAAATCAGGAGACAACAAAATGGTGACTCTACTAGGGATATGATATATAGGCTATATCTTAGCATATACTACATATGTCATATTAGTGTCCTTGCTTGTGTCATAAAGTTGAAACAAATGCTTGGTTGATGTCTTAGGTATATTTCTTGGAATAGTATGCATTCTTTTATGTAATAAGTGGGCTAGTTAAGTCTTCACATTCTTCATGGGACTAGAATACACACTCTAATCTAATTGGTTTAGCTTATTATAGAACATGGGTGGTGACTTGATCAAGGTTTCTTAAATTGGTATTTAAGTTTACATTTATCAATTTATTATTTGTTGATAGAATAAAGAATAAAAGGCCCTACACAAGGCTACATCTTGATGTCCCACTAAAAATAGAGTTACCTCTGAGAAACATACAAAAATGGCATAAGAAGAAAGAGAAGCCTCACCATGTTTAGAATTGGAAAGCTAGAAATAATACAAGGAACAACTTGAAGCCCCAAACTATAGAGGAAAAGGGATTTTCCTCATTGAGTTCTAAATCTGAGAATACTAGGTTTCTAGAAGGATTTTTCAACACTCATTTACAAGAAGAGGGAATATACCAAGATAAAGGTATCTTGTCCATAAGATGCATCACATCTATGCTAAATGCCTCAGGAAATATGATTCAACCTTAAATTTTAGCAAATACACAGCTGTCACAACAAGGGCATATTCTATTCATTGAAAGAAACCTTATAGATATTAATGAAAATAATGGATTTGAGGCAACTACAATAAACACTAGTTACTTATGTGTTGAGATAGGAACCCTTAGGAGAAAATCTATTGAAGAAGATGCCAAGATAAAGCACTTCGAGAAGGAAAAGGAAATGGTAACCATGAATTCCCTCATGGACAAAGATAACTTGCTTTAAAGAATATATTTGTTGAAAGAGAAAAGCAAGAGACTAGAAGAAAAACCCATATCTTTACATGCAATTTTTTTGGGTTATATAGGGAATTTAAGATCTAAATGAACTTTACATGATAATCTTAACTCTATAAGGAAGGGCCATTCATTAGTTAGATCCATTAGTATGAGCCCATTGAGAAGGCCAAGGTTATTGTGAGTCTCCAACCCTACAATTAAGGTTGTAGATGAAGGCAAGCAAAGAAAAACTAGTATTCACATAAATGAACCTACAATATTCCCTAAATATGTTCCTACTATGTCAAAAATTGACATTAAGCTAGAGAGGGCTAGGAAGGAATGTGAGGATCTTGCTAAAGATCTAGAGAACATTGAAAATGAAGCACAAACTATAGAAATGACAAGGAATATTTAATTCCTTAAGTCTACCTTGTATCTTAGTGTTGGCCCTATCTTATCTTCTCAAGATATGTTTTCTATGTCGATCACATGTTAAGATATATTATCAGTTAGTATCAAAAAATTTAGTCATAATGGAAAGAGATTTGTAACTGAGTTACTGGTACGCAGTGTTAACTAAGATCACAAAGGATCCAAAAAAAAAAGTTAACCTTGTAGAAAGTCACAGTGCCAACCAAGTTGTAGTGGAAATAGAGTTGATAGTTCACACCAAGCTATAGCATCAACCAAGCTCCAATGTGAACCATTTTGGTAGAGAAATTTGTTCTAAGGTAATAATCAAGATGGAAAAATAGTACAAGCTAAGTCAAAAGCATCTACTAAGTGATCAGTGTGAACCAAACACCTAGCATTTACCAAGTGCTAGAGCTAGCCAAGGACATAATGGTGATTGAGTGTTTCCAGTATTACCTAAGTAATACATTAACCTGAGTTACAAAAATCAACCAACTTGTTGATTGTTTTTGGAAATATTCATGATGTAGCTGACCTATGAAAGAATTCATTTGGATGAATATTAGTATAAGGTATTTTGTTTATCCAAATATGTAATGAAGTGTATTCATTGTATCATCATTTGAGCATTAGTGAATATGGAAGGGTAGACTATCTAGAAGGCTACAAGAATCACAAGGAAAGGAAGAGACTCATCTATCATAGTTAGGTGAATAGTTTACTTCAAAGAATCTTTGTTAGTAATCAAAGTTGCATTTTAGAGATCAATACACTAATTCATCCTAATAGGTTCATCAATCCCAAATCCTTTAACCAGGTGGACCTAATAATCCTTATTACTCCTATTAGGGTAAGATCACTAGAAGTGATCATTTGTAAGCCTTAACATGCCAACTTTATTACTATAATAGTGAAGTATTATCGGTGTCATCCCACCCTAGTTTTACCTTCTAATTAGAGGATTTTTGGGTGACCAAATATTTTTTTATGGTGTTGTTACTTTACTTTTTTAAGGTTCCATCCATACAAGTAGATTAGACAATATAATGAAGTTTTTTGAGTGATTGAAGTTGTCAAACTAGTTCCTGATTTGCCCCCCCACCCCTAGTCACCTAGCTTACATTACAATTCTAAAAATTGGTATTAAAGCTAAGTTCTCATATTAGAAAGTTTAGCAACTTGAGAGAAAAGATCAAACACAATGGAGGTATACAAGATAGGAAAATCCATTGAGAATAAAAAAATGGATCAACATGTAGCTGTTGTGATGTGGAGCCCAATTAGACTTGAAGGATTATTCGGTGTTGTTTTCTCCCCATATTATTTCTATAGGGGGTTGGTGGCAATACTACCAAGATGGGTTCAAGGGGAAGTTTGCCATGTATGCTCCCTATCAATGTACAAGGTGTGTTTGAGGGGCAACACCCCCATGGGGGTTTTTGGGGACAACAACCCTAAAGCCAAAAATGAGCTTATAATGTAAAAGGTGTTAGATACTATTTTTCTATTATTCTAGCCTTAATTTGGTAAGTGGAAAAAATCTTGTATAAAAAGGCTTAGGGTTAGGGATTTTCATAGTGTGTGATGCAAAAATTGGTTCTTGCAGTAGTATTGAGCTATAAGGGATTACAAATTGTAATCAGGTTGTAATCACTGGATCATAATACTATTAGACTTGTTTTTTAGTGGATGTATCCCAAGGATTGGGTGATCCACATTAAATCTTGGTGTCTTGTGTTCTCTTTTATGTGATATACTATTTTTTGGTATTGGTTATATTTGTATGTAACTATTATTTAAGTTTGAGGTTAACCTTAACAAGTGGAGGTGTTACAAAATTTCTCTATGGAGAATGTTAAAGTTGTCAGCACACCTTTACCTAGTCATTTGAAGTTGACTAAGGAGATTTGTCCCAAGACATAAGAAGAGAAGGATAATATTTCCAAGATGCCTTATGCTTCAGTTGTATGAAGCTTGATGTATGCTATGGTATGTACAAGGCCAGATATTTCACATGTGGTGGGAGTTGTTAGCAGGTATATGAGACATCTAGGGATTGAGCATTGGAATGTAGTTAAATGGATTCTCAAATATTTGAGAGGTACATCTAGTAAGTGTTTACACTTTGGGGGCTCTACTACTAATTTATAGTGCTATATTGACTCATATTATGCAGAGGATATTGATACTAGGCAAAGCACTATAGGTTATGTATTTATTGTTGGTGGGCTAGCCCTAAGTTGGGTTTCTAGGTTATAGATTGTTAATGTTTTATCCACTATAGAGGTAGAGTATGTTGTTGCTATAAAGGTAGCTAAGGAGATGTTATGGCTTTAGTTCTTCTTGGAAGAATTGGGACACCCTCAGAAGGATAATTACTTATTTACAAATAGATAGAGTGTTGTCCATCTTGCAAAAAGTTTAGCTTTTCATTCAAAGACAAAACACATATAGTTGTGGTACCATTTCATTTAGTTAGTTTTGGATGATGGACAGTTAAAGTTGGAGAAGATACATACAAGTGACAATCTAGCAGATATGTTTACAAAGGTAGTGATAAGGAAGAATTTGAATTCCTCTTCAGCTTTGGTCATCTCAACTAAACAACATAAAAGAATAATAGAATCTAGGGTGGTTTGATATTCTAGTGGAAGCTACAAGTTTAGCAGTTCTATGATTAGTCTCCAAGTTGGAGGTTATTATTATGGAGTCCATTTAGTCTCCAAGTAGGAGATTGTTGTGATGTGGAGCCTAATTAGACTTGGTGCACTCCCTATCGTAGTACAAAGTGGGGTCAAGGGGCAATGCCCCACAGGAAATTTTGGGAATAGCACCCTCAAAGCTAAAAATGACCTTATATTTTTAAAGGTGTTAGCTACTATTTTTCTATTATTTTAGCCCTAATTTTGTAAGTGGCAAAAAGCTTGTATAAAAAGGCTTAGGATTAGGGATTTTCATAGTGTGTGATGCAAAAATTGGTTCTTGTGGCAGTATTGAGCTACAGATTGTAATCAAGTTGTAATCGCTGAATCATAATAATATTGGACTTTTTGTTTGGTGGATGTAGCCTAGGGATTGGGTGAACCATGTTAAATCTTGGTCTCTTGTGTTCTCTTTTATGTGATCTACTATTTTCTAGTATTGGTTATATTTGCATGTAAATATTATTTTTGTCTAAAGCCAATCCTAACAGTAGCCATTAAACAAATCAAGAAATTGAAGGATCAACTCTCTAAATCCCTAAGATGAAGAAATGAACTAGTAGCATAGATGAATGACAGTCTCTACATAGAAGAAATAATTGAAGACAATTTCAAAGAAAGAACTTTTGATGAAGGAAATGTAGCTATAGAAGATCTATTTGGAAGGAACCTTATTCTTCAAGAAGAAGTTATAAAATTGAAAAGAGAATAAGAGATCTACTCATTCAGAATATTGTGCAGTCATAAAATTGAAAAGAAAAAGCCAATGAAATCCACTAGTTCTCACTACATTAGGTAGACTTGGTAAATTAGTTAAACAATTCAAATGAAGAAGTCATCCATATGAGGACAGAAAATGAAAGGCTTGTGAATGATATTAGAGAAGAAAAAGAAACCAATGAAAGAATGATGAATTCATAAGAAAGCATGGATTAGTTAGCTAAGATATCCTAGAAAAGATAGAAAGGTAATGTAGGATTGGGATATAATTAAAAAGCAGAGTCATCACAACAAGGAGCTCAAAACAATAAAAGACCTACATCCAACCATTGTGGAAAAATATGGCATATTTCAAACAAGTGTTGGAGCAATGAAAAGTAAAAGTTTAATGGAAAATGTTACAGTTGTAACAAGCATGGACATAGAGAAAGTGAATACATAGAGAAGACTAAATTTGAAGGAAAATGTTTCTCATGCAAAAATTAGGGTCATATATCTCTAGAATATAGAACCAAGAATTAGAATCCTATTGACTAACTTGTTAAAGCTATCTTTAGTCAAGATTACAACACTTGGTGTAGATATTATTTATGTGGAAAGTTTGGGTACATTGGACCAAACTAGATGAAGACTCACCTCAGAAAAAGAGATCTTACCAAAAGATGCTATGTATGCTAAGAACTTGGTCATCTAGAAAAGAATTACATGAATAGAGATAATATTGAAGATGAAAAGAAATAAAATGCTAATACAATCAAAAGTCAAATGAAGCAACAATTGTTAAGGAAGCCTCTAGAGAATTCAAGTAAAATTAGTGAGGTCATTGACACCCAAGAAAATGGATTGCGTGATTCAATAATTTGTACATAAATATGAAAGGAGACTACTAGAGCTATGATAAAATTTATATTCTAGACTAGTTCCAGTTTGCCAAGCAAGATAGTCTAGACCAACATATCAGATGCACTTGGACATTTGAAAGACTCAAACAAGACTGAGTTGTTAGTTCTAACTGAGTCACTCCTTAGTTCTAACCGAGATGTTAGACCAAACTAAGTTTCCTCTTAGACCTAATTGAGCATGGGTATACTCAAATGAGTCACTGACTCAACTGAGCTTCAAGAACAGACTGATTATCTTTTACCTACCCAAGTACAAAGCGTCAAATAAAGCCCTAAATTCATAAATCTAATAAAAGGTAAAGATCAAATCTTCATTTTCACCATGATTTCAAAATTATCTTTGATATTAGTATTCCTTAAGCCACTAGAGCAATTTTAGTGCAAACTATTAAAGGAGATTCTTAGGCAAAGTTGTTAGAAGTTGTAATCTTTCCTTGGTGTGTTTATAAACCAAGGTTAGACCTCCTTTCTTATTACTATAATATATTAGGATAGAAGCCAAGGTATCCTAATATATTTATTTTTTGTCCTTTTTCCACTACATCTTATTTTGTCCTCTAGTGGAATATGTGAGGACAAATATATATTGTAATTTGTAATTTAGAGTATTCCTCCTTAAGAGGAATCTCACACTTGGCCTCACACACGTATGAATGGTGGCATTCATAGACATGGGAGTTACATTCTAACTCCCCTCTCTCATCTCTATTTAAGAGATGACCCTCTTCTCTCATTTCTCAATGAGGTTTCTTCCTCTTCTCAATTATTGTATGAGCAATTGCTCTCTTGCTCTTTCTCTCTTTCTTCTTAGGCTTTTCATGCCTCATTCATAATGTCACAAGGGGTTTTCTTTGCTTTCCCCTTTCCAAATATCTTGTCTCATGGTGTTGGATCTTGAAGCTTTCTCTCTCCTATTTTATGGTAATATCTTTTCATGCATTTACTCACTTAGATTCTTTCCTGGTATTGCTTATTTATAGATTTCTTTTTCCATTTCTAACATGGTATCAAAGCAGTTTAATCTTTGTTTTTGAGTGTTTGCATGAAGGTATGATTTGAAGGAGACTCTTGAGAGAGATTTCACTAATTTCCTTTTTAATCTTCTTAAGTTGGAAGAAAATAATTTTTTTTGGATTTGGCTGGTCTACCGCCAAACCCGATTAACTTCTATTTGCTCTAATCTTATGGTTACTATTAGCTTTCATCTAACCCCCTTTGGAAGGCTTGCCACCAGAGGGTTTTCCTATCTAGATATCAAATTTTTTACTCTTTTTTTTGTGGCACGCTATCCAAAACATGGACATACCTGCAACCTGAGTGGTAGGATTTCCATAGCATCCATATTCATAACCGAAAAGAAATTAATTCAGCTGTGTCACTATCTATGTTAGGAGTACAGTCCTCCAAATCCTTGCAAGCTTTTTCTCTTGTAGTAGTTAGAGTCTTTGTTAGGGATTGTGATCTGAATTTCTCTGAAGCTGTTTTAAATTCATCATTTGTGTCAATTGAGTCTGTGTTGCTATGTATATCATTGTTCTTTGTCACAGACTTGTCAGATTAATCCACTTCTCTTGTATGTACATCCCCATCTTTTCCCATGTTACAGCCCGAATGGAGGGAAAGCATGCATTTACTTATGAGGTCAGGAATTCACACTCAAGTGAGAGAAATCTGAGGCGAAGGAGCATTGGAAAATCAAACCCTTTCTATTCATTTCTTGCGGCTCGTAAACCCTCTCTATCCTCACCATGAGCCTCACCAGCTCAATGTCTAAAGAGTCTAGAGCTCTTTGCATCCATCTCATCCTCTGATCCTCCATCTCCATCTCCATCTCCATTGAGTTGTTGCTAGCTTCATTGGGTGCAAGTGCATGACCAAATGGCCTTTCATAACTAGAATATTTTAGCCTTATTTCCTCTATTTTGGTTGTCACATTTGCAGGAAGATACTTTCTGAGCACCTCGGAGGGTAATCCAGACTTTGCCACCAGGTGTGAACATGTGTTCCACAGGTACTGTAGATCTTGCTTTCTTGCTGCCAACAAAACCCTGGTAAAATCTTCTATCAATGATTTCTCCACCATTCTCCCTAGCTGCTTCTGTGTGATGATAGAGAGTTGGTTGACGCCAAAGAAATGGACAGTAGTGAGAGTATCAAGGGCAAGGTCAAAGGTAGAAGGACAGTGGGTATGCCAGCACCCTCTCTTGCTGCACCTTGACCTTGCTTCATGTTTCTATGGAGTTATTGAGGCCTGTCCACTATACAAGAACTTGCTCATTAATGGCCTCCTCATTGTTGCAAAAGATCATCCGAAAGAAGGGACTGCGGGCAGCCAGAATGCATTTTTGGGCATGAACATCCCTGCCCTCCATAGTGAAAGTTACATCGCTGTAAAACCTATCCATTTATGAGAAGGTTCAAGTAGTCGAATGAAAGGTTCCTCAAAGGATCCTCTGGGTTCATTGCACTTCCCTTCCTTAACCTTAACCGATGGATTTATCATGCCCACTCCAATAAAAACCATTTTTTTTCCCTCCAAGATCTAATCACACTCACTCTACTTGACAACAATTCTCATCCATTCGACACCCAAAAAATCTCAAGAATCTCTGTACATTTTGAGCTTAGAGAGAATCGTTGACTGGGTTAAAACTTAAAAAGGCCCTAATACATTCTAGAGAGGCGACATGTCAATTCATACTCGATTCCCCGCCAGACCTTTCTTCCATGTTACGACACTCATTTCATCATTCCTATCTACAAGTCGGTATGGTAAGAGAGCAAAGTCTTCCCAAATTGTAAGGATGGCAGAAGCCTTCTGTTCTGAAATCCCCAAAATATCATTCCCTTGATGTGACAATAGAATCCCATTGAAATCCCCTATAAATTTGCCCCAATAATGATACAAATATAATAGTATGTATGACGGCATGTATTGATAAAAGCATTTAAATGGGCTTGATGTACTATACCATTTGGATATCAGCGGTCTCATCAATGGGTGCAAACTCTCACACATTCATTGTTTGCTCAGTGCGCAGCGAGAAAAATCAACAATCTCATCTCCGTCTTACTCATTTCCAATTCAGGTCTTCTGGGGATTAAGCCCAAGATCTCATTTCATATTTTTTAACAGTTTTATGGGTTTTTATCTATTCACGATATACTAGGGAGGAAACCCCAATTTCTGTGCTTTTCTTGCAATTGTGAACCCTCTCTATCCTTAAAAATCCATTAAAATATAGAAAGCGAGAAAACGTAGATTGTCGATATAAATGGCACGGATTAGACTAGCGTATAGTTTGTGAATAAATTGTTGATAGTAATCATGGCGGCCTCTGTAACTGCACCATCAATTTTGACATCGAAAGCCAGAGATGCATTCAGCTCTGTTCTATCTTTCAATCCTCATTTTGGTTGCTATCCTAGCCTTTTCCATCCACCTATTCTCTATTATCAAGTATGAAAGCGTCATTCTTGAATTTGATCCTTCAATTACAAAGTTACACAGTACCTTACAAAAAATGGAGTCTATGACTTTTGTAACTGGTTTGATGATCGAACCTGGTACCCTCTGGGTCGTGTCATTGGTGGAACAGTTTATCCTGGTCTAACATTGACAGCTAGAAACATGTGGTGGATATTCAATTCTTTGAACATACCTCTTTCAGTGGAAATTGTTTGTGTTTTCACTGCTCCTATATTCTCAGCCAATGTTGCTTGGGCAACATACCTTTTAACAAAGGAAGTGAAGGGCACTAGAACCGAACTTATGGCTGCGGCCCTTATAGCCATGATAGTCGCCTGTAGAGGCACCACAGGGTTTTTTGGATGCCCTAACAGATCTGAACTCAGGGGATACAACTATGTGTATGGTAATAAGTAATGCAGGGTGAAAGATTTTTTTTACAAAGAGGATGTTAGATTGCATTCGGGTCCTCCTCCTGCTCCTCTCCTCCTTCGGCTTTGGCATTCATGGAAGGGACAGATCTTGGTAGATGAGGCACCTATTGTTTGTGATGTTATGATTGTTGTACTAGACTCAGGTGTTGTGGCTGCACTTGGCTATGCAACACGGGCCAATGTGCCTTTTTCATCAGGGCCTCATTAGGTCACATTATGTTGGGCGAACCTTTATTGAGCCATCACAAAAGATTAGAGATTTTGGTGTGAAGTTAAAGCTTGCCCCTATCCGGGCAATCTTAAATGGCAAAAGGATGGTTGTTGTGCAAGATTCTTTTTCTTTTTTTAGCTCTTGACAGAGGCGCCAGAGGTAACATTTTCTTGTCTTTTCATGCAAGATTCTTTCTCTTTTTTTAGGTCTTGACAGAGGCATCATTTATTTTTTATCATTGCCTTTTGTCAACCTATTTCTGGCATTTTATCATTCATTGTCAGACAGTTCAAACACAAGTGCAAAATTTTACTTTAAATCTCTCTTACTCCTTTACGTGATTTTAAGTAAAAAAGGAGAAGTTAAGGATATTTTTTTTGAGAAGTTTTCTTAGAATTAAATAGTAAAACTAATTAAAGTTTTATTATTTCTTTTACATCAAAAGTTAAAAGTTTTTTATATTTTTTAAAAATAAATAAATATCCTCTTTTATAAAATTTTTTTGCCATAATCTAAGAGGATTATTTTCTTTGATGGTGAGCCCATCCTTAATATCTTCTCACTTGTATTCACCTTGCATGGAGATTTTAACTGATAACTTATGCTTATTGCTCTTCCAAATACTTTTTTTTATCTCAATTATTCAGGTTTATGAGTATCTTACACTATTTCCTTCGACTTTATTGTGATATTTTGATCATTCTATGCCCATATTGGCACTTTATGGTTTTATACCATCGATATACATGATTTATATGATATTTTGAGTTGCATAGAGACCCAATTTTTTCAAGGATAACTATGTAGGTGCCCTCAGTATAACTGATACATAGTTTCCTTATCTGGCCCATGGAGTATACCTTCATCCTATATTGGTGTGCACTCATTTTATATGGAGTTTCCCTCCATTTGGTTCTATTGATTCCGCTTTGAAAGATTAATATTTATATGGAGTTTCCCTCCATTTGATTCTATATGCTCTACTTTGAAAGGTTAATATTTATGGAGTTTCTCTCCATGTTGTTCCATTTTTTGTTCCTCTATGCGAGGATGATATTTTATGGGGTTTTCCCATTTCAATCTCTTTATCTCCTTGGTGTATGCTCCTAGTTGTGATTTATTCATGGTATGACTTCCTACACTTTGCTCATTTTTGAGTGTATAGATGACGAGGCAACCATATCTTGGAGCACTCCAATATTGGAGACTCTATTTGAGAAAGATGTTTTGACCCATGATGATTTTTTTTCTCCTCGTGGAAATGAAATTGCTTGTCCATGATGGATTTCCAATTTGAAGGCAATATGTTGTTACACCCTCATAATACATTCATTTGAGTATCCTAACAAATCATGATAATTCTAATTTGATCAGCATGTCTCTCTTTTTACTTTATTTTCATATATTAATGTGATAATGATTTGCATACTTTATTGCTTAAGATCATGAGTCATGCATGTTATGGATTGATCACCCATTAACTTGCAGTGGGATGATTCATTAAGTGGACTGTCTATATCCACATGATTGATGCAATGTTGATGCATGTATCATTAGTTGGCCTTGTCTGTGGTCATTTGTGCATTAGTATAATATTCTTTTCATGAGAGCATTGATCAAGCTTTTCATTCAATTTGTCCTTGTTGACAATTTTTTGAGCATATAATTTATCTTGATATTAGGTTATCTCCATTGCTTTGTGGTGACATGTTTTTTTTTCCTCATTGTTTCTCTATGAGAGTTTTATTATTCAAAGGATTTCTAATATGAATATAAGATGAAATACTTCTTGTGGATAGTTGTCTTGCTTCTTGTGTCAGGCACATACAAGACAATATTATTTGGTGTACCTATCCATTTCTCTCTTGGCTCTATGAAGACTTACATACACTCACAAAGACTTTTTGCATAATTGAAGATGTGTCTATGCTTCCACTTGATCACATTCAAAGGACTCATGTACTTCTCTTGGATCTGAAAATGTACCATATGGCTTGAAGAAAATCAAATTACTTCATATTGAAGATTAAGTTGCAGATTTTTGTAAATTATGGGTTTAATACCCTTTGATATAATTACCCGAAGTAAAGATTAAAGGGGGGTGTTAGAAGTTGTAATCTTTCCTTGGTGTGTTTATAAACCAAGGTTAGACCTCCTTTATTATTACTATAATATATTAGGATATAAGCCAAGGTATCCTAATATATTTCTTTTTTGTCCTTTTTTCCACTACATCTTATTTTTTCCTCTAGTGGAATATGTGAGGACAAATATATATTGTAATTTGTAATTTAGATTATTCCTCCTTAAGAGGAATCTCACACTTGGCCTCACACACATATGAATGGTAGCATTCATAGACATGGGAGTTACATTCTAACTCCCCTCTCTCATCTCTATTTAAGAGATGACCCTCTTCTCTCATTTCTCAATGAGGTTTCTTCCTCTTCTCAATTATTGTATGAGCAATTGCTCTCTTGCTCTTTCTCTCTTTCTTCTTAGGCTTTTCATGCCTCATTCATAATGTCACAAGGGGTTTTCTTTGCTTTCCCCTTTCCAAATATCTTGTCTCATGGTGTTGGATCTTGAAGCTTTTTCTCTCCTATTTTATGGTAATATCTTTTCATGCATTTACTCACTTAGATTCTTTCCTGGTATTGCTTATTTACAGATTTCTTTTTCCATTTCTAACAAAAGTCATAATCATGAAATTCTTCTTTAACTGAGCAAGTGTGGCAATGTCTTCCAATTTAAAGGTCAAGAAAGGTTTAGAAATATTAGTAAAGAGTTCAAATTTCATTCCTCCAAAGTTTCATCTATATCTAACAATTGCAAAAGAAAAGGATCCTCAAGGTGTCCACTCTTCCTCTCCACCAAAGGTACTACTCATCCATGATATTAGATTATTTCATCATTGTTTAATCCAAGAGCTAGGAAATCTTGAGCTAGATTAGGTCTATAAAACTTTTTGTGAAAATGATGTGTTCAAGCTAGATCACAAGCATCTAGAGGTCAAGGGCTTCACCCATATCATCCATATGCCTAGAAGCTTTCAGGTCAATTAGATCAATCTTATACTAATTTGAGTTCATGACATCTCATTATGGTTGGAGAAGACCTACCCTATCACTAAGAAGATGATTCACAAGATAATAGGGTATCTTATTATAGAGAAAGAAAAGATTACTCAAACCCTAGATTTGATAGAACTAAAAAAGATAACCCTAGTTGAATAGGATGGTAGAGGCACGAAGTTGAATAATTTGATTGACATGGAAATCAAGTTTGGCATCCATGTCATTGATCATAAAATCTATAGTTCAAGTCATACAAACAATGTTTCATGTGAAGTTGTAGACTTGGCATACAAGGTTGTCAAGAAGAACCTATCATTTGAACTTTTTGAGCTTCAATACTCCAAGCTAAGCAAGAACATGGAGAGCATTTGGGCCTCAAATAATAATTCAAGTAAGTTTGGTTCACTCTTAGTATATTTTTTCTTTTATGTTCAGAAATTCTTTCCTTCCAAAATAAATTTTGTTTGGAAGAAAGTCAACCCTATTCTATATCAAATCAATGAATTCATAAGTGAAATGGGTGAGAACTTTGATGGCATCATGGATGCTTACTTTGACAATTTCAAAGAAATGATGAAAAGAATTATTAGGATCCCTGAGTATCTTGTTAATGATTATGAGTAGGAAATATGCTTTTTGGTTGACTATGATAGTGTTCACATTCAGGCAGTCAGACCTAGGATAGCATGGGTTAAACTAATATCATATGAGCAGAATATTGATGCAATAAAGGATATTATTGAGGCTCTCTTTAATGAGCCAGTAGATCCAAAGGCCGCTTATTTTGGAACATATGATGAAGGTAAGATAAGAATCTCACTTGAGATTGAGATTCCTCAAATTTTGAAAAGAGGGAAGAAGAGGTTGGAAACCATTGGAAAGAAACTTTCCAAATCAAATTATCCTCTTGAGTTCACTGAAAGAAAGGTTGATAATGTAGCAGAGGAAGAAGATGAGGAAAGTGATGAAGAAGGAAAGGTAGAGGAACTGCCCAAGAAGAAGGTGAAGACATTGCCATACTTTCTTTGGTTGAAGAAGAATTTCATGATGATGACTTTGGCTAAGAATCTCCTTTAATAGTTTGCACTAAAATTGCTCTGGGGGTTCAATGAATTCTAATCTCAAAGATAATTTTGAAGATTGCAATGAAAAAAAGCTTCAATCTTTACCTTTTTATCAAATTTATGAATTTAGGGCTTTATTTAATGCTTTGTACCTAGGTAGGTAAAAGATTATTAGTTTTGTCTTGAAGCTTGATTGAGTCAGTGACTCATTTGAGTCTACCCATGCTCAGTTAGGTCTAAGAGGTAACTCTTTTAGGTCTAGGACATGAACATGATGAAGACGAAGATAATACCCCAATTATATCTTTGAAGAAGGCACCCCTACCTTTGAAAAAAATTGGAAAGTATAAGGGAAGGAAGAGGTATGGTAGGATTTAAATACTTTAGGTATGACTCTAGAAGAAAAGAGGAGTAGAAATAGATTGAGGAAGCATTCACTACTACATTTGTGCCCAAATTATGATGGAAGACCATTGCAATTATGATGTGTACTTTTTGCCCAATCGAGAGAACCAAAAATTGGCTCCCATGGGATGGGCATCATAATTTTACTATTGCAAATTGTGATGACAAAGGGTGTTGTTGTAATTGTGACAAATAAAACTATTGTAACTTGGAAGAAGGAAAGGGAAAGAGTTCAAGTTGATGTCATCAAAATGATAACACTAGACCATCGCAATTACAATGTCTTAATCTTCTAGTTCTCCATTGCAACTGTGAAATCCATGTGATAGCTATATGATGGAAGTGATGTCTAACTGTTAGAACTATTTATTCTAGTTGTGGTAGCATTCTGATAGCTTTGATGTTGGAGTGATGACTCTCTGTTGGAACATTTCATCAAAATTGCAACGGATAGCTGAATTATTATGTTTTTTAAGTTTTTGCTTATACATCCCATAGCTGAAATGTTGCATACAAGGATAATTCTTGCCCCAACATGGTAAAGGTCCTACAAATCACGGTGAAAAACATAGAGATTTTATCACAATTGAGACTAAATAATTGTTATTGAGGCTATTTTACTATATAATAGAAGCTTTGATTCAAACAACAATTTTTTTAGGTAGTTTAGTTATAATTTATTGTATTTCTCAAAGTGGCATTGAAAAAAGTCAAAATTAATGATAGTTTTATTGAAAAAAATAGTATAATGCATGAAACAAATGTTTCCACCATCAAATTAATAAATTGTTCAAGGGTGGTTGTATTTTTAAAATGTAGCATTAGATAGGTAATTGGAGACATCATTTCCTCTAGTTGATATACAATATAAGGAGCTGGCAAGGAAGGATTTGACCTCTTTTGATCCAATATGTTCATGGCTTTTTCTTGTCCCTATAAAATACTTAAGTTGTTGAACTTTGTACTCATGTTGATTACCTTCTACAAGAACAAAAAAGTCTAATTAGATATTTCTTTTAAAATATTCTATAAATGATATGGAGAAATGAAAATATACATAGTTTTTTATACTTTGAATTGAACACAATAATATAAACTTAATTTGTTTATGTGCTTTCACTTTATTTAATAGAGGTATCATGAAAATCCAAATTTGGAATGGAAATATAGTATAGAACTACCTATCCAGCTCTAATTGAATCCAGTAGTCCACTACCTATTGATGCAAAATTTATACCAGTTGAAAAGTTTCTCTTTGGCTTTAGAAAGGGATAAGGGAAGCAAAGGAGCCCTAAGAAATATTTTGCTACAATCACAAGTTACAAAGATTTCCCATTACTATGTTTTACAATTAAATATACCCAAAATGAAAATAGAAAGATGTTGTAAACTCAAACCTTATTTGGTATACCATTATGAGTTTAGTTAAAGACACAAATCCACTCTAATATTCTACCTACTTGGACGAATCATATTTTGACATACTAAAAAAAATTTATCATTAAAATTCAATTTTAAATGTTGAAAACAAATAGATACCTAAGAAATCAAAAGACATCCAACCATTGGTGAAGCGACCAGTTGGATAGTGAAAAAAAAAAGACATAGTATGGTTGAAAGTTTGTTGTCATAGTACTATTAGGAATGAAGTTGTTAGTGCCAGCATCTTCCAAATAGTCCCCAAACACATACATATTGTTGGGTAAGCCATCACTGTAAGGTGAATGAACTATTTGCACACTGAGGCCTTTGTGCCAAGTTCAAGCATAGATTTTGAAACCTTACAATAGTTAAAAAATAATAATATGTGACTAAAATAAGTCACATGACTAATAGTAGTTAATATCTAGTCATTTATAATGCTACTAAATTTACTACTAAACAATTTTAGTCAATTATATGATCCTCGATTTTGATCATCAATTTAGGCACATATTTAGTGGTACATATAGTAGTATATTTAATCACATATTAGTCATTTATTTGATATTTGATTTAGTCACATATTTAGTAGTATATTTAGTAGCATATTTAATCACATATTTAGTATATTTACTCACATATTTGGTAGTGAATTTACTAGCATATGTAATAGTATATTTGGTAACATATTTAGTAGCATATTCAATAGCATATTTAGTTACATATTTGGTAGTGTACTTAGTAGCATATTTAATAGTATATTTGATCACATATTTAGTAGCATGTTCAATAGCATATTTAGTCACATATTTCGTAGTTTATTTGGTCATAATAGAGCACGATGGAATCAAACCACCATCCTCCTACTTGTAAAGAAATCACTCTTCCATTGAGCTAGTACCCTTTAAAAATACATAATAAATTATTATTTGTTTCATTTAATTCTCAGTATAGCACCCAAAAATGTTATGGACTGATATTTCTTGAAATGGGGGTAACAAGGCAACATCCAATCAAGTTGATTGTTTAAAGGCTCCTTTTATTTCAAAAAATAATTCCATTTTGTCAAATTTAAATCAGCCAGAGGAAAAGGGAACTAGGGTAATGGATTCCACAACACATGGTGCCTACTATATAATCTAATGGTAATTTCTAAATACTAGGCACCAAGATAGTTCATTCCTTGTATGAAGGGATATCTCCAAGTCATCACACCAATGTCTTAGGAATGAAACCATATTCAAATGATAGAGAAAGTTTCTTGCAAGAAAGTGTCATTTTTGTTGGAGGTCATCAAGATATAACTGACTAAAGGTGCCTACAACCTATGATTTCTTGACAACAAGAATATGAAATTCCTCATAGTGGAATGGAGTGCACAATATAATAGCCATCTTCTTCATATGTCCATGAGAGATAAGGTGAAAGTAATTATGTTATATAGAAACCAATATTTGATGTTTCCTCAATAGGGAGAATGACAAAATTTGAAGATATACAAGATGAGAGTGGCATTAATTTATCAAGATGGCATCTTACAAAACTTAATGCAACTTCTAGTGAGTTTTTTCTTCCAAAGGGACCCATATGGTTTGACCATTTTAGGTTTGAGTGATTCTTGTTAGACTTAAAAAGAAATTGATAATGTTGGATCTCTTGAACCAACTTTATATCAATTCAAATAGGTTAGTACTATAGGAGACATGAAAGACTACCCAATTGAGGTAGCCTATAAGAAAAAAATTTCATTACAAGGTTGAATCTTTATTGTACTTTTTGAATGATATCCAATAGTTTGGGAGCCAAAGTTCAAAACCTATAGCCTTGTACATGTACAATAGATCATACATAAGTGTTTGTAACAAAAGTGGAAGAGATTTAAATTCTCCCTAAAACAATAAGGATTTAGCTATAATTTTCACTTGGCTTACGACTCAAATTTTGTATTATAATGTTACAATCACACTCTAAAATCCACCAAAACATGATAAAGTACATTTCTCTTAAGGATATAAGACTTCTAAATCATTTCTTTTTTAGAAATAGTGATTTTTTGATTTGATTGTGTGTGTTTTTTAACATCAAGATTTTGGATCACACTACATGATCCATCATCAAGATGAGAAAGTGCAGGATAGTAAAGATATGCAGCCTAGACCTTACTCAAGGGTTAAAAGGAGAGGGGAAGCACGTAAAACGATGCAAAGAATAAGAGAACACATGTTGAAAAGTGTGACACCTAAAATATAAAGAAAGAGATATAAAAGAAAAAGGGAACAAAGAATACAAATTTTTAAGGAACAACTTCAAAAAATAAAAGGAGAATGAACCCAAATCCAAAAACAAGAAAAATGCATAAGATAGAATGAAAACAATAGAAACAAGAAAATATGCATACTCTATACACATGAGAGGTTAAATATCAATGCAAGAGAAAATATACTAGTATGTATGTAGATCTACATAACTATATCGCTACATATATACAAACATATATATATCTATATGTGTATGTATGTACATATATTTATATATGTATGTATGTGTGTGTGTGTGTGTGTGTGTGTATATATATATATATATATATATATATGTATGTATGTATGTATGTATGTATGTATGTATGTATGTATGTATGTATATGTATATGTATATGTATATGTATATGTATATGTATATGTATATGTATGTATATATATATGTAGATACATATAAATATACATATACATATATATTTACATATACATATACATACATATACATATACATATATATATACATACATATATATATATGTGTGTGTGTGTGTGTGTTTATATATGTGCATATACATATAAATATATCTATGTGAATGTATCTATGCATGCATATGTGTATGTATGAATGTATTTATTATGTATGTAAGTATATATGTATGCATTTGTACATGTATGTATATATCTATGAACACATATAAATATGTATATATGTTCATATATATATATATATATATACACACACACACACATATATACATAAATATATATGTGTATGTGTACACACATACATATATGTATGTGTAGAAAAAAGTGACAAGAATACGAATATGTGCTAACCACCAATCTATGATTGTATGCAAATAATCTCCCTATATGTCCAAAAATATAAATTCAAGAAAGTAACCCAAAACAAAGGAAATAATAGGACAAAAAATAAAGAAACCACAACCCACCAAGAACACCCCCATTAAGGCAGAATTCCTAGCAACATGAGAAAAAATAAGAATGAACGAAGATACTAAAAAATTGACTAGCAACAACAATAGAACACTTACAAAAATTGAATAAATCAATCAATCAATGAATAAAAATAATAAATAATAAATAATAAAATATATAAAAAATAATAAAATAAAATAAATATGTAAATATATATAAAATAAAATGAAAAATAAAATAAAAATCCAAGTATATATATCAACATAAAATACTGAGCAAAGAGCAAGGCGCTAACAAAGATATAAAACACAAAGGACACAAATAAATTAATTAATTAAAAGAAAATTAAATATATAAATAAATTAAATGAAATAATAATAATAATAATAATAATAATAATAGTAATAATAATGAAAAATAAAAATTAAGAAATAATCAAATTAAAAATAAAAATAAGCATAAATAAGTAAAAATATTAAAAATAAAAATATAAAAAATAAATTGCAAAGAACAATACAAAGGGACACCACCAATCAATAAGGAAAAAACACAAAAAAAAGAGGCCTAATACACTTATAAAACTTTAAAAATCTCAAAGTACAAAGACCCCAAATCAAAATTGACAAGATCAAATGTCCTCAACAAGAAACGCATTCAGTAGATAAGTGCACAATGTGTGTCCACATGCGCGCATGTACGTGCGCACCTACGTGTGTGTGTGTGTGTGTGTGTGTGTGTGTGTGTGTGTGTGTGTGTGTGTGTGTGTGTGTGTGTGTGTGTGTGTGTGTGTGTGTGTGTGTGAGAGAGAGAGAGAGAGAACAACCCACACCAAGAAAGAGACAACAAGAAACAAAGACAAGAGAGGTAGATGAGAACCCATAGGTCAAAAAAAAGAGAAATAAAGAGAGGAAGAGAAAGAGAGAGGGGGTGGGAGAAGAGGAAGCACCCAACACAAGAAACTACAGAAAGAGAAAGAAGAGAAGCACTACAAGCATCAAGGATGGTGGGGTTTGTCTAGCATGCCAAAATGGAGGCTATCAAGGATGTCGAGTAATGGGGTGCTACAAATGGTTAATGGACCACCCATCATCATAGTTGATTTTAATGGGATGATAGTTGATGGTGATGGCCTCTTTTAACTTTTTTTTCCAATAATTATCTTCCTTGGACAAGGTTCTAAACAAATATGATGCTTGGTCAAAGATGAGTGCTTAGCTAGGGTAGGATTTTGCACCCTCTCATGCTTGATATCGGCATCATGCTCTCAGATCCTCATGATAATAGAGTGACCCATTTCACCTATGTAGGGCATGCCACAAGAGCACTCAATCTTGTAGACTATAGAGTCTAGAAGAGAGCTATACAAATCCTTGAGCAAGGGGATACAATTAGTTAACTTAGAAAGGGGTTTGAAGCCAACATGAAGGCCCTTTTTAGTTAAGATTTTGCTAATTTTTTGGTAGATGCCCTCCAAAAAGGGAAGGGAGACATTAAGGAGAGGCAAGTTAGAGGAGATCTTATGAATACTGCAATAGAGATATGAGGACATGGCTTGGGTAAGGGCCTTAGAGATTTTCTTATGAGAGTACCTGTTGAACTTGAAAATTTGGTTTAAATGGTCAAGCTCTTGGGGTAAGTTTTCTACATCAAAAATTCTGTAGGCTCACCAACCTTTTAGGAAGGGTGGTGGTGGGATGAAGAGTGGAGGTATAGGTTAGTGTGGGTGGCTTTATGGTACACCCAATGATCAAAGGTACAATTAGACTTCTTCATGATCAGAACATCAAGGAAAGGTAACACATTGTCAAATTCAAGCTCCTTGGTGAAAAAAATGTTAGGGGAAAGCTTGTTGATGTGCTTGTGGAACTCCTCAAGTTTATCTAGCCCATGTGGCCAACAAATATTTGTGTCATCAACATAATGCTTCCACCATTTGGGTTTGAGGGGAAAGGTTTGGAGCGCCATCTCTTCAAAATATTCCATATAGAGGTTAGCTATGATCGGGGAAAGGGGAGAACCCATTGCCACCCACTCTACTTTCTCATAGATGACATTTTGGAATGAGAAGAAAGTGGATCTTAGGTAGAAGTCAACCAAACTAGTGATCTCATCCCCAACCTTATGCCTCACAAGGTTGGGTATTAGATCACTAGTTTGGTTTACTTCTATTGAGATCCACTTTCTTCTCATTCCAAAATGTCATCTATGAGCAAGTGGAGGGGGGTGGTAATGGGTTCTCCCCTTTCTCTGGTCATAGCTAACCTCTATATGGAGTATTTTGAAGAGTTGGTGGAAGCATTATGTTGATGACACCAATATTTTTTGGCCACATGGGCTAGATCAACTTGAGGAGTTCCATGAGCACATTAACAAGATTTTCCCTACCATTTCTTTCACCAAGGAGCTTGAATCTAACAATGTATTACCTTTCCTTGATCTTTTGATCATGAAGAAGTCTAATGGTACCTTCGATTGTCAAGTGTATCATAAAGCCACCCACACTAACCTATACCTCCACTCTTCATCCCACCACCACTCTTCCCAAAAGGTTGGTATCCTCAAGACTCTTTCCCTTAGAGCCTACAAAATTTTTGATGTAGAAAACTTACCCTAGGAGCTTGATCATTTACAGGTACTCTCATAAGAAAATCTCTAAGGCCCTTACCTAAGCCAAGTCCTCATATCTTTCTAGTGGTAGTCATAAGATCTCCTCTAACTTGCCTCTCCTTTATGTCTCCCTTCATTTTGTGGAGGGCATCTCCCAACAAATTGGAAAAATCTTAACTAAAAAGGGCCTTTGTGTTGGCTTCAAACCCCTTTCTAATTTAAGTAATTGTATCCCCCCACTCAAGAATTTTCATAGCACCCTTCTAGACTCTGGAGTCTACAAGATTGAGTGCTCTTGTGACATGGGCTACATAAGTGAAATGGGTCACTCTATTATCATGAAGATTTGAGGGCATGATGTCGATATCAAGCATGAGAGGGTGCAAAAATCTGCCCTAGCTGAACACTCATCCTTGACCAAGCATCATATTTGTTTAGAGAATGCCAAAATCTTGTCCAACGAAGACATTTATTTCAAAAAAATTTGAAATAGGTCATCACCATCAACTATCATCCCATTAACCTCAATCATGATGATGGGTGGTCCATTAACCATTTATGGCATCCGTTGCTTGACACCCTTGATAGCCTGCATTTTGGCATGTTGGGTAGACCCCACCATCCTTGATGCTTGTGATGCTTCTCTTCTTTCTCTTTCTATAGTTTCATGTGTTGGGTGCTTCCTCTTCTCCCACCCCCCTCTCTCTTGCTCTTTCCTCTCTTTCTTTCTCTTTTTGTTGACCTGTGGGTTCTTATCTGCCTCTCTTGTCTTCATTGTTTGTTGTCTCTTTCTCTTGGTGTGGGTTTCTCTCTCTCTCTCTCTCTCTCTCTCTCTCTCTCTCTCTCTCTCTCTCTCTCTCTCTCTCTCTCTCTCTCTCTCTCTCTCTCTCTCTCTCTCTCTCCCTCACACACACACACACACATGCACATCGTGCATTTATCTATTGAACGTGTTTCTTTCTGAGGTCAATTGATCTTGTCAATTTTGATTTGGGGTGTTCATACTCTGAGATTTTTTAAGTTTTATAAGTGTATTAGGCATATTTGTTCTGTGCATTTTCCTTATTGATTGTTAGTGTCCCTTGGCATTATTCTTTGCAATTTTTTAAATTTTCTTCTTCTTTTTTTTCAATTTTTTTACTTATTTATTTATGTTTATTTTTAATTATACTCTTAATTTTAATGTTATTATTCCTTAAATTTTAATTTTCATTATTTATTTTTAATTATTATTATTACTATTATTTTTATTATTATTATTTTTCATTTAATTTATTTATCTGTTTACTTTTCTTTTTTTTAATTTATTTATTTGTGCCCTTTGTGTTTTATAGCTTTGTTAGTGCCTTGCTCTCTATTCAGTATTTTATGCTTATATATATACTTGGATTTTTATTTTATTTTTCATTTTATTTTTTATATATTTGCATTTTTTTTTAAAAATATTTTCTTGTTTTTTATTTTTATTTTTAATTATTTATTGATTTACTTATTGAATTTCGGTCAGTGTTCTATTGTTATTGTTAGTCAATTTTTTACTATCTTCGTTCATTCTTATTTTTGCTCATGTTGCTAGGAATTCCTCCTTAATGGGGGTGTTCCTTGGTGGGTTGTGGTTTCTTTATTTTTTATCCTGTTGTTGCCTTTGTTTTGGGTTACTTTCTTGCATTTATATTTTTGGACATAAAGGGAGATTATTTGCATATAATCATAGATTGGTAGTTAGCACATATTTGTATTCTTGTCACTTTTGTCTACACATACATATATATATTTACATATATATGTATATATATATATAAACATATATACATATTTATATCTAGTCATAGATATATACATACATGTATAGATGCACACATATATACTTACATAATAGATATATTTATATGTATATGTACATATATATACATACATATATAAATATATGTACATACATACGCATGTGTGTGTGTGTGTGTGTGTGTGTGTGTGTGTGTGTGTGTGTGTGTGTGTGTGTGTGTGTGTGTGTTTGTGTATATGTAGTGATATAGTTATATAGATCTACATACATACCAATATATTTTGTCTTGCATTAATATTTAACCTCTCATGTTTATAGAGTATGCATATTTTCTTGTTTCTATTGTTTTCATTTTATCTTATGCATTTTTTTGTTTTTGGATTTGGGTTTGTTCTCCTCTTTTTTTTGGGTTGATCCTTAAAATTTTTTATTATTTGTTCCCTTTTATCTCTCTTTCTTTATATTTTAGGTGTTACACTTTTCAAGATGAGTTCTTGTATTCTCTGCATTTTTTATGTGCTTCCCCTCTCCTTTTAACCCTTGAGTAAGGTCTAGTCTACATATCTTTACTATCCTACACTTTCTCATCTTGATGATGGATCATGTAGTGTGATCCAAAACATTGATGTTAACAAAAACACACAATTGAATCTAGAAATCACTGTTTTTACAAATGGATTATGGAAATATACTATTATTAATTTCTTTTTTAGTTCATAGCTTAGCCAACATGAATCTTGTGGATACTGGACATCATGAGAGAGTAAGATATTTTTTTCTCTTTCTCTTATATTGCTCAATGTCAGGGATTTCAAATGAATGAGGGCATCGTGTCAACTTGATATTGTTTCTAGTTCCTCTAGATAGGAAACATATATAACAAAGCTACTATGTTAATATTATTTTCATCCCCTATTTTATATTTCACATGCATTCTTTTTTACCATGTAAAGTGGTTAGCACAATAGTTTTAAAAGGCTGGAGATGGAGTATTAGGGATCATCACATTTTAGAGTTACTTTTATTTTCTTAGTAGTACATGAAATGCAGTCATTAACAATCTTCATAGATTCTATGCTCAGCTTGGTTGTGGGCATATTGTTTACAAAAAATTGAAATGCAATGGTTAAGAGAGACCCTCCCATGAGAGGGTTGTTGTGAGGCCTACATTCAAGTCCATTTGGAAGTATAGAAAAACCTAAAGGAAGGAGAGAAACATTGTTGGATTCTTGACCATTCATTACTTGATGAATGACAGAGATATCAACTAGAGTATAAAAAACTATTGACCCATAACTATCATTTTGAGATCTGATTGAAAACATCATTGTTGAGACAGATTATTGAAAGAAGGAGATTATTGAAGAAAACCAAGTGTTTCAATCACTATTTTGTCAATGATGTCAAACTTGCTATTTGCAAGTAAGACAATTACTTATAATATTTAAGTACTATCACTTAGTTGATTGATTAAGGGGATTTGATCAATAGGAGGTAACAATACCACCTAGAGGAAAGGTTGAGTTATGATTATCTAATGAAGTACAAGGATCAGTTAAGATAGTGATTACATGATTTATTGATAATATACTTAAGGTTACAAAGGCTAGTTACACTTAGAAAGTTTAGATGAACAAGTTACACAAAGTTTATCTACCAAGCTTGACTGAGTGGATAGTAGGTGTCGAGCAAATATAAAGCAAGCTAAGCAAAAACTTAGTTACAGCCAAGTAAAAGTTCATTATAGTGTATGCTGAGCAAAATAGTTGATGTTGAGTAAATTTTAGTTGATGCTGAGCAACATAGTATGTGCTGAGCATCAAAAGGTTAATAATACCAAGTTGCTACATTATTTAAAAGATTGAAGATTTGATGAATTTGAGCAAAAAAGTTTATTTTCTTGGATTTTGTGAACTAGGTGGAAGATAAGGTTGATGAGTTGGTGGCACAAAATTTGAGGTAAACCATTTTAAGGAAAATTCAAAGTGGATTCTAAGAGAAGCTTCTAGAAGAGATATGGGATATGGTGTACATACATTGTATCCTACCTAATCCATTTGAACCCTAAATTTGGACAATGGAAAATGAGTAGGAAAATATCTTAATTTCCTACTTATAGGAATGTTTTCTCATGAAGCAAAGTTTTCATGTTCATGAACCTAAGGGAGTCAATGAGTCAAGGGTTTTTGCTTCATTAAGTGACCTAAGAGAAGAATTTGCAATGGCATGTTAAGTAAGAAGGCCTAAGGAGATGAATGCTTGAAGGGTGAACAAGCTATCAGAGCTGCAAAGTATAAAGGCCAAGTAGATTGAGGATGAAACAAAGATCTATAATTTGCAAGAGAAGTTGTAAGTTGTATCAGATCAAAGATCTACTATTACTCTCTAACAATTGTAACAATCTATTGACCTAGTAGTCATTTGTAAATATTTTAATTAAGTGGCATTCCAAGTGAATGACCTAAAGTCCTCTAAAAAGGCTCACTCCTAATAGGGTGATTGAAATCCTTTAATAGGGTCACATTTAATAGTGTGTAGTAACCTTTAACAAGGTTTTCCTTTCATAGGGCATCACTTTAGAAGAGTGAAAAAGGCGTAACATGTTACTAGTGGTTTTTCCCAAATTAGTTTTTTACATAAATCATTGTGTCAGGTGTGTTGATGAATATGTTATGTTTCATGCTTTATATTTCTACAAGTTGATTTGATAGTAACCTACAAGTTTTAGTGATTGCATAATATTATGGATGCATGCATGAGTATGAATGTTTTATGGATTTACTAAGCTATGAAAAGTTTTATTTATACATCTGGACTGTGGATAACTAATTCACCCCCCCCCCCCCCCACCCCTCTTAGTTATTGTGAATTATTCCAACAATTGGTTTCAGAGCCATCTATTTAAGAGAACTAGTTTAAATGTACTAGAAGCACAAAGATCAAGATGGTTAAAAAAGAGAAGTACCCAAGCTCAATAGAGATAACTTTCCTGAATGGTAAAGTTTGATGAAGCTACACCTTGGAGGACTTGGAGATCATGCACAATCTACCATTTCTATGGAACATGTTGATCTTGTTTGTGCCCCAACTAATGAAGATATGAGGAAAAAGAAAGAACACAACAAGGAAATGTTGGAGATTGCCTTTGCCCTAAGTTATGCTGAATTTGATAATATCAAAGGTCTTGATAGTGCAAAGAAAATGTAGGATGCCTTAGCTACCATTTATGGAGGAGACACCAATGTTCTAAGAGCCAAAGTTGAAAGCCTTAGAGCTAAATTTGATGATATGAAAATGGAAGAAGGTGAGAATAATGCTCAATATGTTGAAAGGATAAAATAAGTGTTTAATGCAATAAGGGGAGAAAATGATAAACTAGATGAAGAAATTATTTTAAGCAAGCTTTTGAGAACACTGCTACTTATATATGCTATTAGATTTTTCTACAATCCAAGAACTAAGATGTATTCTAGGCAATAAGCTATCACTTGAAGGTCTAGTAGTAGACTCACTGCTTTTGAGCTATCTAACTTTGATAACTACAAACCTAAAAGGATTGAATCTTCTTTCAAAGCTAAGGTGTCATTAAAGGAACCTGATGAGAAGAAGAAGAAAAAGAAGTATGTGTCTAGTGATAGTGATACAAATGATGAGGATGTTGAACAAATTGAAGCACTACTAGCAAGAAGATTCCATGAAGGTAAAGGCAAGTTCAAAGGTAAGTTACCTATCATTTGTTTCAATTGCAATGAGGTTGGTCATATTGTTGCTAGATGTCCAGAGAAGAAGAACTACAGAGGTGGTGACAAATACAAGAGTAGAAGAGATGAAGACAACAAAGACTGCAAAGACAAAGGCAAGAAGTCTTGCTACATTGCTGAAGAGAATGATTTTGATGAACATGATGATGTGGTGGTATATGTTGCAATGGATGAATTTGATGAAGATGATGCAACTACAATTCTAACTTGTGTGAACAAGAATGATAGATGGATCATTGATATTGGATGTTCACATCACATGATTGGAGACAAAAGTAAGTTCATTACCCTAAATTGTTATGATGGAAATAGTGTAAGATTTGTTAATGATGCACCATGTTTGACATAAGGAAAAGGTTCTATCAAACTCAGAGATAAGATTTCATGTGATAATGCTTACTATGTTGAAGGACTAAACTATAACTTGTTGAGTCTGTCACAACTAAACAATCTAGGATTTAAGGTTGAATTTGAAAATAAGATTGCTAAGATATATGACACAAATGAGAAACTGATTGGAAAAGGTGATCAAACTAGAAGTAATCTATTCTATCTTGATTAAGAGGATGCTACTTATCTTTTTGTAAAATTTGATAATGTACTACTATTACACAAGAGGTTGTGTCATGTAAACTTTGTTAATTTGGTTAGTATCAATAACATGAATAAATTTAGAGGTTTGCCTAAGTTGAAGAAGCCCAATAATGCAATGTGAAAGCAATGTTAGTTAGGAAAAATGATAAAAGTCAAGTTTTAAGAAAAAAACTTATATTTGTAAAGGAATACTAGAGATTGTTCATATTGACTTGTGTGGACCAATTGAAGTACAAAGCTACAAGTGAGATAAGTACATAATGCTATTTGTTGATGACTATTCTAGGATGATGGTAGTTATGTTTTTGAAATAAAAATCTGATTGTTTTCAAATGTTTAAGTGGTACTAGGCAAGAGTTGAAAAGGAAACAGGTAAAAGTTTGAAACGTTTGAGATCTGATAAAGGAGGAGAATTCACATCAAATGAATTTGAGATGTTCTATAATGATAAATGAATCAAAAGACAAGACATCTACCATGAGAACCCCTCCACAAAATGGAATAGCTAAAAGAAGGAATAGATCTATAATGGACTGTGCTAGAATACTCATGATGGAGAAGAATATTGCTTTGAAATACTAGAAAGAAGATATAAGTATAGTTGTCTATACCTTAAACCATGTGAAAATTAGGAAAGTTACTCATTCAACACCTTTTGAACTATGGTATGGATACTCACCCAATGTAAAATACTTTAAGGTATTTAGAAGTAAGTGTTACATTCTTAAAGATGTTAGGAATGGTAGGCTTGATGCAAAAAGTGAAGAAGGTATATTCCTAGGATACTCCACAAGAAGTAAAGCTTATAAGTGTTTGAATACTAACACTAAAAAAATTATGGAAAGTGCAAATGTGAACTTTGATGAATATATAGAAGTACATGAGGCTAAACTTATGAAAGAACTAGAAGAATACAAATAATTTATATAATTTTATGAAGGAATGCCTACTAAAGAAGATACTACAAACTAAGTTATAAATCAATAGCAAGTTACAGTGACTGCCAAGTCACATCTTATGAATGTTGAGTTGTATTCAAGAACTGAGTTGCATTTAGGAACTGAGCTGCATTCATATGTTGAGTTATAGAATGAAAGGGATGCACATTCTAATTCTGAGATTAGTACACATGAAAGAGATGCTAAGATATCTAATAGAGATATATACAGTGATTCTAAAGTTGAAAGACAAAATTGAAGAAGCAAGAGTTGAACCAAGATTGTCTAAGTATGTCAAAAGACATCATCCTGTTGCTCAAATCATTGGAGATAAAGATGCTAGAACAATGACAAGAAATAAATTATGAAGTGAAACATGTTTGATGAGCTTGAAAGAACCCAAATTAGTAAAAAATGCAATAGAAGATATTGATTGGTACAAAGCTTAGGAAGAATAGATTGAACAAATAGAGAAGAACAAAACTTGGAGTCTAGTTCCCAAACCAAAAAAACAAAAATGTAATTGGTACCAAGTGGGTATTTAGAAACAAGCTAGATGAAAATGTTGAAGTCACAAGAAACAAAGCAAGACTAATTTGCAAGGGATATGCATAAGAAGGAATTGACTATAGAAAAACATTTTCCCCTATTGCTAGATTGGAAGGAGTAAGAACTATGCTTTCTTATGTTGCATACATAGGTTTCAAAGTTTATCAGATGGATATTAAATCTGCATTTCTAAATAATATATTAGAGGAAGAATTTTACATAGAATAGCCAAAAGGTTTTTTTGATGTTAACAATAAGAACATGGTATGTAAACTACAAAAAGCTCTATATGGTTTGAAACAAACACCAAGAGCATGGTATGAGAGAATTCATAATTATCTTTTAAAGATTGGATTTGAAAGGACTGATGACAATAGCAATCTATGCATAAAGACAAAAAAAGGAAAAGGTATTTTGTTATCTAAATATTTGTTGATGATATCATATTTGGAGGTCAAGATGCTTTATGTAAAGATTTTTCAATTTAGATGAAGCAAGAATTTGACATGTCTATGTTTGGAGAAATCAATTTTTTTGTGGGCTTACAAGTATATCAAATGAAATATGGTATATACATCACTCAATCAAAGTATGTCAAGGAAATATTAAAAACTTTTGGATTAGAGGATTTCAAACCAATAAGTACACATATAGTGACAGGACACAAGTTGTCAAATAATGATAATTTTGTAGAGGTGAACCAAACATTGTACAAGTCTATGATTGAAAAATTGCAATATGTAGTACATAGTAGACCTAATATTGCATTATCTATAGGGATAGTTGCAAGATTCTCTACTAATCCCAAGGAGAATCATTTAATGGCTATAAAGAGAATAATGAGATATTTGAAAGGAATAGAAGATTTTGGCCTATACTACAAGAAGAATGAAAAATTTTAATTGAGAACCTGTACTAAAGCTAATTGTGCTGAAAACATTGATGAGAAAAAGAGCACCAGTGGAGGAGCATTTTTCATAGACAAGAGATTATTTAAATGGACTAGTAAGAAGTAAAGTTGTACTTCACAATCTAATACTAAAGCTTAATATGTTGTTGTTTTTGTAAATTGCACAAACATTGTATGGATCAAACAACTACTCAAAGGAATGAAGGAAGAAATCAGAAAATTAGTGATACTTTGTTGTGATAATACAAGTGCTATCAATATATCAAAGAATCCAATGATGCACACAAAGACAAAGCACATTGCAATCAAGTATCATTACTTGAGAGAGTTAGCTCAAGATAAAGAGGTGAAGATGGAATATGTCAACACAAAGGAGCAAATTGTTGATATCTTTACAAAACCATTACCTAAGGATTCTCATGAGTATCTAAGAGGTAAATTAGGGGTGATACCCCTAACAAGGTTATCTAAGTAACAAGAGGAGTGCCCTACATTAAACAAGTTGATATTCATATGCTACACATTGATGCAGAGGATCTTACTTTAGGAACTACCTAAAGTAATCACATAATTGAAACTTCAAATCAATCACAAGGAAGCAAGGTGAAAGAGGGAGAAATTGAAGAAACTACAAAATCCTATATCTACATGTTTAGATGACAAGTTTTTGGCATATCTCTTTGGCATTGTTGTCAAAGAGATAGATATTCTACTTATCAAGAACCAAAATGTATAGGGGGAGATATTCTACTAATCAAAGACGGAGATAGATCAAGCCAGTATCAGTATGATTAATGAGGAAGAGAGAGATATTAGAGATATCAAGAGATTGCTAAATAGAGAGATAGAGAAAAATTTAAGAAAGAGGAAGGAATCCTAATCTACCTAGTCAAAGGGAGTTATAAGAAAGGGTGAATTTTGTAACCTCGTCAAATGATGGAAGTTGTTGATAGAGGGAGAGATATCAATACAAGTTTTCCTTTTGGTATTGTCTTACTATTTTAATGTAGTTAGTTTGGTTGAACAAAGGTGTTTACTATTTGGTTGAATTGGTTGATCAGTTTGGTTTTCCATTAGTGCCAAAGAGGGAGATGTTGAGATCTAATTGAGAATATCATTATTGAGAAAAATTATTGAAAGAAGGGGATTGTTGAAGAAGACTATGCATTTTAATCATTATTTTGTCACTAATGTCAAACCTACTATTTTTTGGTAAGACAATTGCTTATAAGATTCAAGTACTCTCACTTAGTTGATTGATGAAAGGTATTTGATCAATAAGAGGTAACAATAGCACCTAGAGGAAAGGTTGAGTTATGATTATGTAATGAAGTACAAGGATTAGTTAAGACAGTGATTACATGATGTATTGATAATCTACTTAAGGTTACAAAGGCTAGTTACACTTAGAAATTTTACAAGAACAAGTTACACAAATTTTGTCTACCAAGCTTGACTGAGTGGATAGCAGGTGCCGAGGAAAGATAGAGCAAGCTGAGAAAAAAATTAGTTGGAGCTGAGTAAAATTTCATTCTAGTGTATGCCAAGAAAAATAGTTGATGTTGTGTAAAGTTTAGTTGATGCCAAGCACAAATAAACTTTAGTGTTGAGTAATTTCACAGTGGATTTTGGGCAACGTAGTATGTGTTGAGCATCATAAGGTTGATAATGTTGATCTCCTACATTATTTAAAAGATCAAAAATTCAATGAATCTAAGTTGACAAGATAGTTTTCTTGGATTTTGTGAAATAGGTGGAAGATAAGGTTGATGAGTTGATGGAACAGAAGTTAAGGTAAACCATTTTAAGGTGAATTTAAAGTGGATTCTAGGAGAAGTTTGTATAAGAGATATGAGATATGGGATAGATATATTGTATACTACCTAATCCATTTTAACCCTAACTTTGGATGATGGCAAATGAGCAAGAAAATATCTTAATTTCCTACTTATAGGAATGTCTATTCATGATGCAAAGTTGTCATGTTTGAGAACCTAAGGGAGATAAGGAGTCAAGAGTTTTTGCTTCATCAAGTGACCTAAGAGAAGAGTCTGTAATGGCATGTTAAGAAAGAAGGCTTAAAGAGATGAATGTTTGAAGATTGAACAAGCTATCAAAGCTACAAAGTATGAAGGCCAAGTAGAATTGAGGATTGAACAGAGATATGTAATCTGCAAGAGAAGTTGTAAGTTGTATCAGATCAAAGCTCTACTATTACTCTCTAACAATTGTATCAATCTAGGGTAAATACTTTGGATTAAGGTTCACCTAATAGTCATTTGTAAATCCTTCAGCCAGGTGGCACTCTAAATGAATGGCCTAAAGTCCTCTAACAAGGGTCACTCCTAACAAGGTGATTGAAATCCTTTAACAGGGTCACATTTAATACTGTGTATTGTAACCTTTAACAAGGTTGGCATTTCACAGGGCATCACTTTAGAAGATTGAAAAAGGAGTAGCATATTACTCATGGTTTTTCCCAAATTGGGTTTCCATGTAAATCATTGTGTCAAGTGTTTTCATGAATCTATTATGTTTCACGATTTACATTTTTGCAAGTTGATTTGACAATAACCTACAAATTTTAGTGATTGTATAATCTACTCTCTTGGATGATTAACATTTTACTTTCATTTTCATTTGTTGCCTAGAAGAGAAGAAACTAAGATATTATATTTTGTATCCATAGGGAGAAAATTAGATAAATGAAATTTAAGATAAGTTCAAGAGGACAATCTTACACTAAGAAGAGAGACACTATTGCCTCAATTTTTCCTTTTCTTATGTTGGTAGTTTCCTGTATTGGGCTTCCACTAGAGAGTATATCCCACTGCATTAGGAACATATCATTGCTATTAATGGATGCATTTATTATATTTTCTTCTTTGAGCTATAGACTATTTGATGCTATTTTGAAGACTAGTATATATATTGTCATATGAATGACATCTGGTATTATACTTGGAAAAATCTCAAAGATGTATTGGGACAAAGCAAAATAATTACATTTGAAAATTAAAAACAAAATATTTGAATTGATCTCTTGCACCTAAACTTGGTTAACATAGTTCTTTTCACTTGACAATAATAAGGAGCTTAAAAGGAACATGATCTGTGTGACATTTAAAACAATAGTACAGTTATACCTATGTTGATTGGGTATGTGTACCTATAACCCTGAGACAAATACCCACATACCCAAGTACCAGGTACTCATTGATAAGCATCATAATTAAGGACCTTAATTATGATTTCTTATTTTTGTTGCTACTTTTTGTTTGTGCATCATCTTCTTATTTATTAAGCTTAACTCAATATGTAATCAAATTGAAACTTTGATTAACAGTCAACTTTATCACCCTTCATGTCAGAAGTTTATCATTTGCAATATGTCATTGCTATATGATTTATGATCTTCATGTTCATGTTTAAAGTATGCCTTCTCTAATATGCATCTAAACATTTAACATATATTATTAATTTATAATTACAAACATATTGTAAATCTAAACTAAAAATAATACATTACATCTACAAACTTTATCATTGTTCCTTTATTGAAAAACCATTGTCATGACTCATATTTTAAGATTTTCTATGAATATAAAATATATTAAAAAATTTGACATAGTCAAATACTCCATCCCCCATTTTGAATATTAATCATACCCACACCCTAAGTACCCCAAAACCTCATCCCAATGCAACCTTGACTTATTCTCATTAAGCATTACAAGGAAAATAATATCAATGCATCTACTTAGCTTTCCTAATATATATCAAAAGGGATTTCATTAAATATGTTCTAGAAAGAAAGAAGAGAGTGGCCATCCCTACATTCACAAAGAAATATTACAAAGATAGTGATATTAAGCTAAAAACACTATTTGAAAAATTTACTACAATTCTTTTTAAAGCTACAAGTGAAATTTTTAAGATTTAGTATGTATCCTTAGAAGGCCCTCCAGAATATATTAAAAGATGTAGAAGACTAAAACACAAAATTCATATCAATAGAAAATACTACTTAAATTATTTCTCTAAAGCCTGACTATAATCCACAAAATTGCTTCCAACATTGAATACTCGTGTGCTTTATAGAACTTAACAAAGCTTTCCTACTAAACAATAGTTCCATTAAGGAAGCATTAGAGCAACCAAGACAAAATACTAATAAGGTAGTATGATTTTGGTGGGTTTTTCTTCTTTCTAGGGTCAATCGTGTAACATAAATTTAGCATCAATGTCCATCATCAATATAATTGTTTTTTCTCTAAGCTATTGACTCAAGGATTAGAAGATTAACTAGACCTATATTAGGAAAATCAACCCTAGATGTGCCAATTTAAAATACTTAGTCTCAAACTCAAAGTGTGCCTAGAGATAGATTTCTTCTATTCAGTTGAGATTCATCTCATAACTAGCAATCTAATATTGCTTTCTAGCAGTCTATCTATTTCTATATAATAATATGCAAGAGATAATTCATTACACATACTACATCTATTTACAATATGGTCAACATTGGATTGTACCATCTTAGCTCTCTATTTCATCTTGTACTCCCATATTTTGGGTGAATGTTGTTATAACCTTCTAACCTTTAATTTTATGAGTTTATTATTGATTAGAGAGTGACCTTTGTAAAAATTGTGAATAATACAAAAAAAATCAAGGTTTGGAGACTGACCTCAAAGTCATAAATATCATGAGTATAATATTTGGGCATGCCATCAATGTCCTTGAGCTCATAGAAGTCCTCCATAGATTTAATCATGTCCTTTATTGATGGAAGAATTGCCTTGCCTAACAATATTTGTGCTATCCACTTTGATTGTGACTCAAAGAATAGAAAAGCTATGACCTATAATGAGCCAAAAAATATGGTTATGAAATTTTAGAAGCATGTATATGGAATAATTCGAGATCATTGTATGGAAATAATGCACACTGAGTTTCTCATAAGGGAGAAGAATGGAATCAATCTAGAGTTCCCCATAACTAAACCTATTGTAAGGGTCATACAATGAACATTCAAAGATTTCATTCTGTAAAAACCTTGGATGGAATTCCAACAAATAAAAGAGATGGATCTAACAAAGGTGGAAAAATATGTTCATATAACTGTCCTACACAATCATCATTCACTATAACAATACCCTTTGTATCAAGAAATAGAAAAGAATAAGAATACCTATAAAAAAGAGATATTATGAGCACAACTATGGGTGCAACTATTAATACTCTAAAGAATATCATTAATCATAGACACAACAGTTAAAGGACATAATGTATTACCCAAACTATTTGTACTAACAATAAGACAATGCATGATGAAAAGTACTCTAGAAGGAACATAGAAACTGTACTAGCCTGTATTCCTAGTATAATGTATAATATAGTCGACAATAATAAAGGAAAAGCCACAAGTCCATTTTCATTAAGAGGTTTGACCTAGATCATGAGCAAGCACAAATCAGTATGTTGTTTGACATCAAGTATGTTGATTGTATATTATATTTTTCCATGGTGTTTGAGAGTTATGGTAGAATAAGAATTTGTATTTACATGTTGGTAACTTATGATATTGCTATCAAGGTTCAACTATGTAATATTTTGAGTTAAACTCATTAACCCATGTTTCATGCTTAGTGGTTCACACAAGCCTATCTCTCATGAGAATGAATAGAACACTAAGCACCTGTTGGATCTAGGTGATGTTTACATAGGTGAAGCAATAGATCCAATGAGTGGTAATTATTCCATTCATTCTCATGAGACATGAGTTCGTGTGAGCCATTACTCATCAAACACAGGTCAATGAGTTTGACTCAAAAAACTACACAATTGAATCCTGAGAGCAATATCACAATTTGACTTACTTTCGAAAATATCACCTACTTATCAATGCTAGTAACTCTCAAAATTTAATTTGTATATTAATTTTTTGTTTCATTCCACCATATATATTACATCCATTTCTATCTAAATGAGTTAGAAAAGTTAAGAATATTGTACCACAGGTTTTAGATAAAAATTTGGATGATTAGCCTATATTTTTCATATTCCCTCTCTGACATCCAAAGACTATGAAGAAAAGTGAACTTCTTTGGCCACGATAAGAAATTTCAATGAGATATCTTGACCACTTTGTGAATTCCCTATAATAACTACAACCTACATTCATGCAATCAACAATATATCTCAAACATTTGCATTTAGGTAAATTATTGCCACGCTTCTTCAATTGTAGAGTAAAAGAATAATTTTATACCATGATATTCATGTGCACATATAAAGAAAAGTAGAAAAATGTCTATTTTCTTCCCTCTATTAAGAAGAAAATAAAATATAAATGTGTATTGTGTCTAGTAAAAGTATAAAATTGCAAATAAATGACTATTATCTGCCCAGAATAAGCAATAATGCCCAAGAATAGTCTAAATCATAAAATTGAAAAATATAATAGAAGTGTTTGGACTTAGAACTAACTGTGTGCCTAGTGTAATGCATACCCCTTGTTGATTTTTCTTGTCGTATTGTCAGATTCTTTTAGGTCACTTTTATGATTATCAGTGCTTGGTTACTAGATTTGATTATATGTCATTTCATACTTAGTTGATTTATGTGATTTATGTTTATCCTTTCAATGATGTTACATGTATGCTCATATAGTGATTACAGTTATTTCATGATGTTAGTTAGATGAATTATATATATGCAGTTCTATGGTTACTTACCCCATACTTGCATGCGTATGGTGTACCTATGTGTTTTACTTTATGTTCGACATTTTTGATGTGGTTAAGGGAGGGAGTCCTAGTCACTTGCTAGTCAAGATATACATGATGTACCACTTCCTATCATTTCTTATTTAGTTTAGAGTATATGAGTATGTACATGCATGGATTTTATGTAGATTGTAGGTACCAAGTATCAAATTCTCTGAATTGCCAAGATGAGTGTACCCTATCATAGTATTTCAATGGTATAAGTGGGGAGATAACTCTTGAGTCCAAATCCTAACCTAAGCCAATTGTCCTAGAAACTAAGACAAGTATCTAAGTTAGTTTCACCTTTCCAAACTCGCTAAGTGACATGAATTCGTGACTTTGACCTTGGAGTTTTATTTATTTTTATGTTCTATATGATGGGTTTTTGTATTCAATTTTGTGGGTGTGTGATGATTTTCAGTTATAATTAAATCAAATTAAAAGATAATTTAATGATTTAATTTAATGGAAATTTTATAAAGATAATTTGATATTTAATTATATTTAATTAATTGAGAAATTAAGTAATTAAAATAATTAAATTTAAAATATTTTATTAAGTCTAATTTAGGCATATTTTATATTTATTAAATTTAATAATTATTATTTAGGATTTTATTTTTAATAATAAACTCTAAATAATATGATTAGTTTAATTAATAAATATATTATTAAAATATTTCATAATTAATGAGAGAGAGAGAGAAAACATAAATTTAATAAATTTTATTTTAATTAAATTGCATAAAGCTTATGCATAAAATTAAAATATAATACATTAATTAAAGAGAGAAAGAAAATTATTTAATAAAGATATTTTAATTAATGGAAAAAGGGTTGTACATGAAATTAAAAAATAATAACAGATAAAGATCAACACATCTTCTAGCATGGTTGCACAATCAAAGCCCTAAATTGGGGAAAAACTCTTTATTAAAAATTTAGAGTTCATTTCTCCAAGATCAAGTTTTGGAAGAGCGATCTCGAAGAAGGGGGTTTTTTAAATGAAGGAAATTACTTGCAAGTTTTGTGCAAGCGATTGTTTAGCATTAGATCCAAGTAGGATCTTGTGGATTTGTGTAGTAGATGCTCATTCTTTAGCTTCTCTGTCTTCTTAGTGTTTGCAAGTTTTCAGATTTGAATTGAATTTGAAACCCTTGTATGTGATTTTATCATTCTTTATTTGAGAAACCTCTATATATAAATTGAATAAGAAACCCTTGTTAATCATATTATTGTTCTTCATTTTGACATTATCTATATATGAATTGGGAATATGGAACCCTTGTCTGTGTCTTTAATGTTCTTCATTTCTTGAAAACGTATGTGAATGATTTAGTTTTGAAACCCTTGTTTGATGAACTTGAAGGGTTGTTTTGAATTGTCAAATCAGGTTGTGGATTTTACAAAGAAAAAATATTTTTTTTTATGGATTTTGACTATTTGATCTGGGTTTCTGTACTGGGCTATATTATAAAACTTTTCAAATATATATAATTAGAAAGCAATTGGAAGTTACAATGTAATTATATTATCAAATATATTATATATCAAAAAGATGTTTTGTTGCAATTTTTTGTATGGGCCGGGAGGGCATTTAATTTGTTTTTTTTTTAATTAGTAATGAATTGTTTTGGGAACGCAGGACCCCAACCCCACCTCCCTTCTTCTCCTTTTCCTTTCCCTACTTCCATAGCAGTTGTTGCCAAGGTAATGACTACTAAGGCAACGATTGTCATAGCAGTGGCTTCAATTGGTAGTCGAGCTGCTAGGCGACTATCCCATTAATGGTAGATGTGATTTGTATTTGCATGTTGTTTCGATTTTGTTTATGTAAAGTTTTAATTTTATTTTAATAATATTATTAATATTAATTATTAATTATTAATTATTAATATTATTATAAATAAATTTTATTATTATTATTAATATTTTATTAATATTATTATATTAGTTAATATAATAATTTTAATTAAATAATATATATTAAATATATTATTCTATTATTAATTAAATAATTATTAGTATTAATAATTATAATAATAGATAATAAAATTTTAATAAGAATATTTAATTAAGAGATTGTTGTAATTATAATTAATTTATTATTACAATATAATTGTGAGGCAAATGGGTAGTTGTACATTGGAAAATTGATTGTTTGGTAAACTAGAATTTTATCTAATGGTTTAATTATATATGAAAATGATTTATGAGTATTAAAACAGATTTGAAAAGTAAATTGATAATAGAAATTTAGGAAATAATTATTTTAATGTAAACTCGGATCTTACTTGATGAGGTCTTTATGAAAATGATTTCTATTATTTGGGAGATTGATTGTATATTTTGATTATTCAAAAAAAAACTTTATAAGTATAATACTTTGAAAAGATGAAAACTATAATGTATGTTTATTGAACTCTTATGTTGTGATAACAAATTGAAATATGAATCAATGTTTAAACAACTTTATATGAATTTTTGAATCGTCGGGTATTCTAGTGAACTCGAAAACCATAGTGAATCTGGCAACTAGAGAAATGGAAATTAAAACCCTAATAGAGATCAAAAAAATTATCAACTATAATATTTGGAAATGAAAATGAAAACTGAAACCTTAGAAAACTTGATACCTTATAAAAACAAAAATATTAACCCTATTTGGAATTGAAATCTCTATAAACAATAAAACTTGGAAAAGAAAATTGAAACCCTAGTTGTTATTTAATCTTTGTGTTTTGAAAATGAAAATGAGAACTTAGAAACCTATAGTGAAAATTAAACTTGTGTGTTTTTCAAAACATAACGAATTATGAAAAGTTACTATTGTATATACTATATGCACTATGTGTTTTACTAATGTCGAGCTCAGGTTGACTTAGCTTTGGCCAGTCAAGATGTTTACCAAAGGCTTGGGAGTTTTGTTCGGTGATGTCATGATGATGTTTTGAGTATGATCTTTTATACCTAACCATGGTGATGTGTCATGTGTGTACTATGATGAGTTTGATCATATGTTTTGATATGCTCTCCAGCTTCTTGTATGGGACTAAGATGGATGATTTTTCTTTCCTAATATAACCTTTGAGTCCTCGATCAGTTATCTTGGATTGCTTCCTAGTTTCTTGTATAGGATTGAGGTGATTAAATGATTTGTTTTGGAGATGTCATGTTATGTCATGGATTTGGTTTATGTCTACTTGATTTTGGATCAGTGTTGTTGGGATTATCATATTGGTGGAATTTGTGATTATGACTAGTAATATTTTAGTACATTCTAGTTGCTTGTTTAAGAACTGATGTTTGGTTTATGGTTATTTGAAACCTTTTTGCTTTTGTTGAGCTTAGGGTAGGTTATCTATATGTCATGTTGGGAAGTGACTTGCAATGGAGGTCGAGACCCTAAAGAGGTTTGCAAGTAACCCATTGTAGGTTATTTTAATAAGTGATAACATTTCATTAAATGGGTTTAAAATGAATTAATAAGATATTGGTACCATAGAAAGTCACTAGGGGGTCTAGAGTATTAAAAGACTACCGGGGTAACCTTAGATCTGACTTGTTAGTATGCCTTGTCTATATGAAAGGATATTGATGCCACACAGAGACACTAGGGGATCTAGAGTCCATAGTGGCTACCAAGGTAACAATTGAATTGGCTCATGCGATGACACTTACTCACTTGCATAGTACATTTCCTATATGTCTTTGTTGCCTCTGGGATTAGTTGATACTTTTGTCTTGGTATCCTTTGAGATAGTTTTCTTTCAGGTGATTCCTTGAACCTAGATGTTGGGTTTTACTTTTGAGTTTGTTATCCTATTTAGGACTTGAGTCTATCTCCTTGGTATGGAGCGAGTGGACCATTTAGGTTCCATGAGGTCAGGTAGTAGTGCTTTTTCTTATACCATTGAGATCCAACCATTAGATGTCATTGCTAGATGTGTCTATGCAAATATTGCTTTCTATTTGATCTTGTATTTCTATTATGGATGATTATACTCTAAGTGTATTATATTTCATTTCATAGATCTTATGAGATGATGTAATCTATTTTATGATGTATATTCTTTAAGCTTCTCATACCCTATGACTTGTATAGTGGATGATTGTACATTTTGTTTATTGCTAAGTGGCATCTTGTAATTGTATATTATTTAAATGGATTCATACTTGTAGTTATTCCATGATGTGGAATTGTTATATGTTAGATTTAATATTTGTTAAACTTAAATGTGATCCAACATCATGGTACCCTCAAGAATTGTAATATGTCTTATGATGGTTGTTATTTATGTGAGTTAATACTTCCACTATATTATATTTGTTATTGTTTAATTATTATCTTTATAAAAAAAATGTTTGGAAAACTTAGTCAAAATTTAGGTTTTTTTTTTTTTGGGTCACCTGGTGAGGCGTTACACCTAGAACAACATTTACAAAACTAAAAATATTTAGATTTTATAAACACTAAAATTAGGGTAGAATATATCCATATGTTGCTCATACATGGGTTTTTCAGGTAATACTAGGTATGAAACATATTGGAATCAGATTCTATGAGGAATCTTCTGTGGGTACATGCATGATTTTTTTTTTGAGATGCATAAATGTTTAATGACTCTATTTTATTTGTTTTAATATTTTTAGGAACTTATCCATCATGAGATTCTAGATTGATCTTTTTTTCATTAGAACCTGAATTTAAATTACATGTTATGCTTCAAATTTTGAAATTTGTAATCCACACAAATAATACATACATACATACATATATACATATTTTGTATATAGTATTTTAATTTTTGTATGAATGAAATATTTGAACCAAATCTAATCCAAATTTTATTTTTATTTGTTTATGGATACAGCTTGCGGTTTGTGTTTGTTTGCAAATTTTTTTGGTTTGGGTTTTTTAAGCAAATGATAGTAAAAGGATTAGACACAAAGTTTATGAAATAAAAGAATTCTTTTGAATCCAACTGGAAAATATTTAGAGAACTTGATATATAATTTTGAGATCCAATGTAATACTAATAGAAACATATAGTTTCACTTTAAGATTTGAAGCACCATTTGGAAAGAATTGTGTCTTAGGAAATCAATACTTCTCCTTTCAAAAATTTTATTAATGAAACGAAAAGAGATTACATTGAAACTAGTGTGTAATCTGATATATATTAATGAATATGGAAATATACTAGTTCCCTTATTACAAATGCCAAATATGTCCTAGTTGCAAAGTTGCAAAACTTGCTCCGATTGGATGAATTTATTTGAGGAAGAATTTGTAAGTTAACAAACACTGAAACCTTCAGATCCGATATTACAAGATATATTCTAATATATTTTCGAAAACCTTATTGAAACTTTGCCAAGGTAATGCCAAACCTATTCAAATTGTGGCACCAAAAAAAGACAAATAAATATGATTTTATTCAATTACCAAACATTGTGTGCTAAGCAAGAGCATGAAGAAAAAGACAATATTGTAATGACATTTAGGTCACCCAACGAATGAATGAATTTATGAATTATTATAATCCTCTTTTCCATGAACCCTTCACACGCTATGTCTTTGATTAGTCTCATCTATAAAAATCAACTAATGAATTGCAGATGCAAACCTTGTATAGATTCCCTCAATGGTAAATTGAGTGTTTGTCCCATTCCCTAATGGTGTAGGATCACCCTCATAACTACTCAACATAGCATCCAAGCATGGTAGAAGTTAATTAGACCCTTAAGACTCTACACATTTTCATAAGGATCCCATTGTGTGGCCCATTGAAAATTTGGTTACTATGTAAACCAATTACCAAAATGAGGTCACAAGGATCACTAATAGGTCTAGACCATCAATTAAGTGTCCCTAGATTTCTTAGAGTCATATAGATTCATATTAGAATCATAGGATTAAGTTTGATACAATAAAGTGCAAAAGTGAAAAATAAGTTGCTATACAACTTGTGCAATTTTTCCTAATTGTTGTTTTTGTAATAAAAAATCCTCACTACGATCACAATCTTTTAAAATTGGTTGGATTTTTTGAGGATGTCTTCATATAGCCCTTTTAGGCAGGTGGAAGACAATTGGTTGTAATCTGCTTTTGAAATCAATAAAATGCAATTTTTTTTCCTACAAAATTAGAAGTTCTTTGCTTGTATATGAATTGTATGAAGATGTCATGATTGAGGACTGATGGATTATTGAAGCTTGATGAAGTACCCTTCCATTGATTTATTTTTTGAGCCCTTGAAGTGGACGAAGGTAGAAGTTTTGTGCGAGCTATCGGCAAACCCTTTAAACCTAGGGTTTCTACAAGAAAATAGTCGTATCTCTCATTTTCATTCTTAGAAAATCCTAATTCTTGGTTAAATGAGATAAATGTATGTATACTTAGTGATTTTGGAGTCATTTTGACGAAGCTAGTTGGTGGTCGTACATTTGGACCATTTTTAGAGTTGACATCTCTATGTGGCAACTATGCAGCAACGATAAGGATTGGTGCATGGGTCATGTAAGTGTTGAATCTCATTGTGAAACCTTGGATCTAGTGCTTTTAGGTCACCTTGGTCCTACCTAGCTATTGTTTTAGTCCTCCTTTCTAATTCATGAGTACTTCACAAAATTGACCTAATTAGGACAATTAGGCCTAGCAAGATTTTAAGGGTTAAGGGACTTAGGTGTGGAGTCAAGATCCTTCCTTGGGTCTCAATTGTATCTTGATAAAGGGTATTCAAAAGTGCCACCTATTCCTAGGGTCCTTTTTAAATTACTAAAGGTAGGATCAGAAAACCCTCTTAGTAGGGCTACTAGGCCTTGTGCTCTTGGAAAGGAGGAGATAGTAGGCTTATGGACCCAATGATGATTTAGGGAGTAATAAGATGTTGGAAAGGTAATTCCAAGTACAACTACATGTAGTATAAACCTTGACCCCTAGCACTTCATTGTCTTTAGGATTCACTATTTAGACCTTGCACCAAGCATTGGTGTCAAAAACCTTCTAGGTTGTCATCTGAGCCAATATGTTGAAGACATGGTGTGTGTCCTCTAAAATGAGGAATTAATTAGAGCCCCTTTCAAAGGTGTGGAGTGTATGGTTTGGACTCTCTGAGAGAGAGTTAAGAAAATTAATTCATAGAATTGAAGATTACCCATAGCTCTGCATCACCTATTCTCAAAAGTCAAAAGGTTTATGTTCTTCTTGTTCATGTTTAAAGTCTGCCTTCTTTGATATGCATATAGAAATTTAACATATATTATTAATATATTATTATAGATATATTACAAATCTGAACTAAAAATAATACATTACACCTAAAAACTTTCTCATTGTTCTTTTTTTGAGAAACCATTGTCCTCACTCATATTTTCAAATTCTCTATGAATATAAAATATATTTAAAAAAATTGATGCACCCAAGTACCACATCCCCCATTTTGACAAATAGTCATGCCTATACTCTAAGCACCCAAGTACCTCATCCTTGTGCAACCTTTATTTATGCTCATTAAGCATTACAAGGAAAGAAAATATTAATGCACCTACTAAGCTTGTTGATGTCCAATACTCATTACAACCACTGTAGTGTATTTACTTATTCCTTACAAAAAAATTTACAACTATTTTTTCAACTATAATATGTATTTACAACATTTTTCCACCAATATCCATCCAAATGTAAGCCTATCCAACCAAAACATCTAAGTCCCAAAAGGGAAGCATGTTGCAGACTTCATCTTTGAAGGGTTTGATTGTGTATTGGAGGTGGCATTTTTGACTAACATATATGTCCCTTTACTAAAGGCGACATAGTGTTTAATCAAAAATGAGATGTCAATGGTTGATCAAAAATCTTACTATCATCTGCTAACACTATAATCTTCTAATTTCCATTGTCCACGGTGAAGTATACTTGTACTATTACAATCATGAATGGGTTTTGCTTTCAATATATCTTCCCTCTGTCCAATATGGAAAGTAATACTAGGATTGATATAGGAGGTTTCACCTATGTCAAGAGTTCTTATCTAATATAATATTGTTTGTCCACATGCAACTCCCTCTTTTGAATGTTGGCCCATTTGTCACTATACCTCCCTTTTTCTAATATGTGTGGTAATAGTAGGGTCAATAATCAAGTTTCTAATTTTTCCAAGAGTTTTTATTTGCAATAATATTGTTTGTCCAAGTACAACTCATTACTGGCCCATTCATCACCAGTCCTCTGAGAATCCCATTTTGAATAGTATCATGTGGTAAGTTTAAATATTGCCCCTTAGTTAGGTATCTATGTTCTACAATTTTTGGAGCTCCGTAAGATATAGAAGCTCTTGCAGTCCTTGATAGCTTTTTAATTGTGAATATTTTTAGTTTTTTTAAGATAAATAGATACTACAGCCTACTAAAACATGAGATTATAGCTCCAAGTGTTGTTCATTTTTCAACCTCCAAATATGCCAAAAGTAACTATTTGTTCAAAAAGTAGTAATCAATGACCCATTTGTTGTTTGGGTTTTGTCATTTTATACAAACCTGCTTGAGTAGTCAGGTGGGTCTAACCCCTTAGATCACATGTTCATCTTTCTCAATGACTCTTTGTGGATAAAACATTCTAAAGTTCACTTGTCAAACAAAAATGGCAAGCTAAACACTTTGATCCTTTGTGTGTAAACTGAATTTGCGGAAGTTCTTCCAAAGTGGCATCTTAATGCCACAAGTACACATTTAATAGAAACAAAGGATAAAATGTGTTAAACACATAAATGAAGTGGTATTTTATTGAGGAAGATGTTTTTGATAAGAAAATTAGGTTTTAAGGGATCCTGAAACCCATAAGTTTTACATAAACAAGGCTGATAATAAGCCAAAGAAGCCCAGCCAAAACAGAGGTCCAACAGCTAAAAAAAGACCCGAAGGCCCAGCCCAAAACAAAGGCTCGTAGAAAGGCCAGAAAACAAAAAAACTAAAATAGACTACAAAAAACCTATCGAAAAGCCAAAAGCCAAGAAGACAAAAAGACAAAAGACAAGAATACTAGTCTTCAATTATCTTCTCCATTTCCTGCATAGTCGGAGCTGCCTCAATTATCTTTTGCTGCTCCTTTGCCATTTGATCTTGGACCTTCTCAATGCCCTAATCCATACTGGTGAGAGTACTGATTGTGGCCTTGTCATCATCCAACCTAGCCTTATCCCTGTTCTGTCCTCCCTCCTCCACCAGCAAGCCCCTATCCTTAAGTTTACCAGCAAGGGATTGGATGTTGTCATTCATCGAACTCAGGAGAGAAATCATCTGAATTGCCAGGTTGTGGTTGTAGTTTTCAAGATTTCTTAATCTCCTTTCATTTAAGCTTTCTCTATTTTCCTAGTCCTCCTGGTTGTCATTACCTTTCTTATTCTTAATACTTGCCATCTGGGATACCCTTTCTCTAACTTCCTCCAACTAATGGAAGAGCCATTTGATTGATCTGAAGTTGTCAATCATACTACTGTGGGAATTATTTAGAAGGTTCATTCCAATCTCCCTTGCGTTGTCCGAGATGGCCATGATAGCTGGGTCTATGAGCTCATTGAGCCTAGGTTGCTCCAGATTGTCCACCAGGATATGAGGGTTCATAGCTTCCCTAAAAATCCCCATAGTAGTAGTCCTCGCATTGAAATTTTTCTAGGCCTTAATCCTATTTTTGACCTGCACTTCCCCCTCGTTCTCACTAGTGATGACATTGGATTTTTCCTCCGAAGGAGGCTGAGACTGGACAGGGGAGAGGGGAAGAGGAATAGCATCTATCCTATGATTTCTAGTCTCCTCAACTCTCACAACCTCCCTCTTCCATTTTTTCCCAGGTTTCTCCTCTTCCACCTCCTCCTTCGACACTTTGTCAGAATCTTCCATATCCATTTCCTCCTCCTCCTTAGCATAACCCTCTTTTGCATGAGCTTGTTCGTGATCCCTAGGGCTTTTCCTGCTGGGAGTTGTAGCAGTGGACAGTTTCCTAACTTGACCTTTTTTCTTCTTTCCTAAGGAAACATTCTCCTCCTCTGAGCTAATGCTCTCAATGTCATCAGAGTCAGAAGAAAAGCTGGAGTTGCCTTCATCAACATTCTCAACATGAGGAGGGTTCTTGCATATAGACTGAGCTTTGAAATGCTCATGGATGAGGAGCAATAATCCCTCATGCAAAGCAGGGTTAACAGTGGCTTTCTTCTTGAAACTAGAGATTTCCTTGTTCATAGAAGTGAGAAGGTAAAAGGGTATGGAAATTCTTTTCTTATGATGAAAATGATTTAAAATCACAAAATGGTGAGTTATGACCCGATCAAACCTAAGGTCTAGGGTAACATAATCAATGAGGGCATATAAAACATACCTCCATAACTTCTTTATAGTCTCTGTTACATAGAAAGACTCTTTCTTTTCTAGCTTGTTCATCTCTATATAATTTTTCACAAACTCCTTGACTGTATTGGATGAAAGTTTCTTGTCCCTGTAGAATTTGAAACCCTCCATAGGGATACCAGTGACCTTTGCAACCACCTCCTCTGTGATTTGGAAGGAAACCCCATTCACCTTGACCTTGCCATTGTTCCATGAGTTCACCATGATGTTGGTGACCTTAGGATCAAAACCATGGAGTTTCTCGAAAAAATTCGCAACTCTGCCCTTTTCCAATTTTTTCCAGAGTTTTCCCATATTCTTCAACTTCTCCACTTCACCAGCCGGCTCCTTTCTGCTCTTTTCTCTAGTCATGATGTCCATTTTTTCTTCAACAATTCTCATGAGCCCCAATCTTTTCAATTATTTTTCTAGCCAAGATTTTGGCTCTGTTTCTATTTTTGGGTTCGTGATCATTCACCTCTTTGATATAATAGCGAGTGAAAATGATAACGATCCTCCAAACGTGTCAAAAAGATGGAGAAAATCCCTTGATAATATGAAAACCAAGAAACATATTATTTCTTGTACCAACATCCATTCTTTCTTTATTAAACATGATTACAATTAGATTGACCCGTACTTCCATGGATTTTCTCCAGCTCGATTAGTGACTTAGCCTCCATCAAAATTTTTTTTTCAGAATGTCAGATCATCTCTTTGTCTACTCCCACCCCTTTGTTAGAGAACTAGTCAGCAACTGGGTTTGCCTCTCTATACACATGAGTGACGTGGACCTTCTTAAATTTGGTAAGGGTGGCACATGTCTCGGGTAAAAGCACAGATCTGTGTCACCACTTGTGATACCAAAACCTATTTTGGTCAAATCTCATTTCTCTATCAAAACTCAATTTTTTTCAAAAACTAAAAATACCCTTTTATAGATCTCAGATTCAGTATCATCATTATATAAATTTCTGAATTATAAAACAATATTTTAACATTTCAGAAGATGCTCCCTCAAAAAAGGAAAAAAAGTAGTAAATCATATCAAAAAAATTAAAAAATATATTTATCTCTAGAGCAGAGAATCCTCTTCATGAATATGTAATTTTTTTTCAAGAAGGTATAGATTTGATAAGAAAGTTTTGACGGGAGGAAAAAACTATTGGATTCTAATAAGGTCGAACTTGAGTACTTATAACAAATAAAATATGCATCAAAAATAATTATTTATTTTTTTGTGCACTAGCTATACATGTCATCTATAAGATATTTTCCAATCAAAACAAAAAAATATGATTTGCATATACTTGTTTGACGGGAACTACACTCTATAGTTTTTATAGTTAAAAAAGGGAATTCAAAATAAAATAAGATGAATAAATTCCCACTCAAAAAAATTATAAAAATTATAGGCATAAAATTCATCCAATTCTACACATGTCATTAGTTTACATCATCTTCATATTTTAAACACAAATACCATTTTTTTTATCACTAATGTTGAACTGTCACATTTTGATATCACGTTTCTTTATAAAAGGTGACACAAGTTTGTGCTTTTACCTTCTCATCAATTATATTTGCTATCGACCATGAGGGAGGGGAGATACCATTAATATTGTTAATTATGTTTTTGGAGTCCCCTTCCAACCAAAGTTTGGAAACTCTAGCTTCAAAATCCAGCTTAACCACACTGCACGCGGCTTTGGCTTCAGCCAAATGGTTGGTCTGGGTTCCAAGTGGGAGAGAAAAGGCCGCAATCCCTCCCCAAAATTGTTTCTTATAATTCCACCGCTTCCAGAGGGGCCAAGGTTTCCCTTAGAAGCGCCATCAAAGTTGGCTTTTGACCATCCTTCCGGGAGTAGGATCCATCTAGCATCCTGTCTTTTGGGATCCCTATCTTTTTCTTTGACTATTTTCTTGTCCCCTATATCAACTTCCCCCTCCTTCATCACTTGAAGGTTTTCTTTTATGTTTTTCAATATCTTCCTTCCTAGAATTATAGCCGGCTCCTCTCTGTCCCTAAAAATTCTGTTGTTCCTTTCCTTCCAGATACTCCAGCAGAAATGAGGCAAAAACCAGGCATAATTATCCTGTCGGCCTACAATTTTACAGAGGCTTTTCCAATGACTCAAAAATTTGATGAGGTTATCCGGCTAGCACCAGTGAATCTCCATTTCTTGATTAAGAGAATTCCACACCTCCCTAGCAAAGTCACATTGAATGAAGATATGATTTCTTGACTCAGACTGGTTTTTACAGAGTGGGCATCTCCTGGGCATAACATGGCCTCTCTTCATGAGGTTATCTTGCATTATAATTTTGTTCTATAGGGCCAGCCAATAAAATATTTTGATCTTAGGAGTGAGGCTCGAGAGCGAGTCATCCGCCCAAGGGGGTTTCTCCTTTAAACCCCAGAGAGAGTTGTAGCTAGAAGCAACAGAATAACTTCCATTGGGATTATCCCTCCAAACCATCTCATCCTTATTATTACTAGGGATCAAAGCATTAAGCATATTCATAATTGGTTTCAAGTCCTCAAAAATGAGGGAAAGGTCTCTCCATTCCTGACCAACCCTATAATTGCTTACTTTAAACCCATATAGCTTCGTGCATTCTTGCACCCATCTCTCAAAAACTAGGTTGCTAGAAAGTGGTCCTTGACATAACCACCTGTCAGACCAAAACTGAATATCCTCCCCATTGCCTAGTTTCCAAGAGACCCTAGCCTTTGCCAAGTCCCTGGCCTTCAAGATACCATTCCAAATAGTTGACCCTTTAGGGATGTCCTCATTGAATAAAGTAAAATGAAGAGAGGGTCTTCTGAGGTATTTATTTTCCAGAATGTCTCTCCATTCACCAATGTCATTGAAGATATGCCAGATTTGTTTTGCAAGAAGCGCCTTATTGAGATGGGTAAGCTTTCTGATGTCCAGATCTCCATACCTCTTGGGGAGGCAGACCTTCTCCCAGGAAACAAGAGGGTACCTTTCCTTTCCTTCCAGTCCGGTCCATAGAAAGTCTCTTTGGATTTTCTCCATTTTCTCTGCAAATTTCACAGGAATTCCAAAAAGGCTCAGAGCATAAATGGGAAGGTTCTAAAGAGTGGATTTGACCAGAAGACATTTCCTAGCCTGGCTGAGAGAGGCACCTTTCCATCCAACCATCTTCTTATTGAATTTGTCCAGAATACCATTCCAGAAAGAGTCAGGGGGAGAGGAGCCCAAGGGGATTCCTAGATAGGATGAAGGGAGAGAGCCCAACCCACAACCAAGGATTCTAGAAATTTTCCTTTGTCTTACTTCAGGGGTGTTAACAAAGAAGGTCAAGCTTTTGTTCCAGTTAATCAGCTAACTAGTCCCTCTGGAGTAAGTATCAAGAACCTCTTTTAAAATCTTAGCTTCTTTCACAAAAGCTTCCCCCCCCCATAATAGTGTCGTCCACAAATTGCTAGTGAGTGAAGGGGTCATTTCTCAAAGAAGGCTTAATCCCTATAAGACTTCCATTAGACTTTTTACATTCAATAAGCCTCCCAATGCAGTCAACTAAAATAATGAAGAGGATAGGTGATAGGGGGTCTCCCTGCCTGAGACCTCTAGAAGGTTTAAAGAACTCAGAGGGGGCTCCATTTATTAGAACAGCAAGAGAGGTGGTAGACACCAATTGAGAAATGAGTTTACACACTTTATTGTCAAAACCAAAGGCCTGAAGGACCTTTCCAAGAAAGGACCAGTCCACTTGATCATAGGCTTTTGAAAGATCTAGTTTGAGCAACATACCTTCTCGCCTGGAAGCTTCTAAAGAATGAATAACCTCATGAACCATCAACATCGAGTCCAAGATTTGTCTCTCGGGAACAAAGCCTGATTGTTGCTACAAAATGATCAGATGCAAGATTTTAAGCATTCTAGAAGTGAGAACTTTAGAGATAATCTTGTAGAAAGAGTTGCACAAACTGATGGGCCTGAACTGGTCAAAAGAGTCAGCCCCTGGGGATTTAGGGATGAGAACCAAGAAGGTAGAATTAATCTCCTTAAGAATACTTCTAGCTCTGAAGAACTCCTGAACTACCTTTACCACATCCCCCATGACCACTGGCCAGTACATTTGGAAGAAAAAGGTGGGAAATCCATCCAGACTAGGTGATTTATCACCAGGTAGGGAGAAAAGGGCCTCTCTAACTTCCAAAGCATTGGGAATAGCATAGAGAAGTTTATTATGGTGGGGTTGAATAATCTGAGGAATATAAGAGATGATATCCTCTTGATCCACATTGGAAAGTAGGGGGTCCTCGGAGAGAAGAGAAGAGAAGAAAGAGATCGCTTCAGCCGAGATAACAGGATCTTCAGACAACACCACTTGCTCCTTCCTGATTCTAGAGATCCTGTTGTTAGCCCTATGTTTTAGGGTGGAGAGATGAAAGAACTTTGTGTTCCGGTCTCCTTCCTTAAGCCAAGAGATTCGAGATTTTTTCCTCCAGAACTTTTCCTCCCTGTTGATGATGTTATGAAGATCAGACAGGATCAACAACTCAGCCTCCCTATTACTCTCATTATATCCTTCCTTTTGAATACTATCTTGGATGATAGATAGATTTTCTGACAACTCCTCCTTGTCATGGAATATATGGCCAAAATTAGACTTGTTCCAAATTTTTACCATCCTCTTCACATTTCTGAGCTTTCTGGTGACTCTGAACATGGCTAAGCCATCAACACCAATCCCCCACCATCTTTTGACATTATCCAAAAGGTCTGGGTGAGTGGTCCACATTTTCTCAAACCTAAAAGGGCAGTTTCTCCTAGGCTCAAGAGGGGACATTGAAAGAGAAATGGGAGAGTGGTCAGAGCCTACTCTAGGAAGCAGAGATAATCTATAGCTAAAAGAGTGCAACCAATCCAGGGAGATTAAAGCTCTGTCTAATCTAACCTGAATGCAGTCCTGACCAGCTCTCTTGTTAGACCAGGTAAAGGTACCCCCCGAGAGCTCCAAATCCATTAGGGCCAAGTCATTGATGATCCGATGGATAATTTCAGTGAAAATTGAAGTGTCTTATTTCTCTCCAGAATTTGCACCATAAAAAAGATCTCAACATCCTGATTCCAACGCAACTTGAATAGACAAAAACAAAGTCCGAATGGAGAAGTTACGCTCGGTCAAAGTTTTGGTCAACAGGCAGACCAGAGGGCTAGATAAGAGGCAAAATCAGACCATCTTGAAAGTGGTCAACAATGGATGTCAAATCAAAGATCTCGTCACAAGCTTTCCAATGACATTCGTTTCGTCGAAAATGGACTTCATATGTGAAAGTTATGTTTGTTTGAAGTTGGAGGCAAAAAAAAATTTGGTGACATCATCATGATGTCAGCATAGTGACATGGCAATTTTGAAATTTGGGCGGCAAAAGTTTTGGTTATGAGATTCGAACTCATAACCACCCTCTCCTTATCTTCCTTCTTCATCGCTACACCACTCGCTCATGTTTACTATTAATAGTTGGCGGTTTTTGATAAACCATTACCTGTGCTAAATGGTTATAAAAAGCCAATGGTGGGCTTTGAACCCGCAACCGCTGGCCCACCAAAATCTCTTCCCACCGGTGCACTATTGTTGTTGCTTAATATATAATTGGCACTTGTTTAATTTAACCATTAGCTTAACCGCCAACCTTATTAAAATAAGGTTAATTTGTTAATTTGTTGCTCTAAAATTAACATGAAACCAAATCTTCAAAAATGGCTAAAGGGTATTTTCGAGGGGTGATTGTTAAAAGGCCCTATTTTTATATTTTATGGTTTTAGCCTAATTATGGCTAATTTTATGTATAAAGGGGGTATTAGGCCTTTTGTAAAGGCATTCAGGTGGTGAGAACAGGAGAATGTTTAAGAGATTTTTGAAGACTATTCTACACGTCGAGGGCATGTTATGCTGATGTGTTTAAGGGAATAAGTCTTGGTGCATAATTTGTAATTGATTTCTGGAGATTAATCGGATCGATCGTACTCTATTGGAGCCGACCCGGAGACGTAGTCACGTTTGTGGCGAACTCCAAAATCAAACTTTGTTTGCACTCTCTATCTTCTTCTCTCTCAATTCTGTTTATTTCACCTTAAATTCTTTAGTTTTAATGCATAATTTCAGTTATGTATAAATGAATTAAGACTTCCGCTGAGTTGTGTTTTTATTTAAGCATTCAATACAACAATTAGTCTAGATCTGTCCATCAGATCAAGTGGTATCAGAGCCTAGTTGACTATTATTGCAGTTGTTTTCTTGAATGCTAACAAGATCCAGGATTCAAAAGGGTGAAGGCAAGCTTGAAGAATTTAATCCTAAGATCGAGAAGCGAAGAACATTTCCAAAGATGTCTATTTCTGGAATGGAGGTTCCTGATGAGGTCAGTGAGCAGGAATTTCGAAGAGCATTCCTCGAGATGAAGGCTAAGGTGGACATTCTTTTTCAGGAGAAGCAAGAGCGGAAAGAACCTGAAGACAAGAAAGGGAAACATCATGGAGATGGTGACAAGAAACCAGATCCACCCTCTTCTTCTTCTCCTCCCTCTTCTCCTTCTTCTCCATCTTCTCCTCATTCTACTTCTTTTAATCCTTTCAAGAGTGGGTATAAGCCTAAGATCAAACTGGATGTAAAATTTGACTTGCCTTAGTATTGTGGTGAACTTAATGCTGAAAAATTGGATGATTGGATTCAGCAAGTAGAAGTCTACTGTAGATTCCAGAACCTATTAGATGATGTTGATAGGATTCAATTAGCTACTCTTAGGTTAGGGGGTACAGCTTTAACCTGGTGGGAGAGTAAGACTAAGGCAGAAGTTTCACGGCATGGTAGAGTCAATTTAACTTGGGCAGAGTTTGTTAATGCTCTTAAGAAGCAGTTTTATCCCCTAGGACATATGCAACAGTTAATGATGGACTGGCAAATGTTTAGGCAAGGGAAAGGGCAAACTGTACAAGAGTACACCCATGAATTTAGGAAAAGGGCTATTGCTTTGAATGTTCCTTTGTACACCCAGGATACTTTGTTGAAGTACATAGGAGGTCTTCATTCCTACCTTAGACATTCTATTTTGGTATTAAACCCTTGTAATTTGGATGAAGTGTCAGTTCAAGCTACGCACTTAGAGTCAAGGGGTAAAGGATCTTTTATTGATAAGTTTGATAATGATGTAAAGAAATCTTCTAAGAATGCAGAGACAGAGAAAGGAAAGAAGGCAGCTACAGTTAAGAAGGATGAGAAGCTTTCTTGCACTCATTGTGACAGGAAGGGTCATGATGAAGAACATTGTTGGAATTTGTATCCCGAATTGAAGCCTAAGTGGGCTCAAAGACAGAATCAGAAACAAAAAGGTAAGGAGAAAGCCACAAATGTTGTTATGGATCTTGGTTTAGATTCAGATGATGAGACTAAGATAACAGCTATGGGTGTAAAAGGTAAAGCTCCTATCTCTGGTGTTTCTGTTGATAGTTGCGCTTCTTCATCTAAAGTTAATGATTTCCGTGAAGATAAAAAAAGGAATGAGTTGTTTCATTTAAGGGTTGTTGCTAAGAACACTAAAATTGATACACTCATAGATAGTGGTTCTCAATTGAACTTGATTTCTGAAAGTGTTGTAAGGAACTTGGGATTGAAAACTACATTACATAAGAAACCTTATCCACTAGGCTGGATTTGTGAAAATGATAAGTTGCAAGTAACAAGACAATGCACCTTAAGATTCACAATCGCTAGTAAATTTGTGGATGAAGTACAGTTTGATGTGGTTCCACTGGATATTTGTGGGATAGTGCTTGGTAGCCCTTATCTTTATGATAGAAAAGCAATTTTCTATAGGGAACAGAATCATTATCACGTGTTTAAAGATGGCATTCAGTATATTGTACATTCTCACAGGATTAAGACTGATCATTCTTTTCCAAACACGGGGCAATTAAAGAGGGTAATTAATGCGAGTAAAGAGTTAACTCTTATGTTTATCAGTACAGGTGGTTCTACACTTGAACTTGGAGTAGCTAACCAGGGTCAGATGTTGCAGGATGCACCTGCAGTACAGCATGAGGGAATGATGATTGAAAGCATTGATGGTTCCTTGGGTAAAAATGTTCCTGTTGTGAAGGATCGATATGTTGTTGACTTATTCTCTTTCATTTCTGCATTATTGTTCAGCTTGATGCTAGTCCATGTTTGTTAGTTAGTGGCTACGACAACTAATGTAGATGTTTATGGAAGTGATAGAATAATGTTTATGATCAACAATGTTGTTGCAGTCTTCATTGTGCTTGTGAGCCAAGTATTTAGATGTACAGATGATACAGGACAAGTGGGGAGGCCAAGTCCTCACTTTATGTCAGAGTAAATGTCACTTTTGGAGGTCCAAAAGGTCTTCAGTGGGGAGGCCTGATCCGATGGATAATTTCAGTGAAAATTGAAGTGTCTTATTTCTCTCCAGAATTTGCACCATAAAAAAGATCTCAACATCCTGATTCCAACGCAACTTGAATAGACAAAAACAAAGTCCGAATGGAGAAGTTATGCTCGGTCAAAGTTTTGGTCAACAGGCAAACCAGAGGGCTAGATAAGAGGCAAAATCAGACCATCTTGAAAGTGGTCAACAATGGATTTCAAATCAAAGATCTCGTCACAAGCTTTCCAATGACATTCGTTTTGTCAAAAACGGACTTCATATGTGAAAGTTATGTTTGTTTGAAGTTGGAGGCAAAAAAAATTTTGGTGACATCATCATGATGTCAGCATAGTGACATGGCAATTTTGAAATTTGGGCGGCAAAAGTTTTGGTTATGAGATTCGAACTCATAACCACCCTCTCCTTATCTTCCTTCTTCACCGCTACACCACTCGCTCATGTTTACTATTAATAGTTGGCGGTTTTTGATAAACCATTACCTGTGCTAAATGGTTATAAAAAGCCAATGGTGGGCTTTGAACCCGCAACCGCTGGCCCACCAAAATCTCTTCCCACCGGTGCACTATTGTTGTTGATTAATATATAATTGGCACTTGTTTAATTTAACCATTAGCTTAACCGCCAACCTTATTAAAATAAGGTTAATTTGTTAATTTGTTGCTCTAAAATTAACATGAAGCCAAATCTTCAAAAATGGCTAAAGGGTATTTTCGAGGGGTGATTGTTAAAAGGCCCTATTTTTATATTTTATGGTTTTAGCCTAATTATGGCTAATTTTATGTATAAAGGGGGTATTAGGCCTTTTGTAAAGGCATTCAGGTGGTGAGAACAGGAGAATGTTTAAGAGATTTTTGAAGACTATTCTACACGTCGAGGGCATGTTATGTTGATGTGTTTAAGGGAATAAGTCTTGGTGCATAATTTGTAATTGATTTCTGGAGATTAATCGGATCGGTCGTACTCTATTGGAGCCGACTCGGAGACGTAGTCACGTTTGTGGCGAACTTCGAAATCAAACTTTTTTTGCACTCTCTATCTTCTTCTCTCTCAATTCTGTTTATTTCACCTTAAATTCTTTAGTTTTAATGCATAATTTCAGTTATGTATAAATGAATTAAGACTTCCGCTGAGTTGTGTTTTTATTTAAGCATTCAATACAACAATTAGTCTAGATCTGTCCATCAGATCAATTGATGAAATTGGAAAGATCTTGCTTGCTCTCCCAATCCAGGGGCAATCCTCCCATCTTCTCCTTGTCCTCTAGTAGAGAGTTGAAGTCTCCCAGGATAATGCCTTTTTTAATGTCACTGGCTTGCACCAACTTTCCAACTTTGATCTAGTAATTTTTTCTATCTCTCTTGTTGTCGGGAGCATAAATGTTCACTAAAAACCAACATTCATTAGTTAACAAATGTTGTACTCTACAGAAAATGATGTTATCCTCGTCATACTCGGGCACAATATTGAAATGTCTGTTATTGAATAATAGCAGCAGCCCTCCAGATGCTCCTTCTGAGTTTGAGGCAATTCCATTCATGTTGTTGTTGAATCTAATATTTTCCAAATTTTATTTCTTCATTTTCATTTCCTGAATAAGAAAAATATCGGGCCTATGATCCCTTATCATATTCCTTACAACTTCTTGCTTATGGATTCCATTGAGTCCACGAATATTCCATGAGAGGATCTTCATGCTTTAATTGATGAGCAGGCTTCCTGGATGGTGTGCTGCATTCCATCCATGATGTTTCTTCTTGCTTCCTCCTTCCTGATTTCATTCTTGTTTTTCCTTCCCATCGAGTTGGTTTAATGACCAAGATCTGCCTTGGCCTTGCTTCTAGTTGAAGCAAGAGAGGCAGGAGAGGGGTCCCGGCTATTCTTCTTCTTTCTTCTTCTGACTTCTGTCCAAGGTGGATCTTCTTCTTCTTTACATAAATCAAGCAAAGCATCTAGCCTGGCCAGTTGTTCCAATGTTGAGGCAGACAGCCATTCTAAGATTCTATTCACTATTACAGGGGGTTCCCTACTAACCGGGTTTGTGGATTTTTGAGAGAATGGTTCCCCTTCCTTTTGTTCCTCCATAGAGTTTGGGATAGAGGAAGGGTTCAGATAAACCTCCTCAGAATTCTCAGGGATTTGAGACTCCAAAAAACTTGCCTCTTTGAGATTATCCTTGGATTCCTTCATTTGGGAAGGGTTGGTTGTTTCCTCAGTTGTCTCATTCCCTTCTCCTTCCAGAGCACCCACTACAACCTAGAGGTCTTGGGGTTCAGCTTGGAGGTCAGTAAAAGGATCATTAGCTTTTTCTTCAACCTCTCCATTTTTCTTGACTTGCATTTCTTTCTTCGTCCAAGTCTTTTTGGGAACATGAGAAGCTTTCTTCCCACCATGAGGGCAGGTCGTTCCCCCCATTCTCTTTCCTGTGAATAGTGGTTAGAATCCAGCCTTGTGGTCTGCCTTCTTACAATGGAAGCATGCAAAGGGCACACTTTCATAGTCAATCATTTGGAATCTGCTTCCCAAACGAGATTGAAATTCAATAACTTGAGGCATATCCTATCCTTTGGTCACTCCTACACATATCCTTGCATAGGTAAATCTCTTTTTAGCTACCATTACAGGATCAATGGAAAGAAGCTCTCCAAAAGACCTGCCACTTCCATCAAAGACATCCTCATGCCAATATTCCATGGGAAATTCTAGGAAACTAATCCATATTGGAGCCTGGGATAGGAAATCATTATTGAAGTCCAGATTGGAAGACCATTTCTGCAAGATTAAAGTAGATCTCCCTAAAGACCAGTTCCCTGCGCACAGGATTCTGGAAAAGTCTTCCGAGCAAGAAAACTCAAAATTCATGAAACCTTTTTCCATTGCTATCACCTCTACATGCCCCTTTAAATCCCATTTGTTTCTGGTAAAAATCCTCACAACATCAATGTTAGGCCTTGGCCCTAGAAATTTTCCCACTAGGGTATTCGCCATACTGAGGATATTGTGGTCTATAATTTGCCGAGGAACTTCCAGAGCAAAGATGCCCTTCTCCTTATCTAATTTATCAATGAATTTTGGGAATTTCAACTTACCTGAAGGTTTGACTCCAAATAGGTTCGACCAGTGCCCCCAGGCCTCAGGCGGCCCACCACTTGAGTGAAGGGGAGGAATCTTCTTACCTGGGTGAGGCAGCAACTCTCGTGGGTCCCCATCCTTTGAGGTGTTCGCATCATTCACCTTCGATTCTTGCCCTGCACCTATAGATTGCCCCCCAACGCCTGTGTTCTCCCGATTCTCGCCTAGTTGTTGATTCAAAATTCCATTCCCGCCTTGCTGCTGATATAAAAACCCATTCCTGCTCGCACCGCATGCTCCAGTCATGTTGTCTTTTTTAAATAAAGTCATTGTTGCTAGCTTACATCATTAAGAATGCAAGTGTTATTGAGGAAGATGTTACATCACAACATTAGAAGAATTAAATTTCAAAACTAGGAAAACAAATATAAAAATCATGAATATTGCATGGCACTATTGATAAAGAATGAATTATTTTGACATAATCCTACTACTAATGGAAATTATAGGTATCATATCACATCTCAAAATATTGATATCCACTTTAACTTTTAGGCTAAAAAACCTAATTTCTGAAGGTGCAACCACCAAAAAAATAATTTCAATAGAAATTGCCAAAAGAAAAACACCTCTATGTCTCCAAGAAGTTTCCAAATAACAATAATATTTCCAAATAATTGAGAAGTAGTAAATGCAATCTTAGATGCTTGCTACATTTTATATAAAGTAATGGAAGTTTAAATTTAAAACTAGTATAAATTTCTTAATTGAAATTGAAGCCTTAAATTTGTTCCAAAAATCTTGGAAACAAATAGACTAATCTTTTACCATTGTGATATTTTCAACCCATCCAAAAGTACCAATAGTTGTGCACTCTTTTGACATCCTAAGCAATCTAGAAGCAAAGCCATACTGTGTAGCAAGATTTTGGGGTGCACTTTCTACTGCAAGCCTAAAATGCTCAGAAGCTTGAGACAAACTATGGCCATTAGCAATGCAAACCATAAATAACCCTTTGGTACAAATTCAATCATTATTAATATGTAGACCATTTTGGTATAGAATTGATTTCAAATTGTAATATAAGATTTTATTTCAGATTTCAAAGATGAACAAACATAAATAAAACTCAAAATTCAAGTGTGCAAAAATATATACACATGTAGAAATGTAGACCTTGGTTGGTGCATGGGTGTATGTGTTCATGGGTTATTGCATGTCTACATATTTGTGCATACATCTGTTCATTTATGTACATTTGTTACATAAACAATAATAATCTATTTTCAAACTATACAACATATACTAGAAATTAAGGTTCCCAACAATATGTTTTGAATGTTATGTATCATTGGCTATCTCTAAACAACATTGCTACATAATTTTCTTAGTTATGAGTATCTAGTCCCACATTTGACGAAATTTCCAAATAGTTTACTATAGAATTCATTAAATAGCATTTCCAACAAAAGAATATATATTAAGGACAAGACACACACTTTCCTATAAGAACTAAGTGATGAGAATATATTGCCACTCTCAATCAAAAAGAAAACACATGAATTTCCCTCGAATGCAATAGATTGTGCATATGCTTGTAGAATAAACCAATATTAATTGATATGCCTCTTAAGAATTTGCACACATTAAACAAAATGACAAAAAATAACTAACCTTAACAACTATAGTAAGCATTCCATGTCATTGATATGGAAGGCCTAAATCCTGAAATTTAGAAGAATTTAAAAATTATATTGCATGGATTTATAATATACTTAAATGTACAATGCTCAAGGTTGGTGATTAACACAAATAATATAATATAGCTCATTAACTTAGATCCCACAATTGACATTCTAGTCATATTTATTATTAGTGAGATACACTTATCCAGATTGTGATTTCATACTAAGCACATTGTACAATTAACAGTGTTAACCAAGTATTTTAGTTACTACTAAGTCCTACAGTTACAACTGAGTCCTATGGATGGATTTTAGTTGAAATAAGTAGTTACTACAGAGTTGATGAATAGCAGTGTAAATCGAGCATTTTAGTGTATGTTGAGTTTACCAATATAAACCAAGTTGTGCAGTGCTTACCAAGTTCACAGTTGATGTGATGTGAGTCTAGTGTTGATTGAGCTACTTAGTGTTAACCAAGAGACTCAATTTATACCAAGCTCAAGGTGATAGTGTTTACTAAGCTATGCAATGTGAATGAAGTGATTTCATTTATATGCTAAGTTTCATAGTATTCATCGAGTTACTAGTGCAGGATGAGTTAAAGACTACTTAGAAGTGATCAATATGGACCAAGCTTCTATGTCTACCAAGTGCATGATTATTCCAATCATTGACATTCGATGTTGAGTATCAAAACCTCACCAAGTTAGTCTTTAGAGCCCAAGTTTCTACACTTTGGCTGACTTTATAATATTTGTGTACTTGTATTGTGGACAACTTTATAACTTTGTAATTGGATTGATATATATGCAATCTATTGTATTGCATCCAAATTATCAAAAGGAAGTAATGTAATCATAAAAGAAGAGTAGAAGAGAAAATTACAAAGGCTACAATAGTATAAGGAGTAGCAAAGATTCATCTATCATAGTAAGGTGATTTGTACACTCAAAGGAATCTCATTCAACAAACCAAGTTGCAAATTAGAGATTAGCTATTGTTTCATTCCAACAAGTGGATTAGTCAAATCCTTTAACAAGGTAGATCTAACAGTTGTATGCAAATATCTTCACCAAGTGCATACTTCAATGTATGTTTGTAAATCCTTTTGCAAGGTGGACCTAGTATTCCTTATTGCTCCTAATAGGGAAGATCATCAGAAATGATCATTGTAAGCCTTAACAAGCCAACTTTATACTGCAATACTAAATCTTGTGGGTATCATCCCTACCCTAGTTTTAATTTCTATTTGGAAGGTTTCTAGGTCACCAAATCTTGTGTTAAAGTGTTATGTATGCTTTCATGTTTTATAGTTTCTCATGCATGAAGTTAGATTAGAATTCATATAAAGGATTAATTGCTAATTGGGATAAAAACTTTTAGAAGTTACTAATTTACCCCTCCCCTCTCAATAACTTAGCTTATCATAATATTTCCAAAAATTTGTGTCAGAGCATTGTGGTTCTCAATGGAAAGTTTAACAACTTGAATAAAGATAAAAGACAATGGAGGTATTCAAACTTGATAAAGCTATTGACAATGAGAAGCTAGATTTGAAATTGGTCATTCAAAAACTCAAGAAAGAAAAAGAGTAACTCTCCCAATCCCTAAAAAGAAGAAAAGATCTTGCAATTTAGATGAATGATTCACTCTACATTGAAGACATCTATTCAAGCAATTCAAATGAAGTTGATGAAGCAATCAAAGAACTACTAGAAAAGAATAATACTCTTCAAGAAGAAGTAAGAAAACTAAGAAGAGAGCAAGAAATTCAGTCAGTAAGATTGTGTGAAGTCATGGAAGGGAAAAATAAGATAAGAGAAGAGATAGAAGTAAAGAATAATGAAATTCAGAACCTATCCCTTTAGCAAGAAGACTTCATTGATCAACTCACCAATACAAATGAAGAAATCATGAACCTAAGATCAGAAATTGAAAGATTGTAGAATGATCTAAACATTGAAAGGCAAACCAATGAAAGAATGTTGAAATCTCAAGTAGACATGAATTAGTTGAATGAGCAAAGTCACTTTAGACAAAAGGGAAAAAAAAGAATTGGATATATAGAAGAAGTAGAATCATCCAAGCAAAGAATTCAAAGGAACCAAAAACCTACTTGTAGTCACTATACTAAGATAGGTCATACTTCAAAAAAATATTGGAGCAATGGAAAAGAAAAATTCAATAGAAAATGCTATGATTGTAATCAACATGGTCATAGAGAAAATGAATGCAAAGAGAAACCAAAATTTTAAGGTAAATGTCAGAAATGTAAGAAGCATGGGCACAAGTCGTTAGATTGAAAAACCAAGATATTGAATCTAGTAGAAAAATTTATGAAATGCTAGATTTGGTTGGGACTATAACACTTGGTGTAGATGTCATTATTGTGGAGAATTTGGACACATCGGAATGAATTGTGTAAAGCATCACATGAGGAAAAGAGATACTACCAAAAGATGTTTTATCTATAAAAAACTTGGTCACCTTGCCAAGAACTATATGAATATTGAAAGAATAGAAGATCAAAAGAAGGAAAAAGTTGATAACATCAGGGGAAAAAAAATGAGACAAGAATGGGTTCCAAAGTCTACTAAGAATACAAGTCCAAACAATAATGATCAAGTCACTCAAGAATTGGGTGACTCCACTATTTCCACTTGATTTCTTAGAGGAGAACTGGAACTAGGCTACCAAAGAAGACATCTAGATAAGTTCCAATTGTCAAGACAAAAAATCCATATCAGCATTCAATATGTGAAAGGGATCACCAAGTAAAAGGGTACCAGTTACTACCAAGTTACCTTCCTTACTGAGTGACATCAAGTCACGGACTCTACCAAGCAAGGTTGGGAGTAACTAAATCTTATGTGGCTACTGAATGAAAACTCTACTAAGTAATCAATGCAATAAAAGTGGATGATAGTCTATCAATTTGATCTAACATTTGTACCAAGCATTTATGGTGAAATTTGATAAAAGTAATGAAATCAAGGTTATTTTTATCGTGAATTTTTGAGATCAAATTGAGCAATGCAATCTTCAAGAGCATTCAAGTGATTTGAGTGAATTGTTACTAAAAGATTTTGAATTATCTAAAACACTATTGAGTGAAGATGGCAGCTACTAGTAGAAAAGAAAAATGAGGATCAGACATGCAGGTTCATTATGTATAATAGAAGGAACTAAATTTTAAGCTCACTCCTATAGTCAATGAAACCCTAGATCCGAGTGGAACATAGTCACAAATCCCTCCCAACATATTGTTAAATAATTACATTCATTATCATTTTAAATGTGTGATTCAAGATATTTTTACTCTAGAAATGGATGAATTTTTGAAGGAGTTATGCATTGATGGCATTTTAAAACTTGAGTATCAACATCTTGAGGCTAAAGGTTTAACCCATATTCCTCACATGCCCTGTTATTTCCAAGTGAAATGGATTTGGTTTTTCCTTAGTCATTTTTACAATGGATAGTTGTGGTTGGAGCAACCAATTCTAATAACAAAGAATATGATCTATAGGATCACTGGTTTCCCAATGTTGGCTAAAGCTAAAATGACAAAACCCTAGGCAAGGTCAAACTAGAGAAGAAAACCCTAGCTGAGTAGCATGGTAGGGGAATGAAAATTAGCAGTGTCACTAACATGGAATTGAAGTTTGGTATTCATGTCATTGCACACAAAATCTATAGTTTGAGTAGGCTGAATAGTGTGTCGTGTGAAGCCATAGACCTTCCATACAAGGTAGTCAAGAATAACCTTTCTCTTGACCTTGTCGAGCTACTATTGAATCAATTCAACAAGAACATGGAGAGCATCAAGACATCAAAGATCAATCCATGTAAGTTTGGTTCACATTTGACATGCTTATTCTTTTATGTTCAAAAATTCTTTCCATCAAAAGGTACTATTGTGTGGAGGAAAGATGTGCCAGTACTTTATCAGATAAATGAATACATTGCTAAGATGGGAGAAAACTACACTAGTATTATGGATAATTATTTTGATGCATTCAAGGAGAAAATAAATAACAGATACTAGATCCCAAAGAAACTAGTCAAGGACTATAAGGATGATGTATGTTTTATAGTGGATAGTGATAAGGTATATATTCAGGAAGTTAGGCCTAGAATTGTATGGATAAAACCTCTAGGATATGAGGTAAACATTGATGAAATAAAAGATATAATTGAGCCACTAATAAATGAATTATTTGACCCCAAGGCTACATATTTTGGCACATGTGATGAGGCTAAGGCCTAAATAGAACTAGAGATCAAGCTCCCTTAGGCGGTTAGCAAAGGCAAGAAAAGGATTACCAAGTTGAAAACAAGCTCTACTCTCTTATTAACCAAGGGAAAAAGTGAAGATGAAGAAGCAAAGGATGAAGAATCAAAGGAAGAGGAAATATTGAAGAAAAAGATCAAGGTAATCATTACTAAGCCTGCCAAGACATCCATTGCAGTATTCACTAGGAAATCCTCTAGAAAGGAAGTAGACAAAGAAGGGGGAGAAATAATTCTCAAAAGGTATCCACCCACATTTAAAGAGAGATGAAGGAATTAGACTCGAGATCTAGGTTAACAAATTTCAAGGCATTAAAATATGAGACCAAAATAATAATGAGCAAAAGTAGATTGAAGATATTCTGATATCAAAAATAAGAAAATAGAAATACTCACTTGATCAGCTCGCTCAACAAATTCCAAACGCATTAATGAACAAAATCAAGCCAAGATGGGAACATCCAATGCAAACTACAAAGGATATTCATGAGCATACCCTAAGGCAACTTATGCCAAACCTGACTGACAAAGAAGTCAAAGAATCTTTAAAGAAAAATGAAGAGAAATTAACTTTAAGATTCAATACTTGTCTTATTTTGTTAAAAGAAATAGAGCATGTTGTGAAGAATGCAACAAATACATGGAAAAATATTTGTCTTTTTCACAAACCAAGTGATTTTCTAGTTAGTATAAGCAACAAAGATGAAGAAGATGATTAGGAAAAGGATAAAGAGAAAGATGATGAAGAAGTAACACATTTTGATAATGAGGATGATGAAGAAGAACAAGAGCAAGAGGCTACCAAGGAAGGAACTCAAGAAATTGAGGAAACTGACCTAATCAAGATTAATGCAATGGTTATTGCCTCAATTCCTCACTCTCCAAGAAAAACATTGACAACATCAAGCATGGATTCAGCCTCAACAAGATTGATTATGTCTAGCACTACAAGCACAAGCATTCAACCAATCTTTGCACCAATTCAACTCAGCACATCATTGACTAAAGTGCCAAGTACTTCATCTACTGAGATGCAAACTCTTTCCTCATAAATAGTTTTGGATACTTCAATTTTGGTTTCAACAAGTATTTCTACAATGAGTGCAGTATCAATTTTTGTAGCAAGCCCTACTATTTCAACTATTGTTTCCATTTTGAGTTCACAAGCAATAAGTTCAATGAAAGTTGAGACTAAGCCTCAACTAAGCACAAAATTTTTGGGTAAAGGTAAAGAAAAGGAGGAGGATGTAGATCTTACTAAGGAAATTGTGATTCCTACATGGGATATTTCAAAACTCAATCCTAATCAAATGTAGACCTTTAGAGAATTACTCCAAAAGAAAGCCAAGTAGCAAAGGCTAAGAGGAAGGAGGAAAAGAATTAAAAGTCATTGATGATGCCAAGAATATTTTTGTAGAGGCTATAGGTATAGAGTTTGATTCTTCTCAACCAATTTTGTATCAATTGGTAGAGGTAGTCTAGAAGTATAATGAAGATTTAGATGGAAAAGACAAGTTATTGCAGAAAGTAGAGAAAATGTTTGAGAATAAGGTCTTAGAACTTATTGCCCAAAAGATTGTCATTCACCAAGAAGAGATATCTACTATTTTGAGTTCTCTAGAAACTTCTTGTACGAATGTAACTTTACTTTTTGGTAAATTATGTGATATTTCAAGTTTTAAAAAGGAAATAAAAGACAAATTGTCAAAGATTGATGAAGACCTTAAGGTGAGTGCTCAGCAATTGTAGCTTCACCTAAGTTCAAGCTCTGCCCATTTCAAAAGGATCATATTTTTGATAGATATAAGTAGAATTGCTTAGAGAAGAAGCTAGAATTAGATCAACATTGGTAGATATTCAAAATATGATTCTCCCTAACATGGATGCACTACAAAATAATATTGCATATTCAAAACCCCTCATCCATGATAATAGTTTCTTTATTGCAGACCATATGATTGAACTATTAGTAGAAGTATAGGTGGAATTGCACACATGTAGAGAATTGCAAGAGAACTAGGACAAGACCTTGGCTCTCATACTAAAGGTACATTCAAAATTCTTGTCTCATTTTGGCATTACTATGTAAATACATATAGTATAAATCTTTGGCATTAATGTCAAAAGGGGGAGAAGATATAACCATGATATAAAGGGGGAGAAATTCTAGAAGTCATGAGGAGAAGGATGTAAAAATATAGGGGGGGGAGATTGTAAGAAAAGTGTAAAGCAAGTGTATATTGTATGTATAGTGTACTATATATTATCTATGGAAGAGCATTACCATGTACAAAAATGTATCCTTTAGAAAATAAATTTTGAAAAATCTCTAAAACAATATACTCTACTTAGTTGGAGATATAAGGTGATGGATAATATAGTTTAGACTGATAAGTGTTTTTGTCACTAATACCAAACAGGGAGATTGTTGATATTCCAGTCATATTTGTTATTAATGAAATACACTTATTCAGATTGTGATTTCATGCTGAGCACATTATATAGTTAACAATGTTAACCAAGAATTTTAGTTGCTACCAAGTCCTACAGTTGCTACCAAGTCCTATGGACAGATTTCAATTTGAATTGAGTAGTTACTACAGAGTTGATGAATTGCAATGTAAACCAAGCATTTTAGTGTATGCCAAGTTTACCAGTGTAAACCAAGTTGTGTAGTGCTTACCAAGTTTGCAATTGATGTGATGTGAGTCTAGTGTTGACCAAGCTACTTAGTGTTAACAAAGAGACTCGGTTTATACCAAGCTTGAGGTGATAGTGTTTAGTGAGCTATGTAGTGTGAATCAAGTGATTTAGTTTATATGTCAAGTTTCACAATATTCATTGATTCACTAGTTTAGACTAAATTTAAGACTACTTGGAAGTGATCAATATAGACTAAGCATTTACATCTACCAATTGTATTCAAAGATGCCAAGCATTGATAGTGGATGCCGAGTATTAAAACCTCACTAAGTCAGTCTTCAGAGCCCAAGTTTCTACACTTTGGCCAACTTTGTAATATTTGTGTAAAATTGTGTTTTGGCCAACTTTGTAATTATGTAATTAGATTGATATATATGATGTATTATATCACACCCAAATTATCGAAAGGAAGTAATGTAATCATAAAAGAAGAGTAGAAGAGTGACTTACAAAGGCTACAGTAGTATAAGGAGTAGAAAAGATTCCTCTATCATAGCAAGGTGATTTGTACACTCAGAGGAATCTCATTTAGCAAACCAAGTTGTAGATCAAAGATCAACTACTATTTCATCCTAACAAGTGGATCAGTCAAATCTTTTAACAAGGTAGACCTAATAGTCTTATGTAAATCTCTTTACTGAGTGCATACTTCATTGTATGTTTGCAAATAATATTGCAAGGTAGACCTAGCAGTCCTTATTGTTCCTAATAGCATAGATCATCAGAAGTGATCATTGTAAGGCTTAACATGCCAACTTTATATTGCAGTACTAAAGCTTGTAGGTATCATCCCCACCCTAGTTTTATTTTCTATTTGGAAGGTTTCTGGGTCACCAAATCTTGTGTTAAAGTGTTATGTATTCTTTCATGTTTTTCAATTTCTTATGCATGAAGTTAGATAAGAATTCATATAAAGGATTAATTACTAATTGGAATAAAAAGTTTTAAAAGTTACTAATTCACCCCTCCCCTCTTAGTAACTTAGCTTGTCATAATATTTCCAACACCCACAAGTTTGCACAAATTGGATAACAACAAATTGCATGTTAAAGGCTACCAACTACATCTGACCATTTAGGTTGTTTCACCTAAAAAAGAAATATTTTTAAAAATATGAAGTCAACAAAAGGATTGTAAAAATCACAGTCACCAAAAGCTAGATATCTCAATGCTTATAATGAACTCTACTAATTAAAAATTGAGAAGAAAACTATATAATCATAGTGTTGACTTTAGCCCAGCTATCTTCCTCTAGTAGAAAGAATACCTAAAAGTTGACTCAGGCATAAGGAAAACTAAAGAATGTGAGTTTTAATCCAAGAATGAAAAGTAAAATCTTCAGCTATTAATACTACAATGAAATTCAAATGGAGTAAAGCTACAATAACATATTAAATGAAATGTACTTATCACTAGATAGAGAACAATCATGGGTTTCAAAACTATGTCAATAAAATTTACAATAAGAATATGGAAATCACTCACTTGGTTAAGTCTTATCTTAGAGTTCCCATACTGAATACACATCAAATATGATAACAATAATTTTGGAGAGAATATTTTATATGAATAGAGGAAGTGACAAATGGGACAAATTCTAAAAAGTGTTGTTACCTACATTCAGAGCCTTGGTAAAGAATCATTGAGTTTTATATTAGCCTCCATTAGTAACAATTATGGAATATGGTGTTTAGAGGTAGACCTAAGCCCAAGTCCAATATCAAAAATTTCTTAGTGAGCTATAAAAATTCTATTACACTTGATACTATTTACTAAAGTATGTTTGAGGAAGATGTTCACAATATATGTAGATGGCAATCTATGAAGATTAAAAAATTTCTAGGTGTTTATTCAAATACCATCAAGAGCCTTTGTATGTCAAAGGAAAAATAATGAATATCATTTTAGTGATGGTGGAAGAATATAGAAGTGATAAACCTTGGAAGTTATAAGTGAAAGGTTGGCATTGAATACCATGGAAGATATATACTTAACATTGAAGTATCAAAATCTTCTAATTATTATATACATAAAATATAAAGAAGCCTAACAATTCTAAATACATAATATATACATATTTTAGAGAGGAAAGAAGCCTATTGAAAGATATGATAACAAAAATAAGACACATATGAGTAGATTATAAAAGAAAAGGTCAGTGGTGATATGGTGTGCCTTCAAGAAGTGTCAAGTCTACAAAATTATATCAGTAGATATATATATACACACACACACACACATACATACATACATACATACATACATACATACATACATACATACATACATACATACATACATACATACATACATATATATATATATATATATATATATATATATATATATATATATATATATATATATATATATATATATATATATATATATATATATATATATATATATATATATATATATATATATGACAAAAGAGAAAATGACAAATATAACAATAAAATGATAAAATTGTGGAGTTTGTTTGAATTTCCTTTTTGTTGAATGTGACAGAGATCAGTCCCTGTCATTTATCATTTGAAACTACAAGCTAAGACAACTCTATCTGCCACACATCATTAGTTTTGAACCCAATTTCAAGCAACTTCCAATAGAGTGATTCAGTTTGAAATAATTAACAATGATAGCTCCTCAACTCCAAACCTTTACTAGAACTAATATTCTAATTTTTGGACCTCTAGAAGTCTTTACTAGTGAGTTAAAAATGATTGTAGGTCTCATTATGACCATTTATTAGTATGACAAGACCTTGATTTAAGATTGGGTATTGGGAAATAACAATTCAAATCTGATTACAACCTTCAAATCCAAGGAACATAGCTAGATTTTATCCTTTCATCACCCTTTACTAAGGTCTACATTCATTTCTAGAATTTTTTTTAACTTAATATCAAACATCATTCTTGGATTTTACTCATGTCTTGAAAGCTAATTTTTAAAAGAAGATTAAGAAAGGATTAAAGAGTTTATTCTAATAGATCAATAAATCAATTTTGTAATGTATTTTATTGAGAAAGGAATAAAGACCTCTAATAGATCAATTTTTTAATGTATTCTATTGAGAAAGGAATAAAGAGTTTATTGTTTACAATCCATTGATAGTTTTTTTGTTGCAAACATTTTTCTTGCTGCTATTTAGCATTTTATGTTATAAAAATGAATTGAATGAAGTATAAAGCCTATTGCTGCAATTACAATAGGAAAGGTAAACTCTATGAGGGGGGAGTGAATCAGTTTTTTAAAATTTAACCCATAAAAACATTCATCATACATCCATCTCACAATTCAATAAGTAAATTGAAATACCATGTAAATCATATACATCTAAACTATATAAACAAGTAAGCATTCACATATAAATGACACAAGATATGATTACCAAAAATTCCTCCATTGAGAAGGTAAAACTAGGGTGGGGATGACACCCACAAATCTTCACTACTACAATAATAAAGTGTATCTAATATAGGTTACAATGTTTGATCATAAAACATGATCTACCCTATGAAAGTTCTACCCTTTTAAAGGCTTACAAAGACTGTTAGGTCTTACTCTATTAAAGGATTTCAACACCCTATTAGAAGTGTGCTTGGTTAAAGGAATTCAACTCATAATTAGGTAAGCACCTTGTTAAATAATTTCAATGTAGCCAATTAGGACTACTCTATTAAGAAATTTAATTGATTCAATTTTTAGAATATCTCAGCAATGATCTTGTGATTAGCACTATATTTCTTGATGTTAGATCACCTCTATATTGATTTGTACTTGATCCTTCTTGATTAGATGTCTCTTTATTGTTCACTATTTCCTTCCTCTATTCTCCTTTAACTGATTTTGTAATGCAATTCAGATCATAATACCTTGGTCACCATGAATGTCATGTTTGCACATGCAAATGCCTTCTCCCCTTGATCATTCATTCATTCCCTCATAAGAAGTTTAGGGTTTATCCTCCTTAAGAAGACCTAGGTGACTTAGGGTTAGGTATGAATCAATAGCTATGATTCATTTATATTGCCACTTGAACTGTCCCTTTACCTAATTAGATGGATGTAATACATAGGGATTCCTACTTAAGATTCATCCTTATCAACAAAATATCATAATTCAATCCTTAATTTGACCCAAAAATGGTTTACATAGTAGTTTGTGCCAATACAAACAACTATGACAAAATTGTGTTACTTGACATTTGAAATCCCTAATGCTCAACACTAACTATGACTTCAACACTATCACTCAGCATCTAAATGACTCGGCATGCACTACTTGCTTGACTCCTACATCACTTGGCACAGACTATTTTCTTAGCACTTGAGTGACTTGTCACTCATTGTTTACTTAATATGCTCTAACTTATATGTTGTGCTTGACATATGTTACTTTTTTTGGAATGAGCTAAGTAAATTACTTAAGTGTATAGACACTCACTTGTCAAAACCAATCTAAGATAAACAATCTCCCCCTTTGACATGAGTGTCAAAAACACTTAGTCATACACTAATACTCTTATTCTTACAAGAATAACATAGATGTCTACTTGGCTTCTATACAAAATTTCAAAATATCAATTTTTTTCTACATGACTTATACCTCAAAATCTTCTAACTCCCCCTAAGTTGTTTGATCTATTCTTTACTATACTCTATATCAAAATATTTATCCTATCAAGTAGATTTGCACCAATTGATACTCTTTCTCTCTTTGTTACTCCCTCTTGGATAGTTTTTACTCCTTCTTGGATAGATATCTCTTTGTTCTTCTTGCTTGCCTTGCTTGCTCTCCCACTTGCTCTTACTCCCCCATTCTCTTACTCCCATTACTCTGAATCCCCATTTTTGACACTAATGTCAATGGGTTATACACTAATAGAATATTTGTCCAAAAAATATTTATAGACCTCGAGTATAATTTTAAGAGCTCCATCCCAATTATCACAAGCTACCTCCAAAGACTTAATTTGGATGCCCAACTCAGCTGCAAGGTGTACTAAGCCATCTAATGTAGAAAGATTGGGGTCTTTCTTTATCAATTTTCTAGAATAGCCTAGCTCCTTGTGTAAAATCCCCATGTGAGGAGTCAATGTAGTCTGGATGCTAATCAGTTTAGCCCTTATATTGGCTTCATCTACTTGTAATGTTGCTAATTAACTTTGGGATAGCAAGAGGTTCCTAAAGTGTTTCTCACTTTAAGTTGGAGACTTGAGCAATGTTTCATCAGATGACTACATTTGGCTCTCCAAAATGAGGATGTGATTCCTTATCTCTTGTGTGAAGAGTGTAGGATTACATAGTTTGGTGTACAGAGAGAAAATGTTCTCTAGTGCCTTCTTTACACCATCTATCTTAGTTACCAACACAACCTATGTTTGTGAAATATCACTAGATATCTTGTCATTCACTTTGTTTTCAAACTTCTTTTCAGACCATTGTAATAGTTTGACATTAGTATTCAGGTTTGTGTCACTTACTCTTTCCACTATATTGGTCAATTGTTCAATGATAGGCTTTGTTTCATCTAGAGTAGGTAGACTAAATGTATCTAATAAAATCTCTTTGATATCAATTAAAGCCTTCTTCTACCTATGCTCCCTTCTAAGCAATTCTTGATGTTTCTTCTTTGCTAGGGACTCTTGTAGTATACCCATCTACTCAATTGTTATTACAGCATAATCAAATTTGGGCAATACAATCTCTTCATCTAGGTTAACATCTCAATAAGTAATTACCTCATCTACCTTAGATGATATAGGACTCAGCACTGAGAATTGCAATGGTATAGCATCTATTCTTGGCTTTTGAAGAGTTTGACTAGAAGGAGTACTAGATTCTAGTGATGTGACTAGTGCTTGGTTTGCTACTAGCTCCTTTAGCTTGGGTATCAAATTTTTCCCTTTAGACTTGTCCTTTTCTACCTCTATGATTTTAGTTGCACCTTGATCTTGTGCTAGAGGTGTAGGTGTATATACTTAACCTGTTTGGCTTTGTGTCCCATCATTTACTTATTTTTCCACCTTGTCTTCTCCAAAAATCTCAACCTTTTCATTTTTAGGTTCTTGTACATTTTCTGAGATTGGAGTTTCTAGCATGAGTGTATTGATAGTGCCACCTTCCATCTCCTTCCTTTGATATACAATTATGGGTTTTCACTTCCTCCCCTATAGTCATAGTCTCGAACTTCTAAATTTCATCTACACTTACTAGTATAGGGTTGTCACATAATTTGGCCCATAAAGTAGATTGGATATGTATCATTTTCAAATATTCCTCTATTAGGGGATTGATTTTCTAACGAGTAGTATCAGAAACATCCTTTACTTTGATAGTTTCAGTGTTTGCACTTATCACCTATGGAGGGCTAGTACTCAACATTTGTGTATCTTGTACACTCTATTGTATTTTTTGTTATTCATCAACTGGTGCCTAATTATCAACATTCATATCAGTGCTTCCCTCAACTATGCCTTGTTCATTGTTATCTTCTTCATCTTCTCCTACCTCAATAGGTGTTTGGTCATCATCCTTTGATGTTGTTAGTCCATATGTTAATTTCTACATTTGTTTAGTCTTCTTTACAATATCCTCTATATTGTTCTATAATATGCTAAATTCCCCATACTTAGGTACAAATATTACATCACATTTTTTTATAGCTTTAGACATTTCAGCCTTACTAAGTTCTAGCATAACTTGAGCAAGGGATTTCTCCCTAATTTTTCTTTTAGTGTTCAAAAAATAATGCCATTTTTTCTCAACTCTATCATATAAAATTTTAGGTATGGAGTTGGCAATTTCTAGAGGAGCTTTCTTGAATGTAACCATCATGGCATATACTACCTCCTCTACTTGGTTCTTCTCTATCTTTCCAAGATTATCAAACTCAATGTGAGAGAAACTTGAAAAATTAGCATTGTTTCTAACATTCTCACATAAATTATCTAGATCTAAGGAGGGACTCTGACTCACCACTTGGAATTGGTTGTTATCATTTGATTCAGTCATCTCCTCATCAATTTCAACTTGGGCAACATATTTCCTCCTCGGTCTCTTCTGTTCTCTAGCTTCCTTCTCTTTAGACTTGGCTACCTCTTTATCCTTCTATGTAGTGACTCTTGTACTAGCCCTTGTGGTAGGTGTTGTTGGTTTGGGTTGACTAGGTTTTGCAACCTTCTTTAATTTTCTTACTACTTGATCCTTTGCCTTTATTTTATTCTTTTTAGTAGTAGTAGGTGCTTCATCGACTTCTTCTTCCTTGAAATCTTCTATAATATCTACTTCCTCCTCTTGTTGATCTTCTTCTTGACCTTGTGTTAGTGCCAATCGCACTTGAGCCTATGTGTCCTCTTCTTCTTCTTCCTCATCTTCTTCTTCCTCCTTAGCTCCACCTAATTTTTATTTCAATTTCTTCACCAATTTCTTATTCTTTCTCATCACTAAACTAGTCTTCAAATCCATAGTGATCTTTGATTTGGCCAAGTCATAATTACCAAATGCTTTGGCTTCCTTATCCACTTCCTCTGTAAGAAATGTTGTGATTACTGTAGAGGCCTCATCAACATTGATTTCATAACCTAATCACCTTAGCCATCTCACCCTAGGGATTTTTTCTTGAACATATGTGTGATCAGTATCAACTAGGAAGCAAACATCATCATAATGTTTCTCCACTACTGAGACTAGTATCCTTAGTCTTTCCTTCATGGTCTTCTTAAAATTTTCAAAATATCTAGTCATCACTGACTCAAATTTTTCACCTAATTTCTCAATAAATTCTCCTATTTGAAAAAAAATTGATCTATTCATCTTCCAAGCAACTTTTCCAAATATAGGAAATGTGTTCTGCACATAGAAGAAAATACATACCAAATTTACACTGAGGGCTCTTGGTTTTCCTTATAGCTCCAAAATTTTCAATCAATTGTTGCAACTAAAACTTGGAAAGATCATAGGTATGATCCTTCTTTACAATTTTCTAGCCCATATCTACTATAGTGTACAATAGACTATTTAATCTGCTTGACTAATAAAACTTGTGTTCTATTAACCTCATTGCAAAAGCTATCAGGGGATCTATGATAGTGTCAAAGGTCATTCACCTTTTATTCCATATAGCCCCTATGTTCTTTTCAATAATTTCCTTTGAGGCTATCATGAATTCTTCCTAAGACAATATTAATCCACTCTATTTCAAAGACATTGGGGAAATCTAGGACACGAGTTAACCCTTTCTTCTTGACAATCTTGTACTCTTCCTTCAATGCTCTATTTTCACACAATTTCACAAATTTGTCTCTAATTTCCATGTCTCCTATTCTTCCAATCTTGCAAATGTAACAATTCCTAACATCATGAATCATCAAGACTTGAGGTGGTAGCATAGACAATGCACCAGAGGGATCCTACTTATAAGCTATGTCTGGTATAGCCTTGAAAATAGGTTGTTTGATTTCATTGCTAATTAACTGAACATTTGAAACCTATTTTACCTCTATACCTTTCACTTTAGAAGAACTAGATGCCATTATATTTATCTAAGGTTTACAAAATTTGAAACTGCATAGCTCAACACATGGTAAATACCTTATAAACCCTACTAAAATAGTGTTCAACAGTCATTCAAATTTCCTACAAATTCTTAGATTTAATTCTCTAGATTAACTTTAGCTCTTTGTATTTTTTCTCAAATGCAAATGATGTTAAATGAATAGAAAACAATCAAATAGCCCTTAAAAAATTGTATTTAATGCTAAGTGCTTACATAGCTATTAGCTCAACATCAATTGATTTCTATCTTACTCAATGTCCACATGTCTTTCCATAAGCTTGAAAAATAATTACAAGCTCAAATTCAACTAACAAATTTTCTTAGCTTGATATCCACTAACATTTTACTCAACAACCATAAGAAACTTTTTCATGCCCGATAGTAACATGAAAAACTGACAAAACTTAAAGATTTATCCTTGATTTCTAATAACACTTTGCATATTTATTCATGCATATGTAATCCTTTAAAAACTAAATCCTTGGAACTTATGTATGCTATATCTTTTAAATATTAGTGCCACATACCTCTTGATTGGTTAGTTTGATGAGGTGTGATCACCTGACCCATCGGGTGAAGTGATCCCATCTACACTTGATGTGTTGTAGTCATCCTTTCTTTTCCATGTCTTCTTCATCTCATCTCTAACATTTTCAATATCTAGCTTGCCTTTTCCTTTGTTGAACTCACAACTTGGTGCCTTTGACCTTGTTGGACAATATCTGCTGATGTGACTAGTCCTTAAACATCTAAAACATGTGGTTTGATTCAACCACCTTTTGTAATCATTTTTAAAATGTGTTATAATATAGTTCTTAGGAACATTTCCATACTCTTGATAGTAATGATGACTATACCTTGTATTATAATCTCAATTATAAGAGTTTCCATTGTTCTTTACCTTTGTTTGCTTGTTTGATGACCACTTGGGTTTCGATCTACACACAAAAGCTCCATGTCCATGCTTCTAATAGTTATAACAATATCCTTCAAATATTTGAGTGTGCAAGGAATTGGTTCTACATTTATGTGCCTGATGACCTTGTTTGTTGCACTTATGGTAGTGATCCATGCTCTTCTGCTTAACATTCTAATTTATAATTTTGTTCCTGCACACATTAGTAGTATGTTCTATCTTACCACAGTTATGACAAGTAGGTTTGGAGTTTTTGTTGGAAATATTTAAGACTAGCTAGGTTACTAAGAGGGGAGGGGTGAATCAGTAACCTCAAAAACTTTTAACAAATTCAGAACTTAATAGCATAATCCAATTACCATTAATAGATCTAATCTACTACAAGCATGAGAAATTGAAAGCATAAAACACTTTGAACATAATATTTGGTGACCCAAAAACCTTCCAAATAGAAATTAAAACTGGGGTGGGGATGATACCCAAAAAACTTCAATATTGCAGCATAAATTTGGCATATTAAGCCTTACAATGATCACTTCTAATGATCTACCCTGTTAGGAGCAATTAGGACTGCTAGGTCCACCTTGTTAGAGGTTTTAGAAACATACAATGAAGTGTGCACTTAGTAAAGAGATTTAAAGAAAAGACTATTAAGTCTACCCTATTAAAAGATTTGAAGTTGATTCACCTATTAGGATGAAATAGTAGATCTCTGATTTTGATTGAGATCCTTGAAGTACTGATCAACTCTATGTGATAGATGTAACTCTATTGCTCCTAACATGACCTTGCAATACACTTTGATCTATTGTTGATTCACATCTACATGCTTACATTTCATTCACATTATCTCATATCATTACATTACACACTTGGATATGATACAATACATTACATATATATCAATCCAATTCACATAATTAAAAGGTTAGCTATTGCACAAGTTAACATCAATATTACAAAGTTAGCCCAAATTCAAATACTCGGGTTTTGAAAACTGACTTGGTGAACTTTTGCTACATGGTGTCCACTATCATTACTTGGCATCATCATGCACTTGATATAAGTAGAGGCCTAGTCCATACTAATCACTTCAACATAGTTTCAAACTCGATATACACTGGTGACTCAGTAGATATAGTGTCACTCAGTATAAATTGCATTCCCTACTTACCATGACTATACTTAGTAGACATTATTCTTCATTCAACTCAATTAACATTGACTTTTCTTTACTTAAGCTATTAACTTGGTAGAAACTATAAAGATTGGCAAACACTAAACTGCTCAGTCTAAACTGGAGTACTTGGTAAACACTAAACTGCTTGGCAAACACTGAATTGCTTAGTCTAAACTAGAGTCTGAATAAGTGTTTTCACTAATAAAAAACTTGACTTAATGTCAACAATCTCCCCCTTTGGCATTAGTACAACATAGTGTGATACCTAGTATGGTATGGCATGCTGATTTTTTGAGATTTTTCAAAATTTGCCTTTGTAACTCTGTTATATATACATTTTCTTTGCATATATCTCCCCCATACAATGTACATATCATATCAAGCATATTAACATACTAAGTGTATCTCCTAGTATGGTATCTTTCTCTTTTGATAGATACAAATATCTCTCCCCTTTTAATTATATAAATTTCTCTCCCCCTTTATGACAATAATGCCAAAGATTTATACACAATCAACTTATATGGAGACAACAAAATGTGAGAGAAATTCAGAATGTACCTTAAGAATGAGAGTTAAGGTATTATCCCAGTTAACTTGTAGAACTTTGCAAATTTGAAGAGCAACTTGCACTTCTATAGTGATCTCGATCATGTGATTTGCAATTGAGAAATTATATTCATGAATCAATGTTTTGGAATAGGCAATGTGTTTCTGCATTGTATCCATGATGGGAAGGATCATATTCTAAAGGTCTATGAGTGTAGACTAGATCCTTGCTTCCTCTCTCAATAATTTTGCCTACATTTATGATAAGAATATGATCTTCATATGATGTGCAGAGCTTGAACTAGGGTCAAGTTGCAACTACTTTGCACTAGCCATTAGATCTTCATAAATTTTATTCAATTTTCTCTTTATTTCCTTAGTATGCTTAATAAAATCACATAACTTTGCAAAAAGAGATGTTACATTTGTGTAAGAAGTTTCAAGATTTTTCAAAATTAAAGAAAGCTCTACCTACTGAAAAGCTATTTGTTGAGCAATGTGCTCAAGCACTTTGTTATCAAACTTCTTTTTTGCTTTATCAAACTTCTTTTCTACTTTCTCAATTAACTTATCTTGGCCACTAGAATCTTCATTGAATTTGTTGATTGCCTCTTCTAATTGCAACAAAAAATTTTGAGAAGTATCAACTTCAACACCTATAGCTTCAGTCAAAATATTCTTTGCATCCTCAATAATCCTATATTCTTTATCCTCTCTTCTTTGAGCTTCTTTTGCTTTACCTTCTTTTGTAGAAGTTTACCAACTATGTGCAATTGATCCGTAGAGATGTTATCAAAATTCCATTTGTGAATTTCAATTTCTTCATCCAAATCTATATCTTCATCTATTTCCTTTACACTAATCAAAAGTCTTGGTTGAATTGACTTTGAAGGTAATGCTTTAGATTTTGGAATAGAAACAATAGTGGAAATAGTAGGACTAGCAGTGAAAATTTGTACAGTGCCTACTAGTGGAATACTTATAGAATCCAAAACTGATGAATTTACCAAACTTCCCAAAATTGAGGTATTCAAAAGTGAAGTACTGACAAAAGTATTTACAATTAAAGCACTTATTGGAGTATGCACAACTGAAGTAGTCAAAACTGAAGAATCCAAAATTGAACTTATTACTAAGGAGCTTAAAATTGTGGAATATTTTGTATCCATTTTTGAGGTTGGCTCATTAACTGAAGGATGCTTTAGCTTAGTGGATGAAGTGGTAGACACTTCTATTAGTGAAGTGCTGAGCTACAAGGTAGCAGGGAGTGATTGGACATTTGATGTATCAATGGTTGTCACAATCAATTCTATTGAAGTTGTCTCTAAGCTTGATGATGTTGCAAGTTTTGTTGGAGAGTGAGGAAGTGAGGTTGTGACAACCATAGCTATCTTGACTGGGTCAATCTCTTCTTCTTCTTGTGTGGCTTCCTCTTTAGCTTCTTCCTCTTTCTCTTGTTCATCATCCTTCATTAACTCCTGACATTCTTCTGCATCAATTGTGACAAATGGAGTAAAGTCTTCATCATTGTATTCATCCTTTGCACTTCCATCATCATCATCTTTGATTTCAATAGAATTTTCACTTGGTTTATGAAGATGGAATACATTTTACCATAGGTTTGTAGCATTCTTCACAACATATTCTATATCTTTCATCAAAAATAGACAAGTGTTGAACTTTAGAGTCATTTTATTCTCATTGTCTTGTAATGCCTTATTTACCTCTGCATTAGTCAAGTTGGGCACCAACTATTGTTTGTGTAAAAATGTCTTTGACAATCTATTTGGTGTTCTCCCATCTAACCTTGACCTTATCCAACAAAATTGCAAGGATCTGAGATGCTAGCTGGTTTGGAGAGAAGTTCCATCTACCCAATTTGTCCATAACTAGATCTTCAACTTCCTTCTACTCTACTAGAGTCCTAGTCTCATACTTGAATGCTTTAAAGTTGTTTATTCCAACACCTTCTCTCAGAGTCTTTAGCCTTTCTTGAAATGTAGCAAGAGGTCAGTTGAAGATTACCTCACTACTTTCTTTTCCTACTTTCTTCCTGGATCTCCTTGTAAATACTGTAGTGGATGGCTTTGGTGGCTTGGTGATGATCACCTTGCCTTTCTTCCTTGTTGGCTCTTCTTCCTTTTCTAATTCATCTTCATTTTCATTTTCTTCCACGTCTCCTTTTCCTTCGTTAATCATAAGAGGAGTGGTTGCTATTCTCAACTTTGTTATCCTCCTCTTTCCTTTGTTTAGCACCTATGGAAGCTTGATCTCAAGTTCTATTCTTGCTTTAGCCTCATCATAGGTTCCAAAGAGAGGTGCTTTGGATCTATAGGCTCATTTACTAAGGATTCAATGATTTCCTTCACCTTATCAATGTTAACCTCATATGGAAGAGGCTTTACCCACACAACTCTGGGCCTTACTACTTGAATGTATACTCTATCACCATCTACCATAAAGAAAACATCATCCTTATAATCTTCAACCAATTTCTTTGGTATCCTAAATCTATTATTCATCTTTTCTTTGAAAGTTTCAAAATAATTATCCATGATACTATCAAAATTTTCACCCATTTTAGTGATATACTCATTGATTTGATATAAAATTGGTGTGTCTTTTCTCCATACAATTGTACCTTTAGAGGGGAAAAACTTTTGAACATAGAAAAACAAACATGTCAACAATTAACCAAATTTGCATGTGTTATTCTTTGAGGTTCTAATGCTTTCCATATTTTTGTTCAGTTGCTTCAACAACAAATCTGTTGGGTCATATGAAAAATTCTTCTTTACAACCTTATAAGCTAAGTCAACTACTTCACATGACACACTATTGAGTTGACTTGAACTATAGATCTTGTCTGCTATTACATGGATGCCAAATTTTAGTTCTGTATCAGTTACGTTATCGATTTTCATTCCTCTACCATCCAATTTGGCTAGGGTTTTCTTTTGTAACTCATCCTAACCTAGGGTTTTAGTGGCTTTAGCTTTGGTGAGCATGGGGAGACCAGTAATGTGATGATTCATTTTCTTTGTAATTAAAACTAGTTGCTTTAACCATAGTTGACCATTATGAACTTGTCTTAGAATATACCTAATCCATTTGATTTGAAAGTTTCAAGGTAGGTCAGGAATATGGGTTAAACCTTTCTCTTCCAAATGTTTATGCTCAGGTTTGAGAATTCCATTCACACAGAGTTCACTTAGGGTATTATCATTTCAAGGGTTCCTATCTCTTGAATTGTACATTTAAAATGAGTTCAAATATCATTTATGAGAAGTACCTTAGGTGGGATCTGTGACTAAGCTACGTTCAAGTTGAGGGTTTCAACGATCACTAGCACAAGTTTGATGTTAGGGGCTTTCCATTCAACACCTTACACCAACATTTTAGATCCTTTCTTTACCTTGTTGCTGCTACTAGATGCCATGATAACTCGGTAAGCTAAGAAAAATCTTCAAAAATAAATTGCTGCAAATTCTACTCAAAGTCACTAGGATGCTCTACAAATTCTTATGTTTGCAACATACTAAATTCATGATGAAAATGAAGTCAATTTTTTTCCTTTTTGATAAAATTTCCCATTAATGCCTGATATGATGAGAGCCATAATGACATTGTGCATGACAACCTGTCATCCACTATCTGTATAGATTTCTTGGTGAAAGCTTGTAACTCGGAAACCAAACATAACCATGTTACTCTTGACTTCACTCAGTAGAGTCCATGACCCAACCTTGCTCAATAGAAAAGTCAATTCGGTGATAACTATTACCGATCTTACTGATGATTCTTGTGTATCTTGAATACCAATATGAATCTTTACTTCCTTTCAATTGGAACTATTTAAGATGTGACCTTGAAAACACAATTCCAATTCTTCCTTAAGAACTTAATTGGAAATGGTGGAGTCACCCACTTCTTGAGTGACATGACTATCATTGCTTGAACTAGCTTGCTCACTAGATTTAGGAATCCACTATTGTCTCATCTACTTCCTGATGCTATCTACTTTTTCTTTCTGTTCATCTTCAACTCTACCTATATTCATGCAATTCTTAGCTATATGACCAAGTTCAGTACATGTGTAACATCTTATGGTGGTATCCTTTCTTCTCATGTGATGTCTAACATAATTTATGTCAATGTGTCCATATTCTCCATAGTAATGACATCTACACCAAGTGTTGTAGTCCCAACCAAATATTGCCTTTATAATTTGTTCAGCTAGATTGAATAACTTAGAACTATATTCAGATGTCTTCTGACCTTATTTCTTGTAGTTGTGACACTTGCCCTCAAACTTTGGTTTCTCTTCGCATTCATTAGATTTATGACCATGTTGACTACAATTGTAGCATTTTCCATTGAATTTTGTCTTTTCATAACTCCAACATTTATTTGATGTATGGCCTATCTTACCACGGTAATTGCAAGTATGTCTTTGATTCCTTTGAGCACCTTGTTTGGAGGATTCACCTTCTTCTTTGTATCCAAGTCTTGCCTTATCCTGTTTCCTTTAAAGATTCTCCTCACTTTGTTGATTTAATTGATCCATGTCTACTTGGGATTTCATTATTCTTTCATTGAGTTTCTTCTCAGAATTTAAATCAATTTTCATCCTTTCATTGATTTTCCTTCCAGAGTTTAAGTCATTCGTTAACCTTTCATTTTCAGATCTCAGACTCATGATTTCTTCATTTGCATTGGAGAGCTAATTAATAAGATTTTCTTATTGAAGGGATTGATTTTAAATTTAATTGTTCCTTGCCTCCAAGTCTTCTTTTTCCTTATTTCTCTATTCTGAGATTTCACACAATCTTATTAAATGAATTTCTCATTCTCTTTTCAATTTTCTTACTTCTTCTTGTAGGGAGCCATTCTTTTCTAGGAGTTCTTTGATTGCATAATTTGCTTCATCTGAACTGCTTGAGGGGAGAAAATCTCCAATCTTCTCTTCAACATATTAGAGGTCATTCATCTAATTTTCAAGTTCCTTACTTCTTTTTAGGGACTAGGAAAGATTTTTTTTTTCTTTCTTGAGTTGAGCTATGGCCATCTCTAGAACTAACTTTTCATTGTCAATAGCTTTGTCAAGTTTGAATATCTCCATTGTCCTTGGTCTTTGCTCAAGCTATCAAACTTTATCCTAAGAAACACAATGCTCCGATACCAATTGTTGGAAATATTTAAGACTAGCTAGGTTACTGAGAGGGGAGGAATGAATCAGTAACCTCAAAAACTTTTAACAAATTAGAACTTAATAGCATAATCCAATTACCATTAATAGATCTAATCTACTGCATGCACGAGAAACTGAAAGCATAAAATACTTTGAACACAATATTTGGTGACCTAAAAACCTTCTAAATCAAAGATAAAATTGGGGTGGGGATGACATCCACAAAACTTCAATATTGCAATATAAAGTTGGCCTATTAAGGCTTACAATGATCACTTCTGATGATCTACCCTGTTAGGAGCAATTAGGACTGCTAGGTCCACCTTGTTAGAGGTTTTACAAATGTACAATGAAGTATGCACTTAGTAAAGAGATTTAAAGAAAAGACTATTAAGTATACCCTGTTAAAGGATTTGAAGTTGATTCACCTATTAAGATGAAATAGTAGATCTTTTATTTACAACTGAATTTCTAATTAACATCCTTGAAGTACTGATCACCTCTATGTGATAGATGTAACTCTGCTACTACTGATATGGCCTTGCAATACATTTTGATCTACTATTGATTCACATCTACATTCTTACATTTCATTCACATTATATCATATCATTACATTACACACTTGGATATGATATAATACATTACATATATATCAATCCAATTCACATAATTACAAGGTCGACTATTACACAAGTTAACACCAATATTACAAAGTTGGCCCAAATGTAGATACTCAAGTTCTAAAAAATGACTCGGTGAATTTTTGATACATTACATCCACTATCATTACTCAGCATCATCATGTACTCAATAGAAGTAGAGGCTTGGTTCATACTAATCACTTCAACATAGTTTCAAACTTGGTATACACTGGTGACTCAATAGATACAGTGTCACTCAATATAAATTGCATTCCCTATTTACCACGGTTGTACTTGGTAGACACTATTCTTCATTCAACTTGGTTAACATTGGCTTCACTTGACTTAATGTGTTAATTTGGTAGAAACTGTAAAGCTTGGCAAACACTAAATTGCTCGGTCTAAATTGGAGTACTTGGTAAACACTAAACTACTTGACAAACACTAAACTACTTAGCAAACACTGAACTGCTCAGTCTAAATTGGATTTTGAATAAGTGTTGTCACTAATAGCAAACTTGACTTGATGTCAACAATTCTTACCTTTGTTACTTCTTTCTTTAGTATTAGTGTATCCCAGTCTAGATGTATCATTTTTAGATCTAGGAGATCTCATCAACTATTCAAAGTACTTGATGGCTTCATTTGGTTTATTGAAACTTTCAACAAACTCCTCTTCCCTTTTTAGATCATTTCTCAAATATTCATTCTACAACTATAGTTTTGTGATTTCAATATCTTTAGCATTCAGTTCATGATTTGCAATCATCATTTGACAAAAAGTTTCTAATTTCATGTTAGCAATCTTAGTTATCTTTGATGATTTCTCTTCCAATCTACTAGTCAAAACTATTTTGTCATCTTCAATCATGACTTTATCTTCCATAGCTTTCTTTTTCTATTTGGTTATCTCACATAGTAATATGGCTTGTGATTCTTGCTTTCTTAAGACTTCTGATCTCTTCAACTAGGGTTCTATTCTCTTCCATTATATTTGCAACTATTGCATCAAATTTATTGGAGTTTCTATTTGTAAATAGCTTAGTAGTGTCCATCTCTTGGTATTGTGTGTCATTCTCCTCAATAGCAATTTCCTTCCTTCCATCTCACAATTCAATAAGTAAATTGAAATACCATGTAAAACATATACATATAAAATATGTAAACAAGTAAGGATTCACACATATATGACATAGGATATGATTACCTAGAAACCCTCCAATGAGAAGGTAAAACTAGGGTGGCAATTACACCCACAAATCTTCACTACTATGGTCATAAAGTGTATCTAATGAAGGTTACAATGTTTGATCATGAAACATGATCTACCCCATGAAATCTCTTTCCCATTAAAGGCTTACAAAGAGTATTAGGTCTTGCCTATTAAAGGATTTCAACACCTTTTAGAAGTGTGCTTGGTTAAAGGACTTCAAATCACAATTTAATAAGCACCTTATTAGAGGATTTCAGTATAGTTTGTTAGGACTACTCTATTAAGAGATTTAACTAATTCACCTATTAGAATGTCTTAGCAATGATCCTATGATTAGCACTTTGTTGTTTGGTGTTAGATCACCTCTATACTAATGTGTATTGGATCCTTCTTGATTAGATGTCTCTCTTTTATTCACTATTCCCTTCCTCTATTCTCCTTTAACTGATTTTACAATGCAATTTAGATCATAATACCTCAGTTGCCATGAATTTCCTATTTGCACATGTAAACTCTCCTTATCTCCTTGATCATTCATTCATTCCCTCATAAGAAGTTTAGGGTTTGTCCTCCTTAAGAAGACCTGGATGACTTAGGGTTAGGTATGAATCAATGGTTGTGATTAAACCATATTGCCACTTAAATCTTCCCTTTACCTAATTGGATGCATGTAATACATAGGAATTTCCACTTAAGATTTGCTCTTATCTAAAAATATCATAATTCAATCCTTGAGTTGGCCCAAAAATGGTTTACATAGTAGTTTGTGCCAATACAAACAACTATGACAAAACTATGTTACTTGGCATCTGAAGTCCCTGGTGCTCAACACTAACTATGACTCCAATATTGGCACTTGGCATTTGAATGACTCAGCATGCACTGCTTGCTCAACTCCTGAATCACTTAGCATGCTTTAACTTATATGTTTTGCTTGACATTAGTTACTTTGTTTGGCATGAACTAAGTCAATGACTTAAGTGTATAGACACTCACTTGTAAAAACCAATTTGAGATTAACACCTATTTGGGCTATTAATATGTTAGATTAAATTTTAAAATTGATTAAATTAAGTCTAAAACCTATTTTCAAATTAATTTAGAATCTATAAGAGCTTTAGAGTGTTTCCATTAAGCCTGATTTTATCACAAGCTAAGTTTTCAAGTTCTCTTATGAAAATCACAAAGTCAGGCTCAATTCCATGTGAATTTGAATTCTTGATAAATTCATTTGAATGTCTAACAAAATTTAGGGGAATTTCAAGTGAATTTCAAACCTAGCAATAGAACTGGGCAACCTTTGACCAAAAAATGAATTTTTTTGAGTTCTTAAAAGATTTTGGCTCTAATTTAGTGTATCTAACCCTCCAACCTTAAAAGATATCATTAAAAAGGTTAAAACATATGTTTTATATGTCATTTTTGCATTTGTGAATGAAAAAGAAAACTTCTTGCCTCCATTGCTAAACTATCTTGTTTGGTTGTCATTGCCCAAGGAGTGTTGAAAGGTGATTTTTTCATACTCAAAGCTTATCTATGAACTATTCCTGTATGGTTGTAACTATAGAGAACTCCTTGAAGAGATTAAAAAGGAAGATTTCAGTAGCACAATTATGCTTTTAATTAGCCACAACCAGATGATGATGATATGTTTAATGATTTTTTATGATATTTGATCAATGATGGCTAAATGTATAGACATTATTATTTTTGAATAGAAACAATGATGTGGGGGTTTATTTTGGTATTTCATTGTGTCATTTGAACTAAAATGTTAATAAATATGGTAGTGTATTTTGTTGCTTTTATTATAAGCATAGTAATGTATGAACTTATTTGTTATTACATATATACATATTAAAATAAGAAAATTGTATTGAAGTCCCCAAAATAAAATTGACTCACCCCCAAAAAAAATTGAATGAATTTTAAACTCAAATCCAAACTGACAACTTATATCAAAAGGATTAACAAGCACCTTTTGGTTGATAACTCATGATTTTTACAAGATCATATATTTTAGATACCTAGCCCTTATGATGTTTTTGGGACAAGGATAAAACTAGTAGATACATTTCTAGCACAAATAATTATAAGGTTTATTGGGAGAAGCATATGTTGACTCAAGCACCTCTAATTTTGTAACAATCAAGTTTTGTGTGTAGGTACATCATGACTGCATTCCACTCCAAAGAACTAGGTAACCAATTGGAACCCTATTTTTGGTACTTACAAAAGTCATACAAGCAACATGATTCATTACAATATAGTGGTGACATTGCATCATGTTGCACTATTTTTTATTATGATGCTAGTAACAACTCACTAATCCTACAACATCAATGCAATATCAACAGTTTTAATGTATTGTAGCTACAAGAGATATTTTTAGTTACATTCAACTTGCTAGTTTCTATTCTTTTTCGAGATGCCAAGGAGGATGATGTGTCTATATTTGAGGGTTGAAGAGTCACCATGCTTGAGTGATGTGTCATTTTTTGTTGCCTCTCTTTCCATGACATTTGAAGTGGCCCTACATATTACTGAATTGTCAATCAATTGGATATCAAGAATCTCCTATGTTGGCACACAAAGAGTTTGTCCTTACATTCAAAGAAGCCGATTATTACAAGAGCTTGTATGGTACCATGGATTCTTTGTGTTGGGCATTAGATTAATTTTTATTTATTGTTACTATTATTCCTTATTAGTTCAAGGGTCCTTTTATGCATTGTTTTCTATCTTCATTGGTTCAGAGATTCAATTCTATTGTTTAGTTTTTTTGTGTGATCTTCTATCATTTAGTTATAAAAATGTGGTCTCCTTATCATGGCATAGAACTTTGTATTGAATAGTGTTATGTCCAAGTAAGATAATATTGGATCTATATCAGTGATCATTATGTTAGTGAAGTATATATAGTATCTGATACAACAATTTCTTTGATTTATCCTAAGAGTATTGTATTTAGACTCTATGCACTCAATAAAGAAAATCTTCTCTAGGTGTGGATGAGTTTTACACTTGAGTAGGAGGGTTTTCCCAGGATAAATAATCATGTCATTCTCATACACTTTTCTAGTTTTTGATATATTACATTTACATTATTCTAGTTCAAAATATTAAAATTGTATTGGAGCCTAGTTTTAGGAAATGATTTGAACCAAAATTGAATAATTAAATTCTTGAAGAATTAAATTATCTAATGGGTGCAGAATAAGTCATTCAAAATGAGGGATTCATATGAGAAATCATAGCTGAAGAGCCTTGGAGGGTAGAATATCTAATGAAGCTTCTTGGATGGCTAGGATATTTCATGCTTGCCTATGATTACATATTTGGCATTAATGTTTGATGATAATAGATGTACTAGTTTTTGAATTGTTTTCATCTTCCTGCACTATAATCATGTGATCAAAAAAGGTGTATTAGTGGATCATGAGGAAACTTAGGCAATAAAGAGAGAATAATTTGAATATTATTCATGAATTTTCTATAGTTAATTCATGCTTTAATATTGAGAATAGTGAATCATGAATGCTTTTAGCATTGATTGTTGACATTACAGTTATGTTTATTATTAGCAACACACACTTATTCAGATTGTAAGTATCTATTGAGCATATTGTATAGTTAATCAAGTATTTCAATCTCTACCAAGTTCTACAGTTGCTACCAAATTCAAAGGACAATATTCCATTTACGCCAAGAAGTTTCTACCATAATGGTGATCAACAGTGTAAACCGAGCTTCATAAGGTTTACCAAGTTCCTCAATGCAAACTGAGTTATGCATTGCTTATCGAGTTCATAGTTATAGTAATGTGAATCCATTGTTGACCAAGCCACTCAGTGTTAACCAAGTGATTTAGTTTATATCAAGATCATAGTGATGGCATTTACCAAGCCATGTAGTATGAATCAAGTGATGCAGTTTATATGTTGAGTTTCATAGTATTCACCGAGTCACTAGTGTAGACCAAGTATAGACTACTTAGAAAGTGACCTGTATAGACCAAACTTCTATGTCTACCATATACATAACAATGTCAAGCATTAACTATGGATGTCGAGTATTAGAACCTCACCAAGCTAGTCTTCAAAACCTAAGTTCCTGTAATTTGGGTTGACCTTGTGTATTTTGTGTAAACATGTAATGTAGCCAACTTTGTTTATTTGTAAATTAGATTGGTATATAAGCAATGTATTGTATCATATCTAAAATATAGTATGGAAGTAATATAACAAGAAAAGAAGAGCATAAGTATAAAATACAAGGCTACAAGAAAAATAAGGAGCAACATAGATTTATCTATCATAGCTAGGTGATCATTACACTCAAAGGAATCTCATTTAGAGAACCAAGTTGTAGATTAGAGATCAAAAATAGTTTCATCCTAAATCCTTTCACAAGGTAGACTTAATAGTCTTTTGTAAATCTTTTTATGGAGTTCATACTTTTTTTTGTAAATACTTTTACAAGGTGGACCTAGTAGTCCTTATAGCTCCTAATAGGGCAAATCATCAGAAGTGGTCATTGTAAGCCTTAACAAGCCAACTTCATATTGTATTACTAAAGCTTGTGGGTATCATCCCCACCCTAGTTTTACTTTCTATTTGAAAGTTTTCTAGGTCACCAAATTATGTGTCAAAGTGTTATAAATGTAGATTAATTGGTAAATAAGGATTAAGTTTTCTTAGTTAATGATTCACCCCTCCCCTTGTAGTAACTTAGCCTGTCATATATATTTCCAACAATTGGTATCGGAGCTTTGTGGTTCTCATAGAAAATTTTAATAGCTTGAGAAAATATCAAAGGCTATGGAGGTTTCAAACTTGAAAAAGCTATTGATAATGAGAACCTAGATTTGGAAATGACTATTGCACAACTCAAGAAAGCAAAGGAGCAACTCTCTCAATCTTTGAAAAGAAGAAAAGATCTTGCAATCCAGATGAATGACCACCTCTATATTGAAGAAAGAATTGAATGCATCCATTCAACAAGCAATCTAGATGAAGCCAATGAATCAATTAAAGAACTATTAGGAAAGAATGGTTTACTTCAAGAAGTAAGAAAAATAAGAAGAGAGCAAGAAATTCAGTCAGTAAGACAATGTGAAGTCATGGAAGAGAAAAACAAGATAAAAGAAAAAAAAATAGAAGGAAAAATAATGAAATTCAGCGTTTATCCCTTTAGCAAGAAGACTTCATTAATCAGCTCACCAATGCAAATGAAGAAATCATGAATCTAAGATTAGAAAATGAAAGACTATCGAATGATCTAAACACTAAAAAGAAAACCAATGAGAGGATGATGAAATCTCAAGTAGGCATGAATCAGTTGAATGAGCAAAGTCATTTCAAACAAAAAGGTAAAGCAAGAATTGGATATACAAAAGAAGGTGAATCATCCAAGCAAGGACCTCAAAAGAATCAAAGACCTACTTGTAGTCACTATGGTAAGATTGGACATACATCAAAAAAAATTGGAGTAATGGGAAAGATAAATTCAATGGAAAATGCTATAATTGCAATTAGCATGGTCATAGACCTAATGAATGCAAAGAGAAACCTAAATTTGAAGGAAAATGTCACAAATGTAAGAAATGTGGGCACAAATCCTCAAAATGCAAAACTAAGATATTGAACCTAGTAGAATAGATTATAAAAGCTATATTTGGTTGGGACTATAACACTTGGTGTAGATGTCATTACTGTGGAGAATTCGGACACATTGGAATGAATTATGTAAAACATCACATAAGGACAAGAGACACCACCAAAAGATGTTTTATCTATGCAAAACTTGGTCATCTTGCTAAGAACTATATGAATATTAGAAGAATTAAAGATGAAAAGAAGGCAAAAGCTGATAACATCAGAAAGCAAATGAGAGTGGTAAATGGATTCCAAAATCTTCTAATGCAAGCCTAAGTAGTGATGATCATGTCACTCAAGAATTGGGTGACTCAAGTATTTCAACTTAATCTCTCAAGGAGAACTGAAAATAGGATTTTGAAGAATAAATCTCATACTAGTTCTAGTTAGCAAAATGAAATATCCATGTTAGCATTCAAGATGTAAAGGGATCACCAAGAATTCAAAGATGCAAGCCATTACTAAGTGAGGTTAGGTTACAGCCCTTACCAAGCAAGGTTGGATCACAAGACCCTACTGAGCAAGGTCTAGAGAAACTAAGTTTTGTATGGAAATTGAGTCATGGATGACTCTACCAAGTATTCAATACAAGTGAAGTGGATGATAGTCTATCATTTAAATGAATAATTGTACCAGGCACTTATGGTGATTGAAAGACAAAATTTTGATAAAAGGGTGAAATTGAAGTCATTTGTCACTGCAAATTTTATAGAGCTATTTGTACAAAGTGATTTCTCAGCATTCAAACAATCTGAGTGAATCATTATTGGAGATTTTCATGTTTTCTCAAAACCCTACTGAGAAAAATGGCATCCACCAATAGAAAATTGAAGAAAGGATCTGATATGCTAGTTTGAGGAATGGAATGGAAGGCACCAAACTTTAAGTTGAGTCTTGCCATCGCAGAAGCCCTAAATCTGAGGGGAGCTCAATCGCAAATAATACCAAAGGTATTATTGATCAATGACATTCATTCACATTTTTTTTGTGTGATTCAAGATATTGGAACATTAGAAATAGATGAAACCCTTGAGAAGCTATGTGTGAATAGTGTGTTAAAACCTAAGCATCAACACCTTGAAGCGAAAGGTTTAACTCACATTCTGCATATGCCATGGGATTTCTAGATCAAATGGGTTAGATTCATTCTCAATCATGTGCATAATGGTTAGTTATGGTTAGAACAAGCTATTTTGACAACCAAGCAGATGATTCATAGGATCACTAGTCTTCCTATGTCGGAAAAAGCTAAAATGACCAAAACCCTAAGTCAAGTCAAGCTTGAAAAGAAAACCCTTGCTGAATGGGATGGAAGGGGAATAAAGATCATTTGTATTATAGATATGGAACTAAAGTTTAGAATTCATGTAATTGCACATAAGATATAAAGCTTGAGTAGACTTAACAGTGTATCATGTGAAGTAGTAGATCTCACATATAAAGTGGTCAAGAATAACATGTTACTTGATCTTGTCGAGCTAATGCTGAACCAATTCAATAAAAACATGGAGATTATAAGAACTTTAAAGAACAATCCTTATAAGTTTAGTTCACTCTTGACTTGTTTATTTTTTTATGTGCAAAATTTCTTCAAACCATCTAAAGGTAGAGTTATATGGAGGAAGGATGTACCTATTCTTAATCAAATTAATGAATATATAGCTGAAATGGGAGAAAACTATGTAAGTATTATGGAAAATTACTTTGATGCATTCAAGGATAAAATGAATAATAGATTTAGGATACTAAGGAAACTTGTTGATGATTACAAATATGATGTTTGTTTCATGGTTGATAGTGAAAAATTATATATCTAAGAAGTTAGACTAAGAATTTCATGGATTAACATGGTTGATAGTGAAAAAGTATATATCTAGTCAGTTAGACCGAGTATTGCATGGATTAAGCCTCTAGGTCATGAGGTTAACATTGCGGAAACCAAAGACATTATTGAAGCACTGATTAATGAGCCCACTAACCCTATTGTTGCATACTTTGGCACCTATGATGAAACTCATGTAGTCAATAAAGGGAAGAAGAGAATTACAAAATTGAAAACTAGCTCCACTCTTCTATTAAATAAAGGCAAAGGAGAAGACATTGAGGAAGGTAAAGTAGAAGGTGAAGAAAAATCAAAGGAACAAGATCTAGTAAAGAAGAAACATAAGTTTATAATAACCAAGCCTGCCAAACCATCTAGTGTTGTATTCATGAGGAGGGCATCAAGGAAGAAAATAAAGAAGGAGGAGATGTGATATTTAGAAGACCTCCACCCACCTTTCAAGAAAAAATGAAGGAAATGGACTCAGGAGCTGGCATAACAAATTTCAAATCACTAAAAGTATGAGACTAGAACTATAGAGAAACAAAAAAAAATATAAGACATGATAATGTCTAAAATGGGTAAGTGGAAATATTCCCTAGACCAGCTTGTTGAACAAATTTTGAGTGCTCTAATGGAGAAGATCAAGCCAAGATGGGAGAATGCTATGAAAACTGCTAAAGACATATATAAGCAGACCTTGAGGCAACTCATGTTGAGTTTGAATAATAAGGAATTAAAAGAATCACTACTTTGAGATTCAACACTTGTCTTATATTAATAAATGACATTTAACATGTGGTAAGAAATGCCACCAACACTTGGAAAAACATTTTCAATCTTCACAAGAAAAGTGATTTTGTAGTTCATGTTAATGAGAATGATGAAGATGATGATGAACATGAAAAAGATGAGGAAGTTACACATTTTGGAAATGTAGATGATGAGGAAGAGGAATAGGGACAAGAAGCTACTAAGAAAGATTAACTAGATGTTTAGAACATAGAGGAGATTGACCCTAAGAAAATTGTAGCAACAGTCATAGCCACACTTCCTCATTCTCCAAGCAAAACATTGAAAACATCAAGCCCGGAGAAAGCTACTATAGAATTGATTGTGTCCAACACTACAAGTACTAACATTCAATCAATTTTTGTATTTGTTTAGCTTAGTACTTCATTGATAGAAGTGGCAAGCACTTCATCTCCTGAGAAATCGGCACTTCCCTCTACCTCAATTTTGGTTAAACTAGGTAGTTCAATTGGTATTGCGATAATAAGTGCAATATCTATTTTTTCAGCTACTCCTACTATCTCTACCATTGTTTACATTCCTAGCATGAAAACAATAAGTACAAGGATAGTTGATACCAAGTCTCAACTGAGTACAAAATTTTTGAGTAAAGGTAAAGAGAAGGAAGAATAAATTGATCATGATGAGGAGATTGTTATTCCAAATTGGGACATCTCCAATCTTAACCCTAATCAAATGCAAACATTTGGAGAAATTCTTCAAAAGAAAGCTAAGTAGTAGAGGCTTAGAGAAGAAAGAAATAAAGAGTTTCAAATAATTGAAGATGCAAAGAATATTTTAACCGAGGCACTAAATATAGAGGTTGAAACTTCTCAACCAATTTTGATTCAATTAGTAGAGGCAGTCCATAAATTCAATGAAGATTTGAATGGATAGGAAAAATTATTGCAAAAAGCTAAGAATAAATTTGAGAATGAAGTTTTGGAACTTATTGCTCAAAATATTGTTATTCATCAAGTAGAGTTATTTGTAATACCCCAAAACTAGCACATTGCCATGTTAACCAACTATGGTCCTTTTGATCATTCCTTAGTCCTATTTTACTAGGTTATTATGATTCTAACACTCGCTATTTGACCTAAGTTTCAAATGCAGAAAACCCTAATCTGCATTAATTGCACTTTTTATTCAATTCCTAAGAATTGAATCAAATTAGCTACATTAAACCTATTGATTAAATTTAACTTAATTATAAGTGTTCATACTTTAATTAAATTGAAGTAATTCTTTAGCTAATGTGTAAAGGAATTAAATGTATTTAATTTAATAATGTCCTCATTTTAATTATTGAATTTAATTATTCCATTAAATAAATTTTATGCTTTTATGAGGTCATATATTATTTTATTAAATTAAATAATCTCTCCAAATCTTCTCTTCAGTTCCAAAATGGAAATACTAAGTGAACTATCTCTCAAAATGGAATCAACTTAGTTAACTTTTTCTCACACTCAGATGAGAATCAATTAACTCTCTATGACACTCAGATCCAAAATAGTTAACTTCATCTACACAAGGAAGTTTCAATTTCAATTGAATCTCATCTTCAATCTCGACCATTCATTTCAATTGATCTTGACTGTTGATCGATTCTAGAAATCTATTAAAGAGGCCTTCAATTCCTCATTAGAAAAGGTTGAATATTTTGTGTATCAAATTCATGTTGGAATATCCACTCATTGTACTCATATTTTCATAGTTTTCTTACTTACTAGTATCTTAATATCATTTAGCTTAATATATGAATACATATAGATTAAATGATCTTTCTTATTCCTAGATTAGTATTTGCACTTCATATAGATTGATTGCATTTTCATATAGCCTAAGTAAAATCCTTTGTATTAGAGGTCTGGTTGCTCACTTCTTGTTATGAGAGCAAAGGCAAAATCCTTCTAGTTAGAAGGCAATAGGTCGAACTATTGGATCACTCGAATGAATAATTGCATATTTATTCTAGGATGATCTCTCAGGTAATGACTATGTTGAAGTGTGTGTGAGGATCAAAGGCCCACATTTCACATATACATTTATGGTGCCCACTGTGGAGCCTAGAAATAAAATTTTTTGGCCTCATCTATTCTATTTTCTACATTTTTTATTACTCTATCACTATTGTCTATATAGATTTCCTAATTTTCATGCAAGAAATCTCATTTTTGTGTAAAGAATTGAGGATTTTTCCTCTTTCAAAACACTACCTTGTGTGAAAAAAGTGTATAAATGCATGGTTTTTCATGCGGTACACATCATTTTCTCACATGGACCTATGCATGATTTTGCGCAAAATTTTGCAACAGCACATGCAAATACAATTTCTAGAATTTATTATTATTTTTTGACTAATAGTTTTCTTTGAAGTATTTTTCTTTCCAATTTCTAGTTTTAAAACAACTTGACAATGGTTTGCAGGATGCTCATCAAAGACACCTTATTCAAAACACTTGAAATATATATTGATTGTGTGATTGCAAGATGCTTGTCAAAGATACATATGTCGAAGACTTGTTTCAAACCCACTTAAATGTCGTGTCTTCTTTTATTGTTTTTCACACATAGTAGAAATAGGGCTTATGAACTTCATAGGGTGAAAGACAAGGGAATAGGGTATTATGCTCTTTACTACTTGGAAGTGATGCCTAAGAGTAAATCAAAAACCTAGAAGCCTCTGAAAGATGGTACCCAAGGGAGGAAAGCAAGTTAGTGATTCTCCTATAGGAGTCTTTTCTATGAAGGGATGATGATTTCCTTTTAGGAAATCAAAATCTTGAGAAAGGACGAATTAGGATTGATTGAGCTAACTTAGCATTTTAACATGTCTTGCATGTTTGGGAAAGGTGATGAGGTGTATTCTCTTTCCCCTTGAGGGAAATTAGAAACTTGGACCCTTAGATCCAAACCACCAGTTTGATTCAACCTTTAGAGGGCCTACTAGAGCTATCCAACCTTCGAGAATGACCAAGTGAGCACACTCCTTTCGCCAGAGATTCCAACTCACTATAATAAAGAAGCTTTGTAGAGAAAAAGACACCAAGCCATGTTAATTTCTTCCTCTTGATTCTTGATATCACATATCAAGAGGAGGCTTTGTCTATTGCATTGGCCGGTGCTAGCCCTAGTATTACTAGTCAAGTGTGTGCACTTTGAAATGCTAGTGTGGGCTGCTAGTCTTAACTTTTCTTGTAAAGCTACTAGGGATTAATATGAATAGAAGCCAAGTAAAAAAAAATTAGTTAATTGCTACTTGGTTCACCTCCAAAAAGGGGCGTAATCTTTGTGCAAGGAGAGGGAAGAATCTCTCCTATAGATCCTCACCATAGGCATGTACCTAGGTTTTTGAAGGTGGTATACATGCTTGACCCCTACCACAAGGATGTTTATTTAGTTTATATGTTATCAAGCCCTTGCAATACACCAAAAATATGGACACCCTCTGGTGGGGTGATATGGATGTGTGAGGTGAATGCATGCACATAAGTTGTGAGACAAAGTTTTTCCCCTCTCTACCATTTTGATTATAGGGATAAAGTGTGTTTGTTATTGAGTCTTTAAAATTTTCTAAATCTATGAAACAAACTAAAGGTCAAGACTTCCTTTCCCTTTGAGTTGCTTTGTCCTTGGTTGGATTGTTGTGACTACTGCTTGTTTCCTGTGTCTATCTGAAAAAAACTGCATTCTTGAAAATACAATGTTGTCCAAAAACTTGAAAACCATTTTTCTATCTATCTAAAATCTATAAACACAACCAACTATCTATCTAGAACTATCTAGAACTTGTAAAATCTCTTTAAATCTAGTCAATAGTTGTTAGTTTGTCTAGATTCTTGTGCCCAATTCTACAAAAATTTGTGTGAGAAAGTACCTTGTTAGCACATCCTCACATGGTTATACACCAGTCTTCATGCAAGTCCCTACAAATCTCTACACGAGATTTTGTCAAACAATGTCCTTTATGCTAAAACTTTGTCCTTTTGTTGTACTATCAAGTCCTTGCATGGCCCTATGCAAGTTCTCATGTGAGAAACATGGTCAAAATTTGATGTTTTGAAACTTTGCATCCTTCTTTGCGTTTCCTCATGTGGTTCCCTATGAATCTTCATGTGAGGTCTTGTGATAAAAACTATCAAACTATCTTCTCAGAGCTATATGTGTTCTAGGTTTGATCTACATCTAACACATTTACCACTTCTCTATCTACAAAAAAATGTCAAATAGTGACTTCTTTCTTAGCTAACAACTTGTGACATACACGTAAACTAGTCTCATTAATTTTCTATGTTGTTCTTGTCCTCTCGTATTTTTTGTACTTCATGTCACAAATGATATAATATTTGGTTGTTCTAGTCATTACTTAGATGACTTGTACCATAGTACACAACATTCTTATCTTTCTTTTTGGAAACTATGTTCTAGTGTGGTCCTTTTCTAGGCTTTCATTTTTGTCCTTCTCTATCACTCTGGTAACAAGAAGTGGAAATTTTTTTTATCCCCTTAGACTTAGATGAGGTAGAGCTAGAGGTCATAATTGTGGTAGTGGCCACTTCAAGGTTTATACATAGTCTATGTCTAGTTCATCTAGTGAGGAGTCTTCACGATCTCCTTCACTTGTTAGATCACCTTGTGTACAGAGAATGTTCTCCATAAACTTACAACAAACTAGGAACCCCTTGTATCAAGAGGATCTTGAAACTAGCATAGGTCATACATCTCCAAACAACACAACCAAATTCTTATTCAGATAACATTTTCAATCAACATACATTGAAACCTATCACATTCCTAAAATGGTTGATCATGAACCAGAGCATGGAGAACATAGTAGAGACTAAGATCAACACAGGATTGAAATACATAAGGAACCTTTTACTGATGAAAGTGAGAAAGATGAAGAAATACTCCTTAAATATATCAAAAAAATTCATAAAGATAAAAACTTCCAAAAGGTCATGGAAATCTTGCTTAACAAAGAGAAAAAGAAATACTTTCTCAAACTTGCTCAAGAGGGAGCCAAGCTCCCTCATCACTTAAAAGTTGAAACTATCATTACACCTAAAGAGGAAATTGAAACATCCAAATTGAAAAAGTAACTAAAGATCATTCAAGAATAGTTAGCCCAAATGATGCATGATAAAGATAAACCTACAAAAATGTACACCTTAGATGCTCTTTGTCCATTTCCTTTTGACAAGATTATAGACATGCCTACTTTTTTGAGAGGAATTGAGTTACTTAAGTATGAGAAATACTTTGGAACTATCGTCCCCCAAGCTCATTTATGGGAATTTGGTGCCTTGTCTATAGAATTTATGCATAATCTAACATATCTCATGGGTTTATTCCCAAGAATTCTAGGTGGTAAGGCTATGGAGTGGTTTTCACACTTGCCTACTAGTATCAAAACATTCAATGAGATTGCTAAATTTTTTGTACAACAATACTCTGACAACATACAACATCCAGTTAACATTTAAGACTTGTGCAACCTTATATAGAAAGTTGGGGAACCTTTCCTCACATTCCTTCAATGATGGAGACAACTTTACACCAAATACTCATGCAAAATCTCAAAAATGGAGAAACTTGATATCTTTATGGATAATATTCTACCTAATTTTGGGTATAGAGTTCAACTTCAAGGTCCACATACCTTTGAAGACATGGTCACACAAGCTATCCAGATAGAGGAATTCATGGTCAAAAAGGGTGAACTAACCCTTCAGAAGGATACTAAAAAAGGGTCAACCTCTAATAAGGACAAATCCAAGTATGTGAACGAAAACCAAGAGGTTGTTCATGATGGAGTTGTTGACAACATTACTCCTATACCTACTAAGGAAGCTTTAAATCTTACAAATAATCTCAAAGTATCCAAGAATGTTGAGAAACCTTCTTCTAAAAACAAGATGTCTGGAAACAAACCAAGGAACTCACCTTGGGTCACACATCCTAAATAAGAATTTATTGTTGAACCTTTGCATGTGGTCTACAAGACCTTGTTGCAAAACAAACTCATTTCTCCATTGGAAAACTCTCATGCTTATGATCCTCAACCATGGCCACCATGGTGGAATGAAACTGAATTTTGCAAATACCACCAAAAGAAAGGTCACAAAGCTAGCAACTACATCAACTTGCATCACAAAATCCAAGACCTAATCAATGATGGTGACATTGGTGTGGATGGGCATAACAAGGACTCAGATCATAAGGCTTTCAAAGAGCCATTCTTGTCCTATGAGAAAGGAGAAAACTCAAAATAGAAATCTAATAACAAGGTCAGCTATACGTACTCTCATGATGACAATGTGATCAACATGGTTGAACCTATAGATTTTGAGTATTGTGATGTTATCACCATCAAGGGAAAACAAGAAAATCCTAAACCTAAGATGCCATTTGTCTTAAGGGGCCCAACTTCCAACACATCTCACAAAAAAGGATCACAAACTTGTGCCAACACTATTACACATTCTTGTGCCAAGTTAGTGCTCAAAGGCCCTCGGTCTTCTGCTCCTAAGTTAGAACAACACAAAGACAAACCCCTCACTGGTCCATCTCGCAAAGGGACAAAACTTGCAACAACTTTTGTTGCTGCTAGCTACAGTATCCTTGATCAATTACAATGAAAAAATGCTCAAATCATGATATTTAAACTACTAAAAAAATTTCCTACTCATAGGTAGATTCTCAACAAAGCCCTCACTAAGGAAAATGTCCCTCAAGATCTTGATCATGAGAAGTTCCAATCTATGGTAGGTCATTTGACCTTACCTTATTATATGTCCTTCTCTGAGGAGGAGGATAATTCACTAAGTCATCCACATTATCAACCTCTATACATTGAGGTCATAATACATCAAATATGTGTCCATCATGTGCTCATTGATAATGGAGCTAGTTTAAACATTATCTCTTCTACTCTACTCATACAATTGGACTATTCTAAAGAGTCCATTGACCCTCGCTACAAGATAACTATCAAAGTGTATGATGAAGTCGAGCACAAATCTTTGGGTCTCATTATATTACCTCTCTGAGTTGGTCCTATCAAAAGGGATGTCACTTGTCAAGTACTAGACATTCCCTTATCATACAATATTTTTCTAGGAAGACCATGGATACATGAGATACAATTTGTGTCTTCCACATACCATCAATGTGTAAAGTTTCCATTTCATGGCTCTAAAGTCACCATATCTGTAAGTACTAGCTATACCTATAACATGCTAAAATCTGCTAAAAACTTCATACTTGCTAATAGGGAATCTATAGACCATCATGACAACAAGTTGAAGCAAATTGAGCAATCACTCAAGCTAAAAGAAACTGGAATGGGTGAATATCACATAAAACTAGTTCTATCTTTGACATCTCTTCCTAAGTCTCCTTGTCATTATGGGAGACCTTTTGTGTTGACACATCAAACCAAGTATAATGGTACTTTTTTCAAAGCTATTGTCCCTCTCGAGCAGGAAAGTGAAAACAAAGCCATTGTTGCATGGTTCTACAAAGAGGAAACTCTAGTTGACCTCATAGAATAGTCTCATGAAATTACTTCTAAAAATTATGGTCTAGGTCTTAAACTCATGAAATTATTTGGCTACAAGGGAACTAGTCCTATTGGATGCAACAAAAATGGTCGGATTGATCCTGTCAAAGTGATAGCTAGGAGGAACCGAGATACATCTGGTCTAGGCTTCAAGAAGATTCCTTCCATCTAGGGATTAACAAATTCATACCACAACTTGAGATTTCATCTAAAAATGAGTCACAAGTTGAGTTTGATGACTAGGAAGACAATCTTGACAATGAGGATCCTTATCCTTATCCCATTGCTAATGATCTTGCTAAATTCTTTGTTGAACCAGATGATTTTGTACCACACGTCAGCACTATGGATGGTGATAGTATTTCTTCTGATGATAATACTGATTCACAACATACACAACAAGAACAAGGAAAGTATAGTCATGCTTTACACATTGAGTATCTTTGTAAAAATCTGGAGGATGAAGGAGAGTTTGTCCCTATCACTGTTGGGGAATTCTATAGTCTATCATCATGTAGATAGATTCTTGGGAGTATGAATTTGACTCTCTCTTCAAAGCAACTACAAATAAAGACATAGATCAAGTTCATGTCTATGAAAATCTCCTCAAAGTAGGTAAAGTGTCTAGGGTTAGGTCAGAGGAGTCTTGTCCAACTTGTGTCATCAAGTCTTTGTTTAATGATGTTAGAACATAGAGGCATTTAAACACACTTGTGGACAAAGCTGCTCTAGATTTCCAATTTCTTGTCCAGGCATTTGATGATTATACTATGAATACAATCAAACCCACCACATCTCTTTCACTCACCTATCCAAAGATCATAGACTAGAATTCCTATGCATCTAGTGAAGTCCCTACATTCTAGAATGACTATGCTCTTGGCTATTACTTAAAAGTTTTCAAACCTATAACATCTTCCATCAGTGAATAAAGAATCAACATGACTAAAGCTAACATCAGATATCTTAGTCATATAATAAAAAAGAAAAGAAATAAAAGGTCTGATGGTGAAACCACATTGTAACAGTGTCAGATCCTAAAGAAGTAGAAATAAAAGATGTATCCAAGGGTGGAAACCTCTCTGAGGCACCTGTAGATGAGATATTTGATGCACTTCCTAGTTATTTTTAGGAAAGATCATCAGTGTTGATAGAGCCAAAATAGTTTATCAACTTTGGAACAAAAGAACATCCTCACATAATACATCTTGAACAGTTGCTATCTCCAGAAGAAAAAGAGGAATTCATTTCCTTCTTCCAAGAAAAAAAGATACATTTTGCATGAACATATTTAGATATGCCAATATTAGATCTTGATCTCATAATGCATCACTTGTCTATTGCACCAGGAGTTAAACCAATCAATCAAAAACTTAGAAAAATGCATCCTCATGTTGCATTGCTTGTCAAAGTTGAACTGGAAAAGCTTCTAAAAGTTTGTTTCATCCAAGCTATTGATTACACTAAATGGATATCAAACATTGTTCCAGTCTCCAAGCATAAAAAATCTATCAGAATCTGTACAGATTTTTAGGATATGAACTTAGCATGTCCATAGGATGATTTTCCACTCCCTAACATTGACATGATAGTGGATATGATGGCAGGATATGAAATGTACTCACTCATGGATGGATTTTCTGATTATAATTAGATCAAAATTACACCAAAAGGCCAGGAAAAGACTTCTTTTACTTGTGCATGGGAAAATTTTTGTTGGAATATGATGCCATTTGGCTTGAAAAATGTTGGTGCTACATATCAAAGGGTAGTTACAATAGTTTTCAATGATACGATGCATAAGAAAATAGAAGACTATGTGGATGATACTTTTTTTAGGAGCACAAAATGAAACACTCACCTTCAAGATTTGGGACCTATCCTAGATCACATGGAGAAATTTAGTCTAAGACTTAATCCTAAGAAATGTGCATTTGGAGTGACATTTAGGAAACTACTTGGCTACATTGTGTCTGCAAAAGGAATTGAGGTTGATCCAGAGAAAGTTAAAGCAATCATGGACATGCCTCCACCCCATAATATTAGTCAAATGAGGGGCTTACAAGGAAGACTCCAATCCATTCATAGATTCATCTCATAGCTAGCACATAGGTCACAACCTTTTACCAAGACTCTACATAAAGGTGTGAAATATGACTAGAGCCAAGAATGCGATTAGAGTCTAACACAAATAAGCAATACCTTACTAATCCACTGATCTTGATGCCTCCTATTCATAGGAAGCCTCTTATCTTGTACATCTTAGCAATAGAATCATCTCTTGGTATCTTTCTAGCACAAGAAGACAATGATAACAAGGAAAGAGCTATCTACTACCTGAGTCACACATTAATTTCTTATGAAATGAATTATAGCATCATTGAGAAGGCTTGCTTGGTAGTCATCTTTGCTTCCCAAAAGTTGAGACATTACATGCTCATCCATACTACATGACTAGTTGCTAAAATTGATCCATTGAAGTACTTACTTAGCAAAATAGTTCTAATAGGAAGGTTGGCTAAGTGGGTCATGATACTAAGCAAGTTTGACATTCAATATGTTGAACAAAAGGCTATCAAAGGATAAGTGATTGCTGACCAGTTAGTAGAAGCACTGATTTAGAGTCTTCTTCCACTAAACATTGATTTCCCTAATGAATCAATTCTAACAATTACACACCAAACCTGGGTGATGTTCTTTGATGATTCCTTCACATAGCAGGGATCTCATTTTGGACTCCTATTCATAACACCTCAGAGGTATTCACTACCTATGGCATACAAGATTTTATTTCCTTGTACAAATAATATTTTAGAGTATTAAGCTCTCATTAATGGCATGAAGATTGTATTTGAATGGAGATTAGATAATTTAAACATCTTTGGTGATTCCTAGCTCATAATCAACTAGGTCAATGATGTATATCAGACAAAGGATGAGAAATTGATCCCTTATAAATGCATGGTGGATGACCTGAAGAAATACTTTTCTCATATCACTTTTCAACAAGTTCTTTGGGTAGACAATAAAGTGGTTGATTCCATGGCTACTTTTACCTCTTTGTTACAGATGCCAGAAAATGATCTTCGACACAAGATCCTGGTGGAAATATTACTCTACCCTACTTATGACTCTCCTGAATTTAGTATGATCTATTCTATTGTACGACATGACTCGTCTCACTACCACCACATATACTCCTACTTGTATGACCAAACCATCCCAAATAATCTAATCTAGAATGAAAAATATCACCTTATCTATAATGCTTCACAGTCTGTCATTATGGTTGACGACTTATTTAGGAGAGGTCTCAATGGAACACTCCTTAGATGTCTAGAACTTGATGATTTGAAATGTGCATTAATAGATGTACAGTAGGGCATTTGAAAATCTCACTCTAACAACTTGACACTACCTCATAAATTTATTAGACCTAGCTACTATTGGCCGAATATGGAGCAAGAGGTAATCAAATATGCCAAGTCCCACAAATAATGCCAACTCCATGTGAATTTGATTCATGCTCCAGCCAAGGAGCTAATTCCATCTATGACACTATGGCCATTCAATAGTGAGCCTTTGATCTCGTGGGTCAAATTTACCCATCATCTTCAAATGGATATAATTTTATCATTACTGCTATAGACTACTTCACTAAGTGGGTAGAGGCAGTCCCTCTCTCCATAGCAAATGGAAAAGTTGTAGCTTTATTCATTATGAATTATATCATATGTAGGTATGGTGTACCTTCCTCCATTATTATTGACAATGGAGGATAGTTTAAAGACAAGGATCTTAAGGAGTTGTGCAAAAAGTTCAAAATCATGCAACATTGGTCTTCTATTTATTACCCCTAGGGTAATGGTCAAGTGAAGGCATCCAACAAGGTGCTCCTTAAGATCTTGCATCACACCATTAACAAATCTAAAAGGGACTAGTACCTTTAGATTAATCTATCTTTATGGGCTTACAAAAAAAGTATCAAAACTCCAATAGGTACAACACCCTTTGCTTTAGTATATGGAGTGGATGTTGTATTGAGGTTGAGATTTCCACTTTGAGAATCTCCATGAAGGGCCTCATTATTGATGATGACTCTAGAATATCTCAACTTCAAGACCTAGAATTGTTAGATGAATGTTGGCAAGTGGTGTGTGATCATCTTTGAGCTTATCATCAGTGTATGTCCAGAAGCTACAATAAGAAAGTTAAGCCACGTGACTTCCAATTGGATCATCTCATTTTGAGAGAAACCCTAAAAATTAGCAACAATAGGTATAAAGAGGGAAGTTTGAACCCAACTGGCTTGGTTCATACATAATCACTACAATATTTGGATTTGGTGCTTACCAACTTTCTACAGCCAAGGGAGATGTGCTCAAGGAGCCCATCAACACTCTTCACCTGAAGCGGTTCTACAACTGATCTAATTTTGGAAGCTCTCTATATATACTTAAATGTCTTTTAAAAAGTCTTAAAATTGCAAAAAGTCCTAAAAAATCATTACCTTGGTGAAAACCTAGCAAAAGGCACCTTGGTAATATCAAAAAAATTGAAAATTTGAAAAGTACAAAAAAATACAAAAATACAAAAATACAAAAAAAATTGAAAAAAAAAAAGAAAGTGCCATTGATGAAAACCTAGCAAATAGGCATCATGGCAGCAAGAAAAGAATCTCTACCAAGAAGGTGAACACCTAGTAAACATGCGCCTCTTGTTTAAAATGCTATATCTTGCAGCACATCTTCTAGCTCATGTATAGTTGCTTTCCTACTTTATTTTTATGCTTTCACTCATGTATCCATGGATTGAATCTTCTCATAACTTGGGGGCAACCCCTGCAATGTCATAGGAATCTCTCATGTCAGTCACCAATTGTTCTAACTGCATGAACCTACTATTGCTAGTGTCACTTTTGAGATTCCTCTCACAGAAGATCTCTCACGTTAGTTACCAATTTTTCTAACTGTGTTTACCTACTATCACTTGTGTCACCTTTTGAGATTCCTCTTATGGAATATCTCTCATGTTAGTCACTAGTTGTTCTAATTGCATCTGCCTATTGTCGCTAGTGTCACTTTTGAGATTCCTCTCACAAAAAATCTCTCGTGTCAGTCACCAATTGTTCTAACTACGTCTGCCTACTATCACTTGTGTCACATTTTGGGATTCCTCTCCTGGAAGATCCCTCATGTCAATCACCAATTTTTCTAACTATTTCTATATATTATTGCTCAATTTACTACTAAGATTCTTCTTATTGAAGATTTCTCTTTTGACTTTAGTCACTAGTTGTTCTAACTATGTCTATCTACTGTTGTCACCCTACTAAAGAGATTTATTTCATACATGTTGTAAACATTGACACTTGATATCAATCCTATAACATAGAAAATAAACTAAAAATGATGAATTTGGTTGGGATATGCTGAGATTTTCTTTGTTTGTTTAGCTTTTGCTTTATCATGTCTCTTTGAGCAACTTGATGATGTCAATTTGAACTAGAGAAGTGAGGACTAGTGGTAAGATCTTTTCTTTGCTTTATTTTTGTGGTTTAGTTCCAATGATCTAAAGCATCTATATAAAAGGGGTGTCCACTATAAGAGCCTCTATCTCGTCTTGGATGGTCATGTCTACCTTGACTCCTTTTATATAGATAAATCAATGAGGTTGGTTATTTTCCTTTCTTGTTGGAGTTAACACTTTATGCTACAATAAATATTGATACTCATCCTACTAAGTGAACCAATGGGTCACTATGATTATACTTGGCACACTTTTATCTCAAGTTACGAACCCAAGTGTAACGCCCCACCAAGGGATCCAAAAGAATTAACGTAAAGTTTTACTAAGTTTGCTAAACACTTTTTTTTTTCAAAGTAAGAAAGTATAACATACACATCAAACACACAGTAGCGGAAGCAATAACATGTAATCATCAACAAACATACATAACAGGTTACATTCCTTAAGGATCCCAAGACGTTGAGTTACATTTAAATTTAATTAATTCTAAGTCTAACAACTACCACATCCACATGAAAGAATAATAAGAAAGTCCAATGTCCATATAATATACATTTGTTCTTAATGCCTCTTGAAAAATTAATTCGAAATGCTCAATCATCCACTGTACATGTCACAGGGTATGAAAGGCTAAAAAGAATATACATAAGTAGAAATAAAGATACATCATCCTCCAAGAATCCATGATACAAAGTACAGTAAAATAAATGAAACTAATAACATACATGATACATCTATCCATCATAAAGATATAACATCATAAAACACAACTAATCCAAGTGCGTGGTTCCTTCCAACTATCAATAGCATCATTAGACCATCATGGGTCCTAGCCATCCCCCACGCATAACATCCCAAATCATCGAAGAGATCATCGGTACTATAGTAATAGGCACATCACTCCTAAAACATACTACATCATATGCATAAAGAAATCTAACATGCTACCACATATGCATAAAGAAATATAACATGCAAGAATAAAGCATAAGATGATCCTCCAAAGTAGATAACATCACCTAAACATGATGAACAAACATCCCAAGAAGCTCTAGCCATGGTAGCAACGGACAGATCTCAAATGGTAAGAGTGAAAAAGCACTACCACCCGACCGCGTGGAACCTAAATGGTCCACTCCTACCGTGCTGAGGAGATAGTCTCAAGTCCCAAATAGGATATCAAATCACATAATCACAAGTACTCTCTAAGCCCAAGAAATCCTAAGAGTATACTAACTCAAATGTTCAAACACATAGATCGACATCTAGACCCAGAGGCACCACAAATACACGTAGGAAACCTACTATGCAAGCGGGAAAGTGTCATCACACAAATCACATTGGAAGTTACCCAAGCAATCCCCTAGGAATCTCGGGTCCCTTGTGTTCCTGCAGCCACTAATATCCTCTCGTACTGATAAGGCATACTACGGAATGCAAGGTCGCAACCAAGCGTTCTCTCTACCCCATCCTAGTTTGTACTAGCACTCAAGGCATGGGAGAGAACATACAATTATCTTATTAGATTCATTTTAATCCCCATTTAGTGTAAATGTTGTCACTTATTAAAACAACTTACAATGGGTTTCTCTAGGCAGCCTCTTAGGGCTCCGACGCCCATTGCAAGCCACTTCCCGACACTACACATAGATAACCTACCCTAGGCTCATGAAATCTCAAATCAAAGAATCATAATACAATCACCTCAGTCCTATACAAGCGACTGAAAAACATCATAAAAGATAAGCCACAATAATTACATCAGTTCTTCATGAGCAACTGATAAGCATCAAATAATAATCATATGATCACAATAGTTCTATATCAGCAACTGAAGGCATCAATGATAAATTACAATATCCATCGATTATCCAACGAGCAACCGAAAAGTATCCCACAATAAATCACAATACTGATCAAAGACTCCAAAATGGTCAAGTCAAAACATGTCACCACATGACATCATCAAGAACATAACAAACACTTCAGTCCTCTCAAAGCGATTGGAAAGTAATCCAAGTATAACTGATCGGTGACTCAAAAATGGTTATCAAATATAACTGATCGAGACTCAAAAATGGTTAAGTTGGGTATCTCAAATACATACACTTTAGCTTCACGCAAGGAAACTGGAAAGCAATAACAACCAATAAAAACATCCATCATAGAGCATATCACACATCACCATGGTTGGGTTTTAAAGATCGAGACCAAGTCATCATACCATCACATTCACATAACCCCGAGCCTCTGGTAACATCCTAAGACTGGTCAACGCTAAACCAACCCCATAACACTCAAAGCATAAACAATATATGGAAAACATCATAGTCTCACAATTGGGTTTGAATGATAATATATATTGTCGACTTAATGTAACATTTCAATTTTAGTTTCAATATATATTTCAAGTTCAAAAGATTTCTAGATAACCTTACAGGTTGACCCATTCACTTGTTCGAATGACACTAGAATTACCCTCCCATCATGTTAAAAATAATATAATTTTACAATTTTCATCAAATAATATCCATTATTAATTAACTTTAATTAAACTATTTTAAATTAAATTAATTAATAATTACTGATCAAAAAAACTTATATTAATATCTTCATTAATTATCAATTTATTAATATTTGATCAAAAACTATTAATAAATTAATAATTACAAAAATAAACTATATCAAAAATGCTTTAATACTTAAATTGACAAATAATACTAAAATCTATCAATAAATATAATAATAAGTTTACATTATAAAACTTATTAATAAAGTATTATTAATTAATAATATATTTAATATTAAAATCTATTAATAAAATTTATTAAATAAAAATAAATTTATTTATAAATTATATTAATTAAAAAGTTATCTAAATTATAATAACTTCATATAATAAAACTTTTTTAAAAACGTTAATAATACGTAATCTTATACATTCAAAAAAAAAAAACTTTAAACATATTTTATTTAATAAAAGTTTATATTAAAAAAAAAAAACTTTTAAAGTATCTTAAATTTATTAATAGAAGTTCATAGAACTTTATCATATCTTACAAAGTTTATTAACAAAATATTAATAATTTTTTTCTAACTTTTAAACAAGCTTTTAAAAAACATTAACAAATTTATAATTTTAAACATAATAATTAGAAACTTTAAACAAAACGTATCTTACTTTATAGGTTGCCGGTCAATGCAGCTGTGTGGCCTCTTATTTGCATTGTAGGTACAGTACTCTGCGATTTATTACAATCGCATGAGGGAGCCACCAAAATAGGTAGGTAAAAAGGTAAGTGGGGCTAATTGTATATATATATATATATATTTGGATTTTTATTTAATTTGTTTTATTAATATAAATATATGTATGTTATAAAACTTTGTTTTATAACAAATTTCTTCTCAATTCAATTTATATACTTTTATATAATTTGTGTTATATTATTATTACTAAATTAACTAAATATTATCACGTTCTACATTTATGTTTAAAACTTTGATCTCCAAAATTTAATTCTTTTAATTTAATTAATTTCTCAATTAATTAAATATAATTAAATATTAAAATATCATAATAATCTTCCATTAAATTAAATCATTAATTAATCTTTTAATTAGACTTAATTAATAGAACTTACACCAAAGACTCATAAAGCAACATATGAAAACCCATCATAGAAAAGCACATACCAAATCAAACAAAAAGGGTTATAATCATGAATTAACGTCATTCGACGCATTCGAAGGGTACTAACTCAGATACTTGTCCTAATTTTCAATTAGAAAAAATGGCTTAAAGATATGGGATTTGGACTTAAGAATTTATCTCCCCTCTCTTACCATTGAGATAATGCGATAGGGTATGCTCAACCTGGCAATTCAGGGAAGTCGATACCCAGTACCTACAACCTGCATAGAATCCATGCATGTACAAACACAATATTCTAACCTAAACAGGCAATGGCAGGAAGTGTGCATCGTGTAGATCCTGACTAGCAGGTGACTACGACTCCCTTCCTTAACCACATCAGAAACGCCATACATAAAGAAAACAAACACGCACACCATACACATGCAAGTATGGGGTAAGTATTCATAAGAAAACATGTACAATAACCATCTAACTAATCATCATCAATAACTGCAAACATTGTGATAATCATCATGCATACATGAAATATAGAGTACTAAGTAATCTCATCATATAATAAACTGAATGTGAAACAATAACTAATAAACTCAAAGTAATGCTACTAATCATAAGCGTAAAACTGGCCTAAAAGAGTTCAACAATCATAATAGAAATGTGAACTAGGGGTAGGCACTACAACAAGGGTCGTTGCAAACAAAATACTTAATGATTACATAGCATAAGAAAGATCTCTTGTATGTCTAGTGTGTCTTAATGTAAGAAACATTCTAGTCATCCTAGTGTTTATGATCTGATGCTTATGTTATCTTGCTACACTAAAAGGGACAAATTTTTTGGTCATTCTAGCTTCTTATGCCTCGAATGCTTACATTCAATCTTGGAAAAACTAGAATAGATGTCCTCTTCATATTTCCATGATTGCACTATTAGTGGGAATTGTATGACATCTGAGTTTTGCTATATGATCAGTGATGATAATTTTTGAACCTTGGTAACCAAACCTAAGGTTGCATCTAGTGTATGGCTACATTGCATAAGCATATGGTTCTATCATTGATTTACTTGCATCCTTCATGATGAGGAATTGTCAACTTCTTCAAAGTATCATGTTTTTTCATGACTACACAAATGATCAATTAATCACCCTCTTGTCTAATTTGGCCGCTATAAATCCATTTTCAGGATTGAATTTGAAATTTGACACACTTAAATAACTCAAAATTGCATTTTAAAATTTTGGGACCAACATGATCAAATGCTTGTGCAGTCCAATTTTTCTGATACTTTATAAATCTTGAAATATTTTCAAATCACATCTTTCTTCAAATTCTCCAAATTTCTAAAAAATTCAACTCAAGTCAACTTTGGTCAAACTTGGTCTTTTGGACCTTGAAATCACCTCAAATTGACTCCAAATTTTCTTTAGATTCTTTTGATCTATTCTAAATTCTTCTAAATCTCAACTTTCTTCATTATCTCTTAACATACTACTCTACATCACATTTTTGGTGTGTCATCTTTCAATTTTGGTCGTGAGGGGCCAGGATAATTACATCATTGAATCTGAATTTCAACTCAATCTTGTTGTCTAGTGTGGAATCTAATTAGTCCCCAAGTGGGAGATTGTTAGATTGTGATGACTAATCAGGAAAGTACTATACATACTTCATAAATTCTTTGGGGCTCAGGGCATCACCGTGAAAAAAAATTGGGCCCTATTTTATTAGGATTTTGGGCCAACATGTAATTACTAATTATAACCCTAAAGTGATAAAATTACTTGTATAAAAGGGCTTAGGGTTAGGGATTGTTTCATGGTTGTGATGTAAAAATTGGTTCTTGCGGCGGTATTGAGCCATAAGGGATTATAGATTGTAATCTGGTTGTAATCAATGGACCGTAATAATAGTGAACTTTTTGTTTCATGGATATACCCAGGGATTGGGTGAACCATGTTAAATCTTGGTGTCTTGTGTTCTTTTCTGTGTGATCTATTCTTTTTTTATATTGTTTATATTTGCATATAATTGTTATTTATGTCTGTGGTTTAATCCTAATAGATCTAAATCTTATGTCCTCATCACTCAGGGCATCTCATTCCCTTCTATTTGGCATCTATGTCATCTATCTCATCTTTTGATTAGCTAGGCACATCTTATAACAGTTCTTGTTAGAGTTTGATGGACAGGTATCGAGACAGTTTGAACCCTGACTCTTAAGGATCAAGCCTCATTCAGGGGATGATTCTACAACTCGTGATAGGTCTTATTATCTTTTATGGACCAATATTCAAATTTTCTATCTAGACTTTGGGGGTTTAAGCTCTGTTATAGAGATAAGTTTAAATTCTTGTTAAAGGTTAAGCTTCATTTTGGAGACTATCCTAACTCTTGCTAAGAATTAAGCTTCGTTCTGGAGATAATTATAAGGTCTTACTTTTGATCATTATTTAATGTACAGGTATCAAGACAGTCTAAACCCCAAATCTTGAGGATTGAGTCTTGTTCTAGGAACAACTCTATGAAATTTGACAATATTTTTGCTATCAATCTTAGTATCTAGTTGTTCTATCTAGATCCCCTAAGGTTAAACTTCATTCTGGAGATAACCTTTAAAATTTTATCAATCTTAGTATATGGTATTCTATTTGGACTCCCTAAGCTTAAGCTTCATTCTAGAGATAACCTTTAAAAGCTTATCAATCTTGGTATCTAAGTATTCTATCTAGATCCCTTAAGGTTAAGCTTATTCTGGAGATAACCTTTAAAAGCTTATCAATCTCAATATCTAGGTGTTCTATCAAGATCGCCTAAGGTTAAGCTTCATTCTAGAGATAACATTAAAATTCTTATCAATTGGTCTCTTTGTCATCAATCTTAGAACCAATCTCATTTCTTCATCTATGCTTCATACTTTTGATTTCTTTGAATCGAATGTGTTGCTCACACATTCATTCAAAGAGGGGCAAATGTAATACCCCAAAATTGGCACATTGCTATGTTAACCAATTCTGATCTTTTTGATCATTCCTAAGTCCTATTTTACTATGCAATTATGATTCTAACACTTGCTACTTGACCTAAGTGTCAAATGCAAAAAACCCTAATCTGCATTAATCACACTTTTTATTTAATTCCTAAGTATTGCTCAAATTAGTTACATTAAACCTATTGATTAAATTTAATTTAATTATAAGTGTTCATACTTTAATTAAATTAAAGTACTTCTTTAGCTAATGTGCAAAGGAATTAAATATATTTAATTTAATAATGTCCTCATTTTAATTATTTAATTTAATAATCAATTAATTAAAGTTTATACATTTCTGAGTTCATATCTTATTTTATTAAATTAAATAATCTCTCCAAATCTTCTCTTCAGTTCCAAAATGGAAATTCTAAGTGAACTGAACTATCTCTCAAAATGGAATCAAATTAGTTAATGCTTTCTCACACTCAGATGAGAATCAGTTAACTCTCCATTACACTTAGATTTGAAATCATTAACTTCATCTACACAAGGAAGTTTCCATTTCTACTGAATCTTATCTTCAATCTCGACATTCATTTCAATTGATCTTGACTATTGATTGATTCTAGAACTCTATTTAAGAGGCCTTCAATTCCTCATTAGAAAAGGTTGAATATTTTGTGTATCGAATCCATGTCGGAATATCTACTCATTGTGCTCATATTTTCATAGTTTATAGATTACTTTCTAGTATCTTAATATCATTTATCTTAATATATGTATACATATAGATTAAACACTCTTTCTTATTCCTAGATTAATACCTACACTTCATATAGATTAATTGCATTTTCATACAACTTAAGTAAAATCCTTCTTACTAGAGGTTTGGTTGCCCGCTTCTTGTTTTGAGAGCAAAGGTAGAATCCTTCTAGTTAGAAGGCAATAGGTCAAACTATTGGGTCACTCGGATGAATAATCTCGTATTCATTCTGAGATGATCTCTCAAGTAATGACCATGTTGAAGTGTGTGCGAAGATCATAGGCTCACAATTCACATATACACTATCTACTATTCTAGGCTCATTAGAGACCTCTTGCAACAATGTACCTACATTATTCGATAAAATTTGTGATACATCAATTTTCACCAAAGAAATAAGAGATAAATTGTTAAAAATTGATGAAGTTCTACAGGCAACTACACAACAATTACAATTTGACCCAAGTTACAGCTCTGCCCACTACTCAAAGATCATATTCTTAACTGATATGCAAGAAAAATTGGTAAGAGAAGAAGCTAGAATAAGAGCTACATTGGTAGACATTCAGGGCATGATTCTTCCAAATATGGATGCATTGCAGAAATATATTGAACATGCCAAAATACTCATCCATGATGACAACTTCTCAATTGTTGATCATATGATAGAACTTTCAATAGAAGTTTAGGTTGCATTACACACATGCAAGGTTTTGCAAGAAAATTAGGACAAGACAATGGAATTGATTTTAAAGGTACATTCAGATTTCTTGTCACATTTTGGCATTACTATATAGCATATAGCTTACATTTTTGGCATTTATGTCAAAAAAGAGGAGAAGATGTATATTGTAGAAAATGAGTATACATAAAGGGGGAGAAAATGTATATATCAAATGAGAACAGATGTAAAGTATATTGTACAAATGAATGGGGGAGCATTATATATGTAAAGATACTCAGAGATATAGTTTCTACAAAAATAATTTCAAAAAATCTCAAAAACAGAGTACTCTACTGAGTTGGAGACACAAGGTGATGAATAGGGTGAACTTTTAGAAACCCCTCTCTAGAAAAATATATAAATAATTGGCAAATCTTTCATTATTTTGAAAAACCAAATTATTTTTATTGGCGAGCCTCTTAATTTTTTTAATTTTAAAGCATATTTACATTAGTGATTATTTTGGAATCATAATTTTTGAGTAGAAAATGTTGACGAATCTCAATAATAATAGGAATTTCACTAATAGTCATGGAATATTACAAATCAAAATTGAACATGTTTTATCTCATGGAAATTATGTGGATAATTATATTATATTTTAAATCAATAGTAAAAACTAAATATTGATAATATATCCTTAAAGTAACTAATTATTATGATAATTATTGGTGAATTAAATTTAATTTCATTGATAATGTATAATATTTAGGTTAATCAAATCTAATCAGGTATCAAATATTGTGGTGAATCTTTGAGTTTAATTTTTTTAATAAAATAAATTATTGAGCGATTTTAAATATTTTATTAAATATTTTAGAACTAAATTTAATAAAAATGTGGTGATTTAGGTTGCATTAAATCTTAAATTACTAGCAAAAAAATTCTAAAATATACAAAATTATGAATAGTCACTACTAAAAAAAACCCTAGTGATGAATAAATGGCATTCTTGAAATTTAGTTTTGACTAATAAGTGTTTTTGTCACTAATGTGAAAGGGGAGATTGTTGAGATTATAGTCATGTTTGTTATTAGTGACACACACTTCTGTAGATTGTAAGTATCTATTGAGCGTATTGTACAGTTAACCAAACATTTCAATCTCTATCAAATTCTACAGTTGCTACCGAATCCAAAGGATAGTATTTAGTTTATGCCGAGTAGTTTCCACCATAATGGTGATCAATAGTATAAAATAAGATTCATAAGGTTTACCAAGTTCCTCAATGCAAATCTAGTTATGCAATGCTTATCGAGTTCATAGTTATAGTAATGTGAATCTAGTATTGACTGAGCCACTCATGCTAACCAAGTCATTAAGATTATACCTAGATCATAGTGATGGCATCTACCGAGCCATGCAGTATGAATCAAGTGATTCAGCTTATATGTTGAGTTTCATAGTATTCATCAGGTCACCAGTACAGACCAAGCTCAGACAACTTGGAAAGTGATTAGTATGGATCAAGCTTCTACATCTACAGAATGCATGAAAATGTCAAGCATTGACTATAGATGTCGAGTATCAGAACCTCACTAAGCTAGCCTTAGAAACCTGAGTTCCTACAGTTTTAGCCGACTTTGTGAAATGTCCCTTTTTCTGATTTTTTATGATATTTCAAGCCTCTAATCATATTTTCAAAATCAAACAACCAATATTACAAAGATCCACCAATTTCTCAATAAACCCCAAATTAGTTATGTTTGAAATAGTGCCAAAAACTTCACAACTTCACATATTATTAATAAATCTGGAAATGAACATTTTTATAGAAATTTCAGCAGCATAATAGCCTACAAAATGACATTTCCAAATCTTTATAGCATTTACACAACAGCTCACAAACGTAGGACAAAAACTATGCTCATCAGGCTCCTGAAATCAACACAAAAATGCCCGAAAACACCACAAAGACACTAATAATCTATCTCAAAAGTTTAACCAAATCCCAATACATATATTCAGATATATTTTAACATCTTAAAGTCTACAATACAGCTGCAACCCAAACTGATATAAAATACTCAACCGAAAACACCAAACTCTTACAAAAAACACACCCGAAAACCCACAAATTTGCATTGTTTAGCACAAGGGAAAACTCTGCATGAGCTTGCACATGGAATGGCTTCAAACTCTCATCCTTAGCCTTCTTGGAAACCTACAAACTCTCATCCTTGGGTCTCCTTCTCCACAGGTTTGGCAGCCTCTGAAGAACAACAAAGCAATAAGCGAAAATCAAGTTTTGGAATGAGCCCAAAATGCCTCCAAATCCCTTAAAAGAGGGCATAACCCTAACTCACATCCAAGAGGGGTTAATAAAAAATATTTTAATAATAATTTTTATTTATTAGTCCATGGGTTTCCAAAGATTACCCCCTTTTGCCGAAACTTCACCTTTTTTGGGCTTGCCTGCCTTAGCAAAGATTATTATTTTAAATATTTGAAAAGGGGACATGACAAGTCCTCCCCTCCCAAATATTGCTTGTCCTCAAGCAATAAAGATTGAAATGTTCAAGAATATGTGCTCCTTCCCAAGTTGCATCCTCCAGTGGTAATCCTTTCCATGTGACCAAATTCTCTATGATGCTCCTGTTTCTCAATCTTTTCTCTCTTGTATCCAAAATCTCTTCTGGTATCAAAACTAATTTCCCTTCATCATCAAGAGGTCATAATTCTATAGATACTATGGTATGCTGGCCTAGAACCTTCTTCAGGCAAGATACATGGAAAACATTATGTATTTTGCTGTTTGGTGGGAGCTCCAATTCATAAGCTACCTCTCCTACCTTCTTGGTGATCTTATAAGGCCCATAGAACCTTGGCTTGAGTTTCTCTACCCCACTCCTCTTCAAGGTGCTTTGCTTATATGGCTGCAACCTGACAAATACCAAATCTCCCTCCTCAAAAGATCTTTCAGTCCTTTTCCTATCAGCATACAACTTTTGTTGGTTCTGTGCATGTTGTAGATTATCCTTGAGGGACCTTATTATGTCTTGGCTTTGCTTGATGAAATCACTTGCTGTAGGTACTCTGTTGTCTGAAAGTACTAAATCAACAAAGGAAAAGGCATCATAACCATAAAGAGCACAAAAAGGAGGCATACCAATTGACATGTGACGAGATGTATTGTAACAATACTCCCCTAGGTGCAACCATTTCACCCAAGCATGTTGTTGATTTGAAACATAGTTCCTCAAATATCCCTCTATCCATTTATTAACTATCTCTATTTGTCCATCTATTTGAGGGTGATAGCTAGTACTGGGAGTGAGTTCAGTTCCTACCAAATGAAAGAGCTTCTTCCAAAAAGAGCTGAGGAATCTACTGTCCCGGTCACTAACAATGTTTCTAGGCAAGCCATGTAATCTAAAAATCTCCTTGAAGAACAATTCGGCCACTTGTGATGCCTTAAAATCAGATGTGATAGGAAAGAAATGTGCATACTTAGTTAATCTATTGACCACCACATATATGCAATCCTTACCTTGAATCTTGGGCAATTTGGTGATGAAGTCCATGGAAATACTTTCCCATTTTTGTTCAGGAATAGGAAGTGGCCGCAACAACCCTGCAGGAAAATTTTGCTCACTCTTGCTTCGTTGGCATACCATACATTCCTTAATGTGCTTAAGGACATCCTCCTTCATACCCTTCCATGAAAACCACTCTCGAATTTGCCTATATGTCTTGAAGTATCCCTGGTGACTAGCCAAAGGTGTGTCATGAAAGGCCATCAATATCCTTTCCTTAGTTTTGGATCCTAGCACTAAGAAGATCCTGTTCTTATAATAAATTAATTCATCAACAACCTTGTACCTTATAATCATCCACTAACTTATCCAAAATCTTGGTGGCAAAGGAATCTTTAGCATAGTCTAAAATTATGGCGACTTTCCAATCAGTAGAGATAGATGTTAAGGAACACAGAGTGGGCTTTCTTGAGAGAGCATCAGCAACCACATTATTCTTTCATTTCATGTATTCAATATCAAAATCATAAGCTTGCAATTTACCTACCCATTTTTGTTGACGATCATTCAAATCCCTTTGGTTCAAGAAGAACCTAAGGCTATTATGGTTTGTCTTTACAATGAATCTCCCACATACCAAATATTGTCTGAAATTATGAAGTGCATGCATGATTGCCAACATTTCCTTATCATAGATGGAGTAACCTTTCTCTGATTGATTTAGTTTTCTAATCTCAAATACTATTGAATGTACCCTTTGAGTTAGGACAGCCCATATACCTTCTCCAGAAGCATCACATTCAACAACAAAAGGTAAAGAGAAATCTGAAAATGCAAGCACAAGGCATGAACTCATTACCTTCTTAAGCTTATCAAATATTTTTTGTGCCTCTTTTGTCCAAACAAAAGCTCCTTTCTTTGTCAAATTAGTCAAGGGGGTAGCAAGCTGAGAAAATCCCTTGGCAAATCTCCTATAGTAGCTACACAACCCAAAGAAACCTCTCAACTGTGTAAGATTAGTGGTTGGAGGTGTTAGGAACCTGTGTGTTCCTTCTGTTTATTTTGTTAGAGTAGTGTTGTTGGACGCATATGCTTTGTAAGTCGTCCCGTGAGTATATTTTATTATCCCACATGCATAGGTAGTATTACTTTTCTAGATCGTACCCAGTATATAAGAATAGGTTGAGGCCCTTGATGGGCACGGACGAATTTATTGTATTGAGCTTGCTCAAAGGAGGTTACCCCCTCGAAGTGGCCTGCGATTAGTAGATTCATTCTGAGTTCTGCTATCACTTTGTATTCTGTTATTTCGAGCATTCTCACGATATTGCTATAAGGAGGTTCTTCACATCTGGTATCAGAGCACTCTCTTGGGCTCGCTGGGTGGAAATTACATCAAATTTTTTTTCTGTCGTGGCCTTCAGGTTCCTCTCACTTCTAATATCTCTTGTTATTGCCATAACTCTTTTCAGTTGCTCTTTCTGTGAGTGAATTTTTCTAAGTCGACTGTTCAAAAAAAAAAAGAGTAAAAATTTTTCTGTTTTTTAGTCGTAGCTTCCTTGTTTGCTTTCTGTTTCTGCTCATACTTCCGCAGAACGTCTGCAATATCATTTCGCATACTTCCTTCCTTGGCGACCAACCCCAAATTTTACATATCAAAGCCCTAAATCCCTCATTTATCTAATTTTAGGGTTTGCCCTATCTTTTTCACCTCTCATCCAATCGCCACCAAACTGAGCCACAAGATTCAATTCCTCATTTTGCTCCCTTATCCCTCTTGGACTGTTCACCTCATTTCGCCTCCCTACCCTTGAAACCCTCATTTTTCTTTTTCCCTTGTCCCCAGATAGTCTCCCACCACCCGTCGAACACCCATTTCCTATATGAGTTTTACCCAAATCCAAGTTTACCGTAACTAAAAAAGTTTTTGTTTCTCATCTTCTACCCATTCCAAAAAAACAAAAAAAAAACTTTGTTTTATGGTTGTTACGCGTACAGGAGCAAAAATCATGGAAGAGGAAATTGCATCCCTCAAAACCAAACTTCAAGATCTGGATGACAAAATTCTGGGTCTTAACTTTCAGCAGTCAGCCATGAGCCGAAACCATTCAGGAGATACTGGGTCCTCTTCTGGCAATTTCCGTGGACCAAAGCTTGATTTTCCACGCTTCGATGGTTCTGATCCGACTGGATGGATCTATAGGGCAGAGCAGTATTTCAGCTTGCATAATACTTTGGATACCCACAAAGTCCCCCTTGCATCTTTTCATTTGGAACATGAAGCTCTTCAATGGTTCCGTTGGTACATCAAGGCTAATGTAGGCCCAACATGGAGAGAATTATGCACCCTCATTTTGGAGCGCTTTGGCCCTAGTTCCTTTGATGATTTCACAGGAGCACTCACTAAACTACGTCAAACAGGCACTGTAAGAGAATACCAGACAGAGTTTGAAAAATTAGCTAATTACACAGAGGGCTTGTCTGATGAATTCTTCTGTAGTTGTTTTGTCAGTGGTGTGAAGGATGCACTTCGCTCCAAAGTCAAAATGTTTCGACCTACTACAATGATGGAAGCCCTTGGGTTGGCTAAGTTAGCGGAAGACAAGATTAGTGCTCTACAACGCTCCAGATCTAATTTTGTTCCATTCAGAAATACAGGTTCTCACAACCCTCCAGTCATACCAGCTCCCAGAACTACTCCGATCAAGCACTTGTCTGAAACAGAGATGCGAGTCAGGCAAGACAAAGGGCTTTGTTATAATTGTGATGAGAAATGGTCTCGGGGCCATAGATGTGTTCAGCAAAAGCTCTATCTCTTGGATGTGGATTCTCCACCGGAACTGGATGCTCAGGAAACAATGGATGATGAGGTTGAGCCTCACCAGCCTGAACCTCCTTCACCAGAAGCTCCACCAGAGATATCTGTCCATGCTTTGGCAGGAGTCACTACTCCACAAACCATGCGGGTCCAGGGTTTCTTCAAGAAGATCCCTCTTACTATACTCATTGATTCTGGTAGCACTCATAACTTCATTGATCCACGAATAGCCAAACAGGCTGATTGCTTTATCCATCCCTGCTCTAGCTTTGAAGTCATGATTGCCAATGGGGGCACTTTACCTTGTAAAGGGAAATGTCGCAATGTGCGTCTCTCTATTGGAGATTATAACATGCGCTCTGACATGTTTGCCTTACCCTTAGGTGGCTGTGATGTGGTTTTGGGTGCCCAATGGTTACGCACTCTTGGCCCCATTCTCTGGGATTTTGCTGAACTTTGGATGCAGTTTTCAGCCGAGGGGCACCAACACACTTTGAAAGGCTTACAACCAGGGTCTCTCAGCATCATCAGTTCACACCGTATGGAAAAACTTCTTAAGAAGAATTCACATGGTGTCATCGCTCAGCTCCATTCCATTCAGATGCAGCCATCAGCAGTCTCTAGCACTCCTGCCGATCTCCAACACATTTTGGACAAGTATTCTGGTATATTTGCTGAACCTGTGGGATTACCTCCTTCTCGTCCAGAGGACCACCGTATTCAGCTCCTTCCTGGCAGTGTTTCGCCCAACATCAGGCCCTACCGCTACCCATTTCATCAGAAGACCGAAATCGAGATACTTGTCCGTGACTTACTGAAGCAAGGTATTATTCGCCCTAGTACCAGTTCCTTTTCTTCTCCAGTTCTGCTTGTTCGCAAAAAAGATGGGTCATGGCGACTCTGCATTGATTTCCGAGCACTTAATCATCTCACTATAAAGGACAAGTTTCCCATTCCAGTTGTTGATGAACTTCTTGATGAACTTCATGGGGCTCATTTTTTCTCCAAGTTAGATCTTCGTTCTGGGTATCATCAAATTCGGGTTAATGAGGAGGATATACCTAAAACTGCCTTCCGCACACATGATGGTCACTATGAATTTTTAGTCATGCCCTTTGGCCTCACGAATGCTCCTTCAACATTTCAGGCAGTGATGAATAACATATTTCGACCATACCTCCGGAAATTCATTCTGGTCTTCTTTGATGATATCCTCATATATAGCAAAACTTGGGCTGAGCATCTCCATCATCTGGAGCTTGTCTTGCAACTTCTCTCTGATCATCAACTCTGTGCAAAACTATCTAAATGTGTGTTTGGCCAGGAGGAAGTGGAGTATCTCGGGCATATTGTTGCACACCATGGAGTGCGGGTGGATCCTACAAAAATAGATGCCATGAAAACTTGGCCGCATCCTAAAACTCTCAAGAGCCTTCGGGGTTTTTTGGGGTTGACTGGCTACTACCGCAAGTTTGTCAAAGATTACGGTAAAATTGCAGCACCATTGACAGCTCCGTTAAAAAAGGATGCCTTCTCCTGGACCCCTGTTGCTGAGACTGCATTTGAACAACTGAAACAGGCTATGTGCAGTACACCTGTTCTCGCGATGCCAGATTTTTCCAAACCCTTCACTATTGAGAGTGATGCTTGCGGCAATGGATTGGGTGTTGTTCTCCTGCAAGATGACCATCCTATTGCGTTCACTAGCAAAGCCCTCTCTGGTAAGAATCTAGCCCTCTCTACTTATGAAAAAGAAATGATGGCTATTTTGCATGCTGTACAGAAGTGGTGGCCATACCTCTTAGGGAGTCATTTTTGCATCAGAACCGATCACCAAAGTCTGAAATACTTCCTAGAACAATGGGTATCCTCTCCTACACAACAGAAATGGGTCAGCAAACTCATGGGGTATGATTATGAGATCACCTACAAGAAGGGTAAGGAGAATATTGTGGCAGATGCTCTTTCTCGCACATTTGATAATCAAGCTTCCCTTTCTGCTATTTCTATGCCCATTCCCAATTGGTTAGCGTCTGTTCAGCAGGGCTATGACAGTGACTCTTCTTTATCTCAAATCATTCACCAGCTAGCCAATAATCCTTCTGCTATACCACATTACTCTTGGGATGGTGCTTCTCTTCGATACAAGGGTCGGCTAGTGCTTCCTCAGAACCCAGCTCTACATCAGGCTATTTTTTATGAACTCCATGCTTCTCCTTCAGCAGGGCACTCAGGCTTCCTCAAAACTTATGAGCGAGCAAGGAGAAACTTCTTTTGGAAAGGGATGAAACAGACGATTCAACAGATGGTGGCTGAATGTGATACTTGCCAACGCCACAAGGGTGAAACGACCCTCCTTCCTGGCTTGCTCGAACCATTGCCCATCCCTACACGGATTTGGACTGATATTTCTATGGATTTCATTGAAGGGCTTCCTAAATCCGGTGGCAAGACAGTGATCTTGGTTGTGGTTGATCGTCTCTCGAAATATAGTCATTTTTGTGCCCTCAGCCACCCCTATACTGCCTCCTCTGTTGCACAAATCTTCATGGACCAGATATTTTGTCTTCATGGACTCCCTTCTTCCATTGTCTCTGATCGTGATGCAACTTTTACCAGTCATTTTTGGACTGAACTGTTTCAGAAAATTGGCACCAAACTGAAGATGAGTTCGGGCTATCACCCACAAACTGATGGTCAAACTGAAATTGTCAATAAATGCTTGGAAACTTATCTTCGTTGCTTCACTTCCGAACAGCAACATCAGTGGGCCAAGTGGCTCCCTTTAGCTGAATGGTGGTACAATACCTCTTACCACACTGCCTCTAAAATGACTCCATATGAAGCAGTCTATGGTCAGGCACCTCCAGTGCTCCTTCCCTACACTCCCAACAGCTCACCAGTCCAGGCAGTTGACATAGTTCTCCGCAGCAGGGATCAGATTCTTCGTACCTTACAGGATAATCTTCACATGGCCCGTAATCGGATGAAACAGCAAGCAGATCAACACCGTTCTGAGCGCTCATTTCAAGTTGGGGATATGGTTTTTCTTCGTCTACAGCCATACAAACAATCCTTCCTAAAGCTGAAAGGGCGTCATAAGCTGGCCCCAAAATTTTATGGGCCTTATAAGGTTCTGCAGAAGATTGGTTCAGTTGCTTATAAACTGGAACTTCCTCCTTCTTCCCGCATTCATCCAGTCTTTCATGTTTCTTGTCTAAAGAAAGTTCTGGGTACCACTGTCAGAGCACAAACTACTCTCCCTGAAATGGATACGGAAGGATCCATTATCCTAGAGCTGGTGGCAATCATTGACCAGCGCACTCGCCAGCTTCGCTCTCGCTCCATCTCTGAGGTCTTGATTCAGTGGCATGGCATGCAACCAGAGGATGCTACCTGGGAACCCCTTCTTCAGATTCAACAACAATTTCCACACCTTAAGCTTTGAGGACAAAGCTTTTTTCTAAGGGAGAGGGGATGTTAGGAACCTGTGTGTTCCTTCTATCTATTTTGTTAAAGTAGTGTTGTTGGACGCATATGCTTTGTAAGTCGTCCCGTGAGTATATTTTATTATCCCACATGCATAGGTAGTATTACTTTTCTAGATCGTACCCAGTATATAAGAATAGGTTGAGGCCCTTGATGGGCACGGACGAATTTATTGTATTGAGCTTGCTCAAAGGAGGTTACCCCCTTGAAGTGGCCTGCGATCAGTAGATTCATTCTGAGTTCTGCTATCACTTTGTATTCTGTTATTTCGAGCATTCTCACGATATTGCTATAAGGAGGTTCTTCACAGGAGGCCAATCCAAAATTGCCTGAATTTTTTGTTGATCAACATGTACTCCTTTAGAACTTATAATATGTCCCAAATATAGGACCTCTGTCAAACCAAACTCACATTTAGATAGCTTAGCATAGAAAGATTGCTACTCCAAGATTCCCAAAATAGTGTCTATGTGCTTTAGATGATCTTCCCATGTTTTAATGTAAATCAAGATATCATCAAAAAATACCAAAACAAATTTTCGAAGATGCTGGCTGAATACCTTATTCATACAAGATTGGAATGTTGCAGGTGCATTAGTGAGGCCAAATGGCATAACAAGAAATTCAAAGTGCCCATAGTGACATCTGAAAGCAGTCTTTTCCACATCTTCACCCCTCATTCAGATTTGATGGTACCCTGATCTTAAGTCAATTTTTGAGAAGTATACAGCACCATGTAACTCATCAATGAGTTCATCCATGTGTGGTATGGGATACCTATTTTTTATGGTCTTCTTGTTTAGAGCCCTGTAGTCTATACACATTCTCATTGTACCATCCTTTTTCTTGACAAGTACCACAGATGATGCAAATGGACTAGAGCTAGGCCTTATGAATCCCATGTCTAGGAGTTCCCTAATAGTCTTTTCAATTTCTTCCTTATAACCTCTTGTATGGCGGTATAGGGTTGTTCTAACTGGTTTGGCACCCTGTTCTAACTCTATAACATGCTCAAGACCTCTATCTGGTGGTAATCCTGGAGGCAAGTCATTGAAAACTATACTATGCTTATCAAGAATATTTTGAATTTCAAAATGGAAATTACCTTGATTCTTTGGAGAGCTTGTTGGATGGATTATGACTCCTACTACCCATGCTACTTGTCCTCTTCGAAAAGTCCTCTCCATCCTCTTTGCAGAGACAGCCTTAGGTGCTCCATTTGATAAGCCTCTCAATATGACTTCTTTCCCATTGGAATGAAATTTAAACTTCATAGTTTGATGGTTCATGTAATAGCCTCCAATAGAGTGTAACCATTGAACACCCAATACAAGATATGTCTCCCTAATGCCAACAACATAGAAGTCATCACATAACTCATAATCTCCCAAGGTCATCTTGAGTTGTTTCACCACCTGTGTGCAAGGCATAGTAAATCCATCAGCTACAGTAACATTGAATCCCTCAAAATCTTCTACTTTAAGCCCTCTTTTCATGACAAATCCCTCATCAATAAAATTGTGAGTTGCCCCACTATCAAGAAGAACTGTCAACCTTTTCCCTGCTAGTACCCCTCGAATTTGAAAGGGATGGTATCTTGGGACTCCTAATAATGCTGCTAAAGTGTCATCCTTGCTGATTTTTTTTCCTTTCTCTTCTTCTTCCTCCTCCTTAGTGTCATGAAATTCCTCATGCTCATCTAAATCAAATTCTGAAGCAACTTCAATATAGTGCACTTGACCTTTCCCCAAACATCTGTCCCAGAACCCATGGTTCTCTACAAGTGAAACAAAGCTCTTTCCTTCGTAATTCACTCCTAGTCTCTTCATCTACCTTCTTTTTTGCCACATTTATCACATATTTTGGTGGTAGTGTTGGAAAAGTCTTTTTCTTAAAATTCCCCTTATTTTTCCCAAGATTTAGGGGTTTTTGAGTAGTGACTGATTTCATAGGCACACAAGTTTCAAGTTGCAAGCTTCTTTTGATAGCTTCCTGTAAGGTTGAGGGTGAGAAAGCCTTAACCAAACCCTTAACAAAATCTTCCAAACCATCAAGAAAAAGATAAACAATCCTCTTTTCACTCATATCAGGTACCATAATAGCCACTTTTTGAAACTCTTCTATATACTCATTAACTAATTTGGTTTGCTTCAACTTTGACAATGCTTTAAAGTACTCTTCATCATCCTTGAGGTCAAATCTATCTATCACTCTTTGACTGAAATCATCAAATGTAGTTACCTGATCATGACCTTGAGTAGTCATTCCATAATACCACCAATCATAGGCTACATCTTCCAAGTGTAGACTTGCAAATTGAATAGCATCACTCTCCTTCATGGGGTTAAGTGTGAAGAAGGTTTGTAATTTTTGTAGCCATGCTCTAGCTTAAATTTTATTTGTTCCATCAAAAGTAGGTGTTGTAAACTTGCTTATTTTATTTTTGAGCTCTCTTCCACTTGTGTCATGCTCCCTCCTGTACTCTTTCTTGGGCATCAAAGTGTTCATCATATCCACATATTCTCTAAAAGGTACCGAATTGCGAAAGTCATCATCTAAGCCATTGTAAGTAGCTCTTAATGCAATCAAGTTACCTGTAACTTCTTTCATGGGATTAAGGGCTAAATTTGGTACTGGTGGCTCATCTACAAGTAGGAAAATAGTTTTTGTTGATTTAGAGGGGGTGGGTTTCAGATTTCTTGGCTCCTCTAAAGTGCTCCCTCTCTCATTAATAGATGCAACTCCTTGCAATTTTTTCATCAATATCTACAAAGCCTCTCTAGTTTCTGCCAAACTATCCATTGTTTGCTTCTGAGTATCTTGGATGTCTTGGAAAAATTTCTTTTCCATCTCATCTTGATCAGCCATACTTTTTCCTTCCTTGGATTTTGTACTTTTACTTTTAACTAGAGGTTTGATCAAAATTTCTTTATTCTTTTCTCGATGCAAATATCGCTTTTCTCTTTCACTTGGTTGCATGCAAACTTCTACAAACCCTCAGGCTGGCAAGATCATAGCTCTGATACCATTGAAATGTCCCTTTTTCTAATTTTTTATGATATTTCAAGCCTCTAATCAAATTTTGAAAATCAAACAACCAATATTACAAAGATCCACCAATTTCTCAGTAAACCCCAAATCGGGTATGTTTGAAATAGTGCCAAAAACTTCACAACTTCACATATTATTAATAAATTTGAGATTTTTACAGAAATTTCAGCAGCATAATGGCCTAAAAAATGAAATTTCTAGATCTGTATAGCATTTACACAATAGCTCACAAACGTAGGACAAAAACTATGCTCATCGGGCTCTTGAAATTAACACAAACATGCCTGGAAACACCACAAACATGCTAATAATCTATCTCAAAAGTTTAACCATGTCCCAATACATATATTCAGCTCTATTTTAACATCTTAAAGTCTGAAATACAGCAGCAACCCAAACTGATATGAAATACTTAACCAAAAACACGAAACTCTTACAAAAAACACACTTGAAAACCCACAAATTTGCACTGTTCAGCACAAGGGCAAACTCTACATGAGCTTGCACATGGAATGGCTTCAAACTTCCATCCTTAGCCTTCTCAAAAACTTGCAAACTCCCTTCCTTGGGTCTCCTTCTCCACAGGTTTGGTAGCCTCTGAAGAACAACAAAGCAATAAGCGAAAATCAAGTTCTGGAATGAGCCCAAAATGCCTCCAAATCCCTTAAAAGAGGGCATAACCCTAACTCACATCCAAGAGGGGTTAATAAAACATATTTTAATAATAATTTTTATTTATTAGTCCATGGGTTTCAAAAGATTAGCCCCTTTTGCCAAAACTTCACCTTTTTTGGGCCTGCCTGTCTTAGCAAAGATTATTATTTTTAAATATTTGAAAAGGGGACATGACACTTTGTGTATTTTGTGTAAACTTGTAATGTAGCTGACTTTGTTGATTTGTAAATTGAATTGGTATATATCTTGTTAGTGAATAATTTTTCCCAAGATTTTTGACAATTTAAATGGAGGAGAAAATTGTAAACTAACAAATTGAATTCATAATTATTGATAAGGAATTATCTACTTGAGAAATTTTCTTTATATTGTTCAAGGTGCAGCTAACCTTCATGAAAAGATAATTTTTTTCTCCTCTGTTGAGGGAAAATCTTTCCAATAAGTATTTTACTAAAAATACTTAAAAACTCAAAATCATCTCATAACCACAAGATAAATGCTAATGCTGAAAAACTATTTTCTTAACAATCAATGTTATACACATGATTGAATGTTAAAACAAAGGATAGATGATAAAATAATATAGATTCAACCACCCACAACCTTCAAGATTTGAAACCAAATAATTCCAAAACATGTAACAAATTTCAATTTCACCTCTACATATAACATACACTCTCAAGAATGAAAATTATCATAAAGAAGATAGTAGTACATACCTTAAGAAGTTTCAGTATATAAAATTATAGAATTTTACTTCAATTGCTACTAACCTAATATTCTATTTCAAAATTTAAAGTGCAGAGTATCAAAACAAAAGTATTTTTGTTTTAGTCTACAATGAGATTAACCCTATCAGATATTATCTATTACATATAAATAGGGCATAGGGCTAGATAGTTATCCAAAATTACCCCACCAAGAGTAAATTGTCTCTTAGTTAACACAACTATGTTAACTGAAATGTATAAAAGAAATAAACAGGAAGAAAAGAAAAACAATTGCCCAATAAACACGTGCCATGTTAGGAGGAACTATCCACACCAGCCACGATCCTTGTGGCCTTCCATGTTTCGTATGCAGTGGAGAATGCAAAGATAACTCATTGGTGAGATAAGCCAATCAATGCAATCCTTTCCTTCCAAATTTCCTTTTCCCTTTCTAGTTATATTACCTTTTCTCCATGCATCTCCAAATGTTTCAAGTTTATTATCAACATAGCTTTAGTATGGGCAACATTTGAAAAATCCTTCCTACACATTGTCTTATTTTCCTGGACCTCCTAGAACTTCTTTTGGATTTCATTTATCAATTCTTTTATGGGGCTACAAAGTCACTTTCCTTTCCTACACAATGTTTTCTAAACCACTTCAAATCACCTTGGATTATTTCATCCATGAGCCTGAGATCATCCAAGCTTTCTTTGATTTCAGTTACTACCTAGACTAGTGCCTCATTTATCCATTCGATGCAATCTTTAATCACATGCAAAGTTTTATCATCTAGACCATCCATAGGGCATTCAACTTGAAACTTCTACAATCCAAATCCTTGAATTTCCTCAATCTAGAGCACCATTTTTTCCCAGTTATTTAGATAACTATATTAAAAGACAAGAAGGCAAGAGAGAAATCTGAAAAATAAAACATGTTTATGCTAATGAGTTTGTTCCATATGTAGATACAGGTATGAAGTTTGAGGTTGTTGAAGGATCTTGCATAAATTACACACTAGAAGCCTTTTGACTAAATCATGTAGAGGCAAAGATTAAAGACATGGGGAGACTATTGAGCGGGCATATGTAAATTACAAGTATGAGACCTTCTCATTGAACCATAGTACGAGATTGAAGACATGAGGAGATTTTTAAAGGGATGTACATTTGTTACAGGTATCAAACCTTTCAATCAAATCATGGAGGGCATATAGAATTCTAAGTCTACAAGCCGAAGGAATTAGATCTTTAAAAGTATGCAATCAAGGATAAGTGTAATGCAAGCTATAGGACAAATAGAAAAAAATTGTTTGTTGTCATTAAAAAATCAAATATTCAGCATATAAGCGTGCAGGTGAATGAGATACAATATAAGGAAATAAACTACAGATTTTATGTTAAAACAACAAGAATATTTTCAACATAATATCTAGTAGCAAAATGGTCAAAGCATGACCAGAAATCTCATGATTTCACTAGCATAACATATGTTTACATATATAACAACAAATAGAAATCTCTAGAATAGAGCTATGGTTGTGGGGTTATACATTCAATACAAGTATTGCCTTCAATTAGGAAAAGGTTCCAACTAGCATCAAGTAAACATGAAATATGGACTTAGCTTATTATGAAAAAATAGAAATAGAAGTTACATGTTTTTAATCCATAACCAATATGAAGCAGCATTATGTTGAAAGGATGGAATAGCATATGGTGTAGCAAAGGCTTTCATAAATTCAATCAAAATTCATAATTTTGTAGAATCCCAGTACTAAAGCATGAGGGAAAATCATCAAATAGAGGATACAACTATTGTAAAGCATTCACAGCAAAATAAAGAATCTCAAATTCAAAACATACATACTACATTCAGGCATTTTCCAGGTTCATTTGATAACTTTGTTCAAACAACCGAGATGTAGGCTTTCTAAAAAATGAATGTTTAAGTGTTGGGATAAAGTGCTTTATGAGGTCCTTAGTGTGAGGAAAGAGCTTTAGCTAAAGATCCTACAAGTAATAATGAAGACTTGCAACAATAGATGCTAAGAGAAGAATAATGGTGAAATACAAAGATATAAGATATAGCAACAGGTTTATGGTCGTGTATATCAGTAAACCCAAATCAAGAAAGAGATTTAAAGGAAAGTTCTATACATTATAGGCTACAAGAAAATGCCTCATCTATTTCCCATAATGTATTTACTTA